>CM054135.1:37899148-37979148 GCA_028751875.1 Rapana venosa | reverse complement strand
AGAGAGAGAGAGGAGAGAGGGGGGGGGGGTGTATACCACGACATTCAACAAACCATGACAGCATCTGTCATTCATTAACGTCACATAATACTTCGTATTTTAAATGTCTTGCACAATTAAACAGCAAGATATTGAATGACACTTTCCTTTGTAGAAGCCATTAATAGTGACAGTGTAAATGTGCGGAGGGGTGGGGGAGGAGGGGGACAGACAGACGAGAGACTCAGAGACAGACGGACACAGAGACAGAAATCTTAATTAATGTCTGCTGTAATGCGATCTAGAATTTCTCCTTTTGCTATGTACAGCATGCAACTAAGTATATTCGAGCACCAGTATCATATTATACGTGAATGTGGTTCACTATGTCACATACATACATACATACATACATACATAGCAGTGACTGACTTCCCCTAGAGATGTTCCAGATAGAACGTGCTGATAACACACACAGCAAGACTTGGTCCGTGTGCCCTCATTAACTTGAAAGTAGTCATTAACAAAATATAATACTCTTTTTTTCAGGAGGGGGGCACAAAAAGGCCCCCTCCAAAAAAACCACAAACCTCCCTTCTAAATGATGTAAGAAAGACTGGAATTCTTTTTTGTCTGTAGCCTACATTTATGATTCGGATATTACAGGGGATCTTTGCGATACCCTGGCTTTCATGACAGCTAGCTATAGTTTTACAGGCAAGAAGGTGTGACTAGGTTGAAAACACATGAACAGGATTACGCCAGACAGGGATTTGCTGTGATATGATGATGTGATAGGCCTACAGGTAGCCAGGCCTGCATTTGCCCCTGCTGTTTTTGATAGGGGCACCCTTCCTTCCCTTAAAAAAAAAAAGTTACTCTTTTCCTCCTCTTTCTGCCTACTAATCATGCTGAAACGCACACACATGCCAACACTTGGGTAAGTTACCCACTCAGTGGGGCGTAGGGTAGCCTAGTAAGCCTAGTTGGAGCGTTGAGCTCATGATCTGACGGCTCAGGTTCGAGGCGGGATTGTCTTCCCCTGGGGTTAACATCAGTACCGATTTCACTTCCTTGAAAGTCTTCGGGATGTGACTGTGAACAGGTCCCGTAGATCCGGTGTCCTCGTTAAAAACCTGTTCTGCCGTTCAAAAGAGTAGGCCATAGCGTGCCAGTAGGAACGGATGAGATTTCTTGTTTTAATGAACGCATGCACACTGGTGTTGTGCTCATCTTGGAAGTCAGTCTGTCTGTCTTGTTTAAAGTCTTTCCATACATAGTGTATAGTGACGAAGACTATCTTCCAAGTTAAAATACAGCTAACTTTATAGTAGGCAAACGATGGCACAAAGCTCAGGAACGGGAATACACACAGACACACAGACACACACACACACACACATCACACACACACAGACACACACACACACACACAACACACCACACACACGGTGTATGGAGGAGGGGGGGGGGGGGGGGGGGGGTTGTAACACCAAGTAAGCCCCTGCTTTTGATAATGAGTCTTCTTAACTGATATCACCCCCTTGGGTTTTTTCTTTCTCTTTTGCTTGAGTGTTTGTTTGGGTTCTTTTATCTTATGACTCTAGACTAGTCGTTTTTGAATCTGTTGTCGATATGTAACTTTTTTCCCCCTGTGGTTTAGATTAGTTGTTGTTACTTTTATCACCGATCGTGGGCTGGGTTGTTTTGTTGGGGTTTTTTTGGGGGGGAGGGAAGCATGGTTTCGGGATTTTATTTTTGTTTGCTTCATAAGACTGGCAGAGTTAACATTTGTCATCGATATTGGCGCCCCCTCCTGTCTGCGTTTACTTTTTTTTTTTAAAATAGATTTTCATTCATATCTGGGTTTTGTTTGTTTGCTTTTATTTGTGTTGTTTTGCATGTTCTAGACTGGAGGAATTGTTGATATGCCATGGGCATGACTATTTGTCTGTGTGAGCGGTCTAAGTCAAACCATTATAGGACACGGCGGTTTATATCGGTTTTTTGCTCACCCACGAGCAATGAAGACAAAGGCAGTGTGGAATTTGACAGACCTCACTTTCAAGTAGAGCACACTCCTGCTTCCTTCCTCTCCCGGAGATGCGGGCTGTCATGTTCAGATTAGATAGATCAGCACCCCCCCACACCTTCTGGACGATTCTGTGTTAAAAAATTCATTCTTTTCTATCCCTCTCTTTGCACTTAAGAAATCCTAATGAAAAATGATTCGTTGAAGGATGTGAATGAAATTTAAACGTACTGTTATCCCCGGTGGATTCTTGTATCAGGTTTACGCGCGCGCGAATTTTTTTTATTTTTTTTTAAAGAAAACTAAAGAAGAACCTACTCCCTCCTCCCCCCCCCCCACTCAATTTTCCATACCATTTCTTCACCTATTTTGCCAGCTTTTTATTTTATCTGTTGTAGGTAATTATGATATGCAGAGGCCCTGTAGAATGTCAGGTGAGGCGGCATACGGACGGTTGTACCACGTGAAAGGTGATGAAGAGTGCTGATAAGTCGCATAGGCCTACAGGGCCAAGCTGTTGTGTGTGTGTGTGTGTGTGTGGGTGGTGTGTTTCTCTCTCTCTCTCTCTCTCTCTCTCTCTCCACACACACACACACACACACACACGCGCGCGCGCGCGCTTATATATAATGAATGAAAAGGGCGCGGTTCTCGGAGAGCGTGTGGTACCCTATGGACAAAAGCCAGATGGAAAAAAAACATCCAACCAAACCCAATGTTGCAAGGACAACGTTGCCTGCTTATCAACAGCACACCTTGGATATAAGAGTTTGGAAACCAATCTCAGTCAAAACCATTAGGGCTATTCAACATAAGAAACAAAAAACCAAACAACAACACAAGCCAAACTTAACAAAGAAAACAAAGGACAACCAGCAACGCCCCCCCCCCCCCCCCCCCCCCCTCCCATTACAAGAGAGGTAAAGATAAGCACATAATACACTAAAGTCCTTTGGATGAGACTATAAACCGAGGTCTCGTGTGCGAACGCACGCAGATCATCTTGCGCACACGTTAAAACCCGTTCCGCCTTTTGGAAGAGTAGGCCATTACTGCATACATACGGGGACTAGATGAAAAATAGCACATGAGTGCTTATTCCATTATCCTCGAAATAAAAGAATGAAATAAAATAAAATTAAAATAAAAAAATTAATAAATTCATGTTTTTTCTTCCCAAGTCCTGCTGCTCCCTTCTCTCTCTCCCTGTTTTTTTTCTTCTTAATCTACTGACCTACTTTACGTTATCTTGAGTCGTAGTAACACAGTTACGCGCTGTTTAAAGCTTACCTAGCGTATAGTCATACTCCGTCGGTAGTGGGGGATGAAAACTATCTACTATCTATCTTCTGTCCGTATAGTTGGGGACGGACCGTGGGGCACCCTCAAAGACTCAGCACAAGTTCCTCCTATCCTCTCTCTGTTCTGCCTTTCTCAGGGTTTTGTTGAGTTCTAGCCTGTCCATTCACTGAGTTATCCTCCCAGCTCTTCCTTGTCTGCTCTTCTTCTTTCTCCGTGGACAGTGCCTTGCAAAACTGTCTTTGTAAATCCTTGGATCTGTGACATGCCCATACCACTAATTAACGCTTTTTCCCACGAAAAAAAAAAAAAAAAAAAAATCCGTTGAAGGTTCTCATAAAGGTCCCAATGGTTTGCTGGATTCTGTTTATGCACGCTTTCCGCTCGTTGCTTATGTGGACTTTGTAGGAGATGCCAAGGAGTCTCTCCGAAAGCATCTCATCTCCACTGCCTGTATTCTTTCTCTCCAAATCTGCATCAGGGTCCCTGATTCACAGGCATACAGAAATATGGATATGGATCAAGGAGCGCATTAGTCTGATCTTGGAGAATAAGTGATATATTCTTGTCTCTCCAGATGGTGTTTATTTTTTGACAAAGCGTTATTGTCCTGTCCATCCTGCATACTACTTCGGCTTGATCCCTGGTCGGATACAATGGCTCCCAGGGTACTTTGAAAGCTTGAACTGTTTCCACTTCTGGTCATTAACCCTGATATCATGCCAAATGCCGTTGGAGTTTATTAGTCCCATCATTTTGGACTTCTCTGCACCAGAGCGATGGATTTTCCATGCCGTAAATGTTTTAGAGGCCTTATCAAGTGTTCTGTTAGGCTGGCAAGCTCTTTTTCTGATCCTGCTATTCCATCATGTCATCTGCGAAAGCGGAGGTTTGTGATCGTTCCTGGCCACCAATGCTGACTGATCCTTCAATGATGTTTCCAGTGCCATCAGCATGATTCTCTCAAGGAAGATGTGAAAAGAGTTGGTGAGATTCGACGCCCTGCCTTACTTCCAACTGTTGTTCGAAACCATTCTCCCAATGTTGTGTTGTTGTAGTACACCTGCACTGGTGGCACCTCGCTGTACAGCTGTTTGATGACTCTGGATCAGGTTTGCATTGATGCTGTACAAATTCATGGTTGCCCACAAAGCTCATGCCACACCTGCCAAATGCCTCTTAAAATCGAAAAATACGCGTGGTAAAGGTCATGTTGATGTTGAAGGTAACCGCTCACTACAGTATTCTGAAGTTGAATATCTGTTCTGTTGTCTGCGCCCTGCTCTGAAACCTGCTTGTTCCCGCAATGATGGTCTCGGCTTGTGGCTTCAGTCTATTCAATATTATCTGCAGCATGACCTAGCTTGGGTGACATAGAGGCTGATTGGTGCGTAATTATGGGCATTGTTGTAGATTTTCCTTTCTTCTCGGGGAGGGTTATGATGAGTGACTGTGTCCATGGAGTTGGCCATTTCCTGTCTGCCAGATCTTGTTGCAGTTCTTAGTAGTGCGCTGATCAACACGCTGGAATGTTGTCAGCCCAGCTGACTTCCCCTTTTTCTCAGCGATCTGAACTGCTGTTTCCACTTCTTCTTCGGAGATAGGGTGACTTCCTGTGTTCTTTGCTTTCGGACATAAAGGTCTTCTGGATCTCCTGCGTTCTATAGTTGGTATACAGGTCGAGGGGGGGGGGGTGAGCATTAAATACTGTCCATCTGTTCAGAATATCCTGGTCGTCCAGTGAGGACACTACTGTCCCATTATTGTCTGGATTTAAACCTTTTCTCTGTTTCGTGCTAGTCAGGTCTTCACCCAGCTGATATGCTTTCTTCTTGCCTATTGTTTTTCTGATGTTCTCTTCAATGTCTTCGCACTGTATCACCCGATCCCCAATACTCTTTTGCCTCCGTCATGGACTTCCTGATTCTTTGTTGACAGCCCTATATTGTTCTGCTCTTTCCTTTTGTTTCATTTTTTCTTTTTCCTTCAGCTCCTACGCTGCGCATAGTTGTTAGGATGTTAGGTGTGACCCCATGGTTTTTTTTTGACGCTGTCGCGTTTGCCAGAAGCTCGTTTGCTGTTTTCAGTCACCGCTGGTTTGAAACGACTCTTCCATTGTATCTATGTGTGAGTCTATCACAGTGGAGTGCTGCAAACTTTCCTCTATCCTTGCTTGAAAAATTTCTAATACCTCTGGGTCCTTTCAGCTTCCTCGAGTCAAAATTTGATCCTTATGTTAGTTCCGCTTGTGGATTTCTTTATGACCGTAGTCGGAAAGTCATCATCACAAGATCAATGATCACGTCCCCCTATGGTCTCTCCTGGAAAAACTTCGTGTCTGTGCGATGTTAACGCTAGACTGAAACCGTCTTTTCACATGAATGTAATCTTTTGGTTTGTGGGTTCTCCATTTGGGTTTTATTTTTTTCTAATGCAATGTCCATTTTCTGGATTTCTTGTGTGGGCCAAGTGTATTCACTAGCTAGTGGTTGTTACTGGCAAACTTCCAGAGTCTCAAGCCTCTTTCATTTGATTGGTATTACAATGTGCCCCACACGTCCCTCCCAGTCATTCCATGCATCTTCTCCTACCTTGGCTTTCCAGTCCGCCTTGCACAACAGAGGAATGTCTTACTTGGGTGTTTTTGATCAGAACCTCTTGTAGCTGGTCATAAAATTCTTCTAACGGCCTTTTCATCTGTGTAGTCCTGATGTAGGGCGTATGCCTGTACTATAGTTATGATAAAGGGGGTATTGCTCTCAGGCGATGGTAATAATCTGCTGGACACAGGCTGACAAAGCTCATGACGGTGTTCACGTGTCTTTGTGAACGAGAACACCACGCCGTGTTCATGTTATCCTGATTTTTCCACGTAGTAATAATTTGTGGTCTTCCTGGTCGTTGTGGAGCCCATGTTTTTCCACCTGACTTCGCAAGACCCAAGGATGTGCCATTGATATCTCGACATCTCATGTGTCCAGTCTTCCACTTTTGCCTGCAGCTCTTAGGTCCGTACATCCACGTGCCAAATGATTGGTGTTGTTTCTGGCACGAAATTTGCTGCGTTTTACATCAGTAGCATACTTTCGACATCTGTCCTGATAGCAACAGAAGGCGCGTCCTTGGTAACCCGGGCGACGACCGATCCGGTATGGAGATTCTGGCTGTCTTTGTCATTGGTATATCTTGGGCAAATCAAACCTGGCGGAGCCCATCCCTCTCCAGGTCGGATGTTTTGGTTGGGTTTACTCCCCACATGTGGCAGGTGGTACTGGGTTACATGGTTACCAGTAGCAGAGGGAGTCTCTGACCTGACCCAGTGATGAAACAGTTCCGATAAAACCTTTGGGAAGGTCTGCTGTGATGGTAGTAGAGAGCCTTGCCGTATACAGAAATTATTATTTATTCTAGCTTGCTGTCTTACAATCCCGGTTAGTCAGAGAGTGAGAGCTTTCTTTTTGCGGTGTGTTGTTGATGTGTCTGATCAATGTGATTTATGTGTAAGTTGTGTATTTTCTGATGTCTAGCGTCACTACCACATTGATTCTGGTTAGAGTGATGCGCTCGTGATCTGCAGACCCGGGTTCGAATCGCTTCCAAGGGGATTTTTTCTCAGGAGTTAACATCAGCGCCGCCGACTCTCCTCCCCTCAATAGTTCTTCGGATGAGACTATAAACCGAGGTCCCGTGTGCGAACGTACGCAGAACATCTTGCGCACACGTTAAAACCCGTTCCGCTTTTCGGAAGAGTAGGCTATTTTGTGCCGGTGGGAACGGATGACAAAATGTACAAACTGCACACACATGGAACTGGATGTAAAAAATAAAGTACATGAGTGCGTATTCCATTATCCTTGAAGTAAAAGAATAGAATAGAATGCTGGTTTATGCTTAGTAGTGTGTATGGCTTTGTTATTGACGTTATTATGTATTTCCCCATGGGAATGCTGGGGACCTGTTAGTATAAACACATGATGATACCTGTGCTATAATTTTTCCTGCAGCATTAGCATCCTCCACATGGAATACGAGCTTTTCTACTTCTGTGTCAGGAATTCCCTCTTTTCTATCCCTCTCTTTGTCTCTGCCTTGCTCCTTGTCTTCCTGTCATCTACTACTTGTCTTTTTTTCTGCCTTCTTGGTCTATTTTCCTGCCTTTTTTTTCCAGAAAGACTTCCTCTCCTTCTCCCCTCCCTCCCTCTCCCTCCTCAACATCTCTTTCTCACATTGCTTCCTTTCACACTTTATGTATGTTTGTACCGTGTGCGTGCGTGCGTGCGCGCGCGCGTGTGTGTGTGTGTGTGTGTGAATCTCTCCCTCAGTAACTCTCTGTCTGCAGTGTCTCTATGTCTGTCTGTCTGCTTGCCTGCCTGCCTGCCTTCTCTCTCTCTCTCCTCTCTCTCTCTCCTCTCTCTCTCTCTCTCTCTCTCTCTCTCTCTCTCTCTCTCTCGTCCCCCATGCCGCCATGTTTCTGCTGAGAAAAATATGATGTTGGAGAGAGGAATTAGTTTTCTTCTTTTTACATTTTAAAATGGTCATTAGATAGATGGTAATTATGATGACCGTGTCAGGCTATCAATTATCGTCTTTTGTCTCGTTAATGTCGTAACTGATGAAAACGACCATACCGTTTTTTCTCCATTCCCTTGCTCTAGCACGTGTAATGATCCGTTGAAAATATAAAATAAAATATAAAAACAGATGTTCACTAACGGAAAATATAAAATAAAAATATAAAAACAGATGTTCACTGTGTTGGTGTGTGTGTGTGAGTTTGAGTGTGTGTGGGGTGTGTGTGTGTGTGTGTGTGTGTATGTTTTGTGTGTGTATGTGTGTGTGGTGTGTGGGTGTGTGTGTGTTTAAAATTCTTTTTTTTAAAATAAATATATTTTAATCCTTTATTTCGAGGATAATGGAATCAAGATTCTTGCTTTTTTACATCCAGTCCCCCGTGTGTTATGCGGTTTTTTTGTAAATTCTGTTTATCCCTGTTCCCACCGCACACAATGGCTTACTCTTACAAAACGAACAGGAATTTTAACCGTGTGCGCAAGATGATACTGCGTGCGTTCGCACACGGGACTTCGGTTTATAGTCTCATCCGAAGAACTATGTGGAGTCAACACGCTACCAGAAGGTAGGTCAGAACTGGGTGTTAGAACAGGACGTGAAGAGTGCGCCCTTCAGGGAAGCACAACTACAGCTGTGTCCATACGTCCAGGGGCGTCAGCTCGCTGAGGCACAGCTGATGGGGAGATCTAGCGGTAAACTGCAACACTTTGTGTTTCCCCAGGCAGCGTCCTTGAGAGTGGAGGTCACTTTTTGCTGCGGTCAAGGATATCTTTTGATCTTTTGGGGGACGGGATAGCTCAGTGGCCAGAGCACTCGCCTTCCCCCAGCTACGGTTAAGCAGCGTTCGATGTGGTACCAGTTGGATGGGTGAACCGTTTTTTCGCGCCCTTGGCTTTCAGTAGCAGTCCCCCCAGTACAACCCTGTTGAAAATGGTACCTGCCTCTTTAGGGTCAGGGAGAGATACAGCAGCGAGGGAGAGGAGATGGGCGCTGCCCTCAATATGCTGGCCCTAGAGAAGTGAGGTCTCTGATGCCTCGCTCCCCTACGACCACATAGGTTATGGACTCCTTTACCTTTTTTAAAAGGGCATGGGTTTGTCTGTCAGTGGACACTGGCAGGCCTATAGGGATTTTTTCCATCTCGTGAAAGTATTTTTCTGCACTCAAGCAATTCATGCATACGGTTTCCCACCCTGTTTTTCTTGAACCTATTCCGAACTGAAGGATCCGAGGGGTGTGGTAGGTGGGGAATCTACCAATCAGCTACTGGGGATGGGGGGTGGAGTGAGTGGGGAAGCTGTTAGTGTTAATCGCATTTCCCACTTTCTGGAAATTGTGCGGCTAGGATTCCTCTTTTCTATCCCCCTCTTTTGTTCTGCCTTGTTTCTATTCTATCCTGTCACCATCCTTCTGGTCTATTTTTGGCCTTTTTGGTCTTATTCACCTGCCTCCACTCCCCCCCCCCCCCCCCCCCACCCCCCCAAGACTTAAAGATACATATTGTCCCACGCCGAATTGGATGCGCTGATCCTGCCATTGTCAGACCGCATTAACGGCAGCCATGCATTTTCCCCTCATTTGACACACAGCCTTAGATCTAGTTGCCGTTGAAACGTCGACGAAGAACAGGACTGGCCATGAAAGGTAATGTCATTCCATCCATAAAAAGCACCAGAATCTATATACCTGTGTTCGTTTTTCCAAAGGGGTCTGCCCACTGACAGACTGTGGGAGATCTAGTAATAAACTTCAGCACTTGCTCCCCCACCCAAGCAGCTTCCTGGAGGAAATGAAATTCAAACTTTTGCTGTGGTTCTTTCGATTTTCGATCATTAATTTACACTCGCTTTTCCCCTAGCTAAGTTAAACAGCGGTCGAGCGTGGTTACCACTTGTATGGGTGACCGTTTGCGCGCCTAGGCTTCAGTACAGTCCCCTAGTTCACGCCCCAGCTGTAAATGGTACCTGCCTCTTTAAGGTCAGGGAAGGTAAAGCAGCGAGGGAGAGGAGTGGGTACCGCCTCATATCCGGCCCCAAGAGAAGTTGAAGGTCTCTGATGCCTCACTCCCTACGACCACATAGGTATGGACACCTTTACCTTTACAATAACGGACACTGTCTTCTTGGCCTGAACTATTGTGTTCTGCATGCAAGCGTCCCTTGCTATAAACGTTTTTCCCCCCCAGCCTGGTTTTCTTGAAGAACCCCCATTGGGAACTGCGTAACTAACGCAGAAACTACAATTTGAAGAGCTATATCTCTGCTCTGCTGGAAACGAGCTTTTTATCTTGACGTCATCATAGGCGATGTCGTCATAGTAGGGGGGGATGACAAACCCCATCCTCACACAAGAATGACTTCACGTGTGGCGCTTTAGAAAGCTGCCTGATGTCACGGGGTTGCTCTTTGCGTTAGAAGCTGCCGTGTGGGGAGAGCCTGCAACCTCAGTGTAAGTTGGAGATGGACCTGTGGGTTCCTGCCTGCCTGCCTGCCTTGCTCTGGTAACCATGGTTACACGTTTCCACTTTGCGGGATCCTCTGTCTGCTTGCCATTTTCTTTCCTTTGAGGAATGCGGTCAGACACACATAGATAGTCTTCTTCATTCGTCGTCCGATGCTCCAGACAGTAACTATTTATTGTCTGTCATAACAGCGAAAATGCATTTGCTTTGCTTCTAACACGCCTACAAGTCAGGCCCAGCGCATCCGACTCGCGTGTGAGAGAAACTGCTATCCGTATCTGGAAGAAAAGGGCGAAGAGAATAGATCATCATCATCATCATCCCTTGTCGGACGAACCGTTGGTACCGCAGGGAACGCTGCAAGTGGACCCGCCAAATGGTTCTGTCCGGCTGCTTTCAGAAGGTTTGGTACAGTGGATCCGGTCCACTCCTTGAAGTTGGATATTCAGCTTTTGCGTGTCGTCTGCCTCCTTGCTCCTTCCACATTTCCCTGCGACTGTCTTGACAGCTGTTAAGCCTGTTGTGTGGCCAAACCAGTTTTCAATTTCCTCCTTGACTGTATCTAGCAAGGTTCTTGTTTGCCAGCCAGTGCCTCATCTGCTGCCAGACGTAGTCGTTGGTTTTAACGGTCTCATAGGTGATGTTCAGGATCCCGCCTGAGGCACTTCATCTCAAAGGCTTGAAATGCGACTTTCTAAAATCGGCAGTGAGTGTCCAATTTCTTCATCGAGCTGTAACAAGGCAATGGATGGTGACGAGTGCCTTTGTAGAGTCAGACCTTAGTTGTGGGTTCTTGATGTTATGGTTTTTCTCCCCACTTTTTCGCCAGCTTAGCATGGAGGAGAGTGCCACTAGCAAGTCTGATACTTCCCACCTCTTGTGTGCTTGTACCTTCTTGGTGATGACTGCTCCAAGGTACTTGAAAAGTTTCCACCTCCTCTAGTGTCTCGCACTCATCTTGATGCTGTGGGAGTGGGTCGGTGTGGTACTGTTCACTAGGATCTTGCTCTTTTCCGTGCTGATCTCCATCCGTGGTGCGTTGGCTGATGTTTCCAGTCTGGTGTGAGATCCGGAGTTCTTCTTCACTGCGGCCCATGAGATCAATATCGTCTGCAAATCGAAGATTGCAGACTGGCCTCCTCTATTGTGATTGTGTCTTTGAAGTCAAGGAGGGCCTCCTGAATGAAAGTTTCTCCAGAACACTTTTTTAAAAGAACGGGGGATAGCGGGCAGCCTTGTCAAACTCCACTGAAGTCTGGAAGAACTCCCTGATTTCTCACCCATGATGACTGCGCTGTGGGAACTGTCATACAGCGCCTGGATGACTTGAATCAATGTCCTCGTCGAAGTTTATAGTCTCTCATGACTTGCACAGAGCTTCTTGCACACTCGGGTCGAAGGCCTTCTTGAAGTTCAATGAAGTTGTTGTAGAGCTTGTAGTTGATGTTTGAGGTGCTTCTCTATAAAAAAGCATTCTGATTTGAAGATCTGCTCGACAGTGCTTCGACCTGGTCTGAATCCTGCCTGTTCTTCCTGATAGATTTCTCTGCTTTGTGGTTCAGTCTGTTCAGGCCAGCGTAGCATAACTTTGCCAGATGCTATCAGACGATTGTTCTGGTAATTTTGGCACTTCTTCAGGTCTCCCTTCTTTGGAAGTGGGAACTATGATGGCTTGGCCACTGTTCATGACACTCTTTGCTGGGTCCAGATGCGTTGGCAGATGATTGTAGTGCCTGATCAATCTCTGGGCCTCCCGTACTTGATGAGCCTCAGCCGGATGTTGTCAATCCTGGTGACTTGCCTCCTTCAAGGAATCTTACTGCTTCTTTCTATCTCTTCCTCCAGCACCTTGTGCTTTCCAGGATCCTGATGGTCTGGGATCTTGCTCCGTGAAGTTTGTTCGGATCACCTTCAGCATGTAGTTGTACAGGTCTCTGCAAATTCGGTCCATCTCTCATGATAGTGGCGCTCTCTTGAAGGAACTGTGACCCCCTCTTGTCCTTCAATAACGGATGTCTTTGCTGCTGGACTAGGTTAGTACCTTGATGGTCTGGTAGGCCTCCTTCTGTCTCCTTTCGGCGTTGCCTTCTCAACTTTGGAGCATTGTTCTGACATCAAGTTCCCCCCATTGCTCAGTTCATCTTCTTCTTGGATTGACCTGTTGACTGTTTCTATATCTTCGGCCGTTTCTGGGTTTTTGTTCTTCTCTCTGGCTTTAGCTCCCTACGTTTGATCGCACCAGGTCCAGGATATCGTTGGTAACCCACGGTGGTTCATTTTTCCTTTCTTTCCCAAGGATCTATTCCAGCGCTGTCTCCCGAATGGTCTTGCTGAGGTCTCAGTGAGGTTGTTGAAGTCCTCTTGGAGTAAATTCAATGCTGCAAATCTGCCCCTATCCCTCATTCTTTAAACAGATTTCAGCGACTTCGGGGTCCTTCATCTTTTCCAAGAATGAACCGCAAACGGGGATTTCTCTTCTGTTTCTGGATCTTCAAGCTTGATCTGTAAGGGTCATGAGTACCATGTCCGTGGTACACTGCCATATCAGCGCCAGGGAAAGTTCTTGTCTGGCTTTGGTTGATGCTTGACCTAAATCTTGGGGGCCAAGATGTAATCAATCTGTTTGTATCTTTCCATTAGGTGAGTGCCACGTCGTTCTTCTGATGTTTTTTGTGGGGGTATGGGTGTTGGCAACAGTAAAGAGTTGTGGATGCTTGCGAATTCCAAAAGTCTGAGACCTCTATCGTTGGTTTCGTCCACGCCAAAACGGCCTATTGTCCCTTGCCAATGTCATAGTCATCAGGTCCGATCTTGGCATTCAGTCGCCCTGAATCACGAGAAAGACCTTCTTTGGAGTTGATATGATGACGCTCTCCAAATCCTCGAGAAACACTCGATTGCTTCATCATCGTAGACTGATGTTGTGTGCAAAGACTTGTAGATGGTCCAAGTGTGTGGTTTTGCTGCGATACGCATGGAGATCAGTCCTACTTGAGATTGGGTACGCTGATACACTGTTAGTCCTCTTCTTGTTGAAAAGAAATCCACTCCATGTCGTGTTTGGAGTCGTCGCCCCCCCCCAACCCCATACCATAGTTTGTGTTCTTCTTCTGTGTTGTTCGCCAATCCGACCCAACAGACTTCGGCCATGTCCAATTATGGTCCCAGTCGTATCTTCGTAATTCATGGGGTTAGTTTTTGGAGTTTCCCGCATGCGTGCAAGGTACGATGTTCCATGTACCAATGATGGTCCTCACAGCCTGGAGTTAGATCGCTGTTGTTTTTGCGTCCCCATTGGCATATTTTCCACCTCCATCCTGGAACGTTTCCAATGGAAGCGCGGTTGTTGGATTCCGGGCCTCAACCGATCCGGCATGTCTTTTCTTGCAGTACTGTCCATGTTGGCATTTCTGTGGGCGTGGATTGCTTGGCGGCGCCCATCTCCTCTCCAAGCTGCTATTTGCTATTTGCCCATAGCTGGGGATTTTTGGGTCGGGTTATCTCCCCACTGAGACAGGTAGTACTGGGCTACAGGTTACCAGTAGCAGAGGAACACCTCTGACTCTGACTCACAAGAAAGAGAATAGATCAAGAAGTCCGAAAATAGACATGGAGGTGACAGGAAGAAAAAGGAACAAAGCAGAAGCAAAAAGAGGGATAGAAAAGAGGGAATTCCTAGCAGAGAATTTTCAGTTGGGGATGCTACTAATACAGGCAGACCCCTTGACATCCCAACGGGGTAAATTTACATAGATATTGAGGAGAAAGGCCGCATAGTGCCAAAACCATCATCTTGAGGCCAGCACTATTGTCATGGTTGCTCCTTGGCTGGAACTGCACAGAGCATGATCCCTTGCTTGTCTGACCTTACAGGAATGCACCAGCTTGTATTTTTTACGTAGAGAAGTGGGCGGGGTGTCTGCCGCGCGCGCGCGCCGTGTGGTGTGGTGTGTGAGAGAGAGAGAGAGAGAGAGTGAGAGAGCGAGAGAGAGAGAGAGAGAGACAAAGTGAGAGAGAGAAGAGAGTCTTCAGTTTGATGTCTGTTTCACCCTTTAAGTGATATGAAAGAGAATGTGGGTGTGTGGACAGAGACAGAGACAGAGAGAGTCTTCAGTTTTAACGTCTGTTCACTCTTAAGTGATTTGACAGAGATGGTGTGTGTGTGTGTTGTTATGTTGTTTTGTTGTTGTCTCGTTTTACGTCTGTTCACTTCTCAGTGATATTAGACGAGAAAAGAAAAAATTATATATATATACAAAGGGTGTATGATAATTGAGGTGGTTGTAGAGGCCCTACTTGAAAAATGCAGGGGGAAAAGTAGTCTAATCATGAAAAGAAACCTGCACAAGCAAAAAAATACAAAACAAAAAATTATAAAAAAAAACACCACAGAAACAAAAACATAAAAAGTGATTAACGTTAATGAAACTATATACAAATGCCTATAGACTATGCCAGAGACCTTTGCAATATCAAATGCCAATTCAATATGAATATGCTTCAAAGGGAGTTTTCAGAAAATTGAGGTAAAAAAGCTTCGTATCTTACCTTCAAATAATTATATGAGTATTAGAAATAACTCACCACATAGACATTTACTGGTTTCACTGAATTTGGTACAATGCTTTAAGTTTTATCTATAAAACCAAACTATACAACATCTTCATGCTGTGAGAATATTTGAACAAGCCTAGAATGGCTCACAATTCCTTGCTTTATCAGTTTTTTGATGACAGATCTGTTTAGAATCTCTTTTTAGGTGATACGTTCTGTTGACCTTTTTCCATGATGTATGTTTCTAGTTAGTGGGTAGCCCTCTTTGTAATGATAAAGGCCACGTGCAATTTGCGATTTTCCGTTCATTCTTTGCTCACTCTTTTAGCAGCTCTATCACCCCACTCATTTGAAAGAATCCACTGGTGAAGGCACCCAACAGAAAGTGACACTTGCGCCCTTTAAGGTTAAAAGGTGTATACATGATTAATCTCTAATGCAATGTTTGAAGTTTTCTTGTACCACAAGGATTTTAAAGCATACAATACCGTCTTAGAATCAACACAAATCAGGATTTGAATATACACAATGGCAAACACGAACATAATTTAGAGCCATTAAGAAATGCTACTAATTCCGCCGTAAAATCGAATGATTTTACAACATATGAATGATTTTTTCAATTTTTAAAGATGGTATAACAAAAGCTGAACCTGATTTCTTGATTATCCAAGATGTTGAATCCATCTGTATAAATTTGTAAATGATGAAAAATCCTTATGTGGATGTGGTATCGAACATCAGAAACAATAATGTTCAGATTCTCAATTCCTTTTTTGCATTAGTTACCTCTATGTCGAATATGCTCTATTCATCTCCCACGAATGGGCAAGATAATATTGCCTCTCGTTTGTCCATTCTGTTTGGTTGACATAGAATTTTCCACTAGATCAGAACATATGTGTTAATGGGCATTTAAGGAAGATATTATTTTTTTCTCTTTTAGGAAACTGTAGTTTCAGATTTACTTCTACTTCCTCAGAAATGAAAATTATCAGTTTTTTTCTGTTTCTAAGAACATATTTTGCACATGCCAGTTTGACGGTAATCATCAAAGGCAATGTACCAACTTCATTGTACGTTCCCAGATCAGATGCATGAATACGAAATCCAGTGCAAAGCCTGCAAGCTTTGCATCTACACTTTGTAGCTTTTTAAGTAAAGATTTTGGAGCCGCTTTGAAAAAGATTTCTTTTCCGTATGATAATTTCGAAACGAACAAGAGATGTAGATAAACATTTTAGATTGAATTATGTCTGTCCCCCATAAACTGTTTACTAAATATCTTCAGTAATTTTACTGCACTTATCTTGCCTTGTTAATAATTGCTCAATATGTGTATTCCAAGTAGCTTTGAAGTTAAATAACACCTAAGAACTTTATTGATTTTTTGTACTCAATATTTCAGTCCCAATCTTAAAATCTTTGGAAGTTCCTCCGGAATTACAGCCATTAATAAAAAGCACAACATGATTTTTTTCAGTGGCCAAAGTTAATCCATTTTCAAGCATATATTTGTTCGATGGTTATCAAGCTGGCTTTGATATAACCCTTTTTAGTAATTTTAAACGCTCTTTTTGGTGTATTACGTTTCATAGTAACATTCATCCACACTGCATTTATCATCCCGCATATTGTACAAATATGATATCCTATGATAAAATCATTGGGAGATCATGCAGCAAGATTATTAAATATAAATAGGATAGGAGCTATCACAGAACCTTGGGGTAGTCCCATATGAGCGATCTAACGCTTGAATATATGATTTAGCACTCTACTTGAATTTTTTCTGTCTGCTTAAAACTTCTGAATATAAAATAACAAGTGCCCAGAAACACCCTATTCTTTAGTTTACCTAATAATTTAAGCATGCCAAACTTGGTCATAATATGCCCTTTCTAATATCATAAAATGTTGCAAGAACATTCTTCTTTCTTGCAAACTGCATTTTTAATTTGTGTTTGATTTTTTAACCAACTTATCTATGGTTTAAACCAAATTATCTATTATTGTGTGGTGTGTGTGGTGTGGTGTGTGGTGTTGTGTGTGTTGTGAGTGTGTGTGTGTGTGAGGGAGAGACTACAGCCAAGACGGGAGAATGCCACAAGTCTCATTTTTCAACATCTGTGCACCTCTGAGGGAAAAGGTTGACGTCAGAAGATGTCATGTGCATTTGCATGGGTCATATTTCTCTACTTGTCTGGAATCTAAATCACTGCAACACTCACGATTTGTCTGAGACCGATGTAAATGGACCTCGGTTACAGTTGACTTTTTTTGGTATCCTGTCTAATCAACTTAGTTTTTCGTGTTGCCGTCCGCTTGTTAAGTTGTCAGACTGACTATAGCCGATGGTTAAGACCGTTCGTCTCATTCACCCCCCCCCCCATGTATCCATGAAGTCGGGGTTTCGAATCTCTGCGACGTCAGAGGAATAACGGTTGGGATTTTGTTTAATCTCCAGTCAACCTTAAATGCAGACCTTCAAGTGCTTACTTCCCTTCGTGTACAACACAAGCAGAAATAACCGTGCACGATAAAGATGCCGCCATTCATGTCAGCGTTCGGTGGGTTAGGGAAACACCAACATACCCAGCATCCATCACCGAAGTGCAGCTGCCTTCAGGGTGGGCAAAAGCGGTCGCATTGAACGCAAAATCTCACCGCTGGTGAACCTCGGAGCTGTCGCTGAGGGAGGAAGAGATAGGGTAAAAGCCGAGTCAAGCTCAACCACTTACTGTTTATCCAAAACCAGGCAACTTTTGGTCCGAATCGGCTTCGCCTCATCGAACCAAAAACTTTCAAATAGTTTTAATATAAAACTAAGCAGTTTTCTTGACTCGGCTTTTAACCCTACTCTCTATACTAAACTGAAAGTAATACTAATTTATTTTTGATGGGTAAAACTATAAAATTATGGGAATTTATGCTAAAAAAATATCTTATTAACAACTTATCAAGAACTTATTAACAACTTATCAACAACTTATTAACAACTAATACAAGAACTTATCAAGAACTTATCAATAACTAAAACAAGAACTATATTAAGAACTTGACAAGAAATAAACAAGTCCCCATCAACAACTTATCAACAACTTATCAACAACTTGTCAAGAACAACAACAATTATTTTACACAAAATATATTGATAAAGATAGACAACATGAATTGCGACGAACTTTTGTTGATGACATCTACTGGTTCTAGTCAAGAAGAAATAACAGATGAGAAGAGTCACTGGATTAGAAGGAGAAGTTGTACTCTCTTTCTGCTTGTAATAAAACAAAGTCCAATACTTAGGACACAACTAACAGTAGAACAGGTGCAGCAGTTATCACCCACAAGACCAATATTAAGTATTTTAATAGGGTATGAATCTCTTCTTGGAGGCAAAAATGTGAAAAGCCTATGGCATACTGTTAATTGGTCTATATGCTAAAGCAACATGTAGGGTCTTTAATGTTGACTCAGAAGCTACTTAGCATATGAACCTCACACAAGAATCCTATTTTGGTCCTAGAACACTGGAGACAATGCCTTGATGATGTAATTACCGTTTTTGGCTCTCTGGTTAGCACCAGTAGCTGCTAGTATGATAACATTAAAACATATAAAATTTAACCACATTAGAGAAAGATGGAGGAACAAAACACATCCACGACCAACAGGAAGCACAGGAGAATTTTTTGGCCCTAAGAAAACAAGACTCAAACCCTCCTTACACAAGTGACATCTGTAACAAAGAAACCTGGGATAGTTGGAAGCTGGCAAAGTAGCAGATGGAATCGATCAGAAAAAACTTAGCAACCAAGCAAGCAATAGATCTTATCTGAGAAACAATAGAAAAAACAGATGCTATAGAAAACACAGAAAAAAGACACAGCACCACCAAAAACAACATTCAGTCTACTTAAATATATGGTAGAACAGCTATGGAATTGGTTATACAGCATCCGACTGTGTACACTGAAGGTGATGAGAGTGCTGATTAATCCCATAGCCTACAAGGCCAAGCATGTGTGTGTGTGTGTGTGTGTGTTGTGTGTGTTTCTCACTCTCTCTCTCCTCTCTCTCTCTCCACACACACACACACACACACACACGCGCGCGCGCGCGCTTATATATAATGAATGAAAGGTCGAGTGTGCGTACCCCTATGGGACAAAAGCCAGATGAAAAAACAACCAACCAAACCCAAGTTAGCAAGACAACGTTGCCTGCTTATCAACAGCCCTTGGAAATAAAGAGTTTGAAACCAATCTCAGTCAAACCATTAGGCTATTCAAACAAAGAAACAAAACAAAACAAAACATCAACGAGCCAAACTTAACAAAGAAAACAAGGACAACAGAACGCGCCCCGCCCCCCCCCCCCCCCCCATCCCATCTACAAGAGAGAAAAAAGCACATACTACCCTAAAGTCCTTTGGATGAGAATATAAACCGAGGTCTCGTGTGCGAACGCACGCAGATTCATCTGCGCACAACCACAGTTAAAACCCGTTTCCGCCTATTGGAGAGTAGCCATAACTGCATACATACGGGGACTAATGAAATATAGCACATGAGTGCTATTCATATCCTCGAATAAAAGAATGAAATAAAATAAAATTAAAATAAAAAAATTAATAAATTCATGATTTCTCTTCCCAGTACCTGGCTGCTACCCTCTCTCTCTCTCCCTGTTTTCTTCTCTTAATCTACAGACCTCCTTTACGTTATCTTGAGTCCGTAGTATATACACAGTTACGCGGCTGTTTTAATAAAGCTTACATAGCGTTATAGTCCATACTCACGTGTAGTGGTGATGAAACTATTCTATTCTATCTATCTATCTGTCCCGTAGTCTGACGGACCGTGGGGCACCCTCAAAGACTCCAGCAACCAGTTCCCTCCATTCCTCTCTCTGTTCTGCCTTTCTCAGGGTTTTGTTGAGTTCTAGCCTGTCCATTCACTGAGTTATCCTCCCAGCTCTTCCTTGTCTGCTCTTCTTCTTTCTCCGTGGACAGTGCCTTGCAAAACTGTCTTTGTAAATCCTTGGATCTGTGACATGCCCATACCACTAATTAACGCTTTTTCCCACGAAAAAAAAAAAAAAAAAAAAATCCGTTGAAGGTTCTCATAAAGGTCCCAATGGTTTGCTGGATTCTGTTTATGCACGCTTTCCGCTCGTTGCTTATGTGGACTTTGTAGGAGATGCCAAGGAGTCTCTCCGAAAGCATCTCATCTCCACTGCCTGTATTCTTTCTCTCCAAATCTGCATCAGGGTCCCTGATTCACAGGCATACAGAAATATGGATATGGATCAAGGAGCGCATTAGTCTGATCTTGGAGAATAAGTGATATATTCTTGTCTCTCCAGATGGTGTTTATTTTTTGACAAAGCGTTATTGTCCTGTCCATCCTGCATACTACTTCGGCTTGATCCCTGGTCGGATACAATGGCTCCCAGGGTACTTTGAAAGCTTGAACTGTTTCCACTTCTGGTCATTAACCCTGATATCATGCCAAATGCCGTTGGAGTTTATTAGTCCCATCATTTTGGACTTCTCTGCACCAGAGCGATGGATTTTCCATGCCGTAAATGTTTTAGAGGCCTTATCAAGTGTTCTGTTAGGCTGGCAAGCTCTTTTTCTGATCCTGCTATTCCATCATGTCATCTGCGAAAGCGGAGGTTTGTGATCGTTCCTGGCCACCAATGCTGACTGATCCTTCAATGATGTTTCCAGTGCCATCAGCATGATTCTCTCAAGGAAGATGTGAAAAGAGTTGGTGAGATTCGACGCCCTGCCTTACTTCCAACTGTTGTTCGAAACCATTCTCCCAATGTTGTGTTGTTGTAGTACACCTGCACTGGTGGCACCTCGCTGTACAGCTGTTTGATGACTCTGGATCAGGTTTGCATTGATGCTGTACAAATTCATGGTTGCCCACAAAGCTCATGCCACACCTGCCAAATGCCTCTTAAAATCGAAAAATACGCGTGGTAAAGGTCATGTTGATGTTGAAGGTAACCGCTCACTACAGTATTCTGAAGTTGAATATCTGTTCTGTTGTCTGCGCCCTGCTCTGAAACCTGCTTGTTCCCGCAATGATGGTCTCGGCTTGTGGCTTCAGTCTATTCAATATTATCTGCAGCATGACCTAGCTTGGGTGACATAGAGGCTGATTGGTGCGTAATTATGGGCATTGTTGTAGATTTTCCTTTCTTCTCGGGGAGGGTTATGATGAGTGACTGTGTCCATGGAGTTGGCCATTTCCTGTCTGCCAGATCTTGTTGCAGTTCTTAGTAGTGCGCTGATCAACACGCTGGAATGTTGTCAGCCCAGCTGACTTCCCCTTTTTCTCAGCGATCTGAACTGCTGTTTCCACTTCTTCTTCGGAGATAGGGTGACTTCCTGTGTTCTTTGCTTTCGGACATAAAGGTCTTCTGGATCTCCTGCGTTCTATAGTTGGTATACAGGTCGAGGGGGGGGGGGTGAGCATTAAATACTGTCCATCTGTTCAGAATATCCTGGTCGTCCAGTGAGGACACTACTGTCCCATTATTGTCTGGATTTAAACCTTTTCTCTGTTTCGTGCTAGTCAGGTCTTCACCCAGCTGATATGCTTTCTTCTTGCCTATTGTTTTTCTGATGTTCTCTTCAATGTCTTCGCACTGTATCACCCGATCCCCAATACTCTTTTGCCTCCGTCATGGACTTCCTGATTCTTTGTTGACAGCCCTATATTGTTCTGCTCTTTCCTTTTGTTTCATTTTTTCTTTTTCCTTCAGCTCCTACGCTGCGCATAGTTGTTAGGATGTTAGGTGTGACCCCATGGTTTTTTTTTGACGCTGTCGCGTTTGCCAGAAGCTCGTTTGCTGTTTTCAGTCACCGCTGGTTTGAAACGACTCTTCCATTGTATCTATGTGTGAGTCTATCACAGTGGAGTGCTGCAAACTTTCCTCTATCCTTGCTTGAAAAATTTCTAATACCTCTGGGTCCTTTCAGCTTCCTCGAGTCAAAATTTGATCCTTATGTTAGTTCCGCTTGTGGATTTCTTTATGACCGTAGTCGGAAAGTCATCATCACAAGATCAATGATCACGTCCCCCTATGGTCTCTCCTGGAAAAACTTCGTGTCTGTGCGATGTTAACGCTAGACTGAAACCGTCTTTTCACATGAATGTAATCTTTTGGTTTGTGGGTTCTCCATTTGGGTTTTATTTTTTTCTAATGCAATGTCCATTTTCTGGATTTCTTGTGTGGGCCAAGTGTATTCACTAGCTAGTGGTTGTTACTGGCAAACTTCCAGAGTCTCAAGCCTCTTTCATTTGATTGGTATTACAATGTGCCCCACACGTCCCTCCCAGTCATTCCATGCATCTTCTCCTACCTTGGCTTTCCAGTCCGCCTTGCACAACAGAGGAATGTCTTACTTGGGTGTTTTTGATCAGAACCTCTTGTAGCTGGTCATAAAATTCTTCTAACGGCCTTTTCATCTGTGTAGTCCTGATGTAGGGCGTATGCCTGTACTATAGTTATGATAAAGGGGGTATTGCTCTCAGGCGATGGTAATAATCTGCTGGACACAGGCTGACAAAGCTCATGACGGTGTTCACGTGTCTTTGTGAACGAGAACACCACGCCGTGTTCATGTTATCCTGATTTTTCCACGTAGTAATAATTTGTGGTCTTCCTGGTCGTTGTGGAGCCCATGTTTTTCCACCTGACTTCGCAAGACCCAAGGATGTGCCATTGATATCTCGACATCTCATGTGTCCAGTCTTCCACTTTTGCCTGCAGCTCTTAGGTCCGTACATCCACGTGCCAAATGATTGGTGTTGTTTCTGGCACGAAATTTGCTGCGTTTTACATCAGTAGCATACTTTCGACATCTGTCCTGATAGCAACAGAAGGCGCGTCCTTGGTAACCCGGGCGACGACACGATCCGGTAATGGAGATTCTGGCTGTCCTTTGTCCATTGGATATCTTGGGCAAATCAAACCTGGCGAGCCCATCCCTCTCCAGGTCGGATGTTTTTGTTGGTTTACTCCCACATGTGGCAGGTGGTACTGTTTACATGTTACCAGTACAGAGGGATCTCTGACCTGACCCAGTGATGAAACAGTTTCCGATAAAACCTTTGGGAAGTCTGCTGTGATGGTAGTAGAGGAGCCTTGCCGTATACAGAAATTATTATTTATTCTCGCTTTGCGGTCTTTAACAATCCCGTTCGTCAGAGAGTGAGAGCTTTCTTGTTTTTTCGGTGTGTTTGTTGATGTGTTCTGAACATATGTGATTTATGTGTAAGTTGTGTATTTTGGGTTAATTTTTTTTTTTAAAGTAGCTTAGCTGTTAGCAATCAAAAGTACCCCCCCCCCACCCCTGGATTGTGACAAAAGGGTGGAATCTTGTTTATGCATTGACGGTAAAATAATGGAATATCGACTTTAGGTTTATGAAATTCTACATAATTATTAAGAGAATCAGGAAAACCAGAAGAAATACAAAAGAGCAAAGGAAAAAAAAGTGGTAATGATGACAATGATGATAATGATGAACATAATAATAATGATGATGATGACGATGTTGATGGTGATGATGATGATAATAATGACGACGATGATGATGATGAACAAAAACCCCAAGAGATAGGGATAAAGCCGAGTCAAGCTCAACCACTTACTGTTTATCCAAAACCAGGCAACTTTTGGTCCGATTCGGCTTCGCCTCATCAGACCAAAAGTTGCCTGGTTTTGGATAAACAGTAGGCAGTTTACCTTGACTCGGCTTTATCCCTATCTCTCTACTAAAACTGAAAGTAATACTAATTTATTTGTAATGAGCAAACAAATAAAATTATGGGAATTTATGCTAAACAATATTTTGTCAAGAACTTATTAACAACTTATCAACAACTTATCAAGAACTTGCCAAGAACTTATTAACAACTAATACAAGATCTTACCAAGAACCTGCCAAGAACTGGTACAAGAACTAAAACAAGAACTATATTAAGAACTTGTCAAGAAATAAACAAGTCCCCATCAACAACATTGTTAACAACTTATCAACACTTTGTCAAGAACAACAATAATTTTTTTCCCAACAAAATATATTGATAAAGATAGAACAACAGGAATTGCGACGAACTTTTGTTGATGACATCTACTGGCTCTAGTCAAGAAGAAATAACAGACGAGAAGAGTCTACTGGATAAGAAGGAGAAGTTGTACTCTCTTGCTGCTTGTGGTAAAACAAAGCATTACTTAGAAACACAACAAACAGTTGAACAGGTGCAGCAGTTATCACCACAAGACATTATTAAGTATTTTAATATGTATGAATCCCTTCTTGGAGCAAAGATGGTGAAAAGCCTAGGGCATACTGTTATTGGTCTATATGCAAAAGCAACAAGTAGGGTCTTTAATGTGGACTCAGAAGCTGACTTAGCATATGACCTCTCACAAGATCCTATTTTGTCTAGAACGCTGGAGACACTTGGCTGTGATATGTATTACCGTTTTGGCTCTCTTTTAGCACCAGTAGCTGCTAGTATGATAACATTAAAACATAAAAAAATTTAACCATATAGAGAAAGATGAAAACAAGAACACAGTATCGAACCAACAGGAAGCACAGGAAATGCCAAGAACCAGAGCAACCCTCCTTTCCAAAAGTGACAACTGTCACCAAGAAACCGGGGGAAATTTGAAGCTGGCAAGAGGTTAGCAGAATGGAATCGACAGAAAAAACTTAGCAATCAAGCAAAGCAAAATATCTTATCTGGAGAAACATTAGACAAACAGATGCCATAGAAACACAGAAAAAAGACACAGCACCACCAAAAACAAACATTCAGTCTTACTTAATATATGGTATAACAGCTATGGGAATTGGTTATACAGCCTATAGAGTATGGAGCAGCAAGCAACCAACAAAAGAACCGCAGCAAGAACATAAACCAAACCCACAACCACAGCCACAACCATTGCAAAGCAAACAGCCTGACAACGATCCATTCAAGATGTATTAATAGTTATAAATTTTTAATTTATACATATAGTAGAAATATGAGTACAGAAAAGACTGCAGTCAATTTGGTCTACCATGCTGCCGTTATTGGTGGCCTTAGTGTCGGCTATACTATGTTAAAGGAAAGAGCCCTTCTAAAAATGAAGCCTGCTGATATAGGAAAACTAGACTTTGAAGACAGGCGCCAAGCTAGTTGTGGTTGTAACAGATCCATTGCTACAAAAGACTTCTTGGAAAAGCAGGGAAATTATTCCAGAAAATATTAGTCCATAATAAAAAAAAAATGGCTTCTTAGTGATGAGGGTTGGGTGGTGCTGTAGTAAATGCACTTGCTTTTACAGGCAGCAACTACTTGTTTTTAAACTTCATACAGACGAAGAAATTAAGAGACAGATAAAGCAATTAGAACAACTGAACAGAGCACAGACAGAATACGAAAGACAAAGAATTGCTCAGTTAGACTTTATTAATGAAAAACTTCGTGAACAAGGACATGCTGCAAAACATTTTCTGATGTTGACGCGGCAATCAAAGAGTACTACATTGTGACAGGCAAACAAATATCTCCTATTACTAAGCCACAGCTTTGTGATTATTATCAACCCACTGAAACACAGAAGACAGGCGAGATTGCTTTTATTGTGGTGGGCATGACAATAGTATATTTCTTAGCACAGAAGGTTGGTTAACCAACAGGCAATTTTTTTATTTACTATATTAGAACAATGGATGCCAAACTCTCTAAGATCTACTACACACCAAAAGGGTACTGGAAAGGACAGGCGGCTATTAATAAACTGAGCATTGCAGCAGGAGTAAGTTCCGAAGCAGCAAAGAAGTGGCTGTCTAAACAAGCAATATGGCAGATCTATTTACCTGCACCAAGACACATTAATAGACCCTCCTTTATAAACACGAAGCCAAATGATACTCATCAAATAGACCTTTTATACTTACCCCATGACACAATTAGAAGAAAGAGGTATAAGTATGCTCTCACTGTAGTGGACGTAGCTTCTAGGTATAAAGATGCAGAGCCCCTTACTAAAAAGAGTGCCACCGCAACTGCAGTTGCTTTGCAGGAAATCTATAGTCGGGGGTCCATTTAAAAAATCCAGACTTATTCAGTGTGATGATGGTAAAGAGTTTAAAGGAGCATTTAATCAGCTGTTACTAAAGCATGGAGTAGCAATAAAAAGAGTATACCAGGCAAACCCCAAAATCTCAAGCACTGGGTTTAAACTTTCTTTAACAAGCTGTTAGCAGAAAGACCCTTTTCATATCAGTACCACCCAAGAATCATGATCCCAGGCACCGAAATACAGATGGGGAAGAAAAACTTTCCTGCAGTTTGAGAGCAATGAACTCTGAGATAACTAAAGCCACAGGGTTAAAACCTGTGGACGCATCAAACAAAAAATACAGCAGCCATCCAAACAACACTTCTAAGCAACAAATAATACCTTTGGAAGAAAAACTGAGATATCTGTATGCCTCTGGAGAAGCTGAAGCCAGCGAAAAGTCACAAACGAGCAACAGATCCCTCTGGAACATTTAAAAACTTATGAAAAAAAAAAAGTTGTGGAGATGGATCCTCCTATTTATTATTTGTCATTACCTGCACCACAACGAGCTTTTGTTAGAGAGGAACTGCAGCTAGTGCCACCTAATACTGTCCCGCTTTAGTAAGGTAGTCTACTATTTCATCAGAAGTAAGTGACTGTATGGTCTCATCTAACTGTTTTTTGTTACTACAATTTATGGGAACATGTTTGATAACACTGAAGTGGGTTGGACACTCTCTCATCATACTAACAACTCCTAGAATATTATTTAGCACCTCTTCTTTTGTGCCATGATCAAGTTTTATTTCTACTTGCTGGCCAAAGTCGTCTATTATGTCAGCACTGTAAAAGCAGAGACGAGGCATTGTACCACTACCATAGTATTTGATAAAGAGTAAACAATCCATTGTGAGTCTCAATCAAAATTTTTAACTCGTATATAAATGTAAAAAAAATTAATTAATTAATTAATTAATTACTGTTTGTTCTCCAGTGTCCAAGTGCGTATGAGTGCTCTGGTGAAGAATATATTCGTTTTGTATCCTGCGCAATCAATGTCTTTTTTCTAACCACAGTTGTGTTGATTTGGTGCAGGGTTGAGCAGAGCTTTGGGTTGTCATGATGAAATACTCTACCTTCAAACAGAGCCTCTTTGTAGTTATCATGACTGATGCTTGTTTTGACCACCTGTTTGCCAACACCTTTTGCCTTTTTTATAACACCTGTCTGGCTTGCAACGCTATACTCTTGGCCCTCAGCCCACATATTTTTTTGATAATAGTGCGTTCATCTCATCCTTCATCTTTTCCAATAACCTTTTTTTTTTACTGATGAATGCAAGGGACTGTCTTTTGGATAATCACTGGTGTCCATACCATGACTCTGTTCCCCGCGCTACGGTCCTCTACAAGGTCTTTGTATATACCTTCTGTGGGTTTTGTCTAGGATGAAAGAGTCTGTGTCTGTGTACAAGACCCTTACAGCAGGATGTTTTAGGCTTGAAGTAATCATACAAGAACTCCAGCATCAACAGCTTTGACAGCTCCAGCACACTAAACCCAATGAATACTGGTTTGTCTAGTTTAAACCTGCAACTTCTTCATCTGAGCCATACAGACTGTCATGGAAAATTTCCTGTAGTCTTGATAGCTTGGCTTTGATGTCAGCTTTATGGCTTCGTTTTCTTTTGTGACTAGTCTGACATCTTTTCTTTTGTGTGGGTTCTCCCCTTGTTTTACCAAAGCAGCTGTTGTTCATGAGCTTGAAGTAATCCTTTTTGTGCATTCGGTTGCCTCGTTCTCAGACAGTGTTCTTCATGATTATGGTTTCATGAATTGCTCTTGGTCAAACACAATGATACGATGAACAGCAGTAAGAATTAACCCATGCCTTAGGGAGAACTGTAGCAGTCTGTAGTGACAAACATACTTGCTCTTGTCATTTAAGTTTGGTACAAGCTTTGGTGGTTCTTTTGGAGATGTTTTGAGCCTTTCTGCAGCCATTGGGTAGTCATTGTGCACATCATGTAGTTCATGGGGATAGACTAAATCTACTTCTAAGATCCAACCTGGTGCTTGATCAGGAGACATTTGTGATAGCATTTTTAGAGTCTCATCAACAGCAAAAGGACCATTAAACAACTGAAAGTTTCTTAGTGGTAGTGACTGACACATCGCCCATCCATACAGATTGTTTGCGTCCAAGTACATGATGTAGTTAGAAGCTTTGCTAGGATCATAGTCATTTTGTTGTTGGCCTTACAGTAATTGTGCGATGCCATACTGATGCCACCACGCAGACCATCCTCAATCATTTGGAGCATTGGCAGGTCAGACAACAAATCAATCTGCACCCCAGTAAACTTCAAGAAAGCATCCCAAGACATTCCTGGTGCTGTAATATAATGTGATGGGTCTAGTCATAATGTTTTTCATTGGTCTTTCTGTAGTTTCTCAAAGACATCAGCAAGCAAACATGCATCAGCAAGTAGATTACTGATCATGGTAATCGCCCACGTCCGACACTGCATCTTTTGCCATGCATTTGAGCATGTTGATAGTCATCATCACTGATTCCTTTACCCGTCAGTCTGCTGAAGAATGTTTTCTTTTGGAGGCAGCTCTCTTCATCAAAGCTTTCCCATGAGTCCATGTACTCACAAAGTACAAAATATGTAGTATATCTTTAGAGTATGATGTTGTCAATCACCCAGAGCTTGCACGCTTGATTGCACAGCAATATCAGTCAAGGCTTGCTATCTATTATGAAAGAGTGCTTAACCATAGCACATTAATGAAGAGTAAAACAGATACTGTGTGGAACATAAATCTGAACACTCCGGGCAAGATCGTTAAAAGGAATATTAATGCTGTTTGAAGAACCAGCCACCCCCTTTTCCAGATTAAGTGAGAGGTTTATTAATCCCCGTATTAAACATTTATCATGTACTATAGAGGGACAGCCAAATCAAGTCTATGCCTCAGGTTATTTACCATATCAACACTTTGATGAGGTAAGAAAATACTTTGGTTCTGGTCAACACAATGATAACCAAACTGGTGTTACAAGCAAATCTTTACATCTACATGATGTTAGGCTTCATGATCCCTAACATCAAAATATGCATTGTGGGTTGATTTAAAGATCAACAGATGATGAAAAGCTGCATGGTTCAGGAAGACGCATTGAAAACGGCTCAGAAGGAATAACTATACAAATAGAGAAAGAGCAAGAAAATGATGAGCCCATAAAAATGTATCTATTTGTAGTGATTGGATTCAAAAGCTCAACATAGAAGGAAATAGACTAAAAGAAGTTGTTTACTAATGGACCAGCTAAGTTTCTACCAAAAGAAGCACGCTGCTCTCTAATATGCGGGCAGACTGGCTGTGGCAAGATTTTATTTGTTTTAGATTTATTACAAATAGTGTACAAAATTATTTCGAGTTCATTGTTATAAATTTGTCCAAAAACACACAACAATAAACATACAAGAGAGAGAAAATTTATTTGGACAGATGAGAATATAATTATAGTCAATCCCTCTGACAGGCTAAGCGAGTGTTTTTGAAATACTATTACAGGGTGTTTTGAAAATAGGCAGACCCTTTTCTTAATGACACTGCTCAGCAGAGCGTGACATTGTTAAGAAAAGGAAATAGTTTGTTCTAAGCTTCCTTTCAGTGGAAGACATGCACAATATCTGTTTGGTTGCTGACACAAAAATAAAAATAGCATATTAAAGATTACCTAAAAATCAAAGTCGTAATTTTTCACATGAAAGACAGAGATGGGTTTAATAATTGCCTTCCAGAGAATGATGCTTTCAGACGGACAAGAAAGAGAAAGAATAAAACTAAAAACTGAGAAGCTCAAAGCATAAGTAAACTAATACTCAAAACAGACCAGCCAACTAAATACTGTGTAATGTAAAACCCAATAGCTTTTTTTTTTAACAGTGCAGTGTTTACAACCCCAGACGCAGCATACTACATTGTATGAATCATCTGGCTGTGTGGCTGTGTGTGCACTAGGCGAGCCGGCTGGTTATTGCACCACACTAAGCTGAAAAGCTATATAGTTAATATTTTAGAAAATCTTCGCCCTTCGGGGTGGCAAACTTTCTAGCAGTTTTGTCGTCTTGGCCAAGACAAATGGTGTTTGGTTGTTGGTTCGAGTTCGAGTCCCAGTAGTGTCCCCGTATTTTTCTATTTATATTTCGTTTCGATAAGTAGACAATGAAAAAGGGTTGAGATTTGCTGTACTGTGAATTGCCACACCACACACACTGTGTTCTATTAATGTTATATGATAACATTGTTCTGTCACTGTCCATTATGAATTATAAGTGTTGTGCGAATGCGTGTGTCGGCATTCCAAAGGTTGTGAATTTGCCGGAATCATCCCCTCGGGCCCATTGCTTCATTAAAGCATCCGGATAAAAGTGCACTAGCTTTAATGGGTCCTGGGCAAGGAGATGGTTTTGCCCCTTTTTTTTTTTTTTACCCATAATTTTATAGTTTTACCCATCAAAGCAAGATTGTAACATTTTTTATTTATTACAAGAGATAGGGATAAAGCCCAAATCAAAAGGGAAACTGCTTACTGTTTATCCAAAACCAGGAACTTTTGGTTTGATTCGGCCTCGCCTCATCAGACCAAAGTTGCCTGGGTTTTGGATAAACAGTAAGTGGTTGAGCTTGACTCGGCTTTATCCCTATCTCTCCCCAACAGAATCAGGACTAAAAGGAGCCAAAGAAGACAAAAACTACTAAAATGAGAATCAAAATCACGACAAACACTTCAAACCCGAACCTACCTGGGCACACCTGTCAGCAGAGATGGGTAGCCAGCAGGATGTCCTCAAACCCGTGGTCAGCGTACAGCTACACTTCGGAAACGTGGAGCAGGCGATTTACGACGAGTTCCACCGCTCAGAATCTCTGCAGCTTCTCTGGAAAAATGCCCCATCCCAAACACAAGCATGCATGCACGTAACGATGGGAACAGCATCAGAGAGTGGGCTGCCTTGAGTAGAACGAACTATTACGAAAGCATAGGACCGTGGGGAGTGGAGGAAGCTGATTGCACAACTTCCATTGTGCCCCCACGGTCCAAGGGACTACAGATAGTTGAAGGTGAGGGAGGGTAACAAAAATCCTTCATATCTTCCTATAGATGAAAAAAGCGTTTTCTTCTCCTTCTTAGTCTTACGCTCAAACAGTAATTATTGTTGTCTGTGATATCAACGAAAATGCGTTGTGCTGTTTTTAAAGCACCTGACAAGTCAGGCCCAACGCATCCGACTTCGATTCAGGATTTAGTATTTAAGAATTCACAGAAAAAAAAAAATCACACACGCCATTCTCTTAGAACAAGCCTTCGACACTCCAGATTTCTTGACAGTATCAGACAATATTCAATACAATGTTTTACATAACAAATGGCTACATAATCCTATGATTTTCGAATGATTTTCAAGCTTAGAAGACAATAGACTATGACAAACTTCTTAAGCATGGGCAATGCCCCTCCTGGACAAAGTAGACAAGAGACAATCACTTTCTAACATATGTCACACTTACACCGTCTTGTGTGTCTTCGTGTGAGCGCGGAGATCCACGTTGAGCCGACGGCAGGTGTCCAGCATTCTCTTGGCGTTGTTCTTCAGCCTGTCAATGTCCACGAGGAAACAAGGAGTGGTCACCTCCGCCAGTGTGGAAGGCTTCTTCTGGCTGCTGTCCATCATCAGTCTCAGGAACTGCACACAGTTTGCAAGACTTCAAGGATGACAAGAGAAATATTTCAGTTAAAATTTTCAATGCCGGTCGGATGCGTTTGGCCTGACTTGTCAGGCGCTTAAAAGGGCAGCGCAACGCATTTTCGGCTTATATGGCCGCAAGCAGTATTTTGCTGACTGAGGGTTCGAAGATAAAAGAAAATGTTGCAATTTTCAACTTCGGTAGAACCAGTTTTGGGAGGCATTTATCAAGACTCTTGTGGTTTAGGTCTATATTCTTTTTTATTCTCTGGGGCTTTACTGAGCATTGGGATCTTTTTCTAGGTTTGTTTTAATCTTTCGGTTGGAGGCAAAAGCCTAGGTCTCTGCGAATGGTTTCTTTGTCCATTTCACAATGGTTTTGGTTCCCCACTTTCACTGTCTATCTCACTGTCTTACTTCTTGAAAAGTTCCATGCTGACTGTTTTAAAAAATGTCCCCTGCATCTTGGGGACCTAGCCATGCCAGCGTAGTCTTCTTTTCCCATGTCAAAATGATCTTCACGAGAACTAATACACTGCTACTTGTGGTGTGTTTTGCACAGAACTAGCGAGTTGAGATTGTTCATGGGTACTCTGCCATACGAATCCAGCCTGTTCTTTCCCGCATAGATGGTATCTGCTTAGCGGCTGTATTTCTATTGCAGTGTGTGGATTCCTTTTGTCAGTCATGATCAGATTTCTCAGGGGTGCTGGATTTCTTTTTCGGGGCAGAGTGTAACACCACTACAGCATATACGATGCATGCCATTTTTTTAAAAAGTTGTTCCTAGCTGCATGCGTACTTGTTGCTCTACGACCGTATTGGAGTAGTTTTTCTACAGATTTTTTGCCATGGTTGGCCCATTTTAATCTTTAATTTCTTGCCGATATAATATATTAAATATATATTTTATATTTATATATATGTTATATAATATATAAAGATATATATATATAATATATATATATATATATATTATTATTAATATGTAGTTAAAGGTTGTCCAATAACCTATAAGGTCGTCGGGGAGTGGAGAGGTCAATACCTCACTTTCTCTAAGGCCAGCTTATTGAGGCGGCGCCCTCTCCTCTCCCACGCTGCTTTTACCCTCCCTGACCCTAAAGAGGGCAGGTACCCATTACAGCTGGGGAACAGGGGGGAACTGTTTTGAGCCAAGGCGCGCAAGCGGTCACCCATCCAACAGGTAACCACGCTCGAGCTGCTTAAACCGTGCTGGGACGAACCGATGCTGAACACTGAGCTATCCCCAGACGTTTAAACTGAGGAAGCCACAACAACTGGAACATCTTTCTTCTTTGTTCCTTTGGTTGCTTTGCTTGCTAAAACAATGGTTCTTTAGTTAGCTACAAAACACACCATGCTTTCACTGACCTTCCTAAGGCAAGGTTAAGGCCAAATGATTCCCAGTTAGTGGTTCATCCAGTCACTAGAAGTGCCTGGGCTTAGGCTGACTAGCGGATAGACCCTGCCACACACACCCACCACACACCACGCGTTACGTATAAATGATGCGCTCTCTTCTTCTCTACCGCCTTGCCCAGCAAAGCGATTGTGAGCTCTCAGTTACAGGGGATGTAATATATAATAGGAACTTGCCTATAGCACTGATATGCTGTCTATCTTCCTGTCCCTGTCCTTATTTCGTCGCTGTGTGTGTGTGTGTGTGTGTGTGCGTGCGTGCCGTGCGTGCGTCGTGCGTTGCGTTTGCGGTGCGTGTGTGTGTGTGTGTGTGTGTGTGTGTGTGCGTGCCGTGCTTTGTCATTGATAGCCCCCTCATATGCGGACGAAAAAATAAGTATCTGGATGATTATCTGAACCCTGAATGAAAACATTCTCTCTCTCACTCTCCGTCTCCTCTCTCCTCTTCTCTCTCATCACCTCCTCTCTCGTCTCTCTCTCATCTCCTCTCCTCTCTCTTCTCTCTCATCGCTCTCTCTCATCGTCTATCTATTACTATCTATCTATTCTATCTTCTATCAAGCCTCCCCCACCCACACACAGGCAGCATAGTCCTATGACTTTAACCTCCCTCCCCCCCCCTCCCTCGAGGCCTCATCTCCGTCGTGTGTGCGTCGTTCATGTGTAACGTCGTGCATATATGAGTGGTGTATGATGTTGTGGTGCATATGTGTAATGTAGTAAATCCTTTTGAAATCTATCCGACATTTAAGCTACCAAATCGTAACAAAGCTTAAAGTGTCCCACACACAAAACCCAAACGGCACAGGTCTACACGTAAAAACAAACATGTGTTGGGTTTCTCTTTGAAATCATCATTAGAATCCAGGGGAGAGAACTGGAAGCAAAAAACACAACCGCGCGCGTGCGTGCACTACACACAACCACACGCGCGCGCGCGGGGCACGCACGCACACACACACGCACGCACACACACACCATCACACAATTTACAAAAGTGCAAACACACGGGACTGATGAAAAAAAATCACATAATGCTTATTCCATTAAAAACACACCACACAAAAGAAGAGGGGGAGAGAGAGGAGAGAGAGGGGAGAGAGAGAGAGAGAGAGAGTAGAGGGGAGAGAGAGAGAGAGAGAGAGGAGAGAGGGGAGAGAGAGAGAGAGTGAGATTTGGACTTATTTTGATATTTTCTTTAAAGGGCATTGAGACGTGGACTGAAAGCAGAATGGTAAAATGATAAAAATGGTAGGATATAAACCTGTCTCGATGTGTTTTACAGCCTGTGATAATTATTATATCACTGACTTATTTCACACACTGGTTTCACTCTTACTGCTAAGGTGCAAACCTTTGATGTACAAACTACTAGTTAAATTTTGCTTTAAAAAATTTATTTAATTACCTCCTCTCTCCCCTCTCCTCTCTTCATTCTCTCCCCTCTCCCCTCTCTCTCTCTCTCTCTCCTCTTCCTCTCTCTCTCTCTCTTTTCTCTCCTCCTCCTTTTGTGTTTGTGTGTGCGTGTGGCGCGCGTATGTGTGTACTGGTGCCTGTGTCTATAAGCTGTACTAGTCTCTGTGCCTTGTTTTGCCCATAAGAATGAAAACGTTAAGTTTGTGCTGTAAGCACTATTATGACAGTGACTGAAGACACTTCAGATGAACCATGATCATGAATCACAAAATAAGTATAATTAACATACTCATCCAGAACAGCCGACAGATGCTATATTTATGAGAAGCCATGGACACAGCTTACCACAAGCTGTCATCAGTGTACACAGCGAGGGCTATGTACAAGTCACAGCCGGTGATGACATTAGAGAACGGTAGAACGGTCAGAGTCAGAGGTGTTCCTCTGCTACTGGTAACCTGTAACCCAGTACTACCTGTCTCAGTGGGGAGATAACCCGACCCAAAAATCCCCAGCTATGGGCAAATAGCAGCTTGGAGAGGAGATGGGCGCCGCCAAGCAATCCACGCCCACAGAAATACCTACATGGACAACACTGCAAGGAAAGACATGCCGGATCGGTTGAGGCCCGGAATACCAACAACCGCGCCTTCCATTGGAGCGTTCCAGGATGGAGGTGGAAAATATGCGACTGGGACGCAAACAACAGCTATCAAACTCCAGGCTAAAAGGACCATCATTGGACATGGAACATCCGTAACCTTGCACGGATGGGGGAAGCTCCAAGAGCTAACCCACGAACTTCGAAGATACGAATGGGACATACTGGGACTGGCCGAAGTCCGTGGGGTGGGATTCGGCGAAGCAACTACAGAGAGGATCCAAACTAGGGTATAGTGGCGACGACCCCAAAAACACCAACACGGGTAGGATTTCTTGTCAACAAGAAGAGGACTAACAGTGTCATCAGCTGTACCCCAATTTCAAGCAGACTGATCTCCATGCGTGTCGCAGCAAAACCAACACAACATGACCATCATACAAGTCTATGCACCAACATCAGACTACGATGATGAAGCAATCGAGTGTTTCTACGAAGATTTGGAGAGCGCCATCAAATCAACTCCAAAGAAGGATTTTCTCGTGATCCAGGCGACGGGAATGCCAAGATCGGACCTGACGCTTATGACCAATGGCCAGGGACAGTAGGCCGTTTTGGCGTGGACGAAACTAATGATAGAGGTCTCAGACTTTTGGAATTCGCAAGCACCACAATCTTACTGCCCGCCAACACCTTATACCCCACAAACATCAAAAGAACGACGTGGCACTCACCAAATGGAAAGACACATAACCAGATTGACTACATCTTGGCCCCCAACGATTTAAGTCGAGCATAAACCAAAGCCCAGACAAAAGTTTCCCTGGCGCTGATATGGTAGTGACCACGACATGGAAACTCATGACCCTACAGATCAAGCTGAAGACCAGAACCAGAAGAGAATCCCCGTTTGCGGTTCAACATGGAAAAGCTGAAGGACCCCGAATCGCTGAAATCTTTAAAGCTGAGATGGGGGGCAGATTTGCAGCATTGAATTTCCTCCAAGATGACATCAACAACCTCACTGAGACCTTCAGCAAGACCATTCAGGAGACAGCGCTGGAGATCCTTGGAAAGAGGGGAAAAAAGAACCAACCGTGGGTTACCAACGATATCCGGGACCTGTGCGACCAACGTAGGGACTAAAGCCAGTGAAGAACAAAAACCCAGAAACGGCCGAAGAGTATAGAACAGTCAACAGGTCAATCAAGAAGAAGATGACTGAGGCCATGGGGAACTGGATGTCAGAACAATGCTCCAAGGTTGAAAAGGCAATGGCGAAAAGGAGACAGCAAAGAGGCGTACCAACCATCAAGGTACTAACCAAGTCCCAGCAGCCAAAGACCTCCGTTATTGAAGACAAAGGGGGGTCAGTCCTTACAGAGAGCGCCACTATCATGAAGAATGGACAGAATATTGCAGAGACTGTACAACTACAACTGAAGGCTGATCCGAAAAAAACTTCACGAGCAAGACCCCAGACCATCAGATCCTGAAAGCACACAGGTGCTGGAGGAAGAGGTAAAGAAGCAGTAAGATCCCTGAAAGGAGGCAAGTCACCAGGGATTGACAAAAATCCCGGCTGAGCTCATCAAGAACGGAGGCCCAGAGATGATCAAGGCATTAACAATCATCTCCCAAACGCATCTGGACCACAAAGAGTGGCCTGAACAGGGGAAACCCAACCCATCATAGTCTCCACTCCAAAGAAGGGAGACCTGAAGAAGTGCCAAAATTACAGAACAATCAGTCTGATAAGCCATCCAAGCAAAGTTATGCTACGCATTGCCTTGAACAGACTGAAACCACAAGCAGAAGAAATCCTATCAAAGAACAGGCAGGATTCAGACCAGGTCGAAGCACTGTCGAACAGACTTCAAACATCAGAATGCTCATAGAGAGCATCTCCAACATCAGCTACAGCTCTACAACAACTTCATTGACTTCAAAAGGGCCTTCGATCGAGTGTGGCAAGAAGCTCTGTGGCAAGTCATGAGAGACTATAGCTTCGACGAGGACCTGATTCAAGTCATCCAGGCGCTGTTTTGACAGCTCCCACAGTGCAGTCCTCAGGGGTGGAGAAATCGGGGAGTTTTTCCCGGACTTTAGTTGGAGTTGACAAGGCTGCCCGCTATCCCCCGTTCTTTTCAACGTGTTCCGGGAGAACATCATGCAGGAGGCCCTCCTTGGCTTCAAGACCACAATCACAATAGGAGGAAGGCCATCTGCAATCTTCGATTCGCAGACGATATTGATCTCATGGCCGCAGTGAAGAAAAAACTCCAGGATCTCACCACCAGACTGGAAACAAAAGCCAATGCCCACGGTATGGAGATCAGCACGGAAAAGAGCAAGATCCTAGTGAACAGTACCACACCGACCACTCCCACCAGCATCAAAAAGAGTGGCGAGACACTAGAGGAGGTGGAAACTTTCAAGTACCTTGGAGCAGCCCATCACCAAAGAAGGCACGAGCACACAAGAGGTGAAGATCAACTTGCTGTGGCACTCTCCTCCATGACTAAGCTGGCGAAAGTGTGGAGAAACCACAACATCAGAACCCACACTAAGGTCAGACTCTACAAGGCACTCGTCACATCCATTGCCTTGTACAGTTGTGAAGCATGGACACTTACTGCCGATTTAGAACGTCGCATTCAAGCCTTTGAGATGAAGTGCCTCAGGCGGATCCTGAACATCACCAAACAGAGACCGCAAAACCAATGACTACGTCTGGCAGCAGATCGAGGCACTGGCTGGCAAACAAGAACCATTGCTAGATACAGCCCAAACGGGGGAAACTGAAGTGGTTTGGCCACACAACAAGGCAAAACAGCCTGTCAAAGACAGTCCTGCAGGGAATGGTGGAAGGAGCAAGGAGGCAAGGACGACCACGCAAAAGCTGGATATCCAACATCAAGGAGTGGACCGGCCTCACTGTACCAAGCCTCCTGAAAACAGCCCAGGACAGAACCATTTGGCGGTCCACTTGCAGCGTCCGTGCGGGTACCCCAATGGTTGTCCCGACCAAGGGATGAGTGAGTGAGTGAGACGCCGCTTGTATCGTCGCTCTCACTTCCTTCTTGTTTTAGTCGCAAGTTCTGCTTTCCAAAAGAGTGTCCTTTTTTATAGCTGCATCATATTTTTGCCATGAAAAAGCTACTTGAAGCCAAAATCAAGCGCTTATTATAATGGCACCAGGTGGATTCCTTATAAATAAAATTAATAATAACTTAGCATGTCCTACTCTTATTTTGTTAGGAAATGTGTCTTGCGGTCCAGTTCTGTCACAGTGCTCATTCAGCAGCAAGATGTGAGAGTCTGTGTGAATCATTTATAAATCTGAACATATCTATGAGATAAGAAGTGTTTTGAATTTAAATTTTGAATGTCTAAAATAGCCACGATCCAGCTTGCAATTGTCTAACCATCGTTATGAAATATATTATAGTAGGTTTGCTTACAAACGGAACTGCTGTTTTAAATCAGAGGATCACCTATTCACTGCACTACACCTCAAGTGGCACTTCTGAATGATACATTACTTAGTGTATGTATCCCAATGTATGATGTATGTATGTGTGTGTGTGTGGGGTGTGTGTGTGTGTTTTGTGTGTTTTTTGTGTGTTTAAATGTTGTGTGTGTGGTGTGTGTGTGTGTGTTGTGTGTGTTGTGGTGTGTGTGTGTGTGTTGTGTGCGGTTGTGTGTGTGGTGAAGAGAGAGAGTGACCCCGTTCTGAAATGATACATATACTTAGTGTAGTATGTGTGTTTTATGTGTGTGTTGTGTAAATGTATTTGTGTGTGTGTGTGTGTGGAGAAGAGAGAGAGAGAGAGAGAGAGAAAGGAGAGAGAGAGGGGAAGAGAGAGAGAGAGAGAGAGAGAGAGAAGAGAAAAGAGAGAGAGAGAGAGAGAGAGGAAAAAACATAGAGGAAAGTGTGTGAATGTTGCATGTGTGTAAATGTTTTGAGTGCAAGCGTTTCGATTTGTTTGTTTTACAAGATTCAGCGCTATATAAAATTCCATATATTTTTTTAAAATTTTTTATTTTATTAATTAAATTAATTAATGTGTTGTTGTTTGTTTGGTGGTGTGTTTGAGGTTTGTGTGTGTGTGTGTGTGTGTGTGGTGGTGGTGTGTGTTGTGTGGGTTGTTGGTGTTGGGGGATGGGTGAGTGAGTGTGTGTCGGGTGTATGTTGATTAATTAAGTAATTTGTTGGATTTTATGGTGATTGTGAAAATAAAGGTAGCATCCTTTGTCATGTTTTGGTGTAATAATTGAGTGAATAAGTGTGTGTAAAATGAGTGAGTTTTGGAGTATATGAGTGGAATTGTGAGCGTTGTGGGGTTGTGTGAGTGAGTGTGAGTGAGTGTGTGTCTGTAAATATATCAGAGAAATTGTGTTATGTGGTGTGCCAATTTGTGTGGTATGTGTGCGTGCGTGCGTGTGTGTAGTATATTTGTATGTACGCATGTGTGTGTGTGTGCGCGCTTGCGCTTTTGCGTGGGGAGCATGCGAGTGTGTGTGTGCGTGCATGTGCGCGCGCGTGTGTGCGCGCGTGTGTGTGCGTGCGTGTGTGTGTGGTGAGTGCCAATAAATGAACCTAAGCAACAGTTATAAAGGACCCAGGGCCTTGCTATTTGAAAGAACTATAGGGGAATAATCAAGACCATGTTTCTAAATCTACAACCAATGAAGGATAACAAGTGAAACAAAAAAACCTCCAAAACTTAACTAACAATAGATACTATCACAAGCCAAAAAGTTTGGACTTTGGGAACGTTAACACATACTACGGTAGATATTAGCACAAAGCATGGGGCAAAAAAACAACAACAAAGGGAATTTAGAGATGTATGAATGTGTGTGTGTGCGTTCGTGCGCGCGCGTGTGTGTACGCGCCTGTTCTGACATTTAGCTGTTCAAGGAAAAAACCCCACAACAAAGCAAAATACATTACCGTTACCTAACCAAGGCAGGCGAGATAACAAAACAACCTAAACATCAAACATGGTTCAGCCATCTAGCGAAGCAGGCACATCTACAGTGCACAGACACAGACACACACACACACACACAAAGAAGAGACAGACACAAAAGAGAAAAAGAGGGAGACAGAGAGACAGAGACATGGAGTGAGGGAGGGGGGAGAGAAGACAGACAGACAGAGACACGGACAGAGGTAGATAGACAGACAGACGGAGACGAAGCAGACAGACAGACAGACATATAGACATCAGACACGGAGAGAGAGGCGTGTACACGCGCAGCAAACATACAGAAGACACTACACACAGAGTGCATGCAACCTGAAACCCTCCTGTGTCCCCCTTTGTCACCACCTCCACAATGCTCTCTCTCTCTCACATACAAGTATACACACGCGCACGCGCGCGCATGCACAAACACATGCTCACTTGCGCACACACACGCGCGCGCGCACGCCCGCACGCGCACTCATACATACACATACACACACGTACGCATTCACAAACATGCATGCGCGCGCGCGCGCACACACGCATTGCTTATTCAATGTACCATCTGAAAATAAAAGTTTGACTTTGACACTTACACACACACGTCTACACACAAACGCACGCACAAACACCTTCGGATGAGACTATAAACCGAGGCCCCGTGTGCGAACGCACGCAGAACATCTTGCGCACACGTTAAACCCTGTTCCGCTTTTCGAAAGAATAGGCCATTGTGTGCCGGTGGGAACAGATGACAAAATTTACAAAACCGCATACACATGGGGACTGGATGTAAAAAAGCACATGAGTGCTCATTCCATTATCCTCGATATAAAATAAAAAATAAAAATAAATAAAATAAAAACACACAAGGTCTCTACACACACAACACACACACACTCACACTAACGTGTACACACACACACACACGCGCGCGCGCACGCACTACGGGCCTAAACTGGCAAGAGCCAAGATAAGGTTTTAAGAACAACCGTTGAGTTAGCAATAGCCAGCAACAAAAACCAAAAAAATAGATGGTCCTCTCTCAGTACCTTTCCTTACAGACGACACACTTCACTTTGGGACTCAATTCTGGTCGATCGACTGAATCACACAATCATGTACGAAATCTTGCAAAGACGGGAAAAAAAACCAATCTTACATACCTGCCTGCTTTAAACACTTGATAGTTTTTACACAGTCGGCAAACTACCAGAACAGTCAGAAAAGTGCTAAGAACAAGAAGTGCAAAGTCTGTAATCCTAGTTGTGACTAGGCTAGCTGTGGCATAGCCTATTGCTGGTAAAAGGCTTGATCCAATATTGAATGACCTCGTTCCAAATTCAGTGTCAAAAGTTCAGAGAAGGTCAAGGTCTGCAGCTTAAGGATCGACCACTGCTATTGTTATGTTGCTGGTAAAAGGCTTGATCCAATAATAACCTTGTTTCCATTAGTAGATTTCGGGAAGGGGGGGTTGGGGTTTTTGTTTTCATTTTGGATGTTTGAAATTGGGTTTGTTTTTTTTTTTTTGGTTTTTTGGATTGTTTTTTATTGTTGGTTTGGGTTTTGTGTTTTTTTTGTGAAGGAGGGGGTGGGGGAGATAGGAGAAGGGTGGGGGGGGGGGGGCTTTTCTGAGTCCTTGGCCCGTGATTAAGAGGAGGGGGGAAATTGGAGGTGATAGGGGGGGGGGGGTATGTTCAAGGGTAGGTACTACCTCATTCCAATAATATGTCTTATTAGTGTAAGGTGGGTATTGTATGGTATTTATTGCGTGGTATAGTCGGATATTGATGGTATGTCATGATATTGCATGGGAGGATATGACACGGGAAAGTTTTTAAAATGGCATGTTATGGCATGGTTATGGTATGATAGGGTATTTATTTATTTATTCTTTTTTCGTGGATAATGGAATAAACACTCGTGTGCGTGTTTACATCAAGTCCCCGTGTTTTAAGCAGTTTTGTTAAATTGTCTCGGTTCCCACTGGCACACACAATGACCTACACTTCCGAAAAGCGTAACAGTTTTTAACGTGCGTGCAAGATGTTCTCGTGTGTTCGCACAAAGGGACCTCGGTTTATAGTCTCATCCGAAGGACTTTCTGAGTTGGGGGGATTGGTGTCGGCACTGATGTGAACTCCAAAGGGAAAATATCTCCTTTAACGGGATTCGAACCCAGGTCAGCAGATCACGAGCGCAAATGCGCAAACGCTCTAACCAACGGGCCATCCCGTCCCCCAATGATATGACTCAGCAAAACTAAAATGGCATGGCATGGGATGGTGTGAAGGGGTATACAAAGGAATGGCATTGGATTGTATCGCAGTATATGCAGTGCATAACATTTTTGTATTGTCTGCAATTTCAGTTCAGTTCTGCATGAAATTTGTAAGTGTTCTCCTTGGGAAGAACGCACAGCTTCCACAGGTACAATGCCACACCATAAAGCAACAGACAAACACACAAACAAACAAACAAAGCTATCTGCAGGGATAGCTCTTTCTCTATGACAATGATTCTAAATCTAACAGAACAATGCAAGAGACAACTCTCTCCTCACCATGGCTTTCTAAAAGGTGTCCCATACCTATGTGGTCGTAGGGACGAGGCATCAGAGACCTCAACTTCTCAAGGGGCCAGCATATTGAGGGCGGGCGGGGCCCCTCTCCTCTCCCTCGCTGCATTACCTTCCCTGACCTTAAAGAAAGGGAGATACTCATTTTTAGTTGGGTTTAACTGGGGCCTGTACTGAAGCCCCCGGCGCGCAAACGGTCACCCATCCAAGTGGTAACCACGCTTGATGCTGCGTAACCTTGCCTGGGGAAAGTGAATTCTCTGGCCACTGAGCTGTCCCGTCCACTTGGTTTTTTTATAAAGAGCTAAATTGCTTTCCACACAGAGCAGGCTCTTAGTTTTTCATCCCATTCGAAAGCCAAGCCCTAAGACTGCCATCCTTGGCCTGGTGGATTAGGGTGCGCGCGTGCGTGCGTGCGTAAGTGCGTGTGTGTGTGTGCGTGTGTGCGCAGGCAACAAATAGCTATGAACCTTTTGTGTGTGTGTTTTGTGTGTGGTTTGTGAAACATTTTGTGTGCATGCGCGCGGTGCCATTGTGTGTGTGCAAGTTGTGCGCAGGCAACAAATAGCAATCAACATCTGTGTGTGTGTGTGTGTGTGTGGGGTGTGTTTCAAACATTTTGTGTAGAAGTTTTTTGTCACACTGATGGGTGGAAGGAACAAAGTTTGAACTATTCGTCTGAACAGTCAGGTTGAAAAGAAAAGTCTGTCTGTTTAAATGAGAATAGATAGATGCTAAGAATACTGACTTTACTACCCAGTGCTTATTATTTAAAAAACACCAACAACTTTATTCTCTGTCAGTCTTTATTTCTGTGTTTTCTCGAAGTTTCTTCATCTGTCCATCTGTCTGCCCCTCTCTTTCTATCACTCCGTTCTATCTTCCTGTCTTTCTGTAGTTCTTTATCTCCCTCAGTTAATCACATCCCCCCCCCCCCCCCCCCCCCCCCCCCGCCCTCTCTTTTCTCTCTCGGTTCACATCACTCTCATCATTTTTAATTATGCTGTCAAGGTCGTGACACAAGTCTGCAAACTGGCGAAGTGAAACATTGTTTGTTTGTTTATTTTTGTTGTTGTTTTTTAAAATATATATTTAAATGACATGTAGTAAAGATCTGAAAGATTCCCTCATGGCTGGGATTGTTGACACTTTTCCAGGGTTCTCTTTTTCAGCTGTATCGAAAGACTAGGGTAAAACATTTACAGAAATATGCTTAGCAGATATGATGGATAAAAAAACAAATATTACTACGAGAACAGAAACACCGAGCGAATCTTTGTGCCTTAAGTTTGACGATCCTTGTGAAAGGGTGCAAGGGAGCTCATAGGGTTTTCCATCCATCCAAACCTTAGCCAGACAAATAACCCAAACAAATTTCCGTAGTCTTACAGTGCAAACACGGGCAAGAGAAGTTGGGGGTAAAACAATAACACGGCCTTCACTTGAATTTAGGAATTCGGAAGGACGGTGGCAAGATGGTTAAGACGTTTGCCTGCCAACAAGTAAACCGTGAGGTTCTGGTTTCGATTCCCGCCTCGCCCTTTCTCCCCTTTGACAAAAAATTCGAACTGAAGGTCAAAGTCCCGCCAAGGGGAGTGAGTGAGTGAGACGCCGCTTGTATCGTCGCTCTCACTTCCTTCTTGTTTTAGCGCAAGTTCTGCTTTCCAAAAGAGTGTCCTTTTTTATAGCTGCAAACATATTTTTGCCATGAAAAAGCTACTTGAAGCCAAAATCAAGCGCTTATTATAAAGGCACCAGGTGGATTCCTTATAAATAAAATTAATAATAACTTAGCTTTTCCTACTCTTATTTGTTAGGAAATGGGGTCCTTGCCCGGTCCAGTTCTGTCACAGTGCTCATTCAGCAGCAAGATGTGAGAGTCTGTGTGAATCATTTATAAATCTGAACATATCTATGAGATAAGAGAGTGTTTGAACTTAATTTGAATGTCTAAAATAGCCACGATCCAGCTTGCAATTGTCTAACCATCGTTATGAAATATATTATAGTAGGTTTGCTTACAAACGGAACTGCTGTGTTATCAGAGGATCAGCCTATTCACTGCACTACACCTCAAGTGGCACTTCTGAAATGATACATATACTTAGTGTATGTATACATGTATGTATGTATGTATGTGTGTGTGTGTGTGTTGTGTGTGTGTGTGTGTGTGTGTGTGTGTTGTGTTGTGGGTTTGTGTTGTGTGGGGTGTGTGTGTGTTTTTGTGTGTTTTTTTGTTGTGTGTGTGTGTTTTGGGGTGTGTGTTAGGTGTTGGTGTGTGTGTGTGGTGAAAGAGAGAGTGAGCCCTTCTGAAAAAGATACAATATACTTATGTATGTATGTGTGTTTATGTGTGTGTTGTGTATAATGTTTTGTGTGTTGTGTGTTTTGTGAGAGAGAGAAGGGGAGAGAGAGAGAGAGAGAAAGGAGAAGAAGGAGGGGGAGGAGAGAAGAAGAGAGAGAGAGAGAGAGAGAGGAGGAGAGAGAAGAGAGAGAGAGAGAGAGAGAGAGGAGACATAGAGGAAGGGGTGTGTAATGTTGCATGTGTGGGAAATGATTTGAGTGCAAGCGTTTCGATTTGTTTGTTTTACAAGATTCAGCGCTATATAAAATTCCATATATTATTATTATTTTATTATGAATGTGTTAGTTCAGTTTAACGTCCTCCCACCGAAAGTGATACCAGACGGTTAAGTGTTTGGGGTGTGTGTTTTGTGTGTGTGTGTGTGTGTGGTGTGTGTTGTGTGTGTGTGTGTGTGTGTGTGTGTTTGGTGAGTGTTTGGGGCTGTGTATGTGAGTCTGTATGGGTGAGTCTGTGTGGATGGTGATGTGAGTGTGTATACTGCATGCGGTATGTGTTAATAAAAAATAAAAAATAATGTATTGAATTTATATAGGTGATTTTAAAGCAAAAATCAAAGCGCCCGATTTTTTATACCACTTTAGCTGCAGATTTCCCGTGAAATATTAAATGATAATATGAGTGAATAAGTGTGTGTGAATGAGTGAGTGTGAGTATATGAGTGGAATTGTGAGCGTTTGTGAGTGTGTGAGTGAGTGTGAGTGAGTGTGTGTCTGTAAATATATCAGAGAAATTGTGTTATGTGTGTGTGCCTATTTGTGTGTGTATGTGGTGGTGCGTGCGTGTGTGTATGTATATTTGTATGTACGCATGTGTGTGTGTGTGCGCGCTTGCGCTTTTTGCGTGTGAGCATGCGAGTGTGTGTGTGCGTGCATGTGCGCGCGCGTGTGTGCGCGCGTGTGTGTGCGTGCGTGTGTGTGTGTGAGTGCCAATAAAATGACCTAAGCAACAGTTATAAAGGACCCAGGGCCTTGCTATTTGAAAGAACTATAGGGGAATAATCAAGACCATGTTTCTAAATCTACAACCAATGAAGGATAACAAGTGAAACAAAAAAACCTCCAAAACTTAACTAACAATAGATACTATCACAAGCCAAAAAGTTTGGACTTTGGGAACGTTAACACATACTACGGTAGATATTAGCACAAAGCATGGGGCAAAAAAAAACAACAAAAGGGAAATTTTTAGAGATTATGAATGTGTGTGTGTGCGTTCGTTGCGCGCGCGTGTGTGTACGCGCCTGTTCTGACATTTAGCTGTTCAAGGAAAAAACCCCACAACAAAGCAAAATACATTACCGTTACCTAACCAAGGCAGGCGAGATAACAAAACAACCTAAACATCAAACATGGTTCAGCCATCTAGCGAAGCAGGCACATCTACAGTGCACAGACACAGACACACACACACACACACAGAAGAGACAGACACATAGAGAGAGAGGGAGACAGAGAGACAGAGACATGGAGTGAGGGAGGGGGGAGAGAGAGACAGACAGACAGAGACACGGACAGAGGTAGATAGACAGACAGACGGAGACGAAGCAGACAGACAGACAGACATATAGACAGTCAGACACGGAGAGAGAGGCGTGTACACGCGCAGCAAACATACAGAAGACACTACACACAGAGTGCATGCAACCTGAACCCTCTGTGCTCCTCTTTGTCACCACCTCCACAATGCTCTCTCTCTCTCACATACAAGTATACACACGCGCACGCGCGCGCATGCACAAACACATGCTCACTTGCGCACACACACGCGCGCGCGCACGCCCGCACGCGCACTCATACATACACATACACACACGTACGCATTCACAAACATGCATGCGCGCGCGCGCGCACACACGCATTGCTTATTCAATGTACCATCTGAAAATAAAAGTTTGACTTTGACACTTACACACACACGTCTACACACAAACGCACGCACAAACACCTTCGGATGAGACTATAAACCGAGGCCCCGTGTGCGAACGCACGCAGAACATCTTGCGCACACGTTAAACCCTGTTCCGCTTTTCGAAAGAGTAGGCCATTGTGTGCCGGTGGGAACAGATGACAAAATTTACAAAACCGCATACACATGGGGACTGGATGTAAAAAAGCACATGAGTGCTCATTCCATTATCCTCGATATAAAATAAAAAATAAAAATAAATAAAATAAAAACACACAAGGTCTACATACACACACACACACACACTCACACTAACGTGTACACACACACACACACGCGCGCGCGCGCACGCACTACGGGCCTAAACTGGCAAGAGCCAAGATAAGGTTTTAAGAACAACCGTTGAGTTAGCAATAGCCAGCAAAACAACCTTATAAACAACAAACAATGAATAGATGGTCCTCTCATCAGTACCTGATCCTTACAGACGACACACTTCAGCTTTGGGAACTCAATATCTGGTCGATCGAACCTGAATCACACAACATGTACGAAATTTTGCAAGACGGGAAAAAAAAACCAATCTAATACATGCCTGCTTTAAACACTTGCATAGTTTTATCACAGTCTGGACAAACTACCTAGAACATTCAGAAAAGTGCTATGAACAAGAAGTCGCAAATCATGTAATCCAAAAGTTGTGACTCAGGCTGAGCTTAGGTGCCACTAATGTTATTGCTGGTAAAAGGCTTGATCCAATATTGAATGACCTCGTTCCAAATTCAGTGTCAAGAGTTCAGAGAAGGTCAAGGTCTGCAGCTTAAGGATCGACCACTGCTATTGTTATGTTCTGTCCCCCCCCCCCCCCAATTAACCTTGTCGAGTAGTAGAATATTCGAAGTTGGGTTGGGGTTTTTGTTTTCATTTTGGATGGTTTGAGTTGGAATTTGTTTTGTTTTTGTTTTTTGATTGTTGTGTTTGGTTGTGTGTTTTTTGTGAAGGAGGGGGTGGGGGGAGATAGGAGAAGGGTGGGGGGGGGGGCTGTTTCTGAGTCCTTGGCTGTGATTAAGAGGAGGGTGGAAATTGGAGGTGATAGGGGGGGAGGGGTATGTTCAAGGGTAGGTATCTACCTCATTCCAATAATATGTCTTATTAGTGTAAGGTGGGTATTGTATGGTATTTATTGCGTGGTATAGTCGGATATTGTATGGTATGTCATGATATTGCATGGCAGGATATGACACGGCAAAGTTTAACATGGCATGTTATGGCATGGTATGGTATGATAGGGTATTTATTTATTTATTCTTATTTCGTGGATAATGGAATAAACACTCGTGTGCGTGTTTACATCAAGTCCCCGTGTGTAAGCAGTTTTGTTAAATTTGTCATCGGTTCCCACTGGCACACACAATGACCTACACTTCCGAAAAGCGTAACAGGTTTTAACGTGCGTGCAAGATGTTCTGCGTGTGTTCGCACATGGGACCTCGGTTTATAGTCTCATCCGAAGGACTTTTCTGAGTTGGGGGGATTGGTGTCGGCACTGATGTGAACTCCAAGGGAAAATATCTCCTTGAACGGGATTCGAACCCAGGTCAGCAGATCACGAGCGCAATGCGCAACGCTCTAACCAACGGGGCCATCCCGTCCCCCAATGATATGACTCAGCAAAGCTAAACATGGCATGGCATGGCATGGTGTGAAGGGGTATAGCATGGAATGGCATTGGATTGTATCGCAGTATATTGCAGTGCATAACATTTTTGTATTGTCTGCAATTTCAGTTCAGTTCTGCATGAAATTTGTAAGTGTTCTCCTTGGGAAGAACGCACAGTCTTCCACAGGTACAATGCCACACCATAAAGCAACAGACAAACACACAAACAAACAAACAAAGCTATCTGCAGGTATAGCTCTTTCTCTATGACAATGATTCTAAATCTAACAGAACAATGCAAGAGACAACTCTCTCCTCACCATGGCTTTTCTAAAGGTGTCCCATAACCTATGTGGTCGTAGGGGAGCGAGGCATCAGAGACCTCAACTTCTCAAGGGGCCAGCATATTGAGGGCGGCGGCGCCCATCTCCTCTCCCTCGCTGCATTACCTTCCCTGACCTTAAAGAGGCAGATACTCATTTATAGTTGGGTGAACTGGGGGCCTGTACTGAAGCCCAGGCGCGCAAACGGTCACCCATCCAAGTGGTAACCACGCTTGATGCTGCGTAACCTTGCCTGGGGGAAAGTGAATTCTCTGGCCACTGAGCTGTCCCGTCCACTTGGTTTTTCTATATGAGCTAAATTGCTTTCCACACAGAGCAGGCTCTTAGTTTTTCATCCCATTCGAAAGCCAAGCCCTAAGACTGCCATCCTTGGCCTGGTGGATTAGGGTGCGCGCGTGCGTGCGTGCGTAAGTGCGTGTGTGTGTGTGCGTGTGTGCGCAGGCAACAAATAGCTATGAACCTGTGTGTGTGTGTGTGTGTGTGTGTGAAACATTTTGTGTGCATGCGCGCGTGTGCCAATGTGTGTGTGCAAGTGTGTGCGCAGGCAACAAATAGCAATCAACATCTGTGTGTGTGTGTGTGTGTGTGTGTGTGTGTTTCAAACATTTTGTGTAGAAGTTTGTGTCACACTGATGGGTTGGAAGGAACACGTTTGAACTATTCGTCTGAACAGTCAGGTTGAAAAGAATAGTCTGTCTGTTTAAATGAGAATAGATAGATGCTAAGATACTGACTTTACTATCCCAGTGCTTATATATTTAAAAAAACACCAACAACTTTATTCTCTGTCAGTCTTTATTTCTGTGTTTCTCGAAGTTTCTTCATCTGTCCATCTGTCTGCCCGTCTCTTTCTATCACTCCGTTCTATCTTCCTGTCTTTCTGTAGTTCTTTATCTCCCTCAGTTAATCACATCCCCCCCCCCCCCCCCCCCCCCCCCCCGCCCTCTCTTTCTCTCTGGTTCACATCACTCTCATCATTTTTAATTATGCTGTCAAGGTCGTGACACAAGTCTGCAAACTGGCGAAGTGAAACATTGTTTGTTTGTTTATTTTTGTTGTTGTTTTTTAAAATATATATTTAAATGACATGTAGTAAAGATCTGAAAGATTACGTCATGGCTGGGATTGTTGACACTTTTCCAGGGTTCTCTTTTTCAGCTGTATCGAAAGACTAGGATAAAACATTGACAGAAAATATGCTTAGCAGATATGATGGATAAAAAAACAAATATTACTACGAGAACAGAAACACCGAGCGAATCTTTGTGCCTTAAGTTTGACGATCCTTGTGAAAGGGTGCAAGGGAGCTCATAGGGTTTCCATCCATCCAAGCCTTAGCCAGACAATAACCCAAACATTGCCGTAGTCTTACAGTGCAAACACGGGCAAGAGAAGTTGGGGGTAAAACAATAACACGGCCTTCACTTGAATTTAGGAATTCGGAAGGACGGTGGCAAGATGGTTAAGACGTTTGCCTGCCAACAAGTAAACCGTGAGGTTCTGGTTTCGATTCCCAGCCTCGCCCTTTCTTCCCAGTTTGACTAAAAATTCGAACTGAAGGTCAAAGTCCTTCGGATGAGACTATAAACCGAGGCCCCGTGTGCGAACGCATGCAGAACATCTTGCGCACACGTTAAATCCTGTTCGCTTTTCGTAAGAGTAGGCCATTGTGTGCCGGTGGGAACAGATGACAAAATTTACAAAACTGCATACACACAGGGACAAGATGTAAAAAAGCACATAAGTGCTTATTCCATTATCCTCGATATAAAAGAATACAAACAATAAACAAATAAACACACACACTAAGATAAAACTTCGGTGACAGATATGAAGGCCTTTTTGCAGTGAGGACCATTTGATATGATTTTGGCGTGTGTGTGCATAAATATATATGTGTGTATGAATATAAATAAACATAGATAATACATGCATAGATAGACAGACGAGCGCGAACGCATAATCGCACGCAGTAATAACTACTAATCATTTGAGCTCTGTTATAGAATGTGAACATGCTAGTTACATGACAGAATATGACATTAAACACCTTAAAACACCTTGTCACTGGAATACTTTTTTCTTTCTTTTCCAATCCCAAGCAAAGGCAATGAACTTAGCGAGAGATATCAGAAAGATTTCACCTTCAGACAAAATCAAGCTAGTTATATCTTTGTTTTCCAATAGTTCTTCATTGAAAGTTTGACATTTCTGACGAATGTCGTTCAATTACTTACATACAAACCAAACATTTAATTCGTTGTTGGAGCTGTGGATGCCACTGCAGCTGCCACGAAAATGTCATTGTGAGTATAATCAAGGGGTTTTTATGGGCCAAGATTCGGATATTTGGTATCGTGTTTTGAATAGGATTAGTTCAGATAGGCATGGATGCTGGCAGCTGACAGGCAGATGGGCATGGATGCTGGCAGCTGACAGGCAGATAGGTATGGATGCTGGCAGCTGACAGGCAGATAGGCATGGATGCTGGCAGCTGACAGGCAGATAGGCATGGATGCTGGCAGCTGACAGGCAGATAGGCATGGATGCTGGCAGCTGACAGGCAGATAGGCATGGATGCTGGCAGCTGACAGGCAGATAGGCATGGATGCTTTGGCAGCTGACAGGCAGACAGGCATGGATGCTTTGGCAGCTGACAGGCAGACAGGCATGGATGCTTTGGCAGCTGACAGGCAGACAGGCATGGATGCTTTGGCAGCTGACAGGCAGATAGGCATGGATGCTTTGGCAGCTGACAGGCAGATAGGTATGGATGCTGGCAGCTGACAGGCAGATAGGCATGGATGCTGGCAGCTGACAGGCAGATAGGCATGGATGCTGGCAGCTGACAGGCCCCTCCCCCCTCCCTCTCTCTTTACGACCATGAGGGTAGCTGTATTCCGACTTCGGGGAGGTATGCGTAATATGGTCGTGTTTCCGTAACCCAACCAACTTTGGCATAAATTATGGGTCTTTAACGTGCATATTTGATGTTCTGCACGTGGGTATATACACGAAGGGAATTAGGGCACTGGCAGGTCTGCACTTTAAGTTGACCTGGGGGATCGCAAAAATCCCCACCCTTAATTGGGCAGTCGCTGCCGAGATTCGAACCCACGACTTCATGGACCCATGGGATTGAAGTCGAACGGTGTTGACCACCCAGCTAAAGCGTCTGTCTGAATTGAGTCGATCATTACTGGGAAGATTTTTGTGTTGCTTCGTTTTGTTGTCTACAGTCTGCTTCTGATAGCTGCTGTGGCGTCGATTTAATAGGAAAACGCTAGATTGCCCACCATGTTTATCATTTCAACCTGGCTGAATCTACTGATGCTGTAGTGCAGTCATACACGGTTTCCATGACTTGCAGCTTTTTGCTGATTTTTCCCCTCTCCTTCACCCACTAGAGATCCAAGATTCAACAATGCTGGGTTGGTTGTGAATACGACCCGTTTGCCCGCCATTAATGTAGCCGCATTCCGACTTCGGGAAGGATGTCTAAACACACATTGTGTATGCGTGATTTTTTGTTTTTTTTAAATGTCATCCTTCATTACCGGTATGCAATCGACTACTCATCGAAATGTGGAACGGGTTTTAAAGCGTGCTCAAGACGTTCCGCGTGCGTTAATACTCGGAACCTGGGTTTATAGTCTCATTCGAAGGACTTTCAGAGGGGTGGAGTCGGTACTGATGTTAACTCATGGGAAAAAATTCCCTCAAATAGACATCTCTGTGGTGGCTCAAACCCAAGCTGTTATTTTTTTTATTTCATACTTCTATATCGAGAGTAATGGAATAAGCACTTATGTGCTTTTTTTTTACAACCAGTCCCCGTGCGTATGCGGTTTTGTAAATTGTCATCTGTTCCCACCGGCACACTATGGCCTACTCTTACGAAAAGCTGTCAGATCGTGAGCTCAATTCTTTAACCACTAGGCTTCCCCCCCCCCCCCCCACACACACACACACATTCTTCCATCCCAAGCGTATCATTTCAACTTGGCTGAATCATGTGGCATTGTGGGCCAGGGCAGTTTCAATGACAAACTTGCCGATCGCGAAAAAAACACTTTTCAAGCAGACGGGTGGTGATCATCTGATGCACGAAGGTAGTTTTGATCTCTTGACTTTAAGTCGTGGCGGAACAAACTTTTCCGACATTGACGTGCTGCTCCAAGTTGTTGTGCGTGCAGCGGAAAATCGTCGCGTCAGAGTAACCCATTTTGGTCCGTTTTAGTAACTTACTCGCTGAAACTCCGATGCGGTAAACGGGAACTTTTGTGTGTTAGAGATGCATGTTTGCACATAGTCATTTAGCACGCATCGACACACACATGCACGACACACACACACACACGCACGCACGCACGCACACGCATACGTACACACTCGTACAGACGTACTCACACACATACACACACGCATACACCCCCGCTCGCGCACACACACTCGCACACACTCACACAGAGGGCAGGATAAAACAAGTTGTATAAACTTAATCTTTTACCCTCAATAAAGATCATTTTGACTTGGCTTGACTTGACTTGACTCTCACTCACACACACTCACACAATTCTCTCTCTCTCTCTCTCTCTCTCTCTCTCTCTCTCTCTCTACACACACACACACACACACACACACACACACACACACACACAAACCCTTCGTCTTACTTTTCCGCAAATTACGGTCATACTCACTACTTTTTTGTTTGTCTTTTGTTATCAGAAACTTCCCAGACTGACTGTAATCGGCGGGGCTACAAACGGCAAGACTGGATGGGATTTCAACTTCCCAGCAACCTCGGACCTTCTGCCACAAACGCCATGTTGTGAAACGTGATGCAAGCTGGGTTGGGCCTTTGTTAGATTAGGGGGTAGGGGATGGAGGGAGGAAATGCTTCAACAAAGCTTTCAAAGAGCTTTGTTTCCATGGGGTTTAGATCAGGAATAGGTTAGACCTTAGGTTTCAGCATGGGGACATTCTGCTATCCCTACAGTTTCAGCATGGGGATATTCTGCTATCCCTACAGTTTCAGCATGGGGATATTCTGCTATCCCTGTAGTTCTTAGAATGGGGATATACTGCTATTCCCAAAGTTCTTAAGAGTGGGGGATATTCTGCTATCCCTGTAGTTCTTACAGTGGGGGATATTCTGCTATCCCTGTAGTTCTTAGAATGGGGATATACTGCTATTCCCAAAGTTCTTAGAGTGGGGATATTCTGCTATCCCTGTAGTTTAGAATGGGGATATTCTGCTATCCCCAATGTTCTTAGAATGGGGATATTCTGCTATCCTCAAAGTTCATAGAATGGGGATATTCTGCTATCCCTGTAGTTTAGAGTGGGGATATTCTGCTATCCCTGTAGTTCTTAGAATGGGGATATTCTGCTATCCCCGAAGTTTTAGAGTGGGGATATTCTGCTATCCCTGTAGTTTAGAATGGGGATATTTTGCTATCCTCAAAGTTCTTAGAATGGGGATATTTTGCTATCCTCAAAGTTCTTAGAATGGGGATATTCTGCTATCCTGTAGTTCTTAGAATGCGGATATTCTGCTATCCTGTAGTTCTTAGAATGGGTATATTCTGCTATCCCCGAAGTTCTTAGAGTGGGGGATATTTTGCTATCCCCGAAGTTCTTAGAGTGGGGATATTCTGCTATCCCTGTAGTTCTTAGAGTGGGGATATTCTGCTATCCCTGTAGTTCTTAGAATGGGGATATTCTGCTATCCCCGAAGTTCTTAGAGTGGGGATATTCTGCTATCCTCAAAGTTCTTAGAATGGGGGTATTCTGCTACCCCCGAAGTTCTTAGAATGGGGATATTCTGCTATCCTCAAAGTTCTTAGAATGGGGGTATTCTGCTACCCCCGAAGTTCTTAGAATGGGGATATTCTGCTATCCTCAAAGTTCTTAGAATGGGGGTATTCTGCTACCCCCGAAGTTCTTAGAATGGGGATATTCTGCTATCCACAAAGCTCTTAGTGTTCACGAAGACCTACTGGCATGATTCCGATCCCTGCAGGACTGAGCGAGAGTACTGGCCGAAGTTCTTTGTCAGTGTCTTTGCCATTGAACTGCCTTTTGCCGCCGAAGTTCTTTGTCAGTGTCTTTGCCATTGAACTGCCTTTTGCCGCCGAAGTTCTTTGTCAGACGATGTCTTTGCCGTTGAACTGCCTTGTCAGTTGCCTTTGAACTATCACTGGACACCAAATTTCTGATTGCATCTCTGATCCTTGCTAAAAGATAGAGTAAATAGAGTAGAATAGGACAGAATAAAATAAATGAAATAAAATTGGAAAATCTTCAACCCAAACCTGATAAAATAGGAAGTAAAACAAAACTAGCATAGGATTAGAAAATAAAACTAGTTAAACAAAAAAAGCTAGCCACAAAAAATAGAATTAGATTTTAACTAGGGACAAACTAGTGCAAGAGATCTAAGGAGAGCATTCTCGGTGACAGTGATGTCTTGGTGTCCATAAAGGCCACCACCAACAAAGGCTTTGAAGCATTGGTTTTGAGGGAGTGTGACTCCATCTTTGGGACGGTGGTTAGGAGAGAGAGAGAGAGAGGAGAGAGAGAGAGAGAGAGAGAGAGAGAGAGAGAGAGAGAGAGAGAGAGAGAGAGAGACTTCCTCTTTGGGACAGTGGATTGGAGGGAGAGTGACTTCCTCTTTGAAACATTGGTTATGAGGGAGGGTGACTTCATCTTGGGGCAGTGGATATGAGGAAGCGTGACTGTGACACCTAGTGGCATCTTTGTGACAGTGGTTATGAAGGAGTGTGACTTCATCTTTGCGACAGTAGTTATGAGGTAGTGTGTGTCACCTACTAGCTTCTTTGGGACAGTGGTTATGAGGAAGCGTGACACTGTGTCACCTACAGTCGTCTTTGGGACAGTGGTTATGAGGGAGTGTGATTCTGTCACCGACTGGCATCTTTGGGACAGTGGTTATGGTGGATTGTGACTCTGCCGTCCCCTCACATTTTCAAAACATTTCCTTCAGCATTTTCCTTCCCACTCTTTATTCGACACGGGCGTTATCCTGGCTAGTCATCATGCGGATCACATGGGCGTTATCTTGAAATGGGGCTGTGCCATGTGGACCACATTGGAGACATCTCTAGAGCAACGGCGCTGCATTATGTGGATCACAAGTTCTCTGCGGAAGTTGGGCTGTCGTCTGGAGAATTCTCCCCCATCAAGACCTTGGCACTGTAAGTAATAATGATGATATGGAATCTATATAGCTTTATATCTTGTAAAAACAAATTTTTAATCAGTGTTTCCGTTCAACCTGTTCTTATTCATGCAACCAGTCGGTTTTAACAAATCCAAATTCACACGCACACACACGCACGCACGCACACACACGCGCACAAATCAATATGCCTTTTAAAATCTATTTTTGACCTCACACATTTTTCTGGTACAGTTATTTTCGTCTTCATTAGTCATGTATCCATTGGTTCTACCCATTACAGCTTTTTTTGGGTGCTCTTTTAACGTGAAGGAAAGCTTGGAATTTCGTATTTTCCCATCCTCGACTTCTATTTATCGATTGCTGACTGGACCTTCTGGTCTAAACTTTATTTGATTGTAATATTGTCATATGTTGCTGTTCATCATTGGGTTTGCTTTGTTTTGATTGTTTAGCTTTTTTTTCCCCCTTAGTCTAGCTTAATCTTTTCCCTATTTTTTAATCATGTGATGTACATCTGCTCTGCCAGGTGCTGTGTGGAACGGATCAAAGACTGGACCGGCCTTGGCATGGCTGTGTTTCTGCGAGAGGCTGAAGACTGACCAGCCTGGACAACACTGTCCACCAAGGCGTCCGTCAACGGACTGATGTTACGAGACCAGAAAGCGCCACTGAAGTCAACACCGTTCAGTGCTGCGACACATCGCGTCTAACTAAAAGGGAAAATCAGGTACCGTTCGTTTTGTCCTCCTTTGAGCTAGTGTCTATCTGCCTTTCTGTGATGTATTTCTTTGTCTGTCGTCGACTATGCCTGCTATTTTCTGACTGGATTTTCTGCCTTTGCTTGTATGACTGTGTATTACTGTCGTTTGTGTCCTTTTCTGCTTGTGTTTCTCGAAACCTGTTCATTTTTACTAGTTGGTAGAATCTGCATTTCTGTTTATCTTGGCTCACCTTTTCTGCCTGTTTCGGTATGAAATCTGGAAAATGAAATACAGATTACAAGATAACAGCAACAAGGGCCTATAATTCAGATTAAAAAAAACAAACCACTGCATAATACTTGATGTGTATAGTATAGCATTATGTTCATCAACTTGGATAGTAATCAATAGGGATATACTCTGCACTTTTTGGTAATCAAAATATGCTCCAGTGTCAAAACAGGCCTGAGAGACTTGCGGACTTGCAGTATTGGTCAAGTTGATTTTTCAAACACTCTGTAATGCATCTGTAAAGTGTTTGATGCTCTTAACTTTGTGGTCCCAGTCTTCCGGTTGAGCCCGAAAGCTTTGCTCTGGGTCAGAGATGGCTAGACTTGAGAAAAAAAATATAGAAAACCCTTTCTGCTACTTAAGGGATTTTAACCCACGACTTAAGAACCAGGAATCCACTGCGCTGCCTTTTATGCTATGGCAGTTGGCTACTTTTTTTATCTTTGTCTTATAAAAATGTATTATATAGTTCTAAAGTTTCCTGATTATTGGTTGGTTTTTTTTCAAGTTTGGGACTCGCTTTTGTTTGACCAGGTACAAGAAGGGCCAGAATAATTCAAGTCTACCAGCATCAGTCACTGAATGACAAGAGCGCAACACCTGTGCCAAAGTCGTTCCACCAGAACAACTCCAGTCAAGAACAGCGCCATCAAAAACTGAATGATGGGAAGCATCGCCTGTGCCAAGGTCAATACACCAGAACCAGCGGAAAACATTACCTCTGCCAAAATCAACACATCAGAACAGCTCAAGTCAGGTTCAGAGCCATTAAAAGGTTCAGAGCCTTCAAAAGCTGATGGAAAGTCTCGCCTATGCTAAAGTCAACGCACCAGAAAACCTCCAGTAATATTGAGTGCCATCAGTAACGGAATGATGGGAAGCATCACCTGTGCCAAAGTCAACACACAAGAACAACAGTCAGGTTCACACCCATCAAAAACTGGACAATGAGAAGTATCGTCTGTGCAAAGATCAACACCAGAAATGCTCCAGTCAGGTCCAGTGCCATCAACTGATGGGAAGCATCGCCTCTGCCAAGGTCACATCTCCAGGACACCCGCAGTCAAGTCCAGACTCGTCAAAAACAAATATGCAGAATCTGCGCCAAGATCAACAACAAAAAAGCTCGTCAAGTCCAACGCAATCAGAAACTGAATATACATCACATGTGCCAAAGCCAATACACCAGAACAGCCCCAGTCAAGTCCAGCGCCATCAATAACTGATGCGGAGCATCGCCTGTGCCAGAGCCAATACACCAGAACAGCAGTCGGGTCCACCACTATCAAAAACTTAACAAGTATCGTCTGCACCAAGATCAACACCAAACAATGCTCCAGGCAGGTCCATTGCCATCAGTAACAGAGATGGGAAGCATCGCCACTGCCAAAATCAATACACCAGAAGAGCTCCCGCCAGGTTCAGCGCCATTAGTATCAAACATGGTCACCTGTGCCAACGTCAGCATACTAGAGCAGTTCCAGTCGGATCCACAACCATCAATAACAGAATGATGGAAGCATCACCTGTGCCAAAATCAATCCATCAGAACAGCTCCAGTCAATTTCAGTGCCATCAAAACAGAATGATGGGAAGCATCACAGCCCCAGTAAAATCCAGCGCCATCAGTAGCAAAATGATGGGAAGCGTCATCGCCTGTGCCAAAGTCAGCATACCAAAACAGCAGACCACTACCATCAAAAACTTAACAATGAGAAGCATCAAAGCTCTGCCAAAGCTCAACGCCAAAGTCAGTCCAGCGCCATCAATAACATGGGAAGCATCGCCCGTGCCAAGGTCAATAGACCAGAACAGTGGAAAAATCACCTGCACCAAAATCACCGCACAATAACAGCTCCAGTCAGGTCCAGCGCCACTAGTATCAAAATGGTCGCCTGTGCCAGCGTCAACACACCAGAACAGATCCAGTCGGTTCCAAAACCATCAAAAACAGAGTGATGGGAAGCATCTCTGCCAAGTTCAACACACCAGAAGAGCAGCCGGGTCCCCTACCACCATCAAAAACTTAGCAATGAGAAGCTTCTTCTGTGCCAAGATCAACACCAGAAAAGCTCCAGTCATATCCAGCACCATCAGTAGCAGAATGAGGGGAAACACCGCCTGTGCCAAGTCAGTGCACCAGAACAGCCCCAGTCAAGTCCAGCACCATCAAAACCTGAATGAGGGGAAGAGCATCGCAACTGCAAGTTTCAAAACCTGCATACATGAAGCAGAGTCAGACCCAGGTTAGAAAATTAGTAATCTTTTTTGAAGCCAAACCATCATTTTTTTCTGAATTGCTTTATATCCATCATTGTTGATGAAAAAGAAAAAAAATCTAAAATTCAATATCATTTAACGATTTTTCTTAGTGTTTGTGTACATTCGTAAATTGATTCATTAACTGAAAAGACTGCTTTCAAATAATTTTTGAAGATAAATTGGAATATTATGCACTGCTTTTGAATTTGTTTTTAAAATATATCATTTAAAATTGAGCTAACGGGTAGTATGACACATTTTGTAAATAACAATCCTTAATCAAATATCTTTTAAAAGGTGACTGTCATGTTTGTCCAAGAAAACCACCTGAATTTTCAGTGTTACTGATTAGGATTCCCTTGCTTTCAAAAGCTGTGGGACTGGAAGCAAGTGCCACGTGTGCAGTGGCAGCCATCATGAGGTGGAGCTCCTTCTGGAAGAGTGGTATGGCTACTGTTCAAAGGAAGGTTTGGGTTGTTCTTCTTTCTCGGCTAGAGCTCCGAGGTTCACCAATGGTGAGATTTTTGCGTATGCGATCGTGGCCTTGGTTTATAGTCTCATCCGACGGGCTTTATAGGAAGGTATACAAATTTTTTTATATTGAAATTGGGTTATTGAAGCCAAAGATAGAATGTATTTTTGAGTCAGTATAAATTTTTGTTTTCAAAGTGTTATCAAATCATTTTGAAATAAAGCTCCTAGAGCAGACATGAAATATGATGGCCTTTAAAAAGTACTTGTAAAGGGTTTCGTTTTTTTCAAAACTGACTGAGATTAAATCATTTTAGATTTGAGCTAGTAGCACAAAATAGTAAATGTGACATCTTTTTCAGCTGATAAAGCGAAATTGAAATCATGTTAATCTATTGTTTTAGAGATAAGATGAAATCTGATTTAAGCTACTAGAGCTGTGAACATTTCCCCCGTCACTGATGATTTCTTAACTGCTTTCAGGAGCCTCCAGGACTGGAATCCAGTCTCCAAAGAACAGACACACCATCCAGCACCACATGTCGGATGTCGGTGCGAAAAGAGGTAAACTTACATTCCATCTAGTTATCTGGCCCAGGCCAACGCTTTGTTGTGAGTTATTGAAGTGAGCTAGGTGCCAAGGTCTAGACTGAAATGGTTTTAGATTTTTAAAATGGTATGTCGAGGTTGTCTACAGCCATGACAAGCTCGTAGCATAGCGATCTGTACTCTGAAGTTGGAATACGGCTAGCTGCCTATATGATGAGGTACTCAAAAAGTCATACACACAAATTTGTTATCCAGAGTGTACTAATCAATCTGGTAGTGACATATTATATAATTCTATTTAAGGTATGCCATCTTGGTAACCACCCCCCTCCCCCCCCCACACACACACACACATAATCCTGAAAAATGACTTTTACATTTGTGAGCATAAGGCTTAACCTTAGCTCTTTCGGTTTGAACAAGCCATCAGTAAATCATGAACAAAAATCAAATTGACGCCAGGTTTTTGTGTGCAATGCAGTGTGTGTGATTTGGAGTATGCTGATACCACTTTCAGCAGTGTATACGCTGCATTATAGGATGACTGGCAAGAGGTCACTTTTCAGAAAAGTTGAGGCTGATCGTTAGCGGCTTAGGGCACGTTGGCAAAATAAGGCACACAGCCATTACATCAGCTTGCAGGAATGAAATCGAGATTTCAGGACAAATTACAATGAAGTTTTTTTCATTTCTTAGCAAGAGCTCCGAAGGTCGCCGATGGTGAGATTTTGCGTATGCGACCATTTTTACGCACCATTCACGTAGCCGTATCCCAAATTCAGGGATGGTGTCTAAACATGACACCTGCGTGCTTTTTTAAAAGCTGTCATCCATTCCTACCGGCACGAAATGGCCTGATCTTCTCCAAGGCGGGACGGGTTTTAAACTTGTGCGCAAGATGTTCGCGTTGGCACACAGGGTCTCGTCTTAGAGTCTCGTCCAACAGAATGTAGGTACTGATGTTAACTTCAGGGGAAAATCCCCTAAAAAGGGTCTCCATGGCGGCTCGATCCCGGGCCGTCAGATGACGAGCGTAAAGCTCTAACCACTAGTCTAGCCCACCCCCAAGTTCCAGTTTAAAGATAGCTGAATGTATGCAAATGAAATGCCTTTTTGTAGTGTACTGTAGGAGAAAATGGAGATGGATCATTTCATCATCTTCGGGCGTGGCGGCTAACACCGAACTCGGTGATGCCGACAGGTGAGTGGAGATCCCGATTACTAGAGGACCACTGAAGATTTTGCTACCAGCTTCCTCCTCTTGATTTGTCAGTGTAAATCGGCTGCGTGTTTTAGCTCTGGCCAGTCACTATGCCCACCATAACATTATCTCAAATCACGGTTAAAGGGGCAAGTAATGCGAAGTGCCTTTTTGGAGATGCTATCAAGAGCAAGATCTAGAAAAGAACAGTGAAAAGAAATATTTAAATCTGGCAACTCGAAAAATGTCACATTATCACGAGTGATTTCCTTTGCACAATGGTTAATTGGATGTCAAAATAAGCCCCAGCTTTTTGTAGAGTACTTATTCGTATCAACAGTTAAGATGACTTTGTTAAACGAAAAGGGGTGTTCGCTTACAATTCCGTTGTGGAATCCAAAATTGAGAAAGACGAATAACATAACCATTAGTTTTGAGACTATGTTATGTCCCCTTCCCCCATTCTTTTGTTTCTGGAAAATCATGAAAATTAGCTGTGGGACATACCTGCCATTTTGATTTTCAATGCTAGAATCATCATAAAACCACAAAAGCGAAAATTCTTATCTATTTTGCTAGGGAGGTGGTTGTTGCATTAATGTCAAATGCATTATAGTGACAGTAGCATGATATGATAGAAATTTTAAGTTGTACCCTTCTGGCTATCAAAATTAAAAGCGCATTGAGTCATTGCTTTGAGAAATGTGCTATATAAATGCTATACATTATTATTATTATTATTATTATTATTATTATTATTATTATTAAGCAGAAAAATATCGCTGTGCACGTTTTTCAACTGATACGTATTTTTGTTCCTGCCCTATCAGATTTGATCGTCTTTAGTCAGCATGACTTTTTCATGCTCCAGTGCGTGTGTGTGTGCGCGCGCGCACACATAAAACGCAGACAAAACATAATCACAGGAAAACAATGACAGGCACATAACGAAAATTTTATTTACAAGTGTAATGTTTAAAATGCATAATGTGCGCAAGCTCGGAAAAAGTAAACTACTGTCTTAAGTACATTGACAGACGCTATAGCCGAGTGGTTAACACTGTTCAACTTCAATCCCGTGGTTCCATGAAGTCGTGGGTTCAAATCTCGGTGGCGTCTGGTGAACATATGATGGGGATTTTTACGATCGCCCAGGTCAATTTCAATTGCAGACCTGCCAAGGCCTTGATTACTCCCGTGTATATCCACATGCAATAGATCAAATATGTATGTTATTAAAGATCCCGTAACTAGTGTTCGGTGGGTGACGGAAACGGGAATATACCCAGCATACATTCCCAAAGTCGGAATATGGCTACCTACATAGTGGGCCAAAACGGTCGCAAACGCAAAGTCTCACCATTGGTGAACCTCGGAGCTCTAGCCGAGGAACGTAATAATATAAAAGAAAAGAAAAGAAGTATAGCATATACTAACGATTGTGTGTGTGTTTGGGCAGAAAACAGGAGAAGACACATCATCGAGGACATCGCATCGCCGTCGCCGAGGAGGACTTCGCCGTCGCCAAGGACCTCGCCGTCGCCGAGGAGGACTTCGCCGTCACCAAGGACTTCGCCGTCACCAAGGACTTCGCCGTCGCCAAGGACTTCGCCGTCGCCAAGGACCTCGCCGTCGCCAAGGACCTCGCCGTCGCCGAGGAGGACTTCGCCGTCACCGAGGAGAACTTCGCCGTCGCCGAGGAGGACTTCGCCGTCGCCAAGGACTTCGCCGTCGTCGAGGAGGACTTCGCCTTCGCCGTAGCTTAGAGAACCCCAGCACATTCTGATGCAGAACTCCCAAAGATTTTGTGGAGCAGCTTGGGGAAAAACTGACATCAACCATTTCACACAGCTGGGACATATAACATTTCTCAACGCTGTGACATCAAACGTTGTTACACAAAGCTGTGACGTCAAACATTTCACAAAGCTGTGACGTCAAACGTTACACAAAGCTATGACGTCAAACGTTTCACAAAGCCGTGACATCAAACGTTTCGACAAAACTGTGACATCAAACTTAACACAAAACTGTGACGTCAAACGTTTCCACGAAGGTGTGACGTCAAACGTTAACAGAAAGCTGTGACATCAAACGTTTTTCCGTGGTCGAGGAGGAAATCGCCGTCATTGTGAACACCCACAAAACATTGAAGTGCACAAATCTAAAGATCTTGTTGGAAAAGCTATGACATCAAACATGTCGCACAGACACCTGCAACGATGACATACCAAAGCAATGATTTTATGTAAAAGCATTGATATTTTACCGAAATGTAAAGCACCCATTACCCCCCCAAAAAAAACCGAACACCCCCCCCCCCCCGCCCCATCCTTCTGCATGCACCTCTGTGTGTGCAACTGAATGCGTGCATGTCGTCTACATGCTGGTCATAGCAAGCAAGTGTATAGTATAGTAGTAGAGTAAAGTGTGATGTAAAGAAAGCAATGAAGTTTTTTTCACTTTTTCTTTATGAGTTGAAGCAGTTGTTCATAGGTATGGATACTGGTACAGGTACAGCCAGTTATATAGAACAGGGAAAAGGTCATTGTCAAACAACAATCAGGTAAGTCACCAGATTGATTAATCTGACCAAATTCATCAATCAGAGAGAAGTAAACACAAATAGGAACAATCAAATGAAGCTTTAATCATCGAACATGCTCTATCAAACAGTGGTTAAAAAAAATCTAGACTGTCTGTTGCCTGTCTGTCATTTCTGTCTGTCCCTTGTCTCTGATTTTTCTGTCTGTCTCCTGCTCTTCTCTCCTGATCTAACTCCACTCTCTCTCTCTCTCTACTCTCTCTCTCTCTCTCTCATCTCTCTCTCCTCTCTCTCATCTCTCGAGTCTCTCTCTCTCTCTTCTCTCTCTCTCTCTTCTCTCTCTCTCCTCCTCTCTCTCTCTCTCTTCATCTCTGTCTGTCTGTCTGTCTCTCTCTCTCCAAACTTATGATCCTATATTATATCAACTTGTCCCAGTTATATATACTTTTGTCAAACTATTTTCATCAGAGATTCATGCCAGGTTCTTCAGAATCCAACAGGCATTTCTATGGCCTGGAGCTGTAAACTTCAGCAGAAACAAACTGTGAACCATCTGTCTGTCTGTCTGTCTTTCTGTGGTGTGTGTGTGTGTGTGTGTCCTTCTATGCATACACCTCTCTGTGTGTGTATCCTTCCATGCATGCACCTCTGTGTGTGCAAGCCTGAATGCGTGCATGTGTGTCTACATGTGTGTGTGCATGCATGCGTGTGTAGTAGTAGAGTAGTAGTAGTAGTAGTAGTAGTAGCAGCAGCAGTAGTAGTTGTTCTTCAGTTTATTGTCCTTCCACTAAATAGTGATATCAGATGGGGAAAGTGTGTGTGTGGGTGTGTGAGTGTGTGTAGGGGGAGGGGTATGCACATAAATAATCAATTGCAATAAACAAATATAAAAAAAGCATAAACAAAAGTTCTGAACAGAAAAAATGAACAGTTAAAATATCAACTTTGCAATTCATATAACCAGAAGCTATCCTTATATTAAAGGAGTCTGAAAATAGGAGTATGACTTAATGACAATACAATTTGTTTCATTAATGGAATGTCTTGTAGAATTTGCTGTAAGCTAGGACTGGGAAGGCAGGTAAGATGTTTTTCAGATCTCTGCATTGTAAAAGAATGTGATCATTGGTAAGATTTTCGCCACAGATACATGTTGCTTTTTTTGAAAATTTAGTTCTAAAAGCATTGAGCTTAAACCTGTAGATAAGAGATATAACATTTCTATATTCATGTAAATTACGACATTTGATCTTATCATAAGATAATACATGGGTTATATCATCACTCCAGGAATAACTGGTACCTTGTAGCTTCTTTTTAAAGTGTTTCCAACAATCATTTTGTAACATGCTATAGCCCTCATGGATGGATAGTGCATGTGTGTGTATGTGTGTGTCTTTCTTTCTGTGCATGCTCGTGTGTGTTTGTGAGTGTGCATATTTGTGTGTGTGTGTTTGTTTGTGTGTGTTCGTGCATGCGTATGCGCATGCGTATGATATGATACTATACAATGCAATGTCATACAGTGACAATTTACTGCACTCCAACCCAACCCAACATAACACTATACAATACATGGAATGACAGAGTAAAAGAAAACACAACACAGCGCAATGCAATGCAGACCAAGACAAGCTAAGACAATAAATCACAACATAGAAACATACACACAGTCGGTCATTCCCTTCAGTGCTTATCTCCTTTCTAACTGCCCTTGGGGACAATAATCACTTGAACCCTAAAGAAGATTACCCTGGGCACACCACAGCAAGGAAGACACAATCACAGACAAATCAAAGAAGATAAGCCCTATTCCTGACCAGGACAGGGCAGAGCAGTTTCAGCAATGTGTTACACAACTCACAGAAGATAGCTATTGTAGGTCCTTTACCAAGGCACTGACCAAAACTAGACATGCAAGGCCCTTAGGTCAAATGTTAGTCAGAACTGTACTGTTATCTATAGGGGGTTTTGCCATGTGTGGACAATCGAAAATGCACTTGGCATAATAATGGTGATTCGCATTATTATCTATACTAAAAAAAAGTCACTACAGCTCAGGACAAAGGTAAAGAAAACAAGATACCCCCACCCACGCACGCGCACGCACACACACTACAGCTCAAGACAAAGGTAAAGAAAACAAAATACAATACACACACATACACTCACACACACACACACACACACAAACACACACACGCGCACACACACACACTTTGGTACTCTAGGGAAGAACAAAAAAGGACAAGAAAATAAATGGAAACCAAGAGACAGAGACAGCTAGACAGAAACAATGTTGATGATGTTTGCGACAATGTTTCTGGAGATAACCAATAAGCACAAGCATGCTATTTTGATTCTGGTACTAACTCTAAAGAGAGGTCAAAGAAAAGACACCTGAACACACACACACACACACACCACAAAAAGACAGACGACAGACAGATGGTTTACAATTTGTTTCTGCTGAAGTTTTACAGCTTCAGTCCATAGATATTCGTGCTTGACTCTCAAAACTCTGCAAGAATCTCTGCAGAAAATCGTTTGATAAAAATATATATAACTGGATCAATTTGACCTAATATACGATCATAAGTTTGGAGAGAGAGAGACAGAGAGAGAAAGACAGAGACAAAGATAGAGAGGGACAGGCAGACAGACCAGACTGAGACAAAGAAACAGAGACAGATACAGACAGACATACAGAGACTGATAGTCAGACAGAGTTAAAGAACATTTTTTTTTGCTGAGCATGCTCATGATTAAACCCTATCATTTGATTGCTCTACATTTCTTGTCTACATTCTTCTGATTGGATGAACTTTGGTCAGATAATGTAACATCCTGGTTGTTTCTGATTGGTTGTTCTGACCAAATAATCATTTCCCTGTTTCTATATAAACTGGGCTGTACCCTGTACCAGTATCCATACCTACTGAACAACTGCTCCTAACCTCCACAGAAGGAAAAGGTGAGTTAAAAATAATTTCTGCACCAACTTATGGATATTTGATGCTCTAAAAATGGTATTGTCATTTCCAGTATTTGTGATTTTGAAACAAATCTTGACTATGATCTGGCGTTGAAATGGTAGCATTGCTTTAATTAAACATACTAAAATATATCATATGTTCCTTAAATTTGCCAAAATAGCACCTAAGTGGTTGCTCACTTCACATGCCATAAAAATAAGCATACTTTCCTTTTAAGATTCTCTTAGACATACCTCAACTCTTGGGCATTAGCAAGTGCAAACGTTAGCTGCCCCTGTATTGTTAAAACATCAAAAAAACATACTATGCTTTCTTTAGAAGCTGTGCTGACATAATGTATAGCATACAAGATTACCTTGGGACAAAATACATTATTTTTGGCATTAGTGATGTGTCTACATTTAAAATCTGTCTCAGCCATACATTTCGTGTGCTTTAAAAAAATTTTTATTTCTGTAAGTACACTGTTTAAATTCTCCCCTTGAATTAAAAAAGTAAGAATGGCAGCAAAACATTTAATTTTTGTGCCACTGCCTGAGCCACTGCCAAATCCTTCCCTGTTCATTCAGGAAAACTGTAAATCCACCAATTCTTTTTCTTTTTACTCTTGGTCTCCTCTTTAAACAGATTCCTACAGTTTCGAGATTAAAACTTATACACAGCAGACATGGTTACAGTCTTATTTAATGTTATCAGATGTCTTTTCCACATAACATTTTTCATGATGTAGTTTTCTTATGATTGAAGCTTCTCTTAGCTGTTGCTGAAGAACACTGTGATGGGCTTTAGCTTCCTTTTACATGGGTACACCAGTGCTTTTGTTAGAGAGCACGTCTGTTGTGTACCAAGGAAGAGAGAAATAATTTACATTGTCACATTTTATCAAAGAGCTTTTTTCTACAATAAAATGGCTGATACACTTTAAAAAATTCACTAAAAAAGGTGTATGTATTGGAGGTTGTTTTCCAATGTCTGCAAGGCAATTCTTTGAAAGATATCGTTAATTATTGATGTAAATGTGTATACTTTTTCCCATGTTGTCATTATATGGTTTTATAGACACAAAAATACATACATACATACATACATACATACATACATACATACATGCATGCATACATAAAGGCACTGTTGTTTTGAAAAGCAAACTATCTAGGCTTGCTTCAAAAGTTCTATAACAAAGTGTTGTCCTCTTCCAAGCCAGAATTGACTGCCTATTCTCTATTAGTTTGTCTTGTAACAGGAAAAAATCTTTTGAATAATCCATAATATTTATATTGAATACCACATCAGTCTTGATGGTTCTCTCTCGATGAGAATGGCATACACATAAAAGAAAACAAATGCCTGAGAAAGAGGAAACAAAAGTTAACCAGAAAAAAAAATTAAAATGAGAAAAAGTGCCAAATTCTGCTCCACTCCTCTGTTGCCAACCATTCTCTCTACCCCCTCCCCCATACTCCCAATTGGGGAAAAGCACACCACCAATAACACAGTGCCAATCTTCCATATTTTGTGTGAGGTATCCCTTTTCTGATGGTAGTGCTTTTACAGCCCGGGACAGCATTCACAACTGGGGTTCATTTGTGTGCACTAAATGTTATGTTGGATGTGACACTTTGGTTTCTGGTCTCGTCCAAAGGGTTTTGTGTATACTCTTATGTATGATGCTGAGTGCAAGTGTTTTTGTGTGGCGATTGCAGCTTGTGTAGAAAACAGAAAATCCTGGTGAAGATGGCGCTGACCCGTGTTGTTCTGGTGCTGATGTGGGGCCTGATGCTGGCCTCCTGTTTTGCTTTCTCCGCTTCTATCTACAATCAGGTACGACACCACTTCTTAGCTGGCTCCCCCTGTTTTCTGTGTGTGTGTGTGTGTGTGTGTGTTCTGTGTCTGTGTGTGTTTGTGTGTACGAGTGGTGTCTGTGTGTGTGTGTTTCTCCCCCTTGTGTGTGCTTGTGTGCCGCCTCTCTCTATCTCTGTCTCTCTGTGTCTGTCTCTGTCTGTCTGTCTGTCTGTCTGTCTGTCTGTCTCTCTCTCTCTCTCTCTCTCTCTTATCTTCTCTCTATATATATATATATATATATAATATATATATATATATATATATATATATATATCACGTATTATCAATAATTCCTGGCATCTGTTTTTCTTGATCTCCCCCTTTTATACTAACATCTCTTTTTCTGCTTATTGCAGTAGAAGTGAAATGTAAACTGTGGTTGGACAACTATCCTGAAAATTTGAACTGTAGTGGATATGAGATGTATATGAGTTTAAGTTAACCAGTGATTGTAGAATATAGATAGGTGCTGTTATACAAGATGTTTTCTTAATTTTCTTTTCTATGGTGTATTGTGGCCTAAGGTCGATGTTCAATTAAACCATTTCAGAGTTTTAGAGTTAGTTTCATAGTCTCTCTCTCTCTCTTCTCTCTCTCTCTCCTCTCTCTCCTCTCTCTCTCTCTCTCTCGATTTTCTCAGTCTTTGATTTTCCTCCTCTGTTTTTCTGTTTTTGTAATCTCAATCTTTTCTGCCCACATACCTGTGTGTGTGTGTGTGTGTGTGTGTGTGTGTGTGTGTGTGTGTGTGTGCGCGCGCACGCGCTTGTGTGCGAGTGTTTATATGTGTATGTTATAGTTATTGTTGTGTCATGAAATCCCCCAAGCCCCATTAAAGGAAACAGTCAATATCTTGAATCTTTGTGCGCACGCCCACGCACGCACGCGCACACACACACTCGCGCACACACTCACACGCACATACATACACACACTCACTCACACTTAAACACACACATGCTTAAATCCTGTTCCGCTTTTCGTAAGAGTATGCCATTGTGTGCCGGTGGGAACAGATAATTTACAAAACCGCATACACACGGGTACTGGATGTAAAAAAAAGCACGAGTGCTTATTCCATTATAAAAGAATAAATAAATAAATAGACTCCCTCCTTTATTCCCTCGCTCCATCACTCACTCCCCCCTCATTCCCTCTCACTCTCACACTCATCAGTATTCTTTTAAAAAAAAATTCTTTCAGATGGAGTCGATAAACCAGATTGAATCCATGAACCAGCTGGATTCCATAAACCAGCTGGAGATTCACCACAAAGACCAGATCCCCATTGACCTAGCCTCCGACATCCTCAGCGCTGACAGCAAATTCATCAACAGCAACACCATGTCTTAAGACAGACACAGGAACCAGCCTTGTGTTCTGCTGACCTGCAGTAACGGCTCTGAGCGAACCAACCAACCGCCTTGTTGGGCGTTCCACAGGAAAATCAATGTTCTCCTTCCGAACGTTGCCTTCACTTTGGAGAGCAAGTTCTTGTCTTAGTTAGCTGAAAAAAAAAAGATCATTTTCTTTTGTCATCTTCAGAACTGCTGCTTTGAAAGATGGACAGACATTGAATAAAGATGTAGACTTACGGAATGTGTATTTTTGAATTTTTCTTTTCTGTTTTTATTTTTTGTGTGCTGATTGATGGAAAAAAATAGGATGAGAGAGAGTTGTTGTTGTTGTTGGTGGTGGTGGTGGTGGTGGCGGTGATGATGATGGTGTTGGTGGTGGTGGTGGTGGTAAGGGCCTTTGAAAGAGGGATGTATTTTTTGATTTTTTGTCGCACCGTTGTCGAAAGTTCCCCAGCTTCAATCCCTTGGGATCACCTAGACTAATATTAGACTGTCTCACTCCTCACACCTGGGAATCTCTGTGAGCGTAGAATTTTACTGCATGAAAAGTTTGTGTTATGACCGTTTTTACAACTACCTAGCCATGAAGGTAGCTATACACCGACTTCAGATGATCTCTTCCTCCTTTAATGGAAGGTAGAGGGATCCTTAAACTAGGAAGCTTGTTCTAGATTAAAACATACCCCAAATCGGTTCAATGTAGGACTTGGCACATTACTTACAATCAGTAACTGACACAGCTTTTGGCATGGGTTAGTAGTTTAGATCCTTTCTGTCACTGTATCTCCCTCTCTGTCTGTCTGTCTGTCTGCCTCTCTCTCTCTCTCTCTCCTCTCTCTCTCTCTCTCTCTCTCTCTCTCTCTCTCTCTCTCTCGCTGCGTTCCCTCACTGGATGGGGTGCGTAGTGCCTGGTCTTCTCCAATGCTTGCAACTTTGCAGAAAATATCCTTGCTGGCCTTAAGAATCCTTTCAGTCTCAGATTGTGACTAAAAATTAATGCGAATGACTACAATATTATTGTGGAGGGGTGCTTCTTGATTACAATGTGGGGTTTATTATATTTATTATAATTTATTATTTTATTTCGAGGATAATGGAATAAGCACTCGTGTGCTTTTTTCATCCAGTCCCCGTGTATACGCAGTTTTGTCAATTTTGTCATCCGTTCCCACAGGCACACAATGACCTAATCTCCCGAAAAGCGGAACGTGTGTTAACGTGTGCGCAAGATGTTCTGCGAGCGTTCGCACACGGGACCTCGGTTTATAGTCTCGTCCGAAGGACTTTTGGGGAGAGTGGGGTTAATACTGATGTTAACCCAGAGGAAAAATTCTCTTGAACGGGAATCGAACCCGGGGCAGCAGATCACAAGCGCATCTCGCTAACCACCAGGCTATCAGTGTAACGGCGTGTGAACTCTATGCACTCCTCCTCTCTCCGCCCTCTCGGTTAAACACGTTAAACCAAAAGCGTATGCGCGCTACACAAAATAATGCATGACCACAGACACCCATGTCTACACAAATACACACACATACACACTCCATTGCAAGCAGATTGCACACATGCTGACCTACCGCGCAAAAACAAACTTGAAATGCACACACACGGAAATACCCACACACGCACATGCATGCACACACACACACACACGCACACATATGCTCGCAAACACAGGCACAGGTTAGGGGGGTGGGGGACGGGATAGCCTAGTGGTTAGAACATTGCGCTCGCAATCTGACGACCCGGGTTCGATTCCCGTTCAAGGGGATATTTTCCCCTGGAGTTAGCATCAGTGCAGTCTCCTCTCTTCTTAAAAGTGTTTCGGATGAGACTATAAACCGAGGCCCCGTGTGCGAACGCACGCAGAACATCTTGCGCACACGTTAAATCCTGTTCCGCTTTTCGTAAGAGTAGGCTATTGCGTGCCGGTGGGAACAGATGACAGAATTTACAAAACCGCATACACACGGGGACTGGATGTTAAAAAGCAGATAAGTGCTTATTTCATTATCCTCGATATAAAAGAATAAAAAAAAAAAATAAACACAGTCACACACACACACACACGCACGCACGCGCACACACACGCACGCGTGTACACACACACATGCACACACACACACGCGCGCGCGCACACACACACACACACACACACACACACACACACACAAGTACACATGCACCACACATACACCCACATACACACTATTTCCAAATCGATTTATCCTGTGAACCTTGATGGGGCATAGAGGGGGTTCATGAAACAATGATAACGGTAACAAGTGCAATTTGCATTAACAAAGCATTTTTCAACGTTCAGCGTGACACAAAATTTAAGACGTAGTCAGCGATTTTAACAACTTTATGAAACTTTTACCCTTGTTTTAAAATCTACTCAATTTTAGCAACGTCTTTCTGTCCGAAGAGAGCAAATGACACAACGTGCACATCAATCTTGGAAACAGATTTTTAAAGGTAAAATATCTTTTTCGGATTTAAAAAATCCAATTGGATAATAAAGTGAAACTCATCATCACCGAGAGTATTGATATTGCATTGTCCACAAAGACAAATTTCGCGGGTAGTATCATTCGCTCGTTCTGCTTCAGTTGGTAACGAAAGAGTATTTCACCTGAAACTAAATAAATAATAAAATCGTATTTGTATATGGCAACTCACGAATATTATACTATTCTCACACACTTTGAGTTTTATTTTTCAAAAGGACCGTCTACTTGTTCAATATTTCCAAAGTTGAACTCTCGTACTAGAAATCATGAACTTGAATAAGCATAGAGGATCTTCCTTTTACATGTTTATGCAGAATGTACTAGAACACTGACAGATGTGTCTAGATGTTGAATTTAGAGATAGTTAAAACTCTCTGCCTTGAAGTCATCAAGAACCACCAAGACTTGGCTCTGATACGTAAACACACACACACACACACACACACACACACAAGGCGAGAGAGAGAGAGAGAGAGAGAGAGCCAGTGATAGAGAGTGTAGGTGCTACAAATGACAAAACCTTGTAAAGAATAAAAGAGATTGTATTCAATGTGACATTTTTTGATATTCCCTCCATCAAAAGCGACACAAAACTGTATTTTGCCATTTTCTATAACACTACTCCCCAAAACAAAACAAAACAAAAACCAGTGGCAAACAAAACACAACAGACGAACCAACCCAAACGAAAAACAGACAACACCCCCCCCCCCCCCCCCCCCCCCCCAACTGCCAAAACAACAAAAAACGAAACAGAATCCTCAAATAAGACCCATGAATATATTTTGTTGCTACAAAAGCTTATTTGCATACACGATTTCAATCAACTAATGAAAAATAAACATTCCCCCACAATGCAAACAAACAAAAAACTTGTATCAAAGGATACAGTTGTCTCCCATGGCGAAGTCGGATGCACTGGGCCTGACACATCAGGCGCTTAACGGCAGCACAACGCTTTTTGGCTATGTCAGAAAACGGCTTGTTGCTGTCTGTGTGTTGCAGAAAGAAGAAGAAGAAACTGATGCACACCTTAATGCACATTTGGTCCACATGCCATTTGGAGGCAGTTTGTTGAATGGACACAACTCCAGTCACATTTAAACTTTTATCTAGAGAGTTTAATAATCCCTTGATAAAAGTTGGACAAAATTTGTCGCCTTGTTTTTTTTTTAGAGGTTTTTGCAGTTGTTTGTCTGCTTTACAAATGCTCAAGAAAATGTTTGTTTGTCTATTTTTTTGTTTGCTTTGAATATGCTTAACAACTCTTTATTTGTTTGTTTGCTTTGAATGTGCTTAACAACAGTTTGTTGTTTGTTTGCTTGCTTTGCCTGGGCTCAACAAAAGTTAGTTCGTTTATGTTTTGTTTATGTGTCTGCTTTGCAAATTCTCAACAACAGTTTCCTTCTTTCTTTTTTTCTTTGTTTGCTTTGCAAATACTCTATAAAAAAAAAAAAGCTTGTGCGTTTGTTTAATTGTTTCTCTGCTTTGCAAATGCTCAACAACAGTTTCTTTGCTCTTTTGTTTGTTTGTCTGCTTTGCAAATGCTCAACAACAGTTTATTTGTTCTTTTCTTTGTTTGTCTGCTTCACACATGCTCGACAACAGTTTGCTTGCTTCTTCGCTTATTTGCTGGTTAGTATGCTTTCCTACTGCCCAATATGTTTGCTGGCTTATGTGTGCTGCTTCTGTGCATGCTACAGTTCTCCTTATAGACTCTGTATTCCATACAAACAAGCGTACTGCTCTCAGGGGCAGCTTGGCGGCCGGCCTCCATAGCAACCCTCCAGTGTACACAGCGTGCGACTCCTGCACAACTCAGGCAAAGGTCCAGGGCCCAGTGCTAAAATGACCATGCCTCTTCCTTTGACCTAGTCCAAGTGTGGTCAGTTCCTGCTATAATTAGAACCAGCTGGCCACAGCTGGGCTAGCTAGGATGGGATGGAATGGATGCTAAGGCCGAGAGCAGCTGAAAGTGGGGGAAACGAACAGCTGTGTGTAGCCAGTAGCTCTGACAAGAAAATGAGAAAGAATGATAGAAAAAAATTAAACACAGCAGGTATCCCATACACGCAGACAATAATTTTAGCATGAGGCTACAAAATATCAACCTACACCAGCCACCAAGGCACAGTGGCTAGTGTCTTGGCTGGAAGGTCGCAGGTTCGAATCCCAAAAGAGCCATAGGAATTTCTTAGACTCCAGCTGGCTTCTACCTAGAGTGAGGTTGGTAGGGCGTAACGGGAAGACTGGAACCACAAGTCGAACTTTATCTACTTTAGGTATGCTAATTTAAGAGTGTTGCTCAACTATACTGACCGACACTGCAGGTGTCTGTATCTCCCTGGCCCGGTAGCTGCCCGGACACTTCATGATCGGGAGCGTCGTCTCAAAGTACATGCACTTCCACAGCAACATCATCATCCTCATCATTGCTGATCATGCGACAGCAAGACATTGTCTGTGATTTGGCGGCCACGGCTGTTCTGATCTCATGGTGACCTCAGTTTTGGTTTATCACACACTTGTGCGCCTGCCTGTGGTAAGTCTGGGTCACATCCTTCGGGGTTGAAGATGTTCAAATCCTTCAGGGTTGAAGATGTTAAATCCTTCGGATCCTTAGGGGTTGAAGATTTATGGGATAAGGTCTTTGGACGAACGTTGTGTTGAACCTCACCCCAGGTGTGGGCGTTCCACTCAATCTGGCTCCGGGACTGAGCTATAACTGTCGCCAAAGGGGGGTTAGTAGTTATTGCCCTACGTGTTAGCTTAGAACAGGCACCTCTGAGCACCATCAAAGTGACCCAGCAGCAGTGCAGGGGCCCTCTGATGGTGGCACCATGGCAGCCCGACATTGATACGCTCATGAGACCCTGAGGATGGATGCTACATAATGAATCTGGGTTATGGCTGGGGCAGAGAGATTGGAATGAGGGGCATGATATCAGTAGAACAGCGTCACAGAAGACGAAGCACAAAATCAATACACTTGTTCTGCAAGGAAATGAAGAAAATAAATATGGTAGATGATACACGACTTCTCATAATTTATCAAAGTAGATAAAAATGTGTACCGTTTAAGAATGGCCGATTCACAGACACAGACACAGACACACAGGCACTCACAGACAGAAAGACACACACACACACAGAAGAGAGAGAGAAAAGAGAAAAGAGAGGAGAGAGAGTCCAAACACCAGATCGACGACAGAACATCTGGCCCAGATTCCAGAAGAATTCTAGGGAGAGATAGATAGATAGATAGATAGAAGAGAAGAGAGAGAAGAGAGAGAGAGAGGAGGAGAGAGAGAGAGAGAGGAGAGAGAGAGAGAGAGAGAGAGAGAAAACAACTTCATAAAAGCGTTAAGATCACAAAAATACCCAAACAACCTAAAAGTTTTCAACACCTAAACTGGACGTTACGACTGTAGCGAGCTGAGCTGTCAATGGTTGCAATCCTCGCACAGAAAGGTCCTTGCTCTCTCAGTGACCAACAAACCATACGATACACGACAGACTTGGTATAGGAGGAGAGCTAGGAGTAGACTGGATGGTAGGTGCCTTGCATTTCCCGCTATAGAGATCGTTAACCTAATTATTATAGAGAGTAGCAGTACGATTAGTTTGGTGTTCTTGTATTTAACGTCTGTTCACTATAAGTGATATTAGACCGGCGATTAGTTTGTTTCTTTGTGCGTGTGTTTGTTTGCTGGGGAGGGAGGGGAGGGAGTGTTAAATAAATGTTCTTGGATTAAAACAATATAGCAGCGGCACATGATGAGTGAATATAAACCAGCACGAAGTCATAAAGAGTACTCTAAAAAAAAAAAAAAGTCCAAATATGTTGACTGCAGCTGACAACATTACACTATATTGGTGAAAAATTAAGGTTACTACAGAACGTGTTAATACTGAACATTTCACGAAAGGAAACAGAAAAGAAGCAGACAGATTAACAAACAAGCAGTTAAAGCTAAATCAAAACAAGAACGGTAATAAGGAAGCAGATGTCTCAAGACAAGTACAAACTATTTCACAACCATCGTACAGCGTGCTGTGATTTAGTCCACAGCAGGAAAACAAAGGAATCGTATTTCTGTACAGCTGTATAGCTAACTTTGCAAAGGTTAGATTTCTAACTTCAAAAGTGGTTGTGGTTTGAAGTTGTTAAAAAACTTGATCGTGCTTACAGTCAATCGGTGGTCTGGCGCTAATGCACCTGTGTAAAAATAAACAAAATAAACAAGACAATAATTATCGGGAGATGGCTTCTGTCCAAAGTCAGACTTTCTTCCTATGAAGCAGACTCCGTGTGCTGGGTTCTAGTCTTCCAGAAGAGGCGATAAACTGAGGTAGAAAAAAAATCACTGTTAACTTCGAGACAAATTTACACAGAGAAAAAGAGTGTGTATGTACTGGAAGTGACGTGTTCAACCTTGGGAGGGCGGCCCGGCTTTAGCGCATATCATATCCCAATACATCACATCACAATACATCACATCACAATACATCACATCCCAATACATCACATCCCAATACATCAGACAAAATTTTCAAAACCGCATACACACGGGGATTGGATGTAAAAAAGCACATGAGTGCTTATTCCATTATCCTCGATATAAAAGAATAAAAAAAAATCACATCACACCACACCACACAAGAAGACAAAACAACACTCTGCAATTGAATGCGACGCGATGCAGTGCAACATTGAGGAGAGAGACTGCATATTGTGACCACATCATACCATACGGCTGTTCGTGTAGATATCAAGATTTCAAACTTAAATTCTTTGAACCCGTTGTTGGGTATGGAGGATTATACACATCTTTAACAAGAGATTAAACCTAACCGCAATTGACTTCAAAATATCAGTACCAACAGACACTGAAAACAAGTGTTTGGCATGAAAGGAGCAACTTTCAACAAATAATCAACAGAACAATAAAAAGTATAACACCATATGATAATCAACAAATAATCAATAAAACAATACAAAGCGGGATGCATTTTGAAAACTATTACCTCCACTTGTTTTTCAAAGTACGATTTGAGTGAAGGCTCGGGTGAAAATGTACTCATTTGTGAAAGAAAACAAATGACATTTTCATGACATACGGACGACTCTAATTGATTTTGACAGAGATAGGCCTGTAAGAGCTTGTTGGGATTTGCATTTGTTTACAAATATCATAACTTAACATAGGCTAAAGAATCACACACAAAGCCACACAGTGTGCTGCTCAAGCGCTGTAGACGAGCTGATAAACCGACAACCCTCTATGTGGAGGTTATATTTAAAGTCCCAGCGCAGATATCCGATTTTTGGGACTGTAGTCGCAAGTCATCCCCCTTTGGCGTCGCGGGCCACCCTAAAAATAGTACAATTCTTCAAGCAACAGTGCTAGGCCTACGCCAGCATAGAGAACAGCCTTGTATATACGACAACCCTCTAACCATATCAGACCCTCGTATAGTTATTAAATTGGACATATGCAGAGTCAAAAAACCTGTTAGCATGAAAAGACAAGTCATCAAGTTACAAAAGACCAAGTAGGAAATCGATCATGAGCTTAGAATTGCTTCCTTTGAGAAACGAAGATTGCAGAGTCATTGCACATGAAATACTTCGAAATTCATTCAGATATCCATTCATGGCCAGACATAAAAAAAAATCATAACAAAGAAAAGATAACTCTTGCAAGTTTTTCTCTTTACTCTCCCCCCCCCCCCCCCTCCCCCTGTAATGGTCTATTAATAATCTTGAAGTCGTGGGTCGCGGGCTGAAATCTCGCAGGAGTTGGATTAACTAGCGGTGGAGATTTTTACGACTCCCTATGTCAACATAATGATTGTGCGGACTGGCCACAAACCTTACTGCTATCGCTCCTCGATACCTTCCTGCACAAAATGGTATTTGGGTGCTAAAGCTGTCGTAATTCATGTTGGCGTTTGTTGGATCGTGGCAACAGGGACACATCCAGTCCACACTCCAGCCTTCAGCCAGTGATTGAGTGATGCTTGGTCATGGATCTACTGACTGGCATTTTTATCAGATCGGGGTAAAAAGCTGAAATGGAATATTTGTTACGCTGTGACATCTCTTTAAAAATTACATACATATATACATACATACGTAAGCAAGCGCGCGTGCGCGCGCGCACACGCACACGCACTCACATACACAGAGTGACAGAATGACTGAACAGATATACCACACGTTTATGAAAAAGCTTGTTTGTGTTGAATAATATGTTAGTGCACCTTTGTTGTTGTTGAAAAGAAATTGAGGATATAGGCCTAGATATCTCTCTCTCTCTCTCTCTCTCTCTCTCTCTCTCTCTCTCTCTCTCTCTCTCTCTATATATATATATATATATATATATATATATATATATATATATAAAGTCCTAAATTGGACAGCCATGATTTTAATTATACAAAGCTATTTTGGTAGCGTTTAGCCTGGAGTTATGCCCCGTGCATTTACAAACAACTAAACACACATTGCAATGTCTACTGGTACCTGGTATAAACACACACACACCTATAGACCCGCACACGTTCACACACACACGTTCACACACACACACACACACTGCGCGCGCTGCGTGGCGTGTACAATAATTATCAGAACGTCTAACACACTATTCAGCAAGACAGCAACCCAAGATTATGTTTGTATTTCCTGAACTTTTAATGAACTCATAAAACTGCTACCGCATTCACAATCAATCTTCACAAATCAACTCTACGGCAAACTACATTATTTTCCGGGGACACGAGAAATCCAGAATTTATTACCCCAAGGGTCAAACTGAAAGTGGATGGAGGGCGAGGGCGGGGGGGGGGGGGGCGGGGGGGGCAAACAATTTTGCGAGCGGGAAGCCAACACACGAGAAATAAAAGTTGCTGCGCGCGTGGTCCCTTGCACGTGGAAAGCTCACACACACGCACACACACGCACACACACACACACACACACTGCTTCTCTCAACCACCACCACCCTCCCCCCCACCCCCACCC
>CM054135.1:37864148-37891648 GCA_028751875.1 Rapana venosa | reverse complement strand
AGAAGATACTGTACTAATTGGCCAAGTCACAGTGAAGCATGTGATCTCCCATCTCAGGCACATCGTGTAGCCATAGAAATCAACCAGAGCTAGTGGAGGATGTACACGTTGCCTTAATGAAGAGGCTACTCAGATTCTAATTGTTACTGGTGGAGGTGAAGAGTGTAATGGATGAAAGACGGATCAGTGGTCTAGAAGTAACGCACGTGCCTAGAAAGCGATTAGTCCTGGTTCGATCCTTGCTTGTGCCCGAAACTTTAATAATAATAATGAATAGAATTTATATAGCACTATAACTTAATCCCCTTCCACTTGACCGTGAGTGGTGGTGTGAGTACTAGTCTTTCGGATGAGACAATAAACCGAGGTTCCGTGTGCAACACGCATTCAGCGAACGTAAAAAGAAGCCACGGAAACATGAGAGTTGTCCCTAGTAAAATCGTATAGAAAAAGGCCTCACAGATAGAGAAAAATACACAGACAACAACAGGAAAAAGGAAAATAATGGGTGGCGCTGCTCTTGTGGTGATGCGCTCTCCCCAGGGGAAAGCAGCAAGAATTCAACGCAGAAAAATCTGCCGTGACTTTAAGTGGTATACAAGTACAGACACAACATTGATGTCTAGCAGCCAAGGAAGCGATCCTCACACAGTTCATTTGTGTGTTGTGGTTATTACAGTAACCAGCGGCAATGTGGCCTTGCCACATCCACAAGAGAGGTAGCCAGAACCACTCCATCACACAAGCAAGTGCATTATCATTCCTAGGTAGTTTCATCAGAATGCGTTCGTACACATTTTTTCCCCCAGAAATGCTATTCCTTACTTATATGAGTTGTGAGTTCCTGAAGGTGCTTGAAATTTGTTTAATGCTCTTGCATGAATCTGGAGAACTGTTATATTCTATTTAGTGGAAATCAGAACAGTGGAGGACATGCATGTTGCGTTAATGAAGAGGATACTCAGGTTAAGCTTGTTACGGATAGTGTGTGTGTGTGTGTGTGTGTGTGTGTGTGTGTGTGTGTGTGTAGATGCGTGGGAATACTGGTGCCCACATGAGAGTTTGTGATTTTACTTGGGTGAGTTTACGACTGGCTGAGGTATTGCTGATTTATGGGTCCTTTTTACATAGTGATGGGTGCGTGCTCATGTTCGGATACTGTGTCGTGTTTTTCCCCCGTATTATTATGTTTATATGTTTACTGTTTTTATGTATGTCTTGCAACCCGCTGGAATTTCTCAGTCTCTGAGATAATAAAGTGAATTGAATTGAAGTATTTTGTTCAATATTCATCAAGAATTTGATGTATGAAGAAGAACATACACTTAATGGTCAGCTGAATGCATTGAAGCAATACGCATGAACTGCTGGTTCCTCAATTCAAAGATCATACTGTCCTTGTGTCCTACTGCTAACTTTTGCCATGCATTCTCGTGTATTTTTTCTCCGGTTAGTGTGGATACCTCTCAATTTTTGTCAGGGACAACGTTGTCATTTCTGTGCTTTATCTACTGTCAGTTTCCCCCATTTTCAGCTACTCTCAGCTGCTATCCATCCCATCCCAGCTGGTGCTAACTATAGCAAGAACTGCCCGCACTTGCACTTGGTAAAAAGAAGGGTGGGCTAATTTTAGCACTGGACCCTGGACCCTTTGACTGAGTTATGCCCTTTTCTTTCGCTGTGAATTTCATGTCATATTTTTTTCAGTGCTATGCGTTCTATTATTGAATGTACTGTTACACACCTGTTCTTGGTTTTCAGTTACTCGAATGATCGATATATAGACTTTTAAACATGGAGAGGAAAAAGAAACTTAGGTTGTGTGTAAATCTAGCAAAGCTTCACTCAGTGACTTCTTGCACAAGTTAAGTACTCGTTGCCTCTGGGCCTGCTCTCCACCAGCAATTTCACCTCCTCTCTCTCTCTCTCTCTCTCTCTCTCTCTCTCTCTCTCTCTCTCTCTCTCTCTCTCTCTCTCTCTCTCTTTCCCCCCCCCCCAGCTCAGTAGCCTTTTCCTGCCAGTTCTTGAGCCCAAATGAGATCTGGGGGTAGTAAGGGGGAAGACGGACCGCTCCACTGTTCATTACAGAGGGGAATGTGTCTGTGGCAGGGATCCCTATTACAGTCACTGCAGGTATCAATAGCTAGGATCTTTATCACAGGCCTTTGGAGGAGGTGTCTTGTCTGTAGCGAAGATCCTTGTTACTGGTAGCACGCCGCTTATTTGATAGCCTACATTATGTAAGTATAAACAGCAATACTGAAGTAACGATAGTCGCTGGTGAAGAGATACAGGTGATAGGATATCCTGTACAAGTGAACAATCAATCAATCAATCAATCAATCAATCACAATCAATATATAATATATAATATATATATATATATATATATATAATATATATATATTATTTATATATTATATGTATATGTATTATGAATCCTTAAGCGAACGTTAGCAACGATGGCAAGGCAAAAATTCAGTGATGTTAAACGAAAACACTGTCTGGATCATAAACCATTCACAATACAAATGAAGAGGATTAACAACACAACGTTGGAGGAGAACAGTCAGGGAGCTACGATGAAAATCCAGCATAAAGAGAGTCGAACCACAACCAAGCTGATCAAGAAGACATCGACATCACAACACAATAGCTCGCGCTCGTCTCCAAAGTGCTTAAAACAGAAAATTGGTAAAAAAAAACCACCCAAACGAAGCATTAAGTTTCATTTGCCTGTCTAGCTCATAACGGAGACCAGATTATTTCTTTATCACTGCGCTGCATGCATGTTAGGTTCTGTGAGAAGAAAGGAAGTGTGGGTTTGCTCAGAAGCGGAAGAAATGGACTTTTTGGGGTTATTTTAAAATTCGGGAGCATTGCCAGTGTAGAGTGGCTTTACTTCCAGGTACTGGTTGGTGACGTTCTCTTTCTCTCCGGAATAATGAACGCTGCTGCATTTCAGACTTAAGTCACCATAGCTCGTTTTGAGTGCTCTCTGTCTCTGTCTCTGGACATCTCTATCTCTGTCTTTCCCTCTGTCTGTCTGTCTGTCTGTCCCTCAGTCTCTGTCTCTGTCTGTCTCTCAGTCTCTGTATCTCTCTATATTTATACATCTCTTCTCTCTCTTCTCTATCATATTCTATATTTATCATCTATAATATATATATATATATATATAATAATGCCTCTCTCTCTTATCTTATATACATATAAATATAGGATATGTTTGTTAGGTTGATCGAAGTAATGCGAAACGGAATGCGTTTTTAATGACACTTGATGTTTGCACTTAGCCTCCCACTTTTCCTCTTCTCCTCTACTGTTTTACACACACACACACACACACACCACACACACACACACACACACACACACACACACACACACACACACACACACACACACACACACCACACACACACAACACAGATAGAGAGAGGGGGAGGATACAAACAGAGAGTCAGTCAGTCAATCAGACAGACAGACAGAGTACAGACAAAGATGGAGAGAGGTCTACTTCTCTGTAGCTTTCATATTTCTCTCTGTCTCTCTCTGTCTGCCTCTGTCTGTCTGTCTTTCTCCGAATAATTATCAGGTTAAAAAGAAAGTTATCCTCATTATTGATGAAAACTTGCAAGAGGTGTTCCGGTATTAAAATCCTTATTGCCCGCTCTTTCTGGGGCTCTGTGGGGACTTGAGAACTACTTTACCTGACCATCAATTTAAATTGGTGGAATTTGTTTCCCAATTTTTATATAACTGGCAGACTGAACGATCTCTCTCTCTGTCTCTCTGTCTCTCTGTCTCTCTGTATCTCTTTCTCTTCCCTCTCTCCTCTCTTTTCTCTCATCTCTGTCTCTCTCTCTCTCTCTCTCTTCTCGATCTCTGTTGTCTTCTCTCTGTCTCTCTCCTCTGCCTCTGTTGTTCTCTCTCTCTCTCCCATCTACTCCTGTTTCTCTCTGTCTCTGTCTCTCTCCTCCTGCTCTCTTCTCTCCCTCTCCTCTCTCTGACTTCTGTTTCTTGTTCTCTTCTGTCTCTCTCTCTCCCTCTCTGATCTCTGTTTCTCTCTGTCTCTCTCTCTCTCTCTCTGCTCTGTTTGTCTGTTTCTCTCTTCTCTGTCTCTCTCTCCTCTCTCCGACTCTCTGTTGTTTCTCTCTCTCTCCTCTCTCTGACTCTGTTTCTCTGTCTTGTCTGTCTCTCTCTCTATGTCTGTTTTCTCTCTCTCTCCTCTCTCTGACTCTCTGTTTTTCTCCTCTCTGTCTCTCTCCTCTCTCTGACTCTGTTTGTTCCCTTATCTCTCTGATTCTCTGTCTCTCTCTTGTCTACTCCTCTCTCTTTGTCTTTTCTCCCTTCTCCCTCTCTCTTACTCTGTTCTGTTTCTCTACTGTCTCTTCTCTCTCTCGTACTCTCTGTTTGTCTGTTTCCCCTCTCTGATTGTTTCTCCTTCCTCTTCTCTCTGACTCTGTTTGCTGTTCTCTCTGTCTCTCTCTCTCTGTTGACCTCTGTTTGTTTTCTCTCTGTCTCTCTCTCTCTTGTACTCGTTTTCTGTTCATATACAGTGATTATTAAGGATAGTCCCTTTTCATGCCAAGGGCCGGATGAAAAGAAAGTATGACAATTCTAATCTGTTGCCATTGGGAATAAAGATTATCAATCAATCAATCAATCAAACAATCAACCAACCAATCAATCAATCAAACAATCAATCAATCAATCAATCAATCAATATCTCTCAGACAGATACAGACACACAGACACACAGACACACAGCACGCACCACCACGCACGCACGCACGCACACACACAACACACACACACACCACACGGGAAAATGCGCCGCACTCATACAAGCGTCTGTCTGTCTCTCTGCCTTCCTCTCCCCTCCCCCCGCACTTTCTCTCTCTCTCCCCTCCTTCCCCTCTCTCCCCCTCTCTCCCCCTCTCCCCTCTCCCTCCTCCCTCTCCCCCTACCCCATCTCTCTTGCTGGCTCTCTCTCTCTCTCTCTCTCTCTCTCTCTCTCTCTCTCTCTCTCTCTCTCTCTCTCTCTCTCTCTCTCTCTCTCTCTCAAAATAGTAAAGAATTACATCGACGAAAAACTTGCAAAAGAGTTTGGATAATTACGTAATCCTTATTTTCCGTTCTTATTGCGGCTCTTGGGGGGATTTCAGCAATACTTTTTACCAGTATCGATTTGAATCAGGCGGAAGAAGATCTTTTTCGTTTTCTGTATAACTGGGTGACTTGAGGATTTTCACACACACACACGGACACGCGCGCGCGCGCACATGCACACACGCACACACACACACACGCGCGCGCACGCACACAACACACGCACACACACGCGCACGCACCCATACACACACACGCACGCACGCACGCACACGCGCACCCACACATACACACACACTGAGCATGCACGCAATCACACGCAGAGCACACACACATACATACACACACGCGCGCACACACACTGAGCATGCACATACTCACACACAGAGCATGCACACACAGAGGTGTACGCACGCGTGCACGCGCGCGCGCGTACACACACACAGACATACACAGACACACACGCACACACACTCACACACGCACCCAAACACACACACACTAAAATCAGTATTATATACCTTAAAGTCTATAACTTATATGCCTTAAAGTCTATAACTTATAAGCAATCAGCTAAACTTATACTTGACGTCAAATACTTCATAAATCTTCTGCGTTTAAGAGGAATTCATGTTTCCTTTTGCTGGATTCCTTCACATATAGGATTGTTTTCTAATGAGTGGGCTGATAGGGCTGCAAAGAAAGGTGCACGTAATGAAAAGGGGTCTATAGTACTGCATGTCCCTCTATCCATTGCAGAGGGTTATCGGTTGTTAGAAGAAGCATCCTTTAAAAAAAATATAGAAAAGTATCAGCAAAACAATCGGCTTTCACATTCAACTCTGAGTGTGAATAGTGTAGTTGAATACATTGAAGACTTAGAGATTCATACAAATGCTGTAAAAGAAAGACAACTCAAGGCATTATTTTTTAGGATAAGATTAAATGCATTTACAACAAAATTCAGCAAGGATGTTAAATGCTTATGTGGTGAATATATTTCAAATACTCATATCATACTTGAATGTGAGAAGCTAAAACCTCATCTCCCTGCCTTTTCTGAGAATTCCATTGAAGAAATTTTGAACAATGTTAAGTTAACAATTGATATTGCTAAGGGTTTATTGTTAAGTCCTATAGGGCATTTATTGTAGTTATTGTAGTTATTTTTTAATTTCAATTTTTAAAAAAAATTTCTGTTCTTGATTTGTTCATGTTAAGAATACTATTTCCTTTGTTATTACTATTTATTACACACACGAGCGCGCATGCATGTAGGGACGCCCACGCACACTCACACACAAAGAGTAGATCTCTCTCTCTCTCTCTCTCTCTCTCTCTCTCTCTCTCTCTCTCTCTCTTTCTCTATCTCACATATTCAGTCTCCTATTTAAGGATCGTCTGGTATCACTTTAAGTGGAAAGACGTTAAAATTGAAGACTTACTTACTTACTTACACACACACACACACACACACACACACACACACACACACACACACACACACACACACACACACACACACACACACACACACCGTCCATGCACGCACATTGACATACTAATCTGCAAACAATCCAAAATAAACCTATGTGAAAATCATTTGCTTTAAAGGCTTAAGAAACCAGTTGGTTCAAAAAATTCATCTCATCTCAAGATGAACATAAAAATGTACTTTCATGTTAAAGTGTTGTGTGCATCACATGGTTCATCACGCCTTGTCTTTCAAGTGCTTTAACTGGAGTTTTGAGATTTTTCTTTTATGAAATATTTGATAATTCTGTTTTCTTTGTCTGACAAAAATTTCACAGTTTATTTTCATCTTTTTTCTGTCTTCTGTGACACAAACATTTTTGAAACATCTTAAAGGAAATGTATTATATTCTAATATCTCAGCCAGTCATCCTACCAATCAAAACACAGCACTGAATCTGCTTTGTGGAAAATTTGGAACAATCTGTTGACAGATTATGCAAAAGATTAGCTGCTGCTATTTTGTCTCTGCTAGTTTCGGTTTCAGTCCTACCTTTGGTTTTCTGATTGCACATAGATCTTCTTCATCGAACGCTCAGACAGCAGCTGTTGTTGTCTGTCATATGGACGAAAATCCGTTGCGCCGCCGTTAAGCGCCTGAAAAGTCAGGCCCAGCACTACCGACTTCGGCGTGGGAAAGAATCGTAATCTTCTTAAGTTTTTCCGGGAAAAAAGGGCAGGCGAATGGACCAAGAAGGCAGAAAATAAAGTAGGAGGTGACAGGAAGAAAAGAATTGAGGCAGAAAACAAAGAGATGGATAGAAAAGAGGGAATTCCTAGAACATTAATTTCAGCGGGTGGGAATGCTATTGATGCTGACAGGCGCCCGACATCCCCACGGGGGATGGCACATGGACGGTTGCATAATGTTAACGGCTTGTCGTCTGCCTGCTTCAGTCTTCAGATACAGCGTTGCTCACGGGTTAGTACTTGGCCCGCCTCTTTTATCCTCCATACCCCGTATCTGTCAGCACCTGCTCTCCTCTTGTCTGTCACATGAGGGTGTTTCTTCCCCTGACGATACTTAAATGTGTAAGTCTGGTCTGGTGTAGCTTACATCGATGTTTGGATGATTTGCATCACATTGAGACCAACAGAACATGAAATTACATCAGTTTTGCTATCCTAAAGAAGTGAGCGACTCTTATTTTCCAGTTCCATTATTTCGGACCGTTGAATGAAACAGATACCATTCTCTGTAAAAAAAATGTTTTAAAAAAGTGTTTGCTTTGACAGCATTCACACTTTTAAGCGGGGTGTCTCAAGTACTTTGACCTATCTGCTATATTAGAATATGTAGAATAAGTTCCATCTGCGACCTCTTTACTATTATACTGTTAACATTTTAACCTGTGTTTTGGGGTGGTTTATTTTACTTTTTCAAATCAATTATCAGAATGCCTTCTTTTTAAAACTCTCAACGACTTTGAATAAACTTTAAAAAAAAAAACCGAAACGAAACTGCTGTTCAGCTGATCTTTTTATCTTCGGTATTCCAACACGCTTCTCTATCTGTTGAAGACTCGTTTCCAATACCTAAGAGAACCCAAAATAACACCCAGCTTACAATGAAATGCTACATATTATAATCATTTCTATTTCTTCATGCCTGTCCATCCTCCTGCTATTCCATTTTTGCATAGCTTTATGTCTACCTCAGTTGACAATGGAAAGTTTCGAATGCAGATCATGTAAAAAATCATCATGACAATCTGTTTTTCTCCCTTCAGACCCCTTCATCCTGGAATTTCACTTGTCTACCCCTTGAAACACAAAACATTAATTTCGTCTATCAGGTCCAACTTTAAAAAAATGATATACTTCTTTCTTCATTGATATCAATTACTGATTTTTCTCTCTGTTTCTGTCTGTCTTTCTCTGTCTCTGTTTCATATTCTTATTTTTTCTTATAATTTCATTTTGAGGATAATGGAATAAGCATTCATTTGCTTTTTTACATCTAGTCCCCGTGTATATGCAGTTTTGTAAATTTTGTCATCCGTTCCCACCGGCACACAATGGCCTACTCTTCCGAAAAGCGGAAAGGGTTTTAACGTGTGCGCAAGGTGTTTTGCGTGTGTTCGCACATGGGACCTCGGTTTATAGTCTCATCCGAAAGACTTTTTTTGGGGGGTGGGGTGGTGGGGAGGGAGTGGAGTCAGCACTGATGTCTAACTTCAGGAAAATTCTCTGTCTGTCTCTGTCTACGTCTCTGTCTACGTCTCTGTCTCTCTCTCTCTGTATGTGTCTGTCTTCTCTGTCTCTGTCTGTTTGTCTGTCTCTCTCTCTCTCCCTCCTTCTCTCTCCTCCCTCCCCTCTCTCCCCCTCTCCCTACCCCTCTCTCTCTCTGAGTTCCTTTACCAGGTGGGGTGCCTAGTGCCTGTAATTTTGCAGGAGGTCTTCCCGCTGGCTGCAGCCTACACATTCCGACTTCATAGCAGCTTCACTGGTAGAAAGCAAGTTTTCTATGTGTAGCCGGTGAATGCCTTCAAGTATAACTGTGTTATCAATGAACGAGTCCTGGGGTGTATGGGGAAAGGCAGACATATGCATACTGGAGATTGAGGCCGATTGACTATATATGACCAGTGAGGAGAAGTAGGGGTGTGTGTGTGTGTGATAAATGTGTTTTCAGGTGCTTTTTTGTAATGTGCTTTGTATGATGAAAAAGATTATTTACATGTGTTTCTGTATTTTGTTGATATTAATTTGTGAACGATTAAAGCTTTGAAGGAAGCATTAGATGCGCTAAAATGTTTTTACCATTACGACTATAAAATGAACAAGGAAACATCCACGTAAGAAATTCCTCTGTGTGAACTTCATGAACCTTTTCTTTGGAGGGTGGATTGCCTTGAGTAGTGCAACAAGTTTTTCCTAACATTTTGTATATGTGTATTTTGTCTTTTTACTTGATTTTTCCCTGGCGTGTTACCAAGGATAACAGATTGTTGCCTTTTCCTTCTCGTTTCTCCACCACCTGAAAAGCTCACTTGTGTTTCATTTATACCACTTTAAGTCATGGCAGATTTCTCTGCGTGAAATTCGGGCTGCTCTCCCTGGAGAGAGCGTGTTGCCACAAGAGCAATACCACCCATTGCTCTTTTCTTTTCCCGTCTGCAACTGTATTTGCTTCCCTATCTCAGTGGCTTTTTACTACATAATTTTGCCTGGGACAACTCTCTTGTTGCCGTTAGTTCTTTAACGTGCGCTAAATAATTTTGTGTAACACATAGGACCTCGGTTTATCGTCTCATCCGAAAGACTAGCACCCAGACCACCACTCATGGTCTAATGGATAGGGGAAAACTTTTAGGTTCAAACCGGGATGGAACCACCGCACACTTCCGATCCGGACTTTTTGCTTTCTAGGCAGGTGCCACCGATCCAGTCTGAGATCTGGGTATAAGAAGAAGAGAAGATCGCTTGAGTTGTCATTGCAGAGAAAATACAAGTGTTAATAACTGATATCCTTGTCACAGAATGGATGGAATCAATAGCCGCTGTCCTTATGACAAGTCATTAAGGTGTCAAGCGTTAAGACTCTTACTACTGTCAGGAAAGTTGCCAATAGCTATGGTCCTTTTGTGATTGGACATGGGTCTAAAAGTGGCCAAAATCAGGGGGAGAGGGGGGGTTAGAATAAAAAGAATTGCTAGATGCAAATATGGAGGTTACCCTGCGTGAATTTAAAGAATTGAGGTTGTAAAACATGTCTGCAGACACAGGTTTCTTGTACCTGTTATAGATGGAAAAAAAAGGCTTAGGAGGTTGAAACATTTAGTTTGGGCAGCCAGCACGAGGCACTAAGGCTTACAGCTTGCCGCGCACAAACCGAGGCACACGCATTGTGCACGCCTGTAACTAGGAAATCCACCGTAACAAAACATGCTCCTGTAGCAAAACATATTTAATAATACAAATCCATTCTAAACTGACGCATACTCCGAGCATATGGAATTCCACAGGAAATTATCCAAGTCATTAAGAGCTTCTACAACAACTTCACGTGCAGAGTAGGAAACAGCAAAACCAGTTTCAGTGTACAAACCGGCGTCAGACAAGGCTGCCCCATGTCAGCACTACTCTTCAACCTGACAATTGATTGGGTGATGAGACAGACAACAGCTGACCAGTCACGGGGCATCAGATGGACCCCCTTTTCAACGCTTGAAGACCTAGATTTTGCCGACGATCTGGCACTGCTCTCACATACCCACCATCACATTCAAGAGAAGACATCCCGTCTCAGCACATTCGCACAGCAAGTAGGCCTGAAAATCAGTCAGAAGAAGACAGAGGTGATGACACTGAACGTTCAGAACCCCTCACCGGTCACAGTGAATGGAGAAGATTTACCAACAACTGAAGAGTTCACGTACCTCGGGAGCACTGTTAGACATGACGGCGGAGCAGGCAGCGACATCAAGAACCGGATTAGCAAAGCAAGAAATGCTTATAGAAATCTGAACAATGTGTGGAAATCGTCCCAGTAAAGCACCAGAACCAAACTAAGACTATACCAGAGCTGTGTACTTTCCACCCTTTTGTACGGCTCGGAGTGCTCGAGGATGACTGAGAGTGACCTCGACAAACTATCCACATTCCACACGAAGAATCTCAGAAGAATCTTGCGCATCTTCTGGCCTGAGACCATCTCCAACCAAGAACTTTTTGCCCGTTGCAACCAAGAAAGCATGGACAACATCATCATGCATAGGCGATGGGGATGGATAGGGCATATCTGCCGTCGGGAACAGGGAAACATCGCCCGAACAGCCCTCCACTGGACACCAGAGGGAAAACGCAAACGTGGACGACCCAAGAACACTTGGCGTCGACTGTCGAAACTGAGCTGAAGACCTTCCAACATACCTGGGGAACCATTCGGAAGCTGGCTCAGGACAGACAGGAGTGGAGAACATGTGTTGCTGCCCTACGTGCCAATAAGGCACAAAGGCATTGATGATGATGATTCTAAACTGAAGAAAGGCGGCATTGGATCGTGGAGATGGAGATTTTAAATGAATAATATATTACAACATTAAATCCCAAATCCCTTCGGATGAGACTATAAGCCGAGGCCCCGTGTGCGAACGCATGCAGAACATCTTGCGCACACGTTAAATCCTGTTCCGCTGTTCGAAAGAGTAGGCCATTGTGTGCTGGTGGGAACAGATGACATTTACAAAACCGCATACACACGCATAATTTTTTTTAAGTCATCTGAGCGCTTTGATTTGTTGCTTTACAAGATTCAGCGCTATATGAATTCCATACATTATTCCTGCCGTCAGCGCCTGGGCTTTATCACAGTTCTTGATTAAACCATTGACGCTGGGGGCAACAGCAAAGTGAGAGGCTGTATGACCAGTGGCTTTCCCACTCATGGCATTCCACTTTACAGCTTAGTCTTTCGTGATCGACTATGACTCTGACTAGGAGGCTTGACTTGCACAGTCCTCATGTGCTGCAGCCCTGGGGGCTGGTTGGCCTTTGGAGAACATCTCCAACGCTGACTGTCCTTATGCCCACTTGACCGAGAGAGGGGGGATGTGCTGTGGGCAAGGCATCTCCACTATAATCAAATTTCTGCCCAATTTCCAAAACAGCAGCTGCCTCCTCTGCTGTTTTGGAGGTCATCGTCGGACACGACGAACAAATATACTATACTATACATTATTATTATTATTATTATTATTATCATTATTATTATTATTATTATTATTACTACTACTACTACTACTATTATTATTATTATTATTATTATTATTATTAATTCAGCTCAATCCAGTCTTGTCCTACCCTATCGAGTAATTCTTGACCGAAAACAGCATCTCCTCTCTGGTGCCACAGTGACACCCCCTTCCATTTCACCTCCCGTGTGGTCGCCTTTAGGAGACTGCTAAAGTTAAGTCGCTATCTACTTCACACAAGACTAAAGCTTGTATGGGATAAGTGATAATTTCCCAAGTGTTCGACAAAAATGCAGAGGATTGCCTTCGCGCTAGCATGCGCAAAGTTAGTACAGCCTCCCTTTGAAGTCTTACCATTTATGTGTAGAGAGAGAGAGAGAGAGAGAGAGAGTGGTGTGTGAGTGTGTGTGTTATATCTGTGTGTGTGTGTATGTGTGTGTGTGGATGTGTGTGTGTGGATTGTGTGTGTGTGTGTGTGGATGTGTGTGTGAGTGGATTGTGTGTGTGTGGATGTAGTAGTAGTTCTTCAGTTTAACATCCTTCCACTAAATAGTGATATCAGACGGGAAAGTGTGTGTATGTGTGTACGTGTGCGTGCGTGCGTGTGTGTGTGCGCGCGCGCGCACGTGCTTATGTGTGAGTAGGGGGGGAGGGGTATGCACATAACTAATCAATCGCAATAAACTATTATGAAAAAAGCATAAACAAGAATTTTAAAAAAATAAAAAAAAAATAAATAAATAAATAAAATAAATAAATAAATAAAAAAACCAAAAAACCCCCCACCCAACAACAACAATAAAAAACAACCAACCCCAAAAACATCAAACAGCAAAAATACTAACTTTCCAATTCATATAACTTGAAGCTATCCTTATATCAGAGGAGTCTGAAAATGGGAGTATGGCTTAATGACAATACAATTTCTTTCATTAATGGAATGTCTTTAAGAACTTGCTGTAAGCTACGGACTGGGAAGGCAGGTAAAATGTTTTTCAGATCTCTGCATCGTAATAGAATATGATCATTGGTAAGATTTTCACCACAGATACATGTTGCTTTTAAAAAAAAAATTGTTCTAAAAGCGTTGAGCTTAAACCTGTATATAAGAGATACAACATTTCTATATTCATGTAAATTACGATATTTGATCTTATCAAAAGATAATACATGGGCTACATCATCACTCCAGGAATAACCGGTACTTTGTAGTTTCTTTTTAAAGTGTTTCCAACATGCATTTTGTAACAAACAAAATGTGTGTGGATGTGTGTGTGTGTGTGTGTGTGTGGTGTGTGGATGTGTGTGTGTGGATGCGTGTGTGTGTGTGGATGTGTGTGTGTGTGGATGTGTGTGTGTGTGTGGATTTGTGCGTGTGTGTGTTTGTGTGGGTGTGTGGTGTGTGTGTGTGTGTGTGTGTGTGTGGATGTGTATGTGTGTGTGTGTGTGTGTGTGTGTGTGTGGATTGTGTGTGTGTGGTCTTGTCTGGTATGCATGTTTAGCAAAATGTACATGGATGATACTCTTTTTTTTGCTGCCTCTTCTTCTGTGATGTCCCCGTCCTGCTGTTCCCACGCCGCTCTCATTGATGAGACTTGGTGTTTGGAACTGATCTCCCACTTTTACCTCTGTGAAATTCTACGTTCTACTAAACTTTCATAGTCTGAAAACGCTAGGCAAAAACAGATAGGAAAGAAATTAGAAGTGAAATTGCTGGTGGAGAGACACAATGTTTTGCCTGCGTTTTTTTTCTTTTTCACTTTGCTCAGTATCTTTCATCTTTTGCGAAGATGTGTGTAGTTTAATAACTTCTTTCTTTGCTCTGGTCCGTTTTATTGTATAGTTTATGTAATAATGGTTCGTGTATGTGAAGATGCTCTAACTTTATTTACTGAAATCCCACAGGTCGTTGTTCTTGTTGTCATTGCTGTCTTCGTTGTGTTTGTTGTTGTTGCCTCGTTCTCGACGTTACCACCACCACCACCAGCGTCATCATAATCGTCGTCGTCGTCGTCATCATCATTCATTCATTCAGTCATTCATCATCATCATCTCATCAACAATCGAATCGCAGGAAGTCCATCTGCACGAGCTATCAGATTCTGTTTGTGGGAGAACATTGCCACCATTAGTGCTTCACCAAATGTGTTCTGTATCATTACACAATATCGAGTTTTCCTGTAAAACTGGATTTCCCCTTTAATGTTATCATAGGCGACTCTGATGTTGCGGTCTAGTTTTCATTTGAGCCAGTGCTATCATTCCTGCGTTGGTGGTTTTATTTGACTCACTCAAGAGACTGACACCTTTATTCTTGTTATAGTCTAGAAGATCTCCAATGAAGACCTACTACGATGCAGGTAGGAAGACATGGGAACCATCATCACCAGACGACAGTGGAAGTGGATTGGGAACATCCTCCGAAGAGACCCACAGTCAATCACAAGAACAGCATTGCACTAGACCCCAGAAGGAAGGAGAAAGAAAGGAAGACCAAAAGCAACGTGGAGGAGGAGTGTAGAAAGTGAGATGAAGGTCATGCAGCACTCTTGGGGATCAGTGACTAGGTTGGCCCAGGATAGGCAGGAGTGGAAGCGCTTTGTTGCTGCCCTAGACACCACTGGGTGTAATGGTTAATGATGATGATGATAGTCTAGCCGAATGGAAAGGAACTTGGTTAATGTCTTACCTGTAATGCTGCTTGATTAGCAGTACATTGCTTTCAAGAACTGTACTATCTTAAGGGTAGCCCGCGGCGCGAAAGTGGGATGACTTGCGGTTAGAAGAGTCCCTAAATCAGATAGCTGCACAGGGACTATAATATAACCAAAACAAAGCACACACAAAAAAATATGACCTGAACTAGCAATATCTGACTTTATTGGCTTCGTTCTTGAGAGTCCGTTGGTTTAATAGGGCAACTCTCTACTAGCAATTTCCCTTCTGGCTTCTTCCATTTCTTGGCCAAGTCATTTATTTCCACCAGTTCGTAGGATGAAATGTGATCTGGAGGGTGAGGAGAGGACAGACCAACTCCAGTGCAGTGTTTATGACATTGAGCAGTGTGTGCCTTTAACTGGGATCGGGATTGGGTGGTATTTGTTTGACTGTCAGCAGCAGTCGTTATCAAAGTGAAGAGGGTGTCAAAAGCTGGGAGCCTTTCATAGTTGCTGCGCTGTTTTTAACTGGGGTTCTTGTTGCATTCAGGGTAGAATCAGAAGCTGGTTACTTCACTACCGTTAGGGATAGCGTCAATGGTAAGGTCGCTTAAAACCGTCATCGATAATATCAGCAGCCGAATAATTTTTCACTCATTGTGATGTCAATAGCTGGGGCTGCTTTTACAGTTGATAATGGTGTCATTAGCTTCATTTCTGTTAAGTGAGCCATCGGTAGTAATTACTGAAGTAAGGATGGATGTTGATGTATAGGTATTAACTGTAAAGTATCCTGAGAAAAAACAACGAAATTCATTGTCAGATGTAATTCTTAAATTTATGACAGTGATGGCCTGGCTTATTGATTGATTACAGAAGCACAAACTGGATTAGAATTGTTTCAAATAAAGTATTACACTGACTAGCTGAGACATAAATCATAGACAAATATAAAACAATGGAAAAGCATCATTATTTTGTCTATTTTCTTTTATTTTGAGGATAATGGAGTAAGCACTCGTGTGTTTTTTACATCCAGTCCCCGTGTGTATGCAGTGTTGTATATTTTATCACCCGTCCCACCGGCACACAATTGCCTACTCTTCCAAAAGGCGGAACGGGTTTTAAATGTGCGCACGATGTTCTGCTTGCGTTTGCACACGGGACCTCGGTTCATAGTCTCATCAGAAGGACTTTTTTGGGAGAGTGGAGTCGACACTGATGTTAACTCCAGAGGAAAAATCCTCTTGAACGAGATTGGAACCCGGGTCAGCAGATCAGGGGCGCAATGCGTATCACTCGAACCACAAAGCTATTTCGTCCCCCAATTAAAGAGCACAGAAAGATAAAAGGACCTGGACAGTAACCAGAGTGGTCAACAGGACACTGATCTATCTCCCAACCTAATGGCCCCTCCACAACGTGCCTTAATTAAACGGAGAATATATATAGCAAGCTGCAGCGGCAAGTTGCATGCAGTAAGTCTTCTGTCTCAGAATGGAGAAGCTCGTTCATTCTCTGCCTCTGCACGTGTGTACGTATGTTAGATAGTTTCTCTCAGAAGAAGAGGATCGCAGGTTTGCACAGAGCAGAAGAAATGGATGGAGGTTATTCATGAGCATGGCCTGTCTAGAGTCGCTTTACTTCAGGTGCGGGGTGTTCCCTTTCTCGTGCAAAGTTCTGCTAACTGCTTATAATTATTATACTACAGAGTGCATCTGTCTTAATTGGCATACTTTGTTCCAGTAGTAATTGGGTTTTATTTCAGAATAGTTGGGAGTCTGTTTAATTCTTCTGCTGATGCACATGTTTATCTTATGTAATTGTAATGTTGCTGATTAGAATTGTTTTCTGTCAACTCAAACGAATCAATGTTTATCTTAACCACGACTTGGTTTGAAAGTATATTCGGGTATTTGGTCATTTTCTCATAAACTATCTTGTATTCCATAACAAAAAAGTGTCAGAAAACAAATGCAGTTTTTTCCGTTGTAGATTAATTCATTCTTTTGTAAAATTTGAACTTTTAATATGTTGTTTTCCCACTTTCTTTATTTTCGTTTGCTTGTTGTGTATTTATATTAGTCTGTCTGCATTAAATAAAATTTAAATCACGAAATCGGAGAAAACTAATAAAAAGTACATCAGTCAAATGTGCACTGTGCACGCACGCACACAAACATAAATTGACGTACACACAAGCGCTCATACGTTCGTGCGCGCGCGTGCATGCACACACACACATTCTCACTCACTCACTCACTCACTCACTCTCTCTCCTCTCTCTCTCTCTCTCTCTCTCTCTCTCTCTCTCTCTCTCTCTCTCTCTCTCTCTCTCTTACACACACACCGCTCTGTATGTGCAGTTATTGCTTTCAAGAGAGTATTGAGATGATAGAATAGGGGAGATAAATTGCGAAAGGGGCTGGAGTTACGGAAGCTGGACAGAATGAGGATATTCGTGTAATGCTGCGATAGCAGACCTTCTGTTGAGACACGTTCGACCAGTCCTAGTCATCATCATCATTATTTTCATAGTCGTGATGATGACGATTATTATCACTATTACTGCTATCATTATTGTTGTAAGCATATGGAATTTTCACATTTTTAGTAGTATCTTACCTTTCCATGTGCCTGTGTTCCATATCCAGTTTCAAAACGCGTTTTTCCTGTTCAAGTTGTTTAACGGCACTAGAGTCTGACTTCCAGATGGAAGATGCCGGAGCGAGATCTTGCCCAATTGTAGTTTTCTCTAATGATCATAGTTCTTTCGGCTGTTATTCTCTTAGAAATCTTTTAAGTGGGGAAATCTAAGAGGCACCACAAATAAAACACATTTAGCTCCTGGAAAGGAACTCTAAGCAGCAGGACATTATAGGTTGTTTTTCTTCTAGCAAGCATCCCTAGTATAGGCCTACTCTCACGTACTCTCACAACAGTTTCTGCAGACGTAACAAATGTAGAGCTTACTCTGGAGTCGCGAATTTGAGACTGTTACGACTGTCCAGTCCAATCATTTCCAATCTTGTCTATAACCATATCCTGAAATCTTTGGCTGAAAGTAAAATCTTGTAGCTGTCTTCCATCTGGCGCCACCAGAAGACGCTGAAGTCGTGCCACTATCTACTTCACACCAGAGTGATGCTTCTTGGAGACAAGGGATAATGTCCCCTTTGTTCTACAAAAATGCAAATGATGCCTACGTGCTACAGAATTGGGTACAGCTTTCTCGTGAAGGTTTTTTTTCCTTTCATGTTAGGCTTGTTCTGTCTGTCGTCTAGTCTGGTTCTATGATTGAATGAAGTCTTTGTGTACCAAAATGTACATTGATGAGAAGTGGGTTTTGGAATAATTCCCCGGTTTTCTTCTTCGAAAGTCTACCTTGTGCTCGACTCTAAACAGGGCCTCAGAACTCCATTAATTCCGTGCGGTTTTTAAAATCTCCATTTAATGTCCTCATCGTTTGCAAAGTTTTTCATGTCCACAATATAATGGGTTTTTGTTGTTGTTCATCATTAACTGCTTTATTTCATATTTGCATATTGAGGATACTGTAAAAATGTAGATGCTTTGACTTGCTATTCCAGTGAAGATTTAGTGATATATAAATTTCGCAAATCGTCTTTGTCCTTGGCATCGTCATCACCATTACCACTACCATTACCATCATCGTCATCAAAGTTATCACCAAGAGAAATCCCTCTGTACACATTTCTACCACCTTCTTAAAGGGATGATGTTGCAATCAAATTGCCCCCCCCCCCCCCCCCAACTCTGTCCGACATTTTATTATATACATTAAGTTTTTTGTTTCTTTTTAAATTTCCCCATGGACGACATCATAGAGTACTCTGCTATTGTAGTGAACTCTTTAATCGCACAGAAGCATGTAAGCAGTCCTTGATGTTTTGACTCACCCAGCAGACTGACGCCTTCATTCTATCTATGGTCTAGCGGAATTGAAAGGTAACTAGGGTTGCGTGTGATCTGAATCGTCAATGTCTCACTCATTAGATTCTGTCTTGAGTGCCCGTTGCTTTAGGGGCAGCTATCCACTAGCATTTTCTCCTGTAACTTCTCTTTCCTTTACGTATGCATCCATTCTCGCCAGTTCATCAGCTGAAATGAGAACTAGGGGTAAGGAGAGGACAGACCACTCCCCTGTTTATTACAGTGAGAAGTGTGTCTGTAACTGGGACCTCTGTCACTGTCATTGAAGGGGTCAATAGGTGTATTTGTGTTAGTCATGAGGGTATAAATGGCTGCAATCTTTATCACAATGAAGTTTGTATCAATAGCTAGAAACCTTTTACAGTTGGTATTAAGCCAATAGCTTGAATCTTTGACGTAATCAGAGTCTAGTGAAAAGCTGGGATCTTTACTACTGTTAGGGGTGGTGACAAGAATTAGGATTCATGAACATTAACTGCTAGGATTCCTATTGCAGTCATTGTAGGGGTAGTAGTTTGAATCATGCTGACTATGATTACGAAACATTTGTAGCAAATAGTGAGTTAACAAAAGCCTTTGATGTAAAGATTATACGTAGCTTTAAACTATCTTGAGAAAATAGAAGGATAATGGTGGGTTGTAATTCTTGCATTTCTATTGACTGTTTTGTTTTGGTTACCAATAGATGGCAGAAACATGATACTGATTGGAAATATCTGTAATGAAGCATGATAGTGACTAATATAGACATAAATCATTAGACAAATATCAATGAGTGGAAAGGGATGCTCACAGAATCCAGAGGCAAAGATGAAGGAATGTAAGCAATAACCAAACAGGTCAATAAGACACTGATCTTCCAACACAATAACTCGCCCACAACGTGCTTTGATTAAACTGAGAGCTAGAAGTTGTGGCCCAAAGTTGCGTGCAATAAGTCTTCTGGCTCACAGTGGAGGGCTCATTCTGCCTCTAACTCTGCATGCATGTCCAATTTTCTCAGAAGAAGGGGATTGTAGACGGAAAGTTGCATGCAGTAAGTCACAAGGGAGAGTTTTTTCAGCCTCTAACTCAACATGCATGCATTTATTTTTAGAAGAAGGGGATGGTAGGTTTGTGCAAACCGGAAGAAATGGGTGTATTTTTTTAATTCACGAGCATTGCCTGTTTAGAGACACTTTACTTCAGGTCCGAATGTTCTCTTTGCTCTGTACAGCACTGTTTGCTATTTGTAGTCAACTCTGCATATTTTTCAGTCTACATGCTTTGTTCTGACAGTACTTAAGTACCGGGATGTTTGTATTTTTACTTGATTCTGCCGATGCTCATATTTTCATGCAATTGAAATATTGATGCTATTCTTTCTCCTTTAGGTCAAATTGACATCTTGCCACATTGTAGATTTTACATGTTAAGTTTGAAAACACTTTTTTTTTCTCTTTTATGTGCAACGTTGTTTGGTGGCCTTTGAGTCTGTTGTCCGTGTATGAAATACGCGAACGAGATCCCAAAATCTAGTCCAAAGGTTACTTACTTTCTTCTCATGTCGTTAGTTTCTTTTAACACTTGTGTAGTTACTAGTTCTAGTCTTTCAAATAGGGGAATAAAGCTAGGTGCCGTGTACGAATACATCTGACACTCATAAAGGAACCCTCCACAATAGAACGATGATATTCTTGCCTGTAAGCATATCTACTAAAAAGCCCACTCTGACAAGCTGGCACCAGTACTCGCAGACAGATAAAATGTGGGTCAGTACTGCGGAGACGTGACTTAAAGGTATTTGTGTTTTGACTGTCCTGCCAAATCCATTCTAATCCTGTCTGATCCTACATATCCAGTGACTTTGGGCTGGAAGGCAGCGACCAATGAAAGATCCACATGAAGTCACGACACAATCTACTTTACACCAGACTGATGCTTTGAGCAGGCAAGTTATAATTTTACCCACTTTCAGCCAAATGCAAATAATGCCTTTGTGCTACCAAAATGCAAATGTGGTACATGTACAGATTTACTCGGGTCTTGGTTTTCATGTAAGACTTGTTGCGTCTGTCTTTTTTCGCTTGTACTTTGAATTTTTTGTCTAGCAAAGAGTACATTGACGAGATCTGGTGTTTGGAATTGGTCTCCCAATTTCTTCTTTCAAAAGCTCATTGTTCATTCATTCTACTCTTTGAAAGAACGTCCCCAAAGTCATCAATTTTCATGGTGCCTTTTTCTCTGTCAGTTTATTCATTGTCTTCATCCTTTGTGAAGTTTTTGTTATTATTTGTTCTAAGTATACTGATTGATTTTTCATTTTATCTGTTTTATTTTATATTTCTTATTGGAAATGCTGCATGTATCTTGTTTTATTTTATATTTCTTATTGAAAATATTGCATGTATCTGTTTTACTTTATATTTCTTATTGAAAATATTGCCATATCTGTTTTATTTTATATTTCTTATTGAAAATATTGCCTATATCTGTTTTATTTTATATTTCTTATTGAAAATATTGTATGTATGCAGACAATTTAACCACAGTGAGGATATAGTACTATAGATATTTTGTAAGTCATCGTAGCATTCGATGTCATCATCATCATCATCATCATCATCATCATCATGATAAAATCACCATTATCGTTATTATTACTAAGTCATCATTATCGCCATCAACTTTATCACCACAGAGAACACCTCTGCAGAATTTTCCAGATCCTCTCTTGGTGTAGAATATAGCCACAGCAGCGTTGTGTGTCACCAACAATGGCCTACTTTTTCCACACATTGCGTTTTCCTGGAAGGTTGGGATTTTCTCCTGCATTTTATCATAGACAACTCTGTTACTTTAGTGCATATTTTTTTCATCGCAACAAACAGTGCCGCCGCTCCTTTACACTTACTGAAGATGCTATCACCTTGATTGGCATCATGGTCCAGCTGAATGGAAAAGAAACCATCTTTATGCGTGAAGTGAACCAGCAAGTATCTGACTTAGTGGCTCCATTCTTCAGAACCTGCCGCTTTAGGGGAAGCTTTCCGCTTGCAAATTCACCTCCAGTTTTGTCCCTTTTTCTTACCATTTTACATCTTTTCAACAGCTGAAATGAGATTAAGGGTAAGGAAAGGACAGACAACTCTTTAGTTTATTACAGTGAGAAATGTGTCTTTAACTGGGACCCTTACTGTAGTAGCTGAAAGTGGAGTTATGTTACTCTATTTTCCTAAAACAAAAATTGTATTACAAACTGGAGTGTGTAAATCCATTCATCCCTCATTATAGTATAAGGTGATGTCAACTGGGATTAATTGTCGGGGTGGTGTCAGTCGCTAAGATATGTAAAACAGTTACTGATGATATCAATAGTTACGGTCCTTATCACAGACAGGGCAGTGTCAATTCCTAGGGGTTCCTCTTGACATAGTGGTGTCAAAAGGTGTGATAAAGTACTACAGTCAATGCTGGTGTCAAAAGCTGGGTATCCCAGAACACTTTTTTTATCATGAGAAACTGGCACCAAATACTGAAGTATCTACGGTCACTGTTGTAAAGATAACCGACTATGAACTATCTATGTAGGATGTGTCTTTGAGTTTGTATGGACAATGAGGACACGGCTGATCAAGAAATACCAGAAACACTAACTGGATTTGAAGTGTATGTGTGTGGCTTCGATTTTACGTCTGTTCACTTGAAGTGATATTAGAAGTGTATGTCTTCAAACATGATCGTGTTTAACATAGACTGATATCATGAACAGATACCAAACAATGGAAAAAGAACAAATATGGAAAAATACAGAAAACGATACGTAGATAATTATAGGCAGTAGTAACCAAGCTGGTCAATAAGACACCGATATCCCAACACAATAGCTCGCGCGCTCACAACGTGCTTTGATTAAACTGAGAGCTAGAAAACTGCAGCGGAAAGTGGCAGCAAGTTTCCAGGCTTGTTGCTTGGTAGCTGTTACACATAGTCACCTCTCTCGTCATTTGGCCAAAAATTCGTGTCTTGTATTGCAAGAATTTAATCAAAGAATGAGAAAAGTTAATTTCTGGTTTTTTGTGGGTGTGAAAACCATGATATTTCGTTGTTTTATCTTCAGGGGTTTTTTGTTGTTGCTTTTTTCCCCTTTTGTCTCTGTCTCTCTCCCTTTGTCTGTCTCTCTCTCTTGAGTTCTGTCCTTGCCTGCATTCCTTTCTTCCCCATTGCCCACATCAAGCATCGCTAGTAAAAGTCCACTCTGACAGACTAACACCAGTACTTGCAGATAGAAAACAACAGTGATTCTTTTACTATGGAATCCCGAATTTGAAAGATAACGTATAATATGATGACTGTCCAGTCTAATCCAGTCCAGCCCCTATCTAGTCCAATCCAATCCAGTTATTCCTGGCTGAAAGCATGGGTTTTGTGGCCACCTCCCATCTGGCGCCATCAAGAGCCCCCACCTCCCCCCCCACACCCCCCACCCATTGTCATGTCACTATCCACTTCTCACCAGACTGATGCTTCTTGGGGGACAAAGGATAATTTCCCCCGTGTTCAGCAAAAATGCAAATGATGCCCCCGGCCTCGTGCTACCAAAATGCAAATTTGGTACAGATGTCTTCTGGTCTTAACCTTCCTTGTAAGACTTTTTGTGTCTTTCGTTTTGTCTGGTACTTTGGAGCCTTTGAGTAGCAAAAATGCTCATTGATGAGACCTGGGTTTTGGAATTGATCTCCCGGGTTTGTTTTTTCCTCCCTTCAAACGCTACACTCTACGGTTTTACATTGGCACAAAACTCAACGTTTTTGTGTGTGTTGTATTTTCTTTCATTTTTATTCTTTGAATCGTTTTAGCGTTACATTAGCTTGTCTTTGATTTTACAGTGGTTTTTTTTTTAGAGGGGAGGGGGGGGGGGATATAATTTCAACACCATTTGTTATGTATGGAATGATCGGTTTGTGACATAATGCTTTGATTTTGCTATTCCAAGCAAGCCTTATTAAGCGAGGTAAAAAATATGCTTATGATCATCGATATCAATCATACTATTCCATGTCATAATTATCATTTTCATCGTCACCACCACCATTATCATTTCAGTCATAAACATCCTCATCATTACTGTCCCCGTGTCCATTGATATCATCATTGCTGTTGTTTGTCTTTTTCTGTTTGCTTTTTTGTGTGTGTGGCATACATGTCAAAATGAAATGGACTTTTAGCAAAACACGTATCACTGTTTTATTTCAAGACTGAAAACCAATGTGAGAAGACTCCTGCATCGTGATTGCCCGGCCATATCGAGTTATAGTGCAAGTGCATGCACGCGTGTGTATACGCACACAAACACGCTTAAATACACACGGATGAGACTATAAACCAAGGTCCCGTGTGCGAACACACGTAGAACATCTTGCGCACACGTTAAATCCTGTTCTGCTGTTGGTAAGAGTAGGCCATTGTGTGCCGGTGGGAACAGATGACAAATTTACAAAACCGCATACATCGGGGACTGGATGTAAGAAAGCACATAAGTGCTTATTCCATTATCCTCGATATAAAAGAATAAAAAAAACACACACACACACACACACACACACACACACACACACACACACACACACACACACACACACACACACAAACACCCACACAAACAAAAACACACTCACTCACACTCTCTCTCTCACACACACAAACACACACACACCACACACACACACACACACACACACACACACACACACACACACACACACACACACACACACACACACACACACACACACACACAGAGCACATACATAACTCAAATCGACGCATAAACAAAGGCTCAAACAACTCATATATCAAATCTTTTTGTTCTTGTTGCTGCCTTGCACACACACACACACACACGCACGCACGCACGCACGCACGCACGCACGCACGCACGCACGCACACACACACACACACACACACACACACGCACACACACATACACACACACACACGTACGTACACACACACACGTACGTACGTACGCGCGCACACACACACAGACAGAGATTTTGTGCATCTCTTTGTATGGTTTGTATTGCATTATATCGTATTGAACACAGCTTGGGGTCACGACAAACATCTTGATGTGAAGTGCGGGCTGCTCTCACCCAGGAGCAAACGTCGCCACACGAGCAGCGCCACTTTTTTCCTTCTTATTTCCTACATGTTTTTCATTCCCAACCAGAGTGCCCTTGTCGAGATGCTGCTCTTGTGGCAACGCGCTCTCCCCGGGGAGAGCAGCCCGAATTTCACGCAGAGAAATCTCGTGACTTAAAGTGGTAAAATGAAAAAAAAAGAGAGAATCTGGATACTGCCCGTTCTCTTACCGTTGATGTTTTCTATGTTTGCTAAATGTGTGTTGCTCATGGGACCATGGTTTAGTATCTCATCCGAAAGACAAGCACCCAGACCGTGAGGGAAAAGTCTGGGCTTAAGCCGGGATCGAACCCACGACTTCTAACATTCTACACTGATGCGTTACATCAAGACCACTGATCAACCATCTATCCTCTTGTAAGGCTACTTCTGATCCGTGTTTGCTTTTTAGCTTGTCCTCTCTTTTCTCTTTCCCTGTCTGTCTGTCTGATGTATGTATGTATGGGATTATGTCTCTCTCTGTCTCTCTCTGCCTCTGTATCTTTGTCTCTCTCTCTGCCCTCTCTCCCTCCCTCCCTCCTTCCCTCCCTCACCCTCTCTCTCCCTCTCTCTCTCTCCCCTTCTCTCTCTTCTCTCCCTCTCTCACTCTCCCTCTCCCTCTGTCTTCACAGCAGTAAGGACACAGTTCTCAACACCGATAGAAAAGAATTCCAATACTTTGATCTTTTCCTTTCGTGTTCTCCCGGGAACCTTTTGGGATTAGGACACCAGTTCTTACCGTTCATCGATTCACAGTAAGGTGGCATTACTTCGGTGTTATTTGTATAACCTTTTCCTAGTGATGATTCTCTCTCTCTCTCTCTCTCTCTCTCTCTCTCTCTCTCTCTCTCTCTCTCTCTCTCTCTCTCTCTCTCTCTCTCTCTCTCTCTCTCTCTCTTCTCTATCTATCTATCTATCTATCTATCTATCTATCTATCTATCTATCTATATCTCTCTCACTTACACACGCACATACACGCACACGCACGCACACACACATACACACACGCAAAACACATACATAAACGCAAACTCACGCACATATACACAAAACACATACATAAACGCACGCACACACACACACAAAGCAAATCAAGTCATGTCAAAAACACTTGAACTACATACATAACTCACATCGACGCATACACAAAGGCCCAAACAAGACAGACATCAATCTTTTTGTTCTTGTTGCCGCCTCGCATTCTGAGACATTCCTGACCTACTGTTCCTACGCCGCTCATGTCGATCTCTCCGCCCCAGCCATACCCAGATTCGTTATGACGCATCCTCAGGGTCATCAATCCACAGGGAGCCCATCAATGCCAGGCTGCTGGGTGCCAGAGGCGCCCTGCACTGCTGCTGGGTCAAATGAATAGTAATCAGTGGTGCCTGTTCTGAGCTGACATTTGCAGGACACCACCTACTCAGCTCTGTATTGACGGCAAGAGTAGCTCATTCGTTGAGCCGGACCAAGTGAGACTCCCACCCTGGTGTTTACCACCACAGCGTCCCTCTAACGGCCTATTCCTATGAATCTCCAACCCTGAACATCCTGACACAAGCTGTTCACCTCAGGCACAGAAGTGAATCTGGAAACCGAAACTAAGGGTCACCATGAGATCAGAGCAACCGGGCCCACCAAATCGGAGACATATTTTTGTTTTATTTGCATGATGATCAATGGTGATGAAGATGGTGAGAAGATACTGCTATGGAAATGCACGTGTGGTTTGATACTACCCGACAGGGCAGTACTCTCCGCTCCCTTTCATGATATATCCCGGCGTCAACCAGGCCCGAGAGACACAGAACCTGCAGTGCTGGTCAGGTAATTTGAGCAACGCTCTCAAACTGGCATCCGTAAAGTGGATAAAGCTCGACTGTGTGGTCTCAGTCTTCCCAATGAGCTAATAGCACACTCACTCTGGGTAGAAGCCGGCGGAGGTCTGAAAAAATCCAATCACTATGGCATTCGAACATGCAAGATTCCAGTTAGCAACCCAAGGCGCTAACCACTGCGCCATGGCGGCTGATGGTATTTGTCTACATCAGCTAGTGGTGGATAGACATTAAATCATAGTCTCTGTGTGTGTGTCCTGTTTCTGTCTCTCTGTCTGCCTGTCTCTGTCTCACTCTGTCTGTCTGTCTGTCTGTCTGTCTGTCTGTCTGTCTCTCTCTCTCTCCTCCTCTCTCTCTCTCTCTCTCTCTCTCTCTCTCTCTCTCTCTCTCTCTCTCTCCTGCACGACTCGGAAAAGGGTTTCATCATTTAATCCCTTTCTTCCCGTTCTTCTTTGCACCCTTTCATATTTAGGACCATGTTTATTTTTAACTGGTATATTCTTTTACCCCCTCCCCCCCCTTCCCCAATATAAGACACACAAT
>CM054135.1:37849148-37859148 GCA_028751875.1 Rapana venosa | reverse complement strand
TCCCCTGGAGACTCTGTAAGATGGATTTGGTCCACGGAGTAAAGCGACAGCGGAATCCCCTCGTTAGTTCCTTCTCCACAACTCATTCTGAGTTTTTGAAGCGAGATATTCATCCTTATAGGTTCCTTGGGTGTCTTTACCATACACTCGCTATCGTAAATCCTTGCTTAGCTTTTAGACCTGGCCTCAGTGGAATTGAAATGTTGGATGCATTAGCGTGTAGAGTACTGAGAAACTGACTTAGTTCTTTGCTGGATACTCCCCACCCTGAGAACATCGGGTGTTCAGCCACTAATCGTGTGTCTACTCTTTCCCTGTGTGATTGATTTCGGTTCGTGGTTAGAGGGCTGGGCCCATTGCTGGATGTCTGTGTTTTGGATGGAATCCCTTTTGCACGCAAGCGCTTATGCCCCCGCGCAGGCAAGCATTATGCCATGCACACACGCACGCGCGCGTGTGTGCACATGCGCGCAGACATACACACACAAACATACACACAAAACACACAACACAACACACACAACACAGACACATTGAATCAACCAAATTTCCATGTATTTCCTGGACACACACACACACACACACATGCATGCACGCGTACGCGTGCACGCACACACACACCTACACACTACAACACACACCTACACCCCTCCGCCCTCACATACGCACACACTACAACACACAAACGCACATTTATGCACACAAACACACAATTACAATCAAATTGAAGGTTTTCTTTCTTTGTTATATCCTCCTGTGTTTATTTATACAGGAAATGGAGCAAGCTCACTTAAGTTGTTGATGGTGTTTGAATTGCTTTTAAAGCCATTGTCGGATAAGATAATGTGTCGTGAGAGCACAGCCGAAGCTTCTGCAGAGTTCTGTTACGAAAAAAAGGGTAGAATATATGGATGGAGAGGAGAGGAAGGAGGGAGTGTAGGGACATATGCACGCAAACACACACACACACACACACACACACACACACACACACACACACACACACACACACCACACACACACACACACACTTCACACACAGGGGACAGGATAGCCTGGTGATTAGAGTGATATTTTCGTGATCTGCTGACCCGAGTTCGATTCTGGTTGAAGAGGATTTTTTCCTCTGGAGTTAACATCAGTGCCAACTCCACTCTCCTGAAAAGTCCTTCGGATGAGACTATAAACCGATGTCCCGTGTGCGAACGCGCACAGAATATCTTGCGCACACGTTAAAATCCATTCCGCTTTTTGGAACATTTTGTGCCGATAGGAATGGATGACAAAATTGACAAAACTGCATACACATGGGGACTGGATGAAAAAAAGGACATAAGTGCTTATTCCATTATTCTCGAAATAAAAGAATAGAATAAAATAAAAATAAAATAAACATAAGCACACAATCAAATTGAAGGTTTTCTTTTTTTGATTTCCTCTTGCGCTATTTATACAGGAAAATTAATGGAGCAAGCTAATAGGAGTTGTTGATGGTGTTTGAATTGCTTTTAAAGGCATTGTCAGATAAGATGATGTGTCGTGAGAGCACAGCGGAAACTTTGGCAGAACTCTATTACAGAATCAGAATGGAGTGGTGGAATATTTGGGAGGAGGGGAGAGGTAAGAGGGAGTGTAGGGAGAAAACCCAGGATAACACCATAAACATGTTTCTGGCAATAGTGCTGTTTAGCGCACACGCGCGCGCATTTGCACGCACACACACACACACACACACACACACCGATAGACAGACATGTACACACATGGGCACAGAAACACACAGACACACGCACACGCTCACTCACGCACACTCGTATGTACGCACGCACGCACGCAAGTGCGCACGCGCACACACATAGTCACACGCATGCAAGCAAACACACACATACACACTACAACACACACACAACACAACACACACATACATAAACACACAAATACAACATACCCAGTCACCCATCCTACCACACAATCAAATTGAATGTTTGATTTAAAAAAAAAAATTCCTCTTGCGTTATTTATACAGGAAATGGAGCAAGCTAATAGGAGTTGTTGACCATGTTTGAATTGCTTTAAAAGGCATTGTCAGATAAGATAATGTGTCGTGAAAGCACAGCGGAAACTTCGGCAGAACTCTATTACAGAAACAGAATGGAGTGGTGGAATATTTGGGTGGAGAGGAGAGGTAAGAGGGAGTGTAGGGATGAATGTCATATCAGGTTTTCAAACTTAAAACACGTGATAACACCATAAACATGTTTCTGGCATCAGTGCTGTTTAGCACACACGCGCGTGCATACGCATGCACACACACACACACCGATAGACAAACAAACAGACACACACACACCAATAGAAAAACAGACATGTACACACACCGATAGACAAACAAACGGACATGTACACACACATGGGCATGGAAACACACACACACACACACAAACGCACACGCTCACTCACGCACACTCATATGTACGCACGCACGCACGCAAGTGTGCACGTGCACACACACAGTCACACGCATGCAAGCAAACACACACACACACTACAACACACACACAACACAACACACACATACATACACACACAAATACAACATACCCACACACCCACCCTACAACACAATCAAATTGAATGTTTGATTTAAAAAAAAATTCCTCTTGTGTTATTTATACAGGAAATGGAGCAAGCTAATACGAGTTGTTGTTGGTGTTTGAATTGCTTTTAAAGGCATTGTCAGAGTAGATAATGTGTCGTGAGAGCACAGCGGAAACTTCGGCAGAACTCTATTACAGAAACAGAATAGAGTGGTGGAATATTTGGGAGGAGAGGAGAGGTAAGAGGGAGTGTAGGGATGAATGTCATATCCGGTTTTCAAACTTAAAACACGTGATAACACCATAAACATGTTTCTGGCATCAGTACTGTTTAGCACACACGCGCGTGCACACGCACGCACACACACACCGATAGACAAACAATCAGACATGTACACACACATGGGCACGGAAACACACACACACGCGCGCGCGCGCACTCACATGCACACTCACGCACACTCACACGCACACACGCACGCAAGTGCGCACACACACACACACACACACAGTCACACGAACGCAGGCAAACACACACACACACACTACAACACACATGGGCACGGAAACACACACATACATACATGCACACCCAAATACAACATACCCACACACCCACCCTACAACACAATCAAATTGAACGTTTAGGTTTTTAAAAATATTTCCTCTTGCTTCAATTATATAGGAAATTGAGCAAGCTAATACCAGTTGTTATGGTGTTTGAATTGCTTTTAAAGGCATTGTCAGATAAGATAAAGTAATGTGAGGGCACAGCGGAAGCTTCTGCACAATTTTGTTACAGAAAAAATGGGGTGGAATATGAGTGGCGAGTGAGAGGTAAGAGGGAGTGTAGGGAGAAATGTCATATCCGGTTTGCAAGCTTAAAACATTGTGATAACATCATAGAAATACGTTTTAGGCAACAGTGCTTTTGAGTGCATGCGCACACATACATACACACACCGTTTGGGTGCGAAACTTTTCCCCCATCCATTAGACCATGAGTGGTGGTCTGGGCGCTAGTCTTTCAGATGAGACGATAAACCGAGGTTCCTTGTGTTACACAACATTATTCAGCACACGTAAAAAAACCCACGGCAACAAGCAAGTTGTCCCTGGCAAAGTTCTTAGAAAAAAACCACTCTGATAGGGAAACAAAATAGAGTTGCAGACAAACAAAAAAAGGGTGGCGCTGCTCTTGTGGCGACGTGCTCTCCCCGGGGAGAGCAGCTCGAATTTCACGCAGAGAAATCTCGTGACTTAAAGTGGTATAAATTAAAAAAAACTAAATATATACACCTACAAACAACATACAGACAGATAGGTACACATACATGTATGTTTGTCCGTCGTGTCCGACGATGACCTCCAAAACAGCAGAGGAGGCAGCTGCTGTTTTGGAAACTGGGCAGAAATATGATTATAGTGGAGATGCCTTGCCCACAGTACATCCCCACTCTCTCGGCCAAGTGGGCATAAGTACAGTCAGCGTTGGCGATGTTCTCCAAAGGCCAACCAGCCCCCAGGGCTGCAGCACATTAGGACTGTGCGAGTCAAGCCTCCTAGTCAGAGAGTCATAGTCGATCACTAAAGACTAAGCTGTAAAGTGGAATTCCATGAGTGGAAAAGCCACTGGTCATACAGCCTCTCACTTTGCTGTTGCCCCCAGCGTCAATGGTTACACAGGCACCTAACAAACACGTACATACACACAGTTACACACACACACAACATATATATATATATATATATATATATATATATATATATATATATATATATATATATATATATATATATATATACACACAACGCTTGCCCGCATGCAAATACACCACATACACACACATTCACGCCCGCATACACCCACGCACACGCACGCACGCACACAACCCTGTCCACAATCGAACGCAAGCACGTGCCTAAGCACAAATGCGGGTATCTGCTCACATACACACGCACGCACGCACGCGCGTGTGCACATGCACTCATACACATGCACACTCTCTCACTATCTCTCTCTCACTATGTCTCTCACTATCTCTCTCTCACACACCCACACTCACTCACACATTACCGCACGCACGCACGCGCGTATGCACACACTCATACACATGCACACTCTCTCACTATCTCTCTCTCATTATCTCTCTCACTATATCTCTCTCTCACACCCCCCCCCCCCACACACCACACATTCACACACACATTCACACACACATTCACAACACCACACCACACACACACACAAGCGCACACACACACCACACACACACGCACGCACACACACTTTTGCTTGTTGAAAACGTGTTCTGGAGTCATGTTTACCGGAAACAATAACAGGACAGCGTTTCCCAAAGCCCCGTGTATCATCAATAATCTTGAAAGATTTTTTTTTTAATCCGTCACAGATAACTTGGAAAAGCCTCATCTGAGTAGTTGAGTTATTTTATGGTACATATTCTTCAATCAAAAATCTTTTTGAACACGAGTGGCTACAAGGAAAGCATTATGCATGTACGGTGAAAGTTTATAATGAAGCTTTGATACTTTGTTGTCTGGGAAACATTCTTAAAACCTGAAATGTTATTCAAAAACGTCTTTCTGTGTGCAGTCTTAACCCAAATATTATGTTATCACGTGATTCAGTTTTGTTGTAATTAAGTAATCTCTTTTTTCTTGTAACCAGATGGTATTATTGTTAATGTGAAGAGGTTGAAGTACATCCGCACGCGCAGGTTCAAACCATGTTTTCACACATGCATAATCAAACACATCCTAACTCACACGCGCGCGCACAAACACACAGGCAGACACACATACACACACACATACACACACGCACGTAAATACACACACAGGCAGCACGCACGAACGCACGCACATGGACACATACACATATACACGCACAAATACACGCGCGCGCGCGCACACACAAACGCACACGCACGCACCCCCTCCCCCCTCCCCCCCTTCCCACACACACACACACGCGCGCTCGCACGCGATTATTTTGAAACTGTTTTCCTTGAGTGGCGGGCGTTGGTGAGGGTGTTTGAACTGCTCTAAAAGCATCGTCAGATAAGATAATGTATCAGTCATCAGCCTACTGAGGCTGCTTGTGTCAACATATCGATGAGGAGAGAGAGAGAGAGAGAGAGAGAGAGAGAGAGAGAGAGAGAGAGAGAGGAGAGAGAGAGAGAGAGAGAGAGAGATTGATTAAATAATTTAGGTTCCAAAACTGAACCATGAAACATTTAAATCTTGAAATACGTTTTAGGCAACAACACTGTGGACACCACATATGTATATACACACACGCGCGCGCGCGCGCGCACACACACACACACACACACACACACACACACACACACACACACACACACACACACACACACCGTGTCGTGTGTGTGTGTGAGTTTGCGTGCGTGCACGCGCCCAGGAGGAGGAAAAGAAGGAGGAGAAGTTTTGTGAGAGATAGAGAGAGAGAGACACAGACATAGACACAGACAGACAAACAGGCAGGCAGGCAGGCAGGCAGACAGATTTCGGTTCCTTCTCTTTTCTACTGAAACAGTACATCAATCACAAAAAAACCAGATGTCTGCCATGCATTTACTCTGGCATCACTAAATTTGCTTGAACCAGACTGGTCGCCACAGGCCATCGCCACGAAACCACACACTCACGCGCGCGCGCTTGCGCTTACACACACACACACACACACACACACACACACACACACACACCTGATGTATGGTGGCCATGTGTATATATATACTACCATTCCTTTGAGGGTAGCCAGTAAAAAAAAGGGAAGACTTGCTCATTTACTCGGGTCCGATGTATATTGGATAAAAAGAAGACCAGGGTTCAGATTAAAGGAAGCATTTGCCCGTCCTCCTCTGCCCTTGCGTTCCTGAAGAGTTGCAGACCCCTGACTGACTTAATGAGGAAGGGGGAGAATGGGGGTGAGCTTAGGGGCGGGAGGGAAGGCTTCAGAAAGTATACACAGACTTGTGTTTGGTGTGGGTCTTAGTGGTTACAGTTATCCTGCTCTTTTTCTACTTTCTGTACTGGAGTAAACTTCGCACATCCGCAAGTTGTGGTTTTGCTAAATTTCATGTACCCATTGGGGATTTTCTTGAAATAAAATCTTGAATCTTGGTATTTCATTTTTAAAGATACAGCCAAATTCTTACTTTCTGCGGGGAAATCCAGATACAAAGTAGGAATAGTATGGATTAAACTGCTCAGAATCTGTCTGATTCTCACTTATATACCCAAACATGATAGGTAAGCTTCGGATGAGGCTATGAACCGAGGTGTCGTGTGTGAACTGACGCAGAACATCTTGCGCACACGTTAAAACCTGTTCCGCTTTCGGAGGAAAAGGCCAATTTGTGTCGGTTAGAATGGATGACAAAATTTACAAAACCGCATGCATACGGGAACTGGTTGTAAAGAAAAGCACATGAGTGCTTATTCCATTATTCTCGAAATAAAAAAAGTATTCAAGAGGTAAAAAGAAAATGCGCACATGCTCGTGAACAGTACATTAACTGGTGAATAATGTAACACACCTGTCATGTAAGGTCATGCTTTTACAAGTTTTACTTATCCTTTCCTACTATTTTCCGGTTTTTTTCCTGTCTTTGTGCATGTCTCAGCTCGGTCTTTTTATTTCTAACTTTCTGTATGTGTTTGCGAGTCTGTGGGGGTTGTTTATTTTATATGCAAAGGCTAAAAACAAAAATAAATGTCAGTAAAGCATTTGTATCAATGGGATGCCAGTGAAAACTGGTTCCTTTGAAAATCGACACATCACAAGCCTTCTAGTTTGCTCTCACCAATTCCTCTTCACGGAACAGTATATATGGACAAAGTTTAGAGGCGCTTGTTTGATGTGTAGTAATTTACCTGTCTCCTCACTCGCGTCAGGAGGCTCGATGTTGGTCGCTGCACTCAGTACCACTGCCGTGTGTCTGTACATGGCTTTATCTTGATGCGTGGACAAGTTTTGGAGAAATCAGAGGTTTATCGCTCTTTCTTTTCTGCCTTTATTTTAGCTGCTTTGAGGTCTGTATTCTTGCTGTATGACGCAGAGCGCAGTGTGTTTTAGTTTTGTGGTAGTATCGTAATTTTTCAGGTTTTTGAAATGCCCTTATCTTTCCTATTGTTGTTGAACAGTATCATTTTTTGTGTGCTGTGTCATTGCGATTCTTATCTTGATTTCTTTGAAACATGTCGCGTCATCAGTCTTAGCAAAGGAAGGATTTTCCGATGTTTCTTTTTGAAAGGATTTTCACTGATAAGGATGGATGGTATGGAATAATTTGAAAACGCGTTTCGTTATTTTTTTTCAGCATCAAAAGCTTCACTCAGGTCTTTCCTAGGTAGGTAGACGAAAGCAGGCAAAAGATAAATTTATTTATCAGACGTCCACCACAACAATACCAACTACAAAATCTGATTCCCAAAGCGTGTATCTGTATCACTTCTTTGATAATTTTTCTATTAATATAATAAAGTATTGGTACTTGAATGGGCACCTACGCTTTTCTTTGTAACATTTCATTCAAATTTTGTGGCATCCTGAAACTTTATATTGTGTCCTACTGAAGAGCATGTTACATCAAACGTATTAACCTTTTTTGGTGTGGGTGAAATTCAATGATCGGCTTTTGTATCTCTGCGTACAGGAACACACAATTTACCAACAAGCATATTTTCTTCCTGCAAGAATTTGCTCAATGTTATGGTGTCTCTTGAGTGCAGAAAAAAACCTTACCTGCAAGGAGGATCTTCTTTCTTCTCTTTCCGAAGAAAAAAGAGGATTGCTTTGTGCATCACAAAAGATGGGAGAGAAAACCACAAAAAGAAAACAATCCTAATTTCTTTCTTCGTGACACTGGCAGCGCTGATACATTGTCCTCATGTCTTTGGAGAAGGAGAAGTGTCCCACATGTTCGCTTGAGTTCCACTTCCAATCTCTCTGAGACGTGTTGCGCACAGGCGCGCACACGCGCACGCACGCAACCCCCCCCCCCCCCCCAACACACACACACACACACACACACACACGCACGCGCACACACTCACACATACACACACACACGCGCTCACACACAGAGTGTGTATGTGTGGTGTGCGTGTTGTGTGTGCGCGCGCGTGTGTGTGTACGTGCGTGTGTGTGTTGTGTGTGTGCGCGCGCGCGCGCGTATGTGTGTGTTGTCTGTCTGCGTGTCTGTGTGTGTGTGTCTGTTTTGTCTGTCTGCCTAGTACTAGTGTGTGTTCCAGTGAAAGCTAGTGTTTAAGCGCTTGCGTGCGTCTGTGTAATGGTGCCGAGTATTGCCTCGTGGAAAAGCATTGACATTGGAAGCTGGCCTCTGAAATGACGCTGGTCTCTCCAGAGATCGGAGAATCCAGTGGGAGCTGTTGACACGAGTGAGCCCTTCATGATAAATGTACATGTATGTCTACGTAGACAGTGTGGAATACTGAACTGGCATCTTTTTACCTTTGGAGTTAGAATGCCATCTTTTATTGTTTTCTATCCTTAATCGCTGATTTCAGCTAACCTTTTGTTTATTATTTTCGTTTTACTCAAGCAATTTGTTTTGTGTTGCAATTAACTTTTACCCTTTTTCTGTGGGGTTGACGGACTCGTTTTATTTGTCACAAGAAAAGAACGCAGTTCTCGATTTGTGTTTGAATGACTTTAGAAGATTTTATGGAATTCTCAAGATCCAGGTTGATAAACATGTCTCCTGCTTATATTCGTACATGAATGGGTAGGTATATGAAAGTTACTTTAAGATATCCTGAGTCTTTCTCCTTGGGACTGACAGTTCATTTTGCATTGTACTTTGTGAAGAAAAGAAATTATTGTTGATGCCTCCTGTCTCTAAGTTGCAGGGCTTTCGGACACACAAGTTTTCCCACTTTGACCCCAAAAAATCGAACTGAATGTCAAAGTCCTTCGGATGAGACTATAAACTGAGGCCTCGTAGGCGAACGCATGCAAAACATCTTGCGCACGCATTAAATCCTGTTCCGCTTTTCGAAAGAGTAGACCATTGTGTGCCGGTGGGAACAGATGACAGAATTTACAAAACCGCATACACACAGGGACTGGATGTAAAAAAGCACATGAGTGCTTATTCCATTATCCTCGATATAAAGAATAAATAAATAAAAATAAATAAATAAAATAATGAACACAAATGTTAGGGACTTGGTGGTCATGACAATTGAAATTTCAAAAGCATTAATTATAAGATTGACGCAGAAGGAGGTGAGCCTAACGTGAATAACAAATGTGCCCCTTGTAATTTGTTTTGCTGTTGTTGTTGTTGTTGTCATCGTCGGCTAGACCTTCAACGTTCTCTTTGCCTCGTGCT
>CM054135.1:37819148-37844148 GCA_028751875.1 Rapana venosa | reverse complement strand
GCGTGCGTGTGTGTATGTGTGTGTGTGTGTGTTTGTGTGTGTGTGTGTGTGTGTGTGTGTTTTGAATCAGAAATGTGGTTAATGTAGAGTGCTACCCAATTTAGCTAGGTAATAGGAAATTTTCTGGAAAAGTTGACATTTGACAGATCTTTACGGAGTATGATGAATATGAAAGAGAGTGAGAGAGAGAGAGAATGTGTGTGTGTTTTGGGTTTCAATTTTGTTCTTTAATTTCGATGATAATGGATGTGCTCTTATACATCTAGTCCTCGTGTATATGTAGTTTTGTAAATGTTGTCATATGCGTGTGTGTATGTGTCTGTCTGTCTGTTTATATATATATATTATATATATATATATGTATATATATATATATATATATATATATATATATATATATATATATATATATATATATATATATATATATATATATATATATAGTGTGTGTGTATGTGTATGTGTGTGTGGCTGAGTTTGTACGCCTTTACCAACGAGAGTGGGCCTACAATTTTTCCTCTTCTTCTTTATTTGTCGAACGCTCAGACAGCAAGTACTGTTATCTGCCACGTGAGCGAAAATGCGTTGCGCCGCTGTTAAGGCCCTGACAAATCAGACCTAGCGCATCCGACTTCGGCGTGGAAATGTATATCTTTCCGGGGAAAAGAAGTCAATAGAATGGACCAAGAAGGCAGAAATTCAAGCTGAGACAGGACCAGTATCTATTTCAAATAGTTACCCGCTACCATGGGGCTGTTGAATGCTCGTCTTCTGAGACGGTAGAAATAGACAGGTAGTATACTATAGTTTCACGGAAAAAAAGTTAACGTAAGTTATAAAATTTGCTTCGGCCTGAATATCATGCGCGTGCGCTTTCAGTTATGTGCCTCTGGAAACCAACGAACTCGGCCTGTAATGGTCAGACCCTCATTGTCCAGATTTCCCTGCTGAGAATCATTCCAGCATTGGTCATTCAACCGTTGACCCACCCAGTCAATCATTCATGAGTTCCACTCAGGTTGGTGTTTTTTCTTCTCTCAAATTCTTCACATTCATATTTGCCCCAGCGAAATTCAGCTGATTGTTGCATCGCCAAAACTGCTAAGAGAGCTCAGCGAAATGAAAGCTGAATTATGCAGGCCGTGCACATCAGAAACACGCCCAACACCTCTGCTGGTGTCAAGGGTTCTGCCAGGGGAAGTGGAGGCGAGGGGAAAGGAGAGATGACCGCGCACCTTCGATGTCAACAGCGTCGCAGCTTGTGTGTTGTCTGCGAATCCTGGAAGTCGCCCACAGATGTCTTAGTTTGGGATCGGTGGTCTAGAGGTAACCTAGAAAGCGAAAAGTCCGGGTCGGAAGTGTGCGGTGGTTCAAATCCCCGTTTGGGCCCCAAACTTTTCCCCCCATCCATTAGACCATTGAGTGGTGGTCTGGGTGCTAGTCTTTCGGATGAGACGATAAACCGAGGTCCCGTGTGTTACATAAAATTGTTTAGCGCACGTAAAAGAACCCACGGCAACAAGATAATTGTCCCTGAAAAAAATATGTAAAAGAAAACCACTGTTATAGGAATACAATTGCAGTTGCAGACAAGACCTAAAATTTTTTTTTTAAATGGGTGGCGCGGCTCTTGTGGCGACGCGCTCTCTCCGAGGGAGAGCAGCCCGAATTTCAACGCGGAGAAATCTGCCGTGACTGAAAGTGGTATGAAAACTGATCTTAAACTAACCTAGAGAAGACTTGCTGTAGCATCAGTTTTGGCTTCTGCCGCCGACCTTGGCGGAGGATGCAGCAGAAAGTTGAAGTAAATCTGCTACCCCGTCATGCTTCCACGCAAGTAAGTGCTTTACCTTCTGCCCTCTCAAACACCGGGGCAGGCCAATCAGGAGTGAAGAAGAGGAATGATTTCAAAACATAAAAAAGAAGGTGCACGCACTTTTTAGTGCGGGGATGTGGATGTACTTACCCATCCCCATACACCCATCTGTCAGTACATTATGCGCGTTTGTGTGTTACAGGGCTCGTTTGTATGTATGTATGTATATATATATATTTTATATATATTATATATATATATATATATATATATATATATATATATATATATATATATATATATATATATATATATAATGTGTGTGTGTGAGTGCTCTGTAACACATATGTGCATTTATCCACAGATAGGCGTGTCCACGTCTGTACACATAGGCAAATGTACGTGCATGTACACAGATACACCAGACAGACACACACACACACGCACACAGGAGCACGCATACAGGAGCTCATTTCAGTCTACCCTTCCCTATCCTTTTATCTTTAACAGTTAATGATAACAAAATAGAGAGCTGGAGACATTAGCCAATTATTAAGAACGGTTCAATCCTATTTGTAACCGTCCCAAGAAGGTTCATTCTCATCTGTGACCATTCCCAGAAGGCTGCTAAATATTTGCCCTCCCCCGACATCACTCAGCATAAAACAGTTTATTTATTTATGTTACACTTCAGGCTTGAGTTATCCTCCACGTGCCTCTCAGTGAGGGGAGATAAGGGAAAAAATAGTATCAAGGAAATTAGGCTTGCAGTTGATGCAGTGCCGCTGTTGAGATGCTGAAGAGTATGAGCATGTTGGAGAGAGAGAGGTGGAGAGAGAGAGAGAGAGAGAGAGAGGGGGGGAGAGGGAGAGAGAGAGGAGGAGAGAGAGAGAGAGGGAGAGAGAGGGAGAGAGAGAGAGAGAGGCAACACACGTACGCATAGAGAGAGAAGCAACACAGATACACACACACACTCTTTCTCTCTCTCTCAAAGACAGACAGACAGAGAGGGAGAGAGAGAGACAGAGAGAGAGAACTGAACTGAATAAATTATATTTAAAGAGGGCAATAACATAAAGGAACATGCTTTTTTTTTACAACCAGTCATCTGGGTACAAAATACACACAAACAAAACACTTTCTTATGTAAAATAGCAAATCATGCAAAATGCGAAAAACATATTCTACGCATACATCTTTATCTTTTACAAAACAAGAACACAAGCTCGCAAAAACACTGAAAAAAGAAAAAAACTGATAAAAAGAAAAAAGAACTGACTGGAGAGTAGAGGGAGGAGGAGGAGGAGAAGAAGAAGATAAAGAAGAAGAACAAGAAGAAGAACAAGAAGGAAGATAAAAAAAAAAAGAAAACGAAAAGAAGAAAGAAGAAGAAAAGAAGAAGAAGAAGAAGAGAGAGCGAGCGAGGAGAGAGAGGGGAGAGAGAGAGAGAGAGAGAGAGAGAGAGAGAGAGAGAGAGAGAGAGAGAGAGAGAGAGAGAGAGAGAGAGAGAGAGAGAGAGAGAGAGGAGAGAGAGAGAGAGAGAGAGAAAGAGATATTTCGTGGTCAGAAGTTTTATTTCCTTAAGTCAGGGGTTAGATAGCCTTGTGGTTAGAGCGTTGCGCTCTCGATTTGACGGCCTGTGGTCAAACCTTGCTTCGAGCTACCATCAAGACACCCGTCCAAGGGTATTCTTCCTCTGGAGTTAACATCAGTTCCGACTCCACTTCCCCGAAAGTCCTTTGGATGAGACTATAAACCAAAATCTCTTGTGGAAACGAACGCAGAACATCGTGCAAACATGTTTAAATAAATTCTGCCTTAGATAGTGAACAACCATACAACATGTAAACCATAAAACAGCAAATCGATTCTTATAGGTTTGTAACAGAACAGCATTAGCATGACGTGGCAATTTCTCTCAATTTAAATGCTTGAAGCAGGAACAGAGACAAACTCTGTACGTCCTTGTGTCTCACAGTTGACATGAGAAAACTAAGTTTGAAAAGATATGGCTGACGATAATATTTTGGTATTATATATCTTTCTCTAATATCTTGATAAGCTGCACAGCATAGCACAATGAATTTCATCTTTTTTATCTGTTCTACATAATGGACAAATCAAATCATTATCTTGAAAGTCTCTGTATCCAAAGTAATGCGTGGCCAAATCAGAGACACCTAATCTATAATTATCTGATCATAATGTATTTAAAGTGGAAATCCCTTTCAAGTGTCAGATTTAATTTCAGTTCATGTGAACTGGAAAATGTTCTGTTCATACTGAATCATTCACTAATTTGAATATCGTCATCCCAGACTTGCCATCTGCTATCAGTTAAACGTTGGCGGAAAATTTTTAATGAATACGTGTATACTACCAACACCTTGATTTAACCACACATCACCAAAGCCATGTTTACAAAGACAGACACGTACATCAGTAACCCAGTTATTCTTTCCTCTAGTATCGAATTCATACAACATTTTGAAAGGCTTAAGAAATTCTTGTTTCATCCATTTGTAACAGTCTAAGCCAATAACGTATTGTTGGTACAGTAGACGTTATGTATACTGGGTATGTATTTGTTTCACCGTAGACAAAAATCATTAGGAGTTTGCCTATCAACACATACAAACCTCTTTAAAGCATACAGGTGCAAGGACTCACAATGACTAGCTGCATTACTTAATCCCCGTGTTTCAGAACCGTACTGTGCTGTAGGTTGTACCTGCACATCAACTTATTTAAGAAATATACCACTCACTGACGACCTAGAGAGAAAGAGAGAGAGAGAGAGAGAGAGAGAGAGAGAGAGAGAGAGAGAGAGAGAGAGAGAGAGAGAGAGAGAGAGAGAGAGAGATTTTGTGTTCAGGGTTTTTATAATAATAATAATATTAATGTATGGAATTTATATAGCGCTCAATCTTGTAAAGCAACAAATCAAAGCGCTTAGATGACTTTTTATTTTATCGAGGATAATGGAATAAGCACTCATGTGCTTTTTTACATCCAGTCCCCGTGTGTATGCGGTTTTGTAAATTTTTTCATCTGTTCCCACCGGCACACAATGGCCTACTCTTTCGAAAAGCGGAACAGGATTTAACGTGTGCGCAAGATGTTCTGCATGCGTTCGCACACGGGGCCTTGGTCTATAGTCTCATCCGAAGGACTTTTTTTTTTAAAGTAAGGTTGGGAAAGGGGGGTGGGGAATATCCGAGTGCTCAGAGCGGTGCGCTCGCGATTTGACAGCCTGAGATCAAGCCTTGGGTGAAGCCCCTCCCAAGACGCCCCTTCAAAGAGATTTTCTCCCTGGAGTTAACTTCATTACCATCTCCGTTCCCTCGAAGGTCCTTCTGACGAGACTGTAAAGTGGGGTGGGTCCCTTTTGCAGAACATCTTGCACACAGTCATGTTAAAACAAATTCTGCCTTTCGAAAAAGTATGCCATTTTGTGCCAATAGGAACGAACATTATGGCAAACACATTTTTTTTTAAAAAGGCATGCACTGTGGTGTTGTGTTTAGACAGAATCCCCGAAGTCGGAACACGGCTATCTTAATTATGGGGGAAAAAAACGATCGCATACGCAAAACATCGTGACCTTGGTGAACCTTGAAGCTAACGCCGAAGAACGAAAACTTGAGAAGATTATATATATCTGTTAAAACAGAAACTAAACCAAAAAAGAGAAGATTGTTTATGTCCATTAAAACAGAAGCTAAACTAAGAAGAAAAAAGAGAAGATTGTTTATATCCATTAAAACAGAAGCTAAACAAACAAACAAAAAGAGAAGATTGTTTATATACATTAAAACAGAAGCTAAACAAACGAACAAAAAGAGAAGATTGTTTATATCCATTAAAACAGAAGCTAAACAAACGAACAAAAAGAGAAGATTGGATTGTTTATATCCATTAAAACAGAAGCTAGACAAACAAACAAAAAGAGAAGATTGTTTATATCCATTAAAACAGAAGCTAAACAAACGAACAAAAAGAGAAGATTGTTTATATCCATTAAAACAGAATTAGACAAACAAACAAAAAGAGAAGATTGTTTATATCCATTAAAACAGAAGCTAAACAAAACAAAAGAGAAGATTGTTTATATATCCAGTAAAACAGAAACTAATAAAACTTGAGTATTTATCATAATCCAACAACAGCTGGAAGATTGCTAATCAGCTTAACAGATAAGATCCCGTAAATCCCAGCACATCTCTCTGCTGTAGACCTAATACTTTTGTTGACCATGGTCTGTACAAGTTATATGAGAGAGAGAGAGAGAGAGAGAGAGAGAGAGAGAGAGAGAGAGAGAGAGAGAGAGAGAGAGAGAGAGAGAGAGAGAGAGAGAGAGAGAGAGAAAGAGACAGACAGACAGACAGACAGAGAACGAACTCGAAAGATTTATTCACAAAAAGGCCATTGGCCCATACATGAAGAGGGTTGCCGAACTGCTTAGCATTTTAGAGGAAAAGAAAAAAAGGGAAAAGAAACAACAAAATGCTATTGTATAACAACATCCACAACAACAAAAATCAGTTACAAAATATGATTTAAGATACCAAGATATCTCTTATTCTAACGGCTTTACACTAATATAAGCGAGGCTGCGCACAAGAGAGAGAATGGTGTGTGTGTGTGTGTGTGTGTGTGTGTGTGTGTGTGCGTGTGTGTTGGAAATTACATTTAGAATAAAAAAAGAGAAGAAAAGGTCTTGTTGAAAGACTAGCAATTTTCAGCTCCAGATGTATTTTTCTTTCATTAACCTAGGTTGACGGCAGTGCTTGTTTACTGCAGCAACAACAGCAGAGAAACGCAGACAGACAGACAGACTGACAGATAGAGAGAGACAATGACAATGACAATGACAAAGATTAATTGTGATAAGCGAGATGCCCATTCACAAGGGAACAGTGGGAGGGGGGCTGGGCACAAAACACACAATTTCATACACTGAGAATTTAATTAATTACAGCCCAAATAGTCATCATGATCATGGATTCCATAACATGGTTACAGAATTGATTCATATTCTTTTCCGTTTTTGTTAAACCTTTGGTTAGCCCTTACGATAAAAATTGGTAAGGGGAAGGAATTTCCTCCACAAAACTGTACATATCAAAAATCAACATCTCACAACAAAGTGGTCTGCAACAAGGAAACTAGGTCACAATGCCTCTTCTTCTGTCTTTTTTCACGGCTTTTGAAACTGCACCGCTAACACGTGATAAATTTGACACACTCCAGGTGGCATGTAGCATACAGCTATCCCCCTCCCCCCCTCTCTCTCACACACACACAAACACATTTACACACACATTACTTCATACGCATGTAACTATATCCACATGCATATACACACATACTATCCTGCACACACACATATACACACATACATACAGATACACACACATACACTCATACTTGCATGCATATAATACATACTCTCATGCACAACACACACATCATGAAAGCGCTCACACACACACGCATGCACGCACGCACACGCACGTACACACACATACACACACAAACGCGCGCTCGGGGTTATCCAAGCAAGAATCGAACTGCATCCACTATTACATGCATGACATCAAGTCCGGCACTGATTCGATCTTTCAGTTTCCTCCGGTCAGCAGGAGACCACAGCTTCAGCTTGTAGACAAAACCTTCATCATGGGTCATCAGCCTGAAGTCCTTCTTCACGAACCAAAACAAATCGGGGTGTGTGTCGTCAGCAGCAGTCCATTGAAAGCGGAACACGAGATCGTCAGTGTCACAAACGATGGTGTCTGGGTGCCGCTTACTAGTGAAGAGGCCACGAAAGTCTTGGTTCCTGCTGTGTCCCTTAGCCTCCTCTGCAAGTCCGATCAGTCAGCTCAGCCACATAGTCCTTGATGACGTCGGCACTAGTTCCAACTTCGTGAACTTTCGCCAGGGGGTCGTCACAGTCCAAGGTTTCCGTCGTAAACATGTCCCCAAGGTCAATGTCACGTTGCACGTCTGCATGTTTTTCGTTTGCCAACTCTTTGACAATTGGTGAATGACGTTTTTCACGTGCAGCTTCTTGCGACAGTGTGTTGCTGGCAGAAGGGGGTGTGTCAGTGTGTAACACAGCACAGCTTGTAGGAGGTGTGGGCACAAATAAACATTGTGAATGTTCCTCGGTCATAACACTTTCACTTGCCTCCTGTTCTTTCTGCCTCTGTGCTGTCCTTCTCCTCTCCTCTGTCCTTCTTCTGTCTCTGTCTCTGACTGGGAGGCTTCCTTCGGTAGCTGTGGGAGATGACAGGGGTGTGCTGTTGCCCCATGTTACTGTTGTTGGCTGGGCTGTCTTTCAGTCATAACACAACGACTGTATTGTCGCCACTTCCACTTACTTTCCAGGAAGTGAGGTGCTGTTCTTGGAGCAGGGCATCCAAAGTCACTTTCAGCACTGTTGGCAGGCCGACAACGGTCATGGTGTTGGATGAAAATATATTTTTGACAAAATTATTCACAACAAAATAATCCTCCTGCCTGCCTTCAAGGGAAATCACCCCCCTAGAGAGAGAGAGAGAGAGAGAGAGAGAGAGAGAGAGAGAGAGAGAGAGAGAGAGAGAGAGAGAGAGAGAGAAACTCGAACTCGAACTCGAACTCGAAATGTCTATTGAGAGTAAATGGATAAGCACAGGGATTCTTTACACCATGCTCTCACAAAAAAGACCCCCCCCCCCCCCTTCCGAAAAAAACAAGAAAAAAAAGAAAACAAGAAAAAAAGTCAAGAAAAGCTAATACCCCCGCCCCCCTCCCCCCCCCCACACATAAACACACATCACACACGCACGCACACACACACACACACACACACACACACACACACACCACACACACACACATACACACACACACACACACACATCAAACAGAAGAACCGAAACTTAACCTAACAGCAACAAATAGACAAACACACACCAATGCACACAAAAACCTTCAAGTAAACAAAGTATGCAGACAGTAAGATTTAGATACATTCCTTGAAGATTCAAATGAGTATCATAATGAAATACTACTACTAAATTCGATGAAAATCAAAGAGACAATGAGAGAGAAGGGGGGGGGGGGGGGGAGAGAGAGAGGAGAGAGAGAGAGAGAGAGAGAGAGAGAGAGAGAGAGAGAGAGAGAGAGAGAGAGAGAGAGAGAGAGAGAGAGAGACAGACAGACAGACAGACAGACAGACAGACAGACAGACAGACAGACAGACAGACAGACAGACAGACAGACAGACAGACAGACAGACAGACACATACAGACAGACAGACAGAGATAGAGACAGACAGATACAGACACATAGACGGACAGACACAGACAGATAGGTTTCGCGATTGTGCCTGGGTGTTTGTGTGTAAGCGTGCGCGTGTGTGTAAGAGCGTGCGTGCGTGTTTGTGTGTGTGTGCGTGTGTGTGTGTGTATGTGTGTATATGTGTGGACAGATATGATGAGTACCACCAATTCATAAGGATTTCTTAGCTGTCTGATTTTCTGAACCCTGATTTGTTTTCGATAAATCATGAGCACAACCTAATCTCTGTACTCCTCTTTCCACTTGTCATTTTCTTCCGTAGAAATAAGAATGAAGATTGAATGATAGACTAATTGATACATCGTGTGTGTGTGTGTGTGTGTGTGTGTGTGTATGTGTGTGTGTGTGTGTGTGTGTGTGTGTGTGTGTGTGTGTGTGTGTGTGTGCGTGTGTGTGTGCGTGTGTGTGTGGTGTGGTGTGCGCGTGTGTGCGTGCGTGCGTATGTGTGTGTGTTTGTGTGCGAGTTCGTTTCTTTGTCTGTCTGTCTGCTTGTTTGTCTGTCTGTCTGTCTCTCCCTGTCTGTCTGTCTCTCTTTCTCTCTGCCCACCTCTCTGTCTGTTTTTCTGTCAGTGTCTGTCCGTTTGTCTGTCTGATACGTCGTCTTTCATGTATGTGTGTGTCTGTCTTTCTGTCTGTCTGTCTCTATGTCTCTCATCTCTCTCTCTCCTCTCTCTTTTTCTCTCTGCCCCCTCCCTCTCTATGTCTGTCTGTCTGTGTCTGCCTGTCTGTCTCTTCTCTTGCTTGTTTTTTTTTTCTACTTTCTCCTCGTTTGTTTTTTTCTACTTTCTCCTCGTTTGTTTTTTTTCTCTCTCCCGCCACCGTTTTCTTGTTGAAAATGTAGACATTTTTCTACCCTTTCCTTGTCATGTATTTCTCCTTGCCTCTTCGCGTTCTCTTATTGCCTCTTTCTTTCCTGCATCCTTCTTTCTCATTTTTTTCTTATTAAATTCCTTTTAGCATATCTGTCTGTGTCTTAGAGGCACAGGCGCAGCCAACTATTGAGTTAGGACGTATTAAGCATTGTGCGGATCCGTTTAAGCTCGGCCACAATACACAGTTGGAGGCCGGGTCTGCACTACGCGTTAGTCTGTTCACGTCGAAACCATGGACAGTCTTCTTGTTTTGCGTTTCCTGTTATTGTTCTTGGGTGAGATGTTTAGATAGAGGCTTGTCTTCTCCCGTGCTTGTGTTTGTGCTGGAGGTCTGCTCACTGGCCTCAGACGACACAGTTCAAGTTCAGATACAGAGCGGCTTAGGGGAAAAAAACAACACCAAAAACTTTCAAATGGAAATGCCAGAAAATATTTTTTGGTCAGATTTGCTTGCCCTTCATGGGATGATTAAAGTGTTTTTGACTTGACTTGACTTGAGAATGTTCAGGAGAATGCTCTGAGAAGGAAGAAAAAAAGTGGAATGTTTTGTAAAAAAAGAAAACACACAAAAAGACGAAATTAGAACTACTTCAATATGTGACGATAGAGTGTAAGGAGGGCGAAGAACGCTTTTAGCTGTGATGCTTTCCGCTGTAGTCTAAGGGGTGTGAGTGAGTGTGTCTGTCTGCTGTAGCTGTTGAAGTCGGAAATGGAACAAGTGTCCTAAGGCTGGTACCTGGCTCCTTCTAAACGCTACGCTTGTATGTGTGTGTGTGTTGTGTGTGTGTGTGTTGTGTGTGTGTGTGTGTGGTGGTTGTGTGTGTGTGTGTGTGTGTGTGTGTGTGTGTGTTGTGTGAGTGGTGTGTTGTTTGTGTTGGTGTGTGTTGTTTGTGTTGTGTGTGTTGTGTGTGTGTGTGTGTTGTGTGTGTTAAGTTGTGTGTGTGTTGTGTGTGGTTGTGTGTGTTGTGTTGTGTGTGTGTGTGTGTGTGTGTGTGTGTGTTGTTGTGTGTGTGTTGTGTGTGTGTGTTGTGTGTGTTGCGTGTTGTGTGTGTGTGTGAGTGTGTGTGGTGTGTGTGTGTGTGTGTGTGTTTGTGAGTGTGTGTGTGTGTGTTGTGTTTGTGAGTGTGTGTGTGTTTGTGAGTGTGTGTTGTGTGTGTTGAGTGCTGTGTTTGTGAGTGTGTTGTGTTGTGTGTGTGTTTGTGTGTGTTGTGTTGTGTGTGTGTGTTGTGTGTGTTTGTGTTTGTGAGTGTGTGTTGTATTGTGTGTTGTGAGAGAGTGTTTGCGTGTGAAAGCGGAGAGAGAGTGTGTGTGTATGTATGTGTGTGTGTGTGAGAGAGACGGAGACAGACAGAGAGACAGACAGACGGAGAGAGAGAGAGAGAGAGAGAGAGAGAGAGGAGAGAGAGAGAGAGAGAGAGAGAGAGAGAGAGAGAGAGAGAGAGAGCAAAGTCAGTGAACTTTTCTTCTTTTCAATGCCCTTTGGGCTGTCTTCGAGCGCACCCATATCACTATAATGCATTTCTCTTTTTTTTACCAGTGTATTTTGTTTGTTTTCTTTTATTTTTTGCGAATAGTTTTGGTTTTTTTGTCCGAAAAGGGATGTGTTGTGTACTTCGTTTTTACCCTGTCTGTGATTATTTCCTTTCATGTATCAAAGACGACTTGTTTGGTTGTCTCTTTCCTTGTTTTTGTTCTGTCTGGACAAATTTTGTTTCATGTATAAAATCTGTAAAAGGTGCAATTTTTAAGCAGGAAGATGCGTCTTCTTGTTGTCAATATGTCGAAAATATGAACTCCACGCCGTGTTTAGTACCTTCCTGTATCGTCTCAGCCAAAATAAGCCAAAGCCTTCACCCACTATTAACGACTTATCCAGGGAATAGAGACCATGTTCTCGCGCTAATACACCTCCAAGTGCAGAGTCTTGTAGTTTCTCCAGACGACTACAGGCAGAACTTGTAGTCAAAGATCTTCAGTCAGAAACCCTCGTAAATAAAAAGAAAAAAGTCACCGACTTTCGCTGCTCTGTATCGCAGAAAACCTGCTGCAGAGTGTGTCTGCTGTGGCCATTCTTGCCACCTGTCACCTCCGTCCACACCATCCTAACTTCTTCTCAGCGAGAAGTCTCAAAAGTTTGTGTTTTATTGCCAGTTCCCCGAAAGCGAAGGGTCCTATATGCTGTTGCTGCTTGCAACACTTGTCATAGAAAACTGAAATTCAGGTATAAGGCCTCTCAAAAAAGAAAGATAGGTACATATGTGTGCTACTTTTGCTATATTTTTTGTAATGGTGTCCCCTTCCAGTTTTTTTATCTTTGGTGTGGTTTTAGGTGGGGGAGAGAGAGAGAGAGAGAAAGAGAGAGAGAGAGAGAGAGAGAGAGAGAGAGAGAGAGAGAGAGGAGAGAGAGAGAGAGAGAGAGAGAGAGAGAGAGAGAGAGAAACAGAGAGAGGGAGAGCCAAAATTGATATTGAAGGGAAAAACCCAGCCTGAGAGGCGAAAGAGGAGGGAGGGAGGAAGAGGGAGAGAGATGGGGAGGGAGAGAGAGAGAGAGAGAGAGAGAAGAGAGAGAGAGAGGAGAGAGAGAGAGAGAGAGAGAGAGAGAGAGAGAGATAGGGAGAGGGAGAGAGATAGAGAGAGAGAGTGAGAGGATGGGGACTTTCAGATACAGACAGGTTATTATTCTCCTCACCAACACAATTGCAAAGACTAGCTATGTATCAAACGTCTTCACTTTAGCCATGAATGTATAAGGACCTACCCGTAACTGTTTAAAGATTTGATTCTGAAAGTTTGGTTATCAAATTCAATTGACTGTTCTCAACTTAACAGTAGCTATACAATCATATTATGCAGTGGTAATAGTGGTGGCGGGAAAAGGTGATGGGATTAATAATATATGGGCAACATGTCTGTTTCACGTAACTAATGAGAAGCCATAATATTTCATATCTCTCTCTCTCTCTCACTCACTCTCTCTCTCTGTCTCTCTCTCTCTCTCTCTCTCTCTCTCTCTCTCTCTCTCTCTCTCGTGCGCGCATGCACGTGCTCACACCCACCCACCCATACACACACATGTACGCGCACGCACACACACACACACACACACGCACACACACACACACACACACACACACACACACACACACACACACACACACACACACACACACACACACACACACACACACACACACACACCTGCGCCACTGTCCACATGTCCTACGTCTCTGCACACGAGTGTGTGCATGTGCATACAATCTTGTGTCCAATCATGTTGCATAACTCAAGTCTCAGATTTTTGGCTGAAGCCACCCACCTTTTTCACAGACCGGGGCTGAGACCGTAAATTGAAGGGGAAAAAATTAATGGAATCATGATTGCAAAACTCTTAGGCTACTGGTCAGGGTTTCAGATTTGAAGGACGCTGTCCGTGTCCGTCCCTGTCATTATGTTCTGGTTCTCATCTGTGATGATTGCTCGAAAAGTTTCTGAATTAATAGTTTAGAGTCTCCACACTCTACTCCGTCTTTTCACTTCTCAAAGAAAATGGCTAGCGAGCTAGCTGTTGAATTAAAGAGGTGGATGGAAATTTATTCGTGAATCTTTTAGAGTTGTTTTTATTTATGTTTTTGTTTTTGTTTTATTTTATTTTATCTTATGTTCATGTATTTTATTTTTATGGTTAGTCTTGATTATGTCTTCGACTCTTATTTTGTTTGTCTGGTTCTCTGTCTCCGTCTCTGTTTCTCTCTCTCTCTACCTCTCCTCTCTCTCTGTCTCCCGACTCTCTATCTGTCTGACTGTCTGCCTGTCTACTTCTCTCTGTGTGTGTGTGTCTCTCTCTTTCTCTCTGTGTGATATATACACATATATTATATAATTATGTATGCATGCAATACACACACATATATCTATCTATCTATCAATCTATCTATATCTATATATCTATATATACATACATGTACATATATAAAATGTGTGTGTGTGTGTACGTTTGTGTGTACATGCACGCGCAGGTATTATCAAGAAAAAGAAAGACCAGAGGCTAGGACAAGTTTTCAAATTCAAATTCAAATTCAAATTCAAAAGCTTTATTATCTCAAAGACAGAGAAATTCCGGCGGAATTTCTCTTCTTGGCTTTGCTGAGAAGAGGGACCGGGAGAGCAGTGAGGATAAAAGCTCCAAGAAGCAAAACAACAAAATAAAAGCTAACAGTTGACAAGAAATGCAGGTTGCAAACGAATAATCCAATCTGAGGTCCACGATTTGTGATTTCTTTGATTTTTTTCAGATCTTTGAAAAGATGGGCATATTACCGCATATACTTATCTTTTATTCAACTCTGTTTTGATATTAAAAGGGCTCAACATTATCTTATGGTAGCTTCTTAAACATGTCAATATGACACTCGTTTCTTTCGTACAGACCGATTTGTGCGCTGTACTAAAATGAAACTGTTATCAAAATTTAACATCAAAATGAACGAAACCACTTAACTGTTACTGTTGTTATAAGGTAACGTCAGATTGTGTAAAATCAAGGACGGAAACTTCTATGCCCTTGTGAAATGTCTGTTATTAAATGAAAGAAGAAAAGAAAGCACTAGTTCCATGTAACCAGAGAGCTCATTGATCATGCTGATCAGATTCTGCATCTAGTGCACACTTAGCTACTCTATCGGTTCACCACGCAAAGAAACAAAATCGTCATTTTAACCTTTAACACATTTTCAGCAATCCATCTTCTCATTATTCTTGCCACCCGAGGTTAACATGGTACAAGGCAAAAACTGTAACGCTGGTAGATCGTCAACCTGGGGCAGGATAGCCTGGTATATAGAGAGGTTAGAGTGATGCACATTGCGCTCGTGATCTGATGACCTGGGTTCGACTCTCATTCAAGAGGATTTTTCCTCTGGAGTTAACATCAGTGCCGACTCCACTCCCTAAAAGTCCGGATGAGACTAGAAACTGAGGTCCCGTGTGCGAACGCACGCAGAACATATTGCGCACTCGTTAAAACCCGTTTCGCTTTTGGCAAGATTAGGCCATTGTGTGCTGGTGGGAACGGATATCAAAATTGACAAAACTGCATACACACAGGAACTGGATGTAAAAATGCACATGAGTGTTTATTCCATTTTCCTCGAAATAAAAGAATAACAATTTTTTTTTTTAAATGGTAGTTCCTTTGGATCGTTGAAAGCAGTCTTTAAAACGCAAGCCCCCTTTGACATACCACTTAGCTTTGTTATACATAGCTTTGATATCTATCAGTACAAGATATTTATTCTGGAATTCAGATTTTTCTTTGGAAAGGCCCTGTTTATGCTACGAAAATACTTTTTTGGGGGTAATAATTATAAAGGGAAACCATTCTTGTTAAGAAAACATTAAGTAACCGCATTAAGTATGAAGTTATGATCATAATAAAGGGAAACAATTCATTTTTGTTAAGATAAATTATTAAATAACGCATTAAGTATGGAGTTATGATCATTATAAAGGGAAACAATTCATTCTTGCCAAGATAAAACATTAAGTAACGCATTAAGTATACAGATATAAGCAGTTGATGAATGTCCGCCACAAAATCAGACTTAAGTTAAACAGTCTTATACAACACACACACACACAACAGGCAGACAAATGATAGCATTCTAAATACAGTACATGATTGAACTATCTCCTGATCTATGGCACTGAACTCAGTAGGGAAAAATGTTTACGAGTGTTGTCAACATGGTAGTCAGTATCTTGGGTGAGATTAATACCAGTCCTGTACCCTATCTCCTTCTGTTTCTGTGCCTTTCTGAAGAACTGGGTAGATAGATAACTTTTCAAGGTAAAGAGGGCCGTTCTAAAGGACTTGGTACTACGGTAGAGAGATAACTTTCCAAGGCAAAGAGTCACCCAAAATGTACTAGGTGCCAAGCGAGCTTTGTTTCACAAACATTTGGCTTTCACAGCGAAATCATTTGGAATGGGGAGTAAACTCGTCTGCTTCGTGCTGATGTTTTGTCTTCTTCGTGTTTACACTGGTGTCAGAGATTCAGAACGGTAGGGAAGGTAGGGGGGGGGGGGGGGGTTGAAGGAGGGTGTGGGGAGGTGATGGGGGTGGTTGTGCGATTTGTGTTTAGGTCTATGTATGTATATATGTTGTGTTTGTGTGCGTGGTGTGTGTGTACGTGCGCACACGCGCGCGCGCGCGGGACAGAGAGAGAGAGAGAGAGAGAGAGAGAGAGAGAGAGAGAGAGAGAGAGAGAGAGATGAGAGAGAGAGAGATGAGAGAGAGAGAGAGTGATGGTGGTTGGAGTGCGATGACCAACATTCATCCATCACTGTGATAGGTTTCGCAGACAAAACAACGGCAGGAATGAAATGTCATGCTTGTTGTGATTAGTGGAAATCTACGAAAGACGAAAGATTTATCCTATTCTCTGAAAGAACTCAATAAATGATAACTGAAAACAAACCATAAAGACTCGTCCATTTTTCTTACCTGTTTAATGCTACAAACAGATGCAATAGCTAAGTGAAAAATTTGAGCAGGCTTGAAGCCCCAAAGGTCATGAAGAAGTGTGTTCTAATCTTTGCGAGACTTGTACGCATATTTTTGCAACCTCGAAGGTTAACTGATTTGCATGTATGCCTGTGTATTCCTCCTTCATGTGTTTACACCGATACAAAAGTGTAGGAATATACCTGAATGTTCTGTAATGGTTGACAGCAAACCTTGAATTTTGCAAACACGAAAGTACCCGACATGCACTCGAGCCCTCACCAGCGCATTAGCATAAGCGGTTGAAGAAGCATTTGCAAAGTAGATTTCTTGGCAGATGTGATGTGATGTAACTAGTGTGAAAAGTATGCTGTAACACCTTCTGGAAACACTGAAAACTGAAACTCAAAAAGCAAAGAACAGAGCGGATATATTTTGAGCGGGTTTTAAAATAATGCAAAATGTTGAGAAACTTCAAAAGTACAAAGTCGAATCTTAACGTTATAGCTATTAGGTTTATATCTAAATATGGCAATAGATGTGAAATCAAGTGCAGTACAAAACACTTAACCTGTTAATGCTGTCCATGTGGAAATTTCATAACTGCTACTTGCATCGAATCTTCTGATAAAATCATCACAAAATATAGATCATTGAATCTGCTTAACTTGACATTTCTTACCATTATCTCACCTTGTGTCTTCTCATTTTCTTTAGATGCTAAAAGGTTAGATGCTAAAAGGTTAGATGCTAAAAGGCTAGATGCTAAAAGGCTAGATGCTAAAAGGCTAGATACTAAAAGGCTAGATGCTAAAAGGCTAGATGCTAAAAGGCTAGATATTAAAAGGCTAGATGCTAAAAGGCTATATGCTAAAAGGCTATATGCTAAAAGGCTATATGCTAAAAGGCTAGATGCTAAAAGGCTATATGCTAAAAGGCTAGATGCTAAAAGGCTAGATGCTAAGTTGGATCCAGGATACAGGATACAAACAGTCTGGGTAAACAAAATCTCATCCAATCAGAAGATAGGTACCTAAAACAACATTGTTCCGTTTTAACACAACTAACCCTAAGTCCATGGAAAGTAAGAATACTTTTCAATCAGAAAATTGATACCAGAGACAGTGCTTTCAGCGTCTGCAGTTACCACTGTAGGCAATGTCGGTGTGGCTGGCATCTTTAATAATCGATGGCCACTAATGAATGAAACTGATCTGGTTTCTAACGTTTCTGTTTTGCATCGTCTTTGCCAGTCTCAATGAACTTTAAAAAAAAAAAGAAGTCTGAGTAAAGTAGATGTTCCAGTTTGTTTTCATGCAATGTTTTTTCCTCACTGCTTTACCTAACTATGTTTTGTTCCCCAGACTGCAGCCATTGAACTTAGTCCCTAGTTTTAAAACAGTAAGGGAAAGTCCGCGTCTCTTCTTCGTGTTTGCCTGTAAGTCTGACTCGTGTCTGCAAGTGAATCAGCCAGAAAAAGTGGTTGCCTGAGTGCTAATAAACTACGCGCACTGTCGTAAAATTGTCACGAGAAGAAGGGGGGTAAAACCTCTAAGCCACGCAAAGAACGCGCTTTGTCTACCCTGTGGTTTATAGAAGGTAACTGACCATTTCCATGGAAACAAAACTTCTGGACATGACTAATTTCTCGAGTGAAAATGAAGCGCACCTACAACTAGCCTTGGCTAGATTTCAGCACTGAAGGCATTCCAAACATTCAAATTGGTCATCGACCTTATAAGATATTCTAGACATCCTTCAGACTGTCATTGTTGGGTGTGTTTTTTTAAATAGTGTACATTATTTGTTTTCCTGTCATCGGAAGAGAAAGTATTACAAATCTCAAAGGGGAAAAAGATCGATCTCGCGGATCGGGACGCAGCGCAGTCCACAGCTTCAGGCGCAGGCGCTGTTTATCTATGTGAAGCAAACATGGACGTTTCTTCTGGCTGCTTGTCAGTTACGTGAGCTGAGATCAGCCCCGCCTCTGCTCGTTCAGGTCGAATTCCGCTTTCTTCATAACTACCGGCAGCTACAATTTCATGGTAAAGATTATAGCAATGAAAACTTTTGTGATTTTGCTATGTGACGAATATGAACCGTCTTGTCAGTGCGAGTAATCTGTGATGATTTCACAGCTGACTGTTCGCTATCATTCGCTCGACCGTTTCAAATCGAGCGTCTATGCAAACGACATAGGTTCTTACCCTGTCCGTATATCCCTTTGTTGTCCATTTGAACTTTCCAGCTTCGCCACAGAGTATGGCGGTGGCCCTATAGACAGTCATAATAATAATAATTGTAATAATAATAATAAATGGAATTTATATAGCGCTTTATCTTGAAGAGACAAATCAAAGTGCTTGCACTCAACTCATTCTTACAGTCATGCAACCAGTAACAATTAATAGTTCTAACAAGTCCAAATGTGCACGCTCACGCGCGCGCGCGAACACACACATACACACACACAGTCCTTCAGATGAGACTATAAACCGAGGCCCCGTGTGCGAACGCACGCAGAACATCTTGCGCGCACGTTAAATCCTGTTCCGCTTTTCGTAAGAGTAGGCCATTGTGTGCCGGTGGGAACAGATGACAGAATTTACAAAACCGCATACACACGGGGACTGGATGTAAAAAGCACATAAGTGCTTATTCCATTATCCTCGATATAACAGAATAAAATAAAATAAAAGTAAAGTAAAACACACACACTCACACACACATACACACACACACAAACACACACACACACACAAACGCACACACACAAAACACACACACACAACAACACACACACACACACACACACACACACACACACACACACACACACACACACACAACACACACCCGTGTTGTACACTTTGGCAGGGTGATAGAATTTCGGCTGTTGAAGGCAGGGACAGATATGAGATGAAACAGGAAAGGAAAATCTTAGGTTTGAAATAAATATATCTTGAAGCTGGATTTTAAAGTGTCATAAGAAGGGTTTTGGCGAAGACAGAGAGATGGAGGTCATTCCAGATCGATGGACCAGAAATAAAGAGCGACGGCCGACGGTGGATTGGTTGAATCTAGGTATTCGTAAGCACAAGGTATCTGCAGCAGAGCGGAGGGATCGAGAAGGAGCGTACAAGTGAAGACATTCATGCAAGTGAAGACAATACAAGATAATTGCTTGGCCAGTTGCACATTCCTACCTGTGCACTAGCATTTTGGCTGAAACATTCTGGTTTTCAGTTTTAGTGTTTGTATTTCATTGACAGGTGAAACAAATTCAGCCATAGCAGAGTTCATCTTTTAAGTTGCTCTTTGAGGCTGCGGGTAGAGATGGGAAAGACTGGCCAGGTGCTGGTTGATTAAAAAGTTTGGGTAGTACACACGTATGCATAGAAAGTAGTGTGTGTGTGTGTGTGTGTGTGCTTGCTTGCGTGTGTGCACACACACGGTGTGTCTGTGTGTGTGTTGGAGTTTATTATTTTTATTTTTTAATTCTTTTATATCGAGGATAATGGAATAAGCCCGTATGTGCTCTTTTACATCCAGTCCCCGTGTGTATACGGTTTTGTAAATTCTGTCATCTGTTCCCTAGACTAGGTATCATTCCAAGACTATTTATTTATTTATTATTTATTTTTTTATATTGAGAATAATTGAAAAAGCGCTCATGTGCTTTTTTACATCTAGTCCCCGTGTGTATGCGGTTTTGTAAATTTTGTCATCCGTTCCCACCGGCACACAATGGCCTACTCTTACGAAAAGCGGAACAGGATTTAACGTGTGCGCAATATGTTCTGCGTGCGTTCGCACACGGGGCATCGGTTTATAGTCTCATCCGAAGGACTAGGGTTGACGTGTCATGGATCTCGGGGTTGACATTTCTTGGGCCAGTGGCAGTCACTCAGCTTGCTTCTGCTTGTCAAGCCTTTTACATCACCTGTCCATTGATGTCCTGCTCTTCCTCTCAATCTCTTATCACCCTCCAGGGGAAAAAAAGCTGCAGTACTCAGTATCTTTTCCTTGCTTTTAATCACCAAGTCTTTTGATGTTTAATTGCCTTCATGTTTGTATAAATGTGATCAGAAAAGGCATGCAAATAATAGATGGGATATCAAACATAAACATTTCTCTCTTTAAGCCTACACAAATTTAACCTTCCAACCGAGGACATGGGATATTTTCCACACACAAAAATTAATGTAATGCTTTTTCTTCCCCCAAAAATGAATGCAATGCTTTTTTTTCTCCCCCAGAATTATTGCAGTGCTTTTTCTTCGCCCAAAAATTAATTCAATGCCTTTCCTCCCCCCCCCCCCCTAAATTAATGCAATGCCTTTCCTTCCCCACCCCCCCCCAATTAATGTAATGCTTTCTCTCTCTACCCCCCCCCCCCCTCACTCCAAAGAAAAAATGCAAATGCTTTTTTTCTCGAACACAACAATCTCTTTATCTGTTGAAGCAGGTGGCACTAACTGTAAAGCCAGTGACAGTCTCGGCTGTAAGCACTAGGAGCTACGCTCTACCACCACTCTGACAAATGGAACAAGAATTGCTGTGATTTCTCTCTCGGACGCTAAGTTAAAGTGCTTGCATGCTGCACGTGCTGTGCCTTTGGCCTGAGAGATCGTTCCTGTCTGTACGTACGTCCTCGTACCATTCCTCCGTACCTAGCTTTGGGTCTCTGCCTATAATTATCAGAAAGGAATGTCTTGATTTGCTGCTTTGGTCTCGCTTGTCTTTGTATGTATGTGTGTGTGTATGTGTGTGTGTATGTGTGTGTGCGTGTGTGTGTGCGCGTGTGTGTGTGCGTGTGTGTGTGTGTGTGCGTTGCGTGCGTGCGTGCGTGTGTGTGTATGTATGTGTGTGTGTGCGCGCGCGCGCGCGCGCGCGTGTGTGTGTGTGTGTGTGTGTGGCGTGTGTGTGTGTGCGTGCGTGTGTGTGTGTGTGTGTGTGTGTGTGTGTGTGTGTGTGTGTGTGTGTGTGTGTTGTCTTTTCCGAACTTAGCTCTGTCTTTCTGCCTGAGCTGACTGTCTGGTGTCTTTGCCTCTGTTTCTTTTGTGTCTGTCTGGTGTGTCTGTATGTCTCTGTTTCTGTATGTCCTTCGGATGATACTATAAACCGAGGCCCCGTGTGCGAACGCATGCTGAACATCTTGAGCACACGTTAAATCCTGTTCCGCTTTTCGAAAGAGTAGGCCATTGTGTGCCGGTGGGAACAGATGACAGTGCTATGAATAACACGACGCTAAAACAATCAGAAACTCGCCTCACGCATGTTGTGTGTGACATGGGATCAAGGAAGGTGAGGCAGTGTCTGCGTATCCCAAGAACATGCACACACACACACACACACACACACACACACACACACACACACACACACACACAGGTCAAAAACGCTGACTACATTTATATTTCTGCCACAAACAATGTTCACATTTTTTTTACTGATGCAAATCACATACGTTACAGTTCATATGATTTCTTGACCCTCAGAATGCTGCTGCCTTAATGATGGGGAATAAAATAAACAGCTGCATTCGCAAAATCTCACCTTTGGTGAACTTCGGGGCTGTATTCGACGAACGAACAAAAACGTGTTTCTTGAAATTCTTCCTGCGCCAGTAGGGGTCACAAACTAATCAAATCTTGTCTCTTAATGATACAGATAAATCTAAAACAAAAACAAAAAAAAATAATAAAACCTCACCGTGCTGTTTTCTGTTCTGTGATGATGCATTCAAGTTTTCTTGACACAGCTACATTCCAGCTTCGTTCTTTTTAAAATTTGCATCATTAGAGTCAGAAGATTAAATGGAAAGAGAGACAGGAACGCAGATACAGAGACAGTCAGACAGACAGGCAGACAGAGAGAGAGAGAGGGAGAAAGAGAAGGTCAGAAATACATTCAATGAAGATCTGGAGAGAGAGAGAGAGAGAGACAGACAGACAGAGAAAGAAGTTCGGAGACATTATGTAATAAAGATATGCTTTGACCTGATACTTTCTAGTTTTGTTGTTGTTGTTGTTTTACCCACAGCATATTCTAGTTTTTATGCATCAGCAGAGCAGAGCAGAGCAGAGCGAGAGAGAGAGAGAGAGAGGCAGGCAGACAGACAGACAGACAGACAGACAGAGACAGGGAGGCCAGTTCAAGAGAAATATTCAATGAAGATGTGCATGGTCCTCATGATTTCTGGTTTTCTTGACACACAGCTAACTACATTCCAGTGTTTTTCTTGGGTTTTGTTGTTGTTGTTGACGGTGTTGATGGTGTTGCTTCAGCAGAGCTCACAGATAAAAGGAATGCATGACTGGCAGGCCATCCTGCGACCGTTAGCTTCAAAATTCCTCTGCAAATGGTGGGCCACTGTGGTGGTGGTGGTGGTCAGTAGTGCCTGGTCAAATAACGCTCTACTGATATAAGAGTTAAGTTTTGGAGTCAAAACTAATGTGATGCCGCTAAAATTCTGCTTACTTTAAAGACTTCAGCTTGGACCTAGTAACTCAACTCAACTCATGTCTCCATCGCCGCTGTTGTCAAGAGGAGCTCCAGGCAATGTCACCAGGGTTCGCCATCTCTCTGTGTCTCTGCTGAGTTCCACGATCTCCTGCACCCCTCCTCCCAGACTACTGATCTCAGTGATGTTGGCAATGTAGGATGTTGGTGGTCTGCCTCTTTGCCTTCTGCCCTCAACTTTACCTTAGAGAACTGTCGTCATTAGATCTGTCTGTATGTATGTTTCTCTTTGCATGACCAACGTGTCTCAGTCTGCGCTTTCATCCAACATTTGTCTTTGCATTGAGAGTTCATCAAGAATGCTTTAATTAATTCTTCTGTCTGACCATCTGACTCTTCAAAGTCGCCTGTAATAAAGTCATGGGAATGGAAAAGTAAGTTAAAGAGGTAACAAACGCACACAGGGCCATCCCATCTCAGAAATTTGTATATATTTTAATGAGGATCTGAAATATAACCGTAGTGTGGCAGTTCATTAGAGTTTGTAATTTCTTGACTACACTTTCTGATAATACAGCTGGTGTCAACCAGGCTCAAAATGCACATCTACTGTGATTAGCAGAAGTGTAAAACACAACGTTAACATTCATGTCTATGAAAATAGTAGTACTTAGGCTGGGTGGCTCTAGTCCTTCCTACTGAGCCAGTAGCCTATTCCATTTTCGGTATACAATATCAGAGCTTGGAAAATTTCGAATACATGCGCTTTTACATCGGTTAAAGTCCTGATATCAGCTTCCCGGCCTAGGTTGTATTGCACCAGTCTCTCTCTCTCTCACTCATTCTCATTCTCTCTCTCTCTCACTCACTCTCCCTCTCCCTCTCCCCGCCCCCCCCCCCCCCCCCCCCCCCCCACCCTTCCTCCTCCTTCTCACTCTCACTCTCGCTCTCTCGCCTCCTCTCTCTCAATCCCTCTCTCTCTTTCTCTCTCCCTCCCTCTTTATCCCTCCCTCCCTCTCCCTCCCTCCCTGGATTGCTGGCCTAATTTACTACGTTCGTGACACTTACACGTTTTGTTTTACCTTGATGTACCGCAAAATTACAACATACAAACCAGTATCATATAATTATATAAGAGAACCTGTGCGAAAGAATTGCCATTATTCCAAAAACACGAATTCCAACCATCGGGGAGAAACCTTCAAAGCCCCAACCGGCGCTGAAGAAGATTTGCAAGATGGTGGGGACCTTGTGTTCGGCTGTGCAGTGCCGGCTGTCTGCTGCTAGCTAAAATTGAAAGAGAAAGAAAGCATCCTGTCAGCTTTCAGGACACCAGCCAGTCATATATTTTCATCAGTGGCATCTTCGCAATCCCATCCTTACTCCCAAATGCAACTGTCTCTGTCTCTGTCTGTCTGTCTGTCTGTCTGTCTGTCTGTCTGTCTCTCTCTCTCTCTCTCTCTCTCTCTCTCTCTCTCTCTCTCTTTTTTTTTTTCTCTCTCTCTGATATTAATGTTTATCTACTTACCGCACGCTGAAATTATTTTGTTGTGTTTTGTGTTGTCTATTTGTCTCACGAGCCATCTATTTACCGCACGTAAAAATTCTGTTGTTTCGTCTTGTCCGTCTGTCTGCTGTCTCATATATTCTATCTGCTCTTTTTGCGGATAAACAAACACATTTTCCGTGGCTGTAAGTGCTGTTGTATGCGCTTTCCCTCTCTCTCGAAATCTCTTGAAATGATTAGTTGTCTTAGACCTTACAGCAAATTATCAGCAGCATTAGGATTGATGTGGACACGATGGGAGTTGTAATTGTATTGATTGCTTGAAATCTATCTGCTGTGATAATGTGTGGGCTGGTTTTTTTGCAAAAAAGAATTCTCGGTATATGTTCTTTACATGGGAATAAAAAAGAATGATATATTTCGATAATAATCAACACAAGACAATACGGCACAGCATAACACTACCCAGCAAATCACAACACAATACAAA
>CM054135.1:37796648-37809148 GCA_028751875.1 Rapana venosa | reverse complement strand
CACAAGTTGCGGATTTGGACTCGGTAGATAGTCTACATTATTGCAGACATGTTCATTAACAGAAAGGAATGCATGCACAACTTTCTAGTGTGATGTCTTGTCACTAGGCTTGTTAAGGCATTGCCAATCCTAGTGACTATAACACAGACTGATCAAGCTTCTTTCCTTTCTGTCCAGAAGGTGGTACATTTTTTTTACATTTCGGGTCTGTATTCTTGCCACGTCTCTCTGCCCTCCTCTTCCCGGTCACAGACACACTCTGTATTTGCCATGGTGGAATAGCCTAGTGATGTAAAGCTACAAACTCAATGATCGGTCAGTAAGTGAGGAAGCAGGTTCAGACCTCCACAAAAGGTGTGCGTTTAAGGAAATTTTCTCCCTGGAGTTTACATCGGCATTTACTTTATTCTAATGCAGAGATCCTTTATATAAGAGTAAAGATTGAAGTTTCATGTGGAAACCTACACAGAAAATCTTTCGCACATGTTAAATCCCATGCAGAGGGGGGGTGGGGGGGGGGGGTCGGGGGTAGCCTAGTGGTTAGAACGTTGATTTTGCAATTTGACGGCCTGGGTTCGAGCCATCTCCAAGGCACCCATTCGAGGCGATTTCCTCATGGATTTAACACCAGTACCGATTTCACTCCCCTGAAAGTCCTTCAGAGAAGACTATACACTGAGATCCTGTGTGCGAACGCACGCAGAACAACTTGTGCATACGTTAAAATCTGTTCCACATTTCGAGAGACTAGGTAGGAATGGATGACAAAATTTGAGAAACGTGTGCACACAAGTGTTGCGTTATAGACATTATACCCGAAGTCGGAATGCAGCAACCTTAATGATAGGCTAAAGTAGTCATAGACGGAAAATCTCACCATTAGTGAAGCTCTTGAGTTCTAGCCGAGTATGAGGAGTAGTAGGTCAGCTATGACTCGTGGTATGGATGACAGCAGCACACCCATCAAGCAACAGCATCACACCCATCAAGCAACAACAGGACACCCATCAAGCAACAACAGCAGCACAACAGCACACCCAACAAGTAACAACAGCACACTCATCAAGCAACAACAGCAGCACAACAACAGCACACACCATCAAGCAACAACAGCAACACACCCATCAAGCAACAACAGCACACCCATCAAGCAACAACAGCAGCACAACAACAGCACACCCTTCAAGCAACAACAACAGCACACCCATCAAGCAACAGCAGCACACCCATCAAGCAACAACAACATCACACCCATCAAGCAACAACAACAGCACACCCATCAAGCAACAACAGCAGCACACCCATCAAGCAACAACATCACACCCATCAAGCAACAACAGCAGCACACCATCAAGCAACATCATCACACCCATCAAGCAACAGCAGCAGCACACCCATCAAGCAACAGCAACAGCAGCATACCCATCAAGCAACAGCAGCACACCCATCAAGCAACAACAGCAGCACACCCATCAAGCAACAACAACGTCACACCCATCAAGCAACAACATCACACCCATCAAGCAACAACAGCAGCACACCCATCAAGCAATAATATTACACCCATCAAGCACCAACAACAGCACACTCATCAAGCAACAGCAGCACACCCATCAAGCAACAACAGTACACCCATCAAGCAACAACAGCAGCACACCCATCAAGCAACAACAACATCACACCCATCAAGCAACACCAACATCACACCCATCAAGCAACAACAACATCACACCCATCAAACAACAACATCAGCACACCCATCAAGCAACAACATCACACCCATCAAACAACAACATCAGCACACCCATCAAGCAACAACAGCAGCACACCCATCAAGCAACAACATCACACCCATCAAGGAACAACAGCACACCCAACAAGAAACAACAGCAGCACACCCATCAAGCAACAACAACAGCACACCCATCAAGCAACAACAGCAAACCCAACAAGCAACAACAGCAGCACACCCATCAAGCAACAACAGCAAACCCAACAAGCAACAACAGCAGCACACCCATCAAGCAACAACAACATCACACCCATCAAACAACAACAGCAGCAACCCATCAAGCAGCAACAGCAGCACACCCAACAAGCAACAACAGCAGCACACCCAACAAGCAACAAAAGCAGCACACCCATCAAGCAACAACAGCAGCACACCCATCAAAAACAGCAGCACACCCATTAAGCAACAACATCAGCACACCCATCAAGCAACAACATCACACCCATCAAGCAACAGCAGCAGCACACCCATCAAGCAACAACAGCAGCACACCCATCAAGCAACAACAGCAGCACACCTATCATGCAACAACAGCAACACACCCAACAAGCAACAACAGCAGCACACCCATCAAGCAACAACATCAGCACACCCATCAAGCAACAACATCAGCACACCCATCAAGCAACAACAGCAGCACACCCATCAAGCAACAACATCACAGCCATTAAGCAACAACAACACACCCATCAAGCAACAACATCACACCCATCAAGCAACAACAACAGCACACCATCAAGCAACAACAGCAGCACACCCATCAAGCAACAACAGCACATCCATCAAGCAACAACAGCAGCACACCCATCAAGCAACAACATGAGCACACCCATCAAGCAACAACATCAGCACACCCATCAAGCAAACTGTCACCTGGACACGATGGTCTCTGCCAGGTTCAGCTGTCCTAAGACACAGTGCCAGACAACTTCCTTTTAGAGCCCCAGCTTCTCCTCAAGAGTTACAGGGAAAGTGGAGAGGGGTTGTTTTTGTTTTATAAAGCCTTATCCATTTTGTCACATGGGCTAAAAAAAAAACCCAACCCAATCAACCAAACAAAAACCAGAAAAAGCGTAAAGAAGAGGAACGAAAAGAAAGAATTCATGATGGACGGCAAAGAGGAGAAAACACCAAACTTTAAAAACTCAAAACTTATTTGTAGTTGTTTGCTGCATTTGTTTTTGTTTGGTTGTTTGGTTGTTTTGTTTACTTTTTTTATTTTTCGCTTTTGTTTTTGCTCCCAAGAGCTGCCTTTTATATCCCTTCACTAGCTTTTTTTTTTATTCACACAAACAAGAGGTGACGGATTAAAAGTTTTGACACAAAATTGATTCAGCAACTCCTGTAGCCTTTAAAATCGTTGATAGCGGTGTATAGCCATCCCTTTCTTCTTGTCAAAACACACTATCGTTTCTTTTTCCAGTCAGTTGCAGCTTCTTTCTGTGGTCATGTGTCCTGTACCCGACACAACCGCTGCATAAAAGGAGAAAATATTGGCATTTTATATGCCGATATTTTGTAGCTTCCCCCAAAAGGGCTTGCGTTTTTCGTTATCAATTTTAGCAATATGCATTACAGCAATATTAGCGTGCTTTTAAATCATGCAGCTGTAGATTAAAGTTTGGGCGTAAATACGTCAATGTGTTTAGAAAAAAATATATACAATAGTTTTTTGAGTACTTCTGGGATATTTTTCAGGAGAAAATTATGTAAGAATTTAATTATCAGAAATTGAAAATCAAAGTTAAGTACGGATAGGAGTTGATCTCTCTGGAAATCCAGCAATCACGCTGCACTGTTGCGACCCTATAGTTGATTTAATTATATCATGACTTTAGTGCATTTTGCATGATTGTGCAGCAGTAGTTATTTATACTGTGTCCAGCGTCATTGCACGCACTGTTTAAAATATACATAAATCATTGTTATCTATAATACACAGGCGTGCGCGTGAGAGAGAGAGAGAGAGAGAGAGAGAGAGAGAGAGAGATTGAGAGAGAGAGAGAGAGAGAGAGAGAGAGAGAGAGAGAGAGAGAGAGAGAGAGAGAGAGAGAGAGAGAGAGGAGAGAGAGAGAGAATGACAAATTCTTTTATTTCGAGGATAATGAATAAGCTCCCATGTAATTTTGTACATCTAGTGCTTTTTTTTATAATCCAGAGAGAGCAAGCAAGCGAGTGATGGAGAGACAGAGAGTGAGAGAGAGAGTTTATTTTGAGGATAATGAATAAGCTCCCATGTAATTTTTTTACATCTAATGCTTTTTTTTAAAATCCAGAGAGAGCGAGCAAGCGAGCGAGGGAGAGACAGAGAGTGAGAGAGAGAGCGAACGCTCTGAACTCTGGAGAGAGAACTCTGAATTGAACTTTGAAGAGAGAGAGAGAGAGAGGGGGGGGGGGGGGGGCAGGTTAAGGTTGGAGGAGGTACAGTATACACACACCAGAACATCAGCAGATTGCTGGCTTCTAGTCCCCCAGTGTATCAGACTAAAGTCAAAACGGTTTGCTTGTTGAACGAGACAGCAGCTGGGCTGACTACAGGCAGATTAGTCCGAGAGCCCGCAGGAAAAGCTTGTTTTGCGTCATAAAGTTTTTTTCTTTGATGTTTCTAATTGAATTTTCATTGCTGATTTCAAATTTACTGGGAGCCAGACGGTAAACCTTGGGCATTATTGTGTAGACTTGAAAATCCAAGATGGCCGCAGTAGAATTAGAGTGAAAGATGTTGTGAGGGGGTTTCATGCATTTAAAGACATAAAAAATTGACAAATTTGACAAATAGCATGCAATATAAGAAAAGTAATCAAACTTGATGAGGTACACATCAGATATTGAATAAAATGGCTACTTCAGAGAAATCAAGATGGCCGCCATCTATGTAAAGTACGCACCGAGGTTCAGAAAGGTGCTATTCCGCAATGCACCTGAAACCGTAGTATTTAAGTCACTTAAATTATTTAGTTTACAGAAAACAGTGGAACACTCACCAGTGTCTGCTGCCAATTCTCACATTAAGAGTGGCCGATAGGACTTTGAAGAAAGTTCATGTATCCTCCTCATAGGGTGAGACTGCGACAGTCATCGGATTATTGCAGGCAAGCGTTCCTTTGCATTTGCAAAATGCTGTACAGGTGACAGACAGTTTGGTGCAGAAGCACTGTGCTGTGCTGCATCCAGTTTTGCAGCCGCAGTTGACAAGGTTGAGGACTTCATCAGGAGCTGGCAGCTGATCATCAAGTCCAAGGGCTGGGCGGAGTGTTGATTGATGTAGCTCCCATCCATAGTCAACAGGATCCAGCTCAGGAGGAGATGGCTCACCTGCAGCTTGCCACAGCACAGCCTGAAAATGTGCTCGTTTCATATGGGCCTGAAAACTTGCCATCGTTGGAGGAAGGCTACTCAGTTTGGGGGGAATGTGTCTCTTTCCAGTAATCCTCTTCCTGAAAATGCTTGCTCGAACAGTGTTCAGGTTGACCTCTGATTCCTCCCCATACAGCAGACTAGTGTACTGCAGACACGACTCAGATATTTCCTGGATAGGTGCAGAATATCTTCCAAGCTTCAGCTCATCAGAGAATACTTGAAGCTTCTTGAGGACTGTCATCTTTCCAATTCCAGCAAAGGAAGAAACTGTGTCACATCCAGTCAATGCATGAGCTGCCAGCAGATTAGGCATTATGGTTGCATGCTTGCTGACAACTTTGTTGACGCTTATGACGTTATGAGTGGACGTGCATGACTCGATAGACAGAGTTACGTTCTGGGACAATCCTTTGGTCTTCATGTACAGATGATGGGCCAAGATGACGAGTACATCAGTGTCATCAGAAACAACCCTAATGTTCCTCTGTCCTAATGACGATTCGTTGATGACATGAAACGCCATTAGCACATCAGCTTCTTCATGACACAGAGGGGCTTGCTGAAGTCCAGACCCCATGTGTATAGGGTGTGGGTCTGGCCCAGTGATGACAACATCTGCTCCTGCCGGAGGCTGCATGCTGCAGAGCCGACGTACTATCATTTGTATCAGATGTTCCTTGTTGGCAGTGACTTTCAGCATGACACTTTGCTGTGGTAGAGGCGACTCTTCAGTCAGGTTGTACACACGACTGGTCCCCTTTTGACGGATGGTTCGACAGCATGACTTTGTGCTCAGTTTGTAGTATCTGTCAAAGACCACATGTGACACTGGTGCTGATTTAACTCGTCGCAAAATGGTGTCAACTGTGGCTGAGATGAAAGCCGAGACTTTAGCTGGAGCTGCAAGCCAAGGTACTGTCCACAAAATTGCACAGCCATCCAGGACGACAACAGTGGGAGGTTCTTGGTTGCGAACACCACAGAGAATCTGTAGTTTGTTCTTCAGAGCAGCCTTGCTTGTTGTCCTCATGTCACCATTCTCGTCAAAAAGTGCTGTAGGTTGTAGAGCTAGTTCATGGGAAAAGAAGGTCTCAATAGAAACGGATTCTCTGGAAGTCGGATATATATATATATATATATATATATATATATATATATATATATATATATATATATATATATATATATATATATATATATGTGTGTGTGTGTGTGTGTGTGTGTGTGTGTGTGTAGTGTAGTGTGTCAGTGTGTGTGTGTGTAGTGTAGTGTGTCAGTGTGTGTGTGTAGTGTGTGTGTGTGTGTGTGTGTATGTGTGTGTGTGTGTATGTGAGAGAGAGAGAGAGAGAGAGTGTGTGTGTGTGTGTGTGTGTGTCATGTGTTTCAGTGTGAGAGAGAGAGAGAGAGAGTCCAAACTTTATAACCTTCTTCTGCCCTAACCCCCCCCCCCCCCCCCCCCTAACCGGCTCTCTCTCTCTCTCTCTCTCTCTCTCCTCTCTCTCTTCTCTCTTCCCGGAATCATAGAATTCTCAACACACTGAGCGTGGATTTTATGAAACAAAGCTGAGCTCCAGAAACATGCTGCACCTGTTTGTGCATCACTTACATGCAGAACGGTCTCTATTAACATTCCAATAATGCCAGAAAACTACACTTACTTCAGTGTTTAAGGGTCTGATGTTGAAGAGAGAAACACTTGTCTTTCATTTTCAGGCCGTTAAAACATCGCGCGACCTTTCCGTGATGGTGTATTTGACGCTCAACTTTGTCGGACTTTTGTTTTGAGTACACAGAGGTGTGTCGTCTGCTAGCCTAGCACGCGCATTCCTCCACCGGCGTAGCCTACATATCATTCAGGAGGGAAGCAGGCCGCACTCTGCATCTTTCAGCGCAGCCTGTAGCATCACAGCGAGAGGTTCTGTTAGCGTTAGCACCCCTGCGCGAATCTAGGTCGACTCATCCATGGGTCGTTTGACATCATTCTTGCACGAGAGGGGTTGGTGTATTTCCACCAGCAGAAAAAATTATGCCCATGAGATACAAGTTGGCTCCCGATTGCTATCAAGTCTAGAGACCCTGAGGAAGCAGTAGCACCAAAGAAAAAACTTTATGATGGAAAACAAGGTTGTAGTACTCGTACATAGACTCGGCTCTCGGACTAGATAGCAGACCATAAGACCAGACCATGGCCCTTTACTTCCTTGATACTAACATTTTTTCTTTGGGGCTTTGGGAAGAGGAGTGGTGGAGGTGGTGTTTGTTTTCTGACCAGCTTCACAGGTAGTATAGGCAGCTGTAGCCTAAAGATGGAGAAGGTGAAAGTGAATCACTACAGGTCTTGGAATGGGGATGTAGGGGTGGGGGGTGGGGGTGGGGGTGCAGTGGATGGGTGAAGGTGAAGTAAGCATTAACCCTGGTGTATACTGTTTAGTTGTGTCTGTCTTTGAAGACTGTTGTGATTTCGGGCAGTAGCCAGATGAATCAGCAGTATGTATAGTATAGGGACTGAGAGAGACAGTATAGTAGTGATGGGTGCTGCTTTACAGTATGTTGGTCAGATGTTAGGGTGATTCGTTTGATTTTTCTAGGTGCTGACTTATAGGAGACCTCTAGGAGAGGGGGGAGTAGAGAGTGAGAGATGAAGAAGAGGGGGCGGGGGGGGGGGGGGGGGGAGAGGAGAGAGGGGGGATGGAGAGAGGGGCAGCGAGACACAGACAGACACGCGCGCGCGTACAGAGAGATAGAGATAGAGAGAGACAGGAAGACAGACAGACAGAGAGAGAGAGAGAGAGAGAGGGGGGGGGGGGGTGGAGACAGACAGACACACAGACGCAGAGAGATACACAGGCAGGCAGACACAGACATGCATACAGAGAGAATGTGGCAATGAAAACAAGGGTATAGATAGCCTCTCCTATTCTCTCTCTACCTCTTCTTTCTGCACGGAAACACATAATTATAGACAGACACACACACATTGTTGTATATGTCTATATATCCTGCAGTTGATAACCTGGCCGTGTTTGTGTTTTGTCTTTCAGAGAACCTCTCTGAAGGAAGACTGAATAAACCTTAAGGTTAGAGAACCCCCCAATTGCTTGACTTGCTGTGTGTGTATTCACGCACACTCTCGCATGCACACTCACACGTGCGCGCATTCGCACACATCACACACAGCCTTGTGTTTGCATATATATACACACGATCAGAGAACTGGGGAATGAAAATAAGCAAGCTCAAGGCATCATCAGCCGTTCTATCAGGGAAACAGGCAACAACGAATCCCTTCTGCACCCAACAAGACCAGCTTTATTCAGTGTCCTCCATATCATACTACAGCAGTGGAGGGGCCGAGGAGGGACGGGCGTCCAGACACAGAGGAGCGGGAATGCTGGATTTCTTTGTATTCTGTCAGTATTCAGAGCTTCGAGGCATTATCTTTGTTTAAAAGAGAGAGTGTGTGAGGTGAAACCACTGAGTATAGTTGAGTATCAAGGCTGCCCCCCCTGGCAAAACTGCTAGTGCTGTGGAGTGTTGATTGTGTATGGGTTGTGGGTTCAATACCTGTCTGAGGTGTATGTCTAGAGAAGCATTTTGTCGATAAAGTTGGCGAACTAGCGATGAAGCGCGCAATTAAAGAAATTGCAGGTTTGGTCCTGTTTCAAACTGGATTTTTCTTCCGTCCCCTTTAGCATGATTTGTGGTTTGGGTGCTAGTCATACAAATTAGATGACAGGTTAAAAAAAAAGAGTCCCGTATGCAACATGAATTTATTGCATGATTAAACCACACTAACAAGAGGGTTGCCTACGTATAGCAAGAAAAAATACACTTGTTCTGTGCTTTTTGCCAGCCCCATTCTGTGATACTGTTTATTGTCCCAATGGCCACATGCATTCTGGTTCCCACTGTATGGGTTCGGCTAAACAGAAAATGCCCTCTTGACTTAAAATTGCTATACCCGCGACAGGAAATTTTGAATCACATGTTGCATTATTAACTTTTCTAATGCAAAATTCACAGCTACCTTAATTAATTTCGTAACCAACAATGAACGTGTCCATGGCACTCGAGCTTTATTGATGCAGGACAATGCTATTTCAAAGCAGCAAGTACAGAAAACAATCTTAAATTGCTAACTGGGTGTAAATCAGCATCATCTTTCTCCTTGTAGATCATCAACATTTGTCATAACAATAGAAAAAGGAAGGATGTTTAATCATGTGCCTGCCTGTGTCCCAGTTGCAGTGTGGCCTCAACTCTGACTTTCCCCCTACCCAACCCCCATATCAATCACTTTTCCAACTCCATACTTTCCGTCTGCAGTGCGATTGTTTCAGGCTTCAGGATGTTGAAGATTGATGAGGAGCCTGTGGAAGGACGGACATGGACAGAGCAGGCATCTCACACATTCTAGCTCTGTGACTAAGCTGCCATTGTGGATAGCATGGGTTCTTGTAGACAGACAGACATGGACAGTGTAATAATAATTAAAAAAAAAACAATAACAAAATAACTTCATTAATGATGATGATCATCATACATACTACTACTACTACTACTACTACTGCTACTGCTGCTACTACTACTACTACTACTACTACTACTACTACTACTACTACTACCACCACCACAACTACTAAAACAACTACTACAACAACTACTACTACTAATGCAATTTATATAGCGCTGAATCTGTTAAAGCAGCAAGTGAAAGTGCTCGCATTCAAATCATATACATGTATGTAATCGCCCATGAAGATGTATCAAATGCGCGCGTACACACACAGACGCGCACACACAGACATACAGACACAGACACACACAGACACACACAGACACACCCCACGACACACACACACACACACACACACACACACACACACACACACACACACACACGTAGGGATCTCAATGCAGGCATCTCACAACTTCTAGTTATGTGACTGAACAGTCATTGTCATTAAGTATTCTAGCCGACAGAAAGACAAGTACAGAGTAGACATCTTACATAATTTATTCTAGACAGAGTAAATCTAGCTATGTGAGTAAACAGTCATTGTGATCAGTATGAATTCTAACAGACAGACATGGGCAGGGTAGGCACCTCACATATTCTAGCTGTGTGACTAAGCAGTCATTGTCGTTAGTAGGAATTCGAGCTGGTGATATTTTCTGTGTGTTGGATCAATATAGGTACCACTGGACATCACTAAACGTGGTCCTGCAGTGATGAACGGCTGTATATCACTTTAAGTCACGGCAGATTTCTCTGCGTGAAATTCGGACTGCTCTCCCCTGGGGAGAGCGCGTTGCCACAAGAGCAGCGCCACCCATTATTTTATATTTTTCTGTCTATTTTTTCCATATAATTATGGGAGTGCCTTTTTCTACACAATTTTGCCAGGGACAACTCTGTTGTTGCACCCAGACACCCATTCACGGTCTAGCAGATGGGGGACAAGTTTCGGGTACAAGCGGGGATCTTACCCGGACTTGTCGCTGTCTATGCAGGTGCGTTACCCTTCAGACCACCGATCAACATTAAGTTTGGGTGAAGCCTCGTTTGATTTCACCAGCATCACTCCAGTTTCCTGTTTTCGTTTCCCGAAAAACGATGTGACTGCATGCTGCGGGGATGTTTCATACTTTGCTAAAACAGCCACGTCGAAGATGCTGTCTGCATCTGTCTTCCTTCGGGCTTTTTTTCCTGTTCTCTTTTGTCTGTATTTGGTGTCTCTTCTGTTTTCTTCTTATCTCTGCCTCAGTCTGGCCGTATTCCTGTCTGTATGTATGACAGAACGGATGAAAACATTTGCAAAACTGCACTCACGGGGGACTGGATGTAAAGAAAAAAGCACATGAGTGCTTATTCCGTTATTGTGGAAATAAAACAATAAAAAGAAAAAGAAAATAATACGTAGCTAATTCTTTTTTTGTTTTTTTTGCCTGTCATACTGTCTTATTGCCATGTCTGTCTGTATGTCTGTTTGCTTCTGTCTGTCTCTCTGTGTCTGTCAAATGTACTTAATAGTTGTTTCTCTCCCCCCCCCCCCCCCCCCTTCTCCCCTTCTCTCTCGCTCTCTGTCTCTTGCACACACTCACACACATACATATACGCACACACGCACGCACGCACGCAAACACATGCACCCACACCCACACATACACACACTCACACACGCGCGCGCGCGCACACGCACACACACTTGGCTTAATATGTGTCCTTTTGCCCTGTCAATCTGCTTTGGAGACACTTGTGTATTTCTACCCTTGTGTTTAGTCTATCTATCTATCTATCTATCTATCTATCTATCTATCTATCTATCTATCTATCTCTGTCTGTCTGTGTCTATCTATCTATCTGTCTATCTATCTATCTATCTATCTGTCTGTCTGTCTGTCTATCTATCTATCTGTCTGTCTGTCTGTCTGTTGTTTGTCTGTATGACTGTCTGCCTCTGTCAGTCTGTCCTCTCTCTGTCTCTTTCTGCTTTTCTATCTGTATGTCTCTGTGAAAGAAGACTAGTAACTAGTTTAAGCTCTCTGTCTGTCTGTCTGTCTGTCTCTGTCTATCTGTCTGTCTGTCTGTCTCCCTCTCTCTCTCTCTCTCTCTCTCTCTCTCTCTCTCTCTCTCTCTCTCTCCCTCTCCTCCCCCTCCCTCCACCCCCCCCCCCCCCCCCCCACACACTCTCTCTGTGAAAGAATGACGGGTTTCATCTCAGCCCCTCTCTCTTGTAGACATGCTGGCTACAGGGAGAATGAGAAGAAAGAGCCAGCCAGCCTGGCGTGTGGACAGTTGTTCACAGAGGCCCTTGGAATAAACAGTTTCTCTCTACTTTTTCCTTAACTTTGTTTGTTTGATGTTTGTGTTTTGTTGGGGTTTTTTGTTCGGTTTTCTTTTTTTTCTTCATTCCTACATTCGTGTAGAAGTCTTCATGCTTTCTTGCCCTCTTCTTTTTTTTTCTTTTCTTTTCTTTTTTTAAACCGAGTTTTTATTTATTTTTATTTTATCTATTTATTCTTTTATATCGAGTATAATGGAATAAGCAGTCATGTGCTTTATTACATCCTGTCCCCGTGTGTATGCGGTTTTGTAAATTCTGTCACCTGTTCCCACCGGCACACAATGGCCTACTCTTACGAAGAGTGGGACAGGATTTAACGTGTGCGCAAGATGTTCTGCGTGCGTTCGCACACGGGGCCTCGGTTTATAGTCTCATCCGAAGGACTTTTGGGGGAGAGTGGAGTCTGCACTGATGTTAACTCCAGGGGAAGATATCCCCTTGAACGGGAATCGAACCCGGGTCGTCAGATTGCGAGCGCAATGTTCTGACCACTAGGCTAT
>CM054135.1:37766648-37784148 GCA_028751875.1 Rapana venosa | reverse complement strand
ATAATATTGAATAGACTGAAGCCACAAGCAGAGACCATCATTGCTGAGGAACAAGCAGGTTTCAGAGCAGGGCGCAGCACAACAGAACAGATATTCAACCTCAGAATACTATGTGAGCGGTACCTTCAACATCAACAAGACCTATACCACGTATTTATCGATTTTAAGAAGGCATTTGACAGGGTGTGGCATGCAGCTTTGTGGGCAACCATGAACTTGTACAGCATCAATGCAAACCTGATCAGAGTCATCAAACAGCTGTACAGCGAGGCCACCAGTGCAGTGTACTACAACAACAACATTGGAGAATGGTTTCGAACAACAGTTGGAGTAAGGCAGGGCTGTCTACTCTCACCCACCCTTTTCAACATCTTCCTTGAGAGAATCATGGCTGATGCACTGGAACATCATGAAGGATCAGTCAGCATTGGTGGCAGAACGATCACAAACCTCCGCTTCGCAGATGACATTGATGGAATAGCAGGATCAGAAAAAGAGCTTGCCAGCCTAACAGAACACTTGGATAAGGCCTCCAAAACATACGGCATGGAAATCAGTGCAGAGAAGACCAAACTGATGACTAATAACACCAACGGCATTAGCACTGATATCAGGGTTAATGACCAGAAGCTGGAAACAGTTCAAAGCTTCAAGTACCTGGGAGCCATTGTATCCGACCAGGGATCCAAGCCAGAAGTAGTATGCAGGACTGCACAGACAATAACAGCTTTGTCAAAACTAAACACCATCTGGAGAGATAAGAATATCTCACTTATCTCCAAGATCAGACTAATGCGCTCCCTTGTCATATCCATATTTCTGTATGCCTGTGAATCATGGACCCTGACTGCAGATTTGGAGAGAAGAGTACAGGCAGTGGAGATGAGATGCTTTCGGAGACTCCTTGGCATCTCCTACAAAGACCACATAAGCAACGAAAGCGTGCATAACAGAATCCAGCAAACCATTGGACCCTATGAGAACCTTCTAACGATCGTGAAAAAGCGTAAACTTAAGTGGTATGGGCATGTCACAAGATCCCAAGGAATTACAAAGACAGTTTTACAAGGCACTGTCCAAGGAGGAAGAAGAAGAGGCAGACCAAGGAAGAGATGGGAGGATAACATCAGCGAATGGACAGGCCTAGAACTCAACAAAACCCTGAGAAAGGCAGAACAGAGAGAAGAATGGAGGGAACTGGTTGCTGAGTCTTTGAGGGTGCCCCCACGGTCGTCGGACTACGGGACAGATAGATAGATAGAATAGAGATGTATACTTGCTTGATATGTATACTTGCTTAATATGTATACTTCCTTGGTATGTTTTGGATTATAAAACGATGCCAACAGCAAACCTTTTTTGCCCCGTGTTCTTAAATATACTTGGAATTCATGTTGTATGCGGGACCTTGGTCCGTTATTCCGACCAGAGAACAAACACTTGATCACCATGTTAGGGTCTTGTGGGATAAGCGAGACAATCTTGCTTTTTAGTAGGTTCAAACCATAGACCTCCCACCTTCTAGATATCTACGAAAACCTCTATACCACCAAAACATTCGCTGATAATGGTACTGCACCAGAAACAGTCAGTGAGACTATGCGTGCGAATGGTGGATGAGGTGAACTACTATACTCTGTTATTTTTGAATTTGTTAGATGGCTAAAGGCCACAATAGAAATACACACCATCGGCTCATACCCGATTGAAGTTAACTGACAACTCTAACGAAAAGTGTCCAGCGCAGTTTACCAACACAAAACGATTGGCAGTTTGGTTGCGCAGTATATTAGATGTATATCAAGTGTACGTGTCTATTACTCTCATCTCTCCTTTTCAACACCTTAAAGGGTACCTGCGCTTAGCTATTCTCTTTAACATCTTCTTGGAAGGAATCATATCAGATTCACTCGAAGACCACGAAGGTACAGTCAGTATCAGAGGTAGAACCATCACCAGTCTCTGATTTACTGATGACATAAATGACCAGGAAGGAACACAAACAGTGCCGAAAGCCTTGGTAAAATATTCAGACGGTACCTCGAAGGCATATGGTTTATGGAGATAAGTGTAAAGAAAACCAGAAGCATAGCCAACAATAACGCAGAAGGCTCCTCAGATGATACCATACTGAACGTACAAGTACTACGAACTGTCAGCAAGGTCAAATACTAAGGGTCTAGCGTCACGAACAAAGAATGTAGGCCAGAAATCCTCCTACGTATTGTAAGCCAGTCTTGAAAGAAAAGACACAGAGCTCCGCCAAAACAAAAAGTAGACCGTTGCGATCACTGTTGATAATCGTCTTCCTAAATGCTGGTAAGACTTGAACACTTAACACTCAAATGTCGGAAGAAAGATAAACACAATGGAGACGGGATGCTAAAGATGGTCTTCTTAGAATTTCACACAAAGAGCACACAGCAAAGAGAGGCCAAGAAAACTCCTGACAATTGAACCTCAAATGGACCTGCTGACAACTACAAAGAGAAGGAAGCTAAAGCGGTATGGGAGTGTCACACGTACGAAGCCCCGGCTTGGCAAACACAAGTCCACGAGGCACAGTGGAGGGCTGGCTAAGGCAAGGCAGAGATCAAGAGGGGAGCAATCTGCATGCATTATCAAAGAATGGACACGACCTTGCCAACTTAGAAAGGGCAGCAAGGGACACAGGAAAATGGCGTTATTTGATCGCGACGTTGACAAATGCCTCCAACGGGCAACTGGGCCTGGGGTGAGGTGAGGTGACGCGAGGTACAGTGATGCTGCCATTGCTCAATAATCTGACCTGGCATGACTGCTTAGTGCGCAGGAATTTCCCTTCCTTTCAGTTCTCACCCCCTCCCCCCTTCCTACCCTTATCTTCCCCTCTCCCTCCTCTTCCCACCTGGCTTGAAACCTCTGTGATCCATGGTTGCATCATTACAACATCGCCATCATATAACCCATCCGACCCCCATAAAGTTTTCCCCCACTTTTGAGAACCAGGCTAGACTCATGACTCAGGAATACTTTATTATTATCTCAATGGCGAGGTTTCAGGGGAAACTTGTTTGCAGAATATGGTTGTCATTCTCGTCTGCTGTCTGCTTCATCTTCTTTTAGTCTGTCTGAATCATAGGACCAACTCTTTTTTTTTTTTTTTTTTTTTGGGGGGAGGGGGGGGGGGGGAGATTGGATCGCCGTAAACCAGCTGTTTCTGTTTTCTCTGTGTGTGTGTGTGTGTGTGTGTGTGTTTGTGTGTTTGTGTGTGTGTATGTGTTATGAAACGATACTACTACTACTGCTACTATACTACACTATACTACTACCACAAACCCATAGTTTCTGTCTATTATGTGATGTGTGTTGTTGTGTTGTTGTGTGTGTCTGTGTGTTATGAAACGATACTACTACTACTACTCTACTCTACTCTACTACTACTACTACTGTGCTGCTAGCTGCTGCTGCTGTTATAGTTTTGTGCTCAGTGTCTGCTGCAGTTATAAAGCTGATTCTATGTCGCCTAATCTTAATGATACAAAAAGCTTTAGGCGTTTACCTTTAAAAGTAACCTCCCTAACTCAAGCGGACAAGATCATTTTTAGCTGAAATGAATAGCTATATGCTCTATAACAGTACTTAGGTTAAGTTGGTATTGTCAGTTAACACTTGGTAGATTTTTCTTGGTTTGATTTTGATTTATATGTTGTTTATGCTTTCAAACACACAACAACACACACACACACACACACACACACACACACACACACACACACACACACACACACACACACACACACACACACAGTGTAGGCTATAGTGTGCTGGTGGGAGCAAATGACATGATTTACAAAATCACATGCACACGGGGACTGTAAAAAGCACCTATACATATATACATGTGCATCCATCCATCCATCCATACATAGATACAAACAAACATCCATCCATCCATACATCCATCTATCCATCCGTACATACATACATGCATGCATACATACATACATACATACAGACAGACATAATACATACGTACACACAGACATATATACATACATAAATACATACATACATAATAAATACATATATACATCCCTCCCTCCCTCCCTCCATCCATCAACCATCACATCCATACAGATAACATACATACAGACAGACAGACAGACAGGAATACAGACAACATACATACACACATACATACCTACATACATGCATACATACATCATAATACATACATACATACATACATAGATCCATAGATCCATCCTTCATACATTACATACATCTTACATACAACATACAGACAGACAGACAGACAGACAGACAGGACAGACATACATACATACATACATACATACATACATACATACATACATACATACATACATACATTCATACAGACCATTCACTTCTTCAAAGTGGTAACTTTCCATCTAAAACGGATGGCCTCCTTTCCAACAAGTTTCAACATCCGACATTTGAAATCTTGGCCATACTTGAAACCATCTTTTACAAAACCTGTCCTGTTTACTGTCCCTACAACTTTCGCTTGTCTACCCCTCAATCTCTCCCCTAACTATCCCGCCTCCAAGTGCTTCCATTCTTTTGTTCGATACGTGTAAAAGCCCTTAGGTTTTCCTGTTTACGTGCTTGTGGAGGGGTAGTGTGATATGTGTGTGTGTGTGTGTGTGCATGTTTGCGCGTGTGTGTGTGTGTGTGTGAAGTGTTTGTGTGCGTGCGCGCGTGTGCGTGTGTTGTGTTTGGTTGTGTGTGTGTGTTGTGGGGTGTGTGTGTGTGTGTGTGTGTGTGCTTGTGTTCGTGCTTGACTTACGCATGTACGTATTTACGCTCAATTCCGTGCATACACGTACGCGCAAATACACATACACAGAGATTGTGCACATACACACAGATTGTGCGCACACACACACGCGCGCGCGCTGCGCAGACACTAATCTACGTGCAAGAATGAACACGCTCACATAGGCGCACACATGCAACGGTTCCCAGAAGAAAACTATTTGCCAAACCTAATTATCGCTTGACATTTAAAAAAACCCACAACCACCCAGTTTATTGCGGCTTCGTTTCAGGTTTTGATTTATCGTGGGCTGTCTCCACGGGAAGATAAGAGGAAACAAAATCCAAGGCAGTTAAATATTCGCAGTTGATATAGTACCACTCAGGAGATGCTGAAGAACATGAAAATGTTAGGAACCAGATGATTTTGTGGATTCGGGGTCTTAAGCATCCATCTGAAAAATCATACGATCCCTAGTTTCGAGGTTGAGCCAAAACGGCATTTTCGTCCCTGTTCTACTAGACTGGGATTCAACATCAGGGTGCTAGTCATTTAGATGGGGTAATAAACTGGAATACTGCGTGTGCTATTCAGCACAGTTTGATAGTTTTATGGCAACCAAAGTTATCGAAGGCACCGTTTTTCTTGGCAACCTACTTCTCTAGTTTTTGTGACAGGTTTCTGTGCAATAAGTCTAGGTTGTTGATCTCAGTGGTTATGGGAATGGTCGTGTTCAGTTTGTTTTATTTTCTCTGAAAAATGATAATATTTGCTGCGTGTCTGAAACGAATGTAATTCTTATGCCGATGGGAACAAATACAGATATTATAGTTCTTGTTTTTCTTGTTTTTAAAATCGGTGAAGTCTTGCTTTTTTTGCTTGAATAAAAGTGAGAAAAAACTATATTGTTTCTCCCTTCTTTTCTCTCTCTCTTTTCTTACAAACTCGTTCTTAACTTCTTCTCTTCTTCGCTTCTCTCTTATCATACTGACTCTTCTCTGTCTCTTCTCCTCTCTTCTTCTCTCTCTCTCTCTCTCTCTCTCTCTCTCTCTCTCTTCTCTCTCTCTCTCCTCTCTCTCTCCTCTCTCTCTCTCCTCTCCTCTCCTCTCCTCCTCTCTCTCTCTCTCTCTCTCTCTCTCTCTCTATATATATATATTATATGTATATATATATATATATATATATATATATATATTTATATTATATGTGTTGTGTGTGTGTGTGTGTGTGTGTGTGTGTGTTCGTGTGTGTATGATGTATGTATGTATGCGTGTAAATGATTTGAGTGCAAGCGCTTCGATTTGTTTTTTTTTTTTTTTTTTACAAGATTCAGCGCTATATAATATTCTATATATTATTATTATTACGTTTGTGTGTGTGTTTTTGAAAAATCTTAGCACATCTGTTTTTCGTATGTGGATATTTCAAGATTAAAGGTTGCCGTTTAAAAAAGTAGGGATCCCAGAAACCGTTAGAGAAACACAGATATTTGAATAACACAGAAGGATGGCAGTTAAGAAAGCTTCCTTGGTTGAATTAGCATAAGCTATAGGACACTTGCTTTGCCTGTGATTTCATGTGTATGTGTCTGCAGCTTCTTGTCTCTGGAAATAATATTGTTTTCTTTGCTTCTTGCTTTGCTTTGGTGTGTGTGTGTGTGTGTGTGTGTGTGTGTGTGTGTGTGTGTGTGTGTGTGTGTGTGTGTGTGGGGTGTGTGTTGTGTGTGCGTGCGTGCGCGCGCACTTTAGCACTGAGGCATTTATTGTCCAAATTTTCATCCAACCATTCATTCATCGATTCGATCGTCCTCAAGCCCTTTGAGGGTTTTTTCCCTCCATACCGATTCATAGTTATTTCCAATTGCCCAAGATGACGTGTTACTCTTTAACGTGAATACGTGTGTTTTAACTCTTCACCTCGAAACCGCCCGGCAGCAGATGGATTTAAGAAAATAATTCGCGAGGGGAATGAGTGTGCATGCATTTAGGTGTGTGACACTTCGTGCACCTACCGATCCATTCAGTTACCCGCGAGTATACATCTACGTAGAGGTAGATGTGGGTGAGTGTGCAGTGAAACACCATGTACACATGTATCCAGATTCAAGGAAACCTGCATGTGTAAACTCACACACAACCACACATACGTACACACATAAACAAGGGGTTGGGAGAGAGAGAGAGAGAAGAGAGAGAGAGAGAGAGAGAGAGAAGACAGACAGACAGACAGACAGACAGACAGACAGACAGAGAAACAGAAAGACAGATAGACAAATGCACACACACAACACAACACAACACTTACACACACACATATCAAACTCTCTCCCTTGCCCACCACACACCCAAGTTTATATCTCAAAGACCATTGCAAACATAACAAATCTGGCTAGTCACATTAGCCCTGTCAGGAGGGCTCATTCTCATTTGTTACCATTCCCAGATGGGTCCTTCTCATCTGCAACTGTTCCCAGAAGGCTTCTACATATTGGATCTCCCTGACATCACTCAGCATAAAACAGTTTGTTTATTTGTGTTACACTTCAGGTTTTGAGTTATCCTCCACGTGCCCCTCAGTGAGGGGAGATAAGGTAAATGGAATCAAGGAAATTAGGCCTGCAGTTGATAAACCCTGGGCCCACTCTTTAAGTACTGAAAAACCAGGCATGTAGAGAAACAGGACGATTTGTGGATTAGAGGTTAGGATGTTTTGCTGTCAAAGGAAGGATATTGCTGGTTTGAGGGCTAATCTCCTCAAGGTGCATGTTTCATTTCCATTCCAATAAACAGAGATGACAGGAAGTTAGGTTCACAGTTGATAAAGCACAGGCCACTCTTTAGATACTGAAAAAACCAGAACATGTTGGGAAACAGGACGATTTGCGGATTAGAAATTACGGCTTTCTGCTATCAAAGGAAGAAGATTGTTGGTTTGAGGGTTAATCTGCAGACGCATTTTTCATTTCCATTTCGATAGACAGGGATGACAGGTGTTGGGACTTAGCTTTCAGATCAGATGATGAAGTGGCAGTGTTGTGTTGATCTTGTGTTTAATGCTCAGAAAGGCATATGTGGCAGGAGAGATGTTTCTGAGACAAGTATGATTTTGTAGTGCATTGTTTTTGTTGGTAGTCAAGTGAAAAGTTATCTGCGTTCAGTTCAACCCCTTATTATTCCTATGTGGCATTATAGTGTTAATCTTTGTGTGTGTTTGTGTTGTGTGTGTGTGTGTGTGTGTGTGTGTGTGTGTGTGTGTGTGTGTGTGTGTGTTTGTGTGTGTATGTGTCCAGTATCACTTATGTGGAAAGGCGTAATATTGAATACTTACACTATTCATGCATGCACACACACAACTACATCAAAATCTCTTCTTTACTCTCCCCTCATCCAGTTTATATCTCAAACACCAGTGCAAACATAAAGAACCAGCCACACTAGCCCTGTCAGGAGGGCTCATTCTCATTAGTTACCACACCCAGAAGGTTCCCTTTCACTGTGACCATTCCCAGAGGGCTGCTAAATATTGGCCCTCCCTGACATCACTCAGCATAAAACAGTTTGTTTATTTCTGTTACACTTCAGGGTTTGAGTTATCCTCCATGTGCCCCTCAGTGAGGGGAGATAAGGTAAATTGAATCAAGGAAATGAGGCAGGGATGAGGCCTGCAGTTGATAAAGCCTGTGCCCACTCTTTAAACGCTGAAGAACCAGGCATGTAGAGAAACAGGACGATTTGTGGATTAGAGGTTAGGATGTTTTGCTGTCAAAGGAAGGATATTGCTGGTTTGGGGGTTGATCTCCTCAAGGTGCATGTTTCATTTCCATTCCAATAAACAGAGATGACAGGAAGTTAGGTCCGCAGTTGATAAAGCACAGGCCACTCTTTAAATAGAACATGTTGGGAAACAGGACGATTTGCGGATTAGAAATTACGGCTTTCTGCTATCAAAGGAAGGAGATTGTTGGTTTGAGGGTTAATCTGCAGACGCATTTTTCATTTCCATTTCGATAGACAGGGATGACAGGTGTTGGGACTTAGCTTTCAGATCGGATGATGGAGTGGCAGTGTTGTGTTCATCTTGCGTTTAATGCTCAGAAAGGAATATGTGGCAGGAGAGTTGTTTCTGAGACAAGTATGATTTTGTAGTGCATTGTTTTTGTTGGTAGTCAAGTGAAAAGTTCTCTGCGTTCAGTTCAACCCCTTATTATTCCTATGTGGCATTATAGTGTTAATTTTTGTGTGTGTTTGTGTGTGGTGTGTGTGTGTGGTGTGTGTGTGTGTGTGTGTGTGTGTGTGTGTGTGTGTGTGTGTGTGTGTGTGTGACCAGTATCACCTTATGTGGAAAGGCGTAAAATGCAATACTTACACTATTCATGCATGCACACACACAACTACATCAAAATCTCTTCTTTACTCTCCCCTCATCCAGTTTATATCTCAAACACCAGTGCAAACATAAAGAACCAGCCACACTAGCCCTGTCAGGAGGGCTCATTCTCATTAGTTACCATTCCCAGAAGGTTCCCTTTCACTGTGACCATTCCCAGAGGGCTGCTAAATATTGGCCCTCCCTGACATCACTCAGCATAAAACAGTTTGTTTATTTGTGCTACACTTCAAGTTTGAGTTATCCTTCACGTGCCCCTCAGGGAGGAAAGATAAGGTAAATGGAATCAAGGAATTAGGCCTGCAGTTGATAAAGCCTGTGCCCACTCTTTAAATGCTGAAGAACCAGGCATGTAGAGAAACAGGACGATTTGTGGATTAGAGGTTAGGATGTTTTGCTGTCAAAGGAAGGATATTGCTGGTTTGGGGGTTGATCTCCTCAAGGTGCATGTTTCATTTCCATTCCAATAAACAGAGATGACAGGAAGTTAGGTCCGCAGTTGATAAAGCACAGGCCACTCTTTAAATAGAACATGTTGGGAAACAGGACGATTTGCGGATTAGAAATTACGGCTTTCTGCTATCAAAGGAAGGAGATTGTTGGTTTGAGGGTTAATCTGCAGACGCATTTTTCATTTCTATTCCGATAGACAGGGATGACAGGTGTTGGGACTTAGCTTTCAGATCAGATGATGGAGTGGCAGTGTTGTGTTCATCTTGCGTTTAATGCTCAGAAAGGAATATGTGGCAGGAGAGTTGTTTCTGAGACGAGTATGATTTTGTAGTGCATCGTTTTTGTTGGTAGTCAAGTGAAAAGTTCTCTGCGTTCAGTTCAACCCCTTATTATTCCCATCTGGCATTATATTGTTTATATATATATATATATATATATATATATATATATATATATATATATATAATATATATAGATATATATGCATATATATTATATATATGTGTGTGTGTGTCCAGTATCCCTTTATGTGGAAAGGCGTAAAATTAAATACTTACACTACTCATGCATGCACACACACACACAGCTACATCAAAATCTCTTCTTTACCCTCCCCCAGTTTATATCTCAAACACCAGTGCAAGCAAAAAGAACCCACAGCATTAGCCCTGTCAGGAGAGCTCATTCTCATTAGTTACCATACCCAGAAGGTTCCCTTTCATCTGTGACCATTCCCAGAGGGCAGCTAAATATTGGCCTTACTTGACATCACTCAGCATAAAACAGTTTGTTTATTTGTGTTAGGCTTTAAGTTTGACTTATCCTCCCCGTGCGCTTAGGGACGGAGATAAGGAAAATGGTATCAAGGAAATTAGGCCTGAAGTTGATATAGCCACAATTTAAATGCTGAAAAGCCAGAGCATGTTAAGACACCGGACTATTTGTGGATTACAGGTTAAGATTTTCTGTTGTCTGCCAAAGGAAGGAAGGAGATTGTTGGTTTGAAGGTTAATCTGCAGACGCATTTTTCATTTCCATTCGGTTAGACAGGGAGGACAGCTTTCAGATCAGATGATGAAGTGGTAGTGTTGTGTTGGTCTTGCGTTTAATGCTCAGAAAGGTATACGTGGCTAGAAAGTTTTCTCTGAGACAGTTATGTTTTTTTAAAACAAATTGCTTTTGTTGGTAGTCAAGTAAAAAGTTCTTTGCATTCAATTCAACCCATTTTCCTCTCTGAAATTATGTTGCTGCTGCTGCTGTGTGTGTGTGTGTGTGTGTGTGTGTGTGTGTGTGTTGTGTGCATATGTGTGTTAGCGTGTGTATGTGAGTGTATCTATGTGTATGCCTTTGTCTATGTGTCTTAGTCCATATCTGTGTGTGTCTGTGTGTGCACGCACGCCTAGACATCACAGTTACCCACAACTAGCTCCTAAAGTGGCATGGGCTACACCTGCTGTTGCCAAGTGATGGCAGCAACTGTTTCTGCCAGATTGCTGTGTTTGCCACACCACGCTCACCAACACTACTATTACAGCCAGCTACTGCACACGATAGGTACAGGGGTGAACAGCAGGACATAGGATAAATTCACATGTTGTATGTAAGCTTGTACACATCCTTTACTAGCTGCAATAGAAACAATGAACAAGAACACTCGCAGACACAGATACACACACAAACTCACACATACACACACATGTGCTCATGTTACTGATATTTACTAAAATCACTTACAGTGAAAAAATGTTAAATCGACAGAACACACACGCACGCACGCACGCACGCACGCACGTACAGAGAGTCAGACATACAGACAGATGGACAGAGACATAGAAACAGACACACGGAGAGAGAAGAGGGGTATTTTCCTATCAGGGGATTTATTTTGTGAAACCGTTCAACGGAGAAACGAATTAAGTTGAGCATCCGCTTTAATCTGATAACGGCTGGTTAATTGCTAATCTGCAGAGAAGATTTAAGCACGATATTGCCACACAAAATCACAGAATTGGGAAGGATGGGGGTAAGGGCTTTGTTTGCATTTTCAAACAAAAAAAGGCTTAATAGCTGTTTCAAAATTGGCAATTTTAATTCCGGTCATTTTTCTGTGCTATTGGTTTAAGCTGCAAAGTTCACAAACTCTCATACTCACGACACAAGCACGAAGTACGCCTTCACGCGCGCACGCACGCACGCACACAGAAATATTGTTTATAATTTTTTATATTTTATTCTTTTATATCAAGGATAATGGGAATAAGCACGTAAGTGCTTTTTTTTACACCCAGTCCCCGTGTGTATGCGGTTTTGTACCGATAGAGAGACAGAGCGAAAGTGAGAGAGAGAGAGTGTGTTTGTGTGTGTGTGTGCGTGTGTGTGTGTGTGTTCGTGTGTGGAAAGACTGAGAGAAAGGAGCGGTCTGAACTACTGTAAGTTATAAGATGAGGCAGATTGGAACTAGTAAAACTATTTGTTCCTGTTCATTCACATCTGTGTAGATACGACTAAAGATTGCTCATGCTTGAGAGACCTTTTGAAGACTGGAACTGAAAAGATAAGAGTGAGGCGGAATGAAAGATCATTGCAGAACATAGGTGTTGTGAAAGAGAGGGTCAATGAATTCAAGAATTTCAGATTGTTACCTAGAATGTGTAGACGGTCTTTATAGGAAGAGGTGTGGCAAGCAAAGGTACAGGTGTTCCCATAACCTATGCGGTCGTTGTGAAGCGAGGTGTCAGAAACCTCAGCTTCTCCAGGGGCCAGCATTTTGAGGGCGGCGCCCATCTCCTCTCACCTTTCTTGTCTCTAAAGAGGGCAGATACCTATTTACAGCTGGGTGAACTGGGGAACTGTGGATAAAAAGGTAAAGATGTGTCCATAACCTATACGATTTTTGGGAAGCGAGATGAGACCTCAGCTTGTCCAGGGGCCAGCGTATTGAGGGCGGTGCCCATCTCCTCTCCTTCGCTGCTTTGACCTCCCATACCCCTAAAGAGGCCATGTACCCGTTTACAGCCGGGTGAACTGGGGGACTGTACTGAAGCATATGGTCGCAAAAGTCACTTGGTAACCATACTCAATTCTGTTTAACCTCAGCCTGTGAAAAGCTAATGCTCTGACCACTAGCACTGAGCTTTCTAGTCCCGAGTAGATGCAAACCAAAGAGAAAAACAAGAATATAATAGAGGAGTTGGGGTGGGATGTCATAGAAGAGGAGGGAGGAAGTTGAGATGACAGATGTATTATTAATAATAATATATGGAATTTATATAGCGCTGAATCTTGTAAAAAACAAACAATTTTATAGCAGCCCCTCTGTATAACACTGCCACTTTCTCCTGTACATGTTTTTAGAATTATAGTTTCGTGTGTAGACATTTCTTTTCCATTTGGCTTGTTATGTACGCCTTCTTTCCTTCTTAATTTGTCCTCTCTTATCGCTCCTCCATTTCCTTCCTCATTCTCTCTCTTTCATTTCCTTGCATCATGTCTGTGTGTCAAAGGCACGGAAGCAGCCGAACGTCGAGTTAGGTTCCATTAGGGATTGTGCCCATCCACCTTCTGAATGGCCACAATCCACGGTTTGAATGTAGGCTCACTATGTAACATTAATAGTAAGCCATATTTCAGGCTACGATCTCAAGTCCTTGTACATGCTGGCCCCTTCTCTTCATTTCATTTCATTTATTTCATTTATGCCACTTTAAGTCACGAGATTTCTCTTCGTGAAATTCGGGCTGCTCTCCCCGGGGGAGAGCGCGTCGCCACAAGAGCAGCGCCACCCTTTTCTTTGGGTTTGCAACTGTGTTCTACATCACCCTTTTTTCCTGCCTACAGTGAGCTTCCACTCTGCCTGTGCCGTCTCTTGCATTGAAGTCATGAAAACAAACCTTACACAGCTTTAGGTTTTGCTTGCACATTATCAGGTACCAGATGTGAAATTTTCCACCTGCACTGCGTTATTATGAGGTCATTTACAGAAATCCCCTGTGGGGATGCCGTGGACCCTATCAGTATAAATATCGTCCCCATTTCCTCAAAATTCTGTGCTTGGAATTCCCTCTTTTCTGTCCCTCACTTTGTTTTTGCTTTGGGTTTTTTTCTACTTGTCACCCCCTTCTCCCTGCCTTCTGGGTCCATTCTTCTGCCTCCCCCCCCCCCTAAAAAAAAGACTTAAAAGAGAATAATTGCCTCCCATGCGCTGGGTCTGACTTGTCAGGCGCTTAACGGCAGCGCAACGCATTTTCACTCTTACAACAGACCACAGTCGTTGCTTGTTTGAGCGTTCGACGACAAAGAAGAAGAATTTAGAGGAAGACAAGTATCGGGGAGAGAGAGAGAGGAGAGTAAACAATGCGCTGAAGTTGACTGCGCTTGCTGTGTTATGCCAGACGCTCTGTCAAGATCGGAATTCTAACTTGTGACATGAAGCGATAAGCAAGAGTGGTTTTCGCGAATGAACATTTATTGATGAGTTTATCATGCATGCATGCATGCGTGTATGCATATATGCACGCTCGTGTGTGCGTGTGTGTGTGTGTGTGTGTGTGTGTGAGCACGTGTGTGTACGTGTGTGTGAATGTGTGTTTGTGTGTGTGATAGCAATTAAGAAACTAGTGCAAAATACCCAGAAACGAGAAATGAACAGTAGAAGAGGTCACACTCACACACACACACGCGCGCGCGCGCACGCACACACACACACATACACACGCAAGCGCTCACACACACGCACGCAAGCATTCACGCACACACACATACACACACACGCGCGCGCGCGCACACACACACACACACTGGTTTAAGATATTTTACTAGATTTTGACAGCTTTTCCCTCCTTCTTTTCAAGTTAAATTGTTACATTGTCTGCAATGTTAGGCAGCAAATGGATGTCATATTATCCTTTCTATTTGTAATTCTACATGATCTTTTTCTTCTTGTTTTTTTTAACAGATTCTTTTCCTGATATCTACCGGAAAATGTGGTGGATTTTGTAGAAATAAAGAAAGGAGTTAGTATTACATCAATGTGGACGTAACTGTATATCCATGCCTAACTTGCTTTTCATCCGGCAGTGCCGTCCGCTTGGAGTGTAGCGTAGTGTAGTGTAGTGTGGTGTAGCGTAGTGTAGTGCAGTGTAGTGTAGTGTAGGGGGTTGAAGTGATATGAGAGTGTCTGGGGCTAGCTGTCTCGGTCGGAAATGGAACTACTATCCTAAGGCTAACATTATATTACCCTGCTGCACCCTATCAGCTAGGCAAAGTGGGTGTGCGCGTGCGCGCGCGCAAGGGAGGATATGCGTGTGTGAGTGTGTTTGTGTGTGTGTGTGTGAGATAGAGAGAGTACGTGTGTGAGAGAGAGACAGACAGACAGACAAACAGAGTGAGTCTCTGTCTCTATCTGTGTGTCTCTCTTTGTCGCTGTCTCTTTGTGTCTGTCTGTCTCTCTCTCTCTTCCTCTCTCTCCCTCCCTCCCTCCTCTCTATCTCCTTCTGTGCATGCTCCTCTCTGTCTGTGCGTGTGTGTGTGTGACTGTGTGCGTCTGTGTGAGATATCAGCATAGCACCATGTTTTATATTTCATGATGTTTGGTTTTCTTTCTGTCAGGGACAATGTGTCAGCATGTCTCACCACTCAGCTCTTGCTGGGTTTTTTGGTTTGGGTGGGTTTTAAAAAAAATATCCTGTCTGGGAACATTTTGTTTTGTGTATAGAAAGAGAGTTTTGTTTATTTAGGTCGTCGATTGTGTTTCTGTCTGTAAACATGTTTTGTTTTATATATATGAAAGGGGGTGTACCAGCAGACTGTCATTATCCAACTCTGTGACCTTCCATCACGAAATGAGTGGCATTGCGCTTGACCCATTTTTCCCGCTAGAGGCCGTCGTCATAGGAAAATGAGGGGCAGGCTGAGAATTAAAAAAATTCGAATAATTATTAAAGTACAAGCTTTCTTCTACCTTGTACTTAAGTATGAAGGTGTGATTTTTTTTTCCATTTGCTTTAAAAACGCGTTTGAAATCTCCCAACACCTCATCTCGACCATCTGTTAAATTTGTCAAGCTTTGATTTTGTTACCTTCTGGAGCCTAGCGTGTCAATTTGTAATGACTTTGTATAGAATTCGTTTTCAATCCGTTAGGTTTTTATAAAAAAAATTAAGTAGCTTATTCGTTACAAATTATAAACATGATAAGAACTAGGAATTGGCCACCTTATTCATTGTGTAGTCGAGGGTCATACCTGCTCATGCATATGGCATGTAGTACACAAGACTTCAATTTGTCATCTAACAAGTTAATATGTTGACGGTAAGCTATGGTCAGCGGCTTTCATATAATATTTCAATGGTAGTGTAACTCAAAACGCTGACAGATTTTTGTCAATCAAATATCCAGTTCGAAAGCAAAGGGAATGTTCCAGAGTTCTCAGTGTCAGAATTACAGCACTGCCAGTACCAGTCTCTAGCAGACTTTGATGCCGTCATTCTCACCAGCTGTCGTCGGCTGCTTCCCAGTGTCTTCTTTGACAAAACGTTAAAGATCTTATGTCATGTCCATACCTATGCTATGGAGATTGAGCGTCGCTGCTGCTTACAAACCTGTCACTTTAGAGATGTATTCCACGAGCAAGACATCTATTAAAAAAGCTGTTTCTATCTTCTTCTTCTTCTTCTTCTTCATAATCATCATCACCTTCTTCTTCTTCTTCTTCTTCTTTCTTCTTCTTCTTCTTCTTCTTGTTCTTCTTCTTCTTCTTCTTCTTCTTTTCTTCTTCTTCTTCTCTTCTTCTTCTTCTTCTTCTTCTTCTTCTTCTTCTTCTCTTCTTCTTCTTCTTCTTCTTCTCCATCATAATCATCATCACCATCTTCTTCTTCTTCTTCTTCTTCTTCTTCTTCTTCTTCTTTCTTCTCTTCTTCTCTTCTTCTCTTCTTCTTCTTCTTCTTCTCTTCTTCTTCTTCTCTCATCATTCTCTTCTTCTTCTTCTTCTCTTCTTTCTTCTCTTCTCATATCTCTCTTCTTCTCTCTTCTCTTCTTCTACTTCTTCTTCTTTTCTTCTTCTTCTTTCTTCTTTCTTCTTTCTTCTCATTCTTCTTCATTTTCTTCTTCTTCTTCTTCTTCTATTCTTCTTCTTCGCATTCTTCTACTTCTCCTTCATTTTCTTCTTCTTCGTATTCTTCTTCTTCACATCTCTTCTTCTTCTTCTTCTCTTCTTCTTCTCTTCTTCTTCTTCTTCTTCTTCTTCTTCTCTTTCTTCTTCTCTCTTCTTACTTCTACTCTACTCCTTTTTCTTCTCCTTCTTTTTCTTCTTCTTCTTCTTTCTTCTTCTTCTTCTTCGTCTTCTTCTTCTTTCTTCTTCTTCTTCTATCTCCTTCATCTTCTTCTTATTCATCAAACTCTCAGACAGCAACAATGGTTGCCTGCCTGTCATATGAGCGAAAATGCGTTGCGCTGCCCCTAGGCGCCTTACAAATCAGGCCCATTCGACTTTTGGCGTGGGAGAGAAAGGTGATGTATAAATGATGTATATTTGTTCTGTGCTATTTACTGATGTTCCTCTTAGGTTTCCTTCCTGCTTGGATTTGCGAGAGAGTCAGTCAATTATAAGAGAGAGAAGGAGGAAGGCAGAGAGAGAGAGAGAGAGAGAGAGAGAGAGAGAGAGAGAGAGAGAGAGAGAGAGAGAGAGAGAGAGAGAGACAGACAGACAGACAGACAGACAGACAGACAGACAGACAGACAGACAGACAGACAGACAGACAGACAGACAGACAGACAGGCAGACCATTGTGTGCCGGTGGGAACAGATGGCAATTTACAAAACCGCACACACACGGGGACAGGATGTAAAAAAAGCGCATAAGTGCTTATTCCATTATCCTC
>CM054135.1:37719148-37761648 GCA_028751875.1 Rapana venosa | reverse complement strand
CATCACTGTCTTAAACAGAAAGAATAACATCACCGTCCTAAACAGGAAGAATGGCATCACTGTCTTAGATTGGAAGAATGACATCACTGTCTTAGATTGGAAGAATGACATCACTGTCTTAAATTGGAAGAATGACATCACTGTCTTGAACTGGAAGAATGACATCACTTTCTTAAACAGGAAGAATGACATCACTGTCTTAATCAGGAAGAATGACACCACTGTCTTAGATTGGAAGAATAACATCACTGTCTTAAATTGGAAGAATAACATCACTGTGTTTGTGACGGAGTGTGAGAGACTTTGGCGCAAGATTTTGCTTACTAGTTTCCAACAGTGTAGTTTTCTGCTTTCAACCATTTTTTTTTCTAAAATCAATCTAGTTCTTCTTTCTTGTTGGACGCTCAGACAGAAACTATTGTTGTCTGTTACATGAGCGAAAATGCGTTGCGCTGCCATCCAGCACCTGAAAAGTCAGGCCCAGCGCATCCGATTTATTTCGGAATGAGAGAGATTTGTTATCTTTGAAGTCTGTACTGGAAAAAAGGCAGGAGAATGGACCAAAAAGGAAAAAAAATATAGACAAGAAGGAAATGACAGAAAGAAAAGGAACAATGCAGAAACAAAGACAGATGAAAAGAGGGAATTTCTAGCACATAATTTTCGGAAGGCGGTGATGCCATTTATACTTACGGGGGAAATCTATTTCAGAGAGTTGAAAAGATTAAGACTCCAAAAAGAAGAGAGAGAGAGAGAGAGAGAGAGAGAGAGAGAGAGAGAGAGAGAGAGAGAGAGAGAGAGAGAGAGAGAGAGAGAGAGAGAGAGAGAGAAGAACGAGTGACCGGTACTGCTAAAAACAAAGTATTGTGCTACAATATAAAGTACTGTCGTGGTTGATGTTGTTTAGTTTTTTCTGTGTTGAACGAACGCGGTGTCACTCAAACTATGGTCAAATGTATTAAGGTGGAACATGTATTGCACACTGGTTTCTTTGATAATGCCACTTCAGGTAAAGGACCACTTCAAGTAAAAGAGGTTTTGCCCATGAAACTGTCTTAAAAAGAATGTTCTGCTGCGTTATTACTATTGATTTACCAAAGGTAGCAAGGAAGGTAAGAGGAACTGATTTTTTTCCCTACAATGTAAGGGAAGCTTCACTGATTTGAATTTTAATTAGCTCTTTGAGAAAACGCCTCGTCTTCTGTGTTTGATTTTGCTTTAATATCTGATAGCACAAGCAACGACCAGATATTAATTAAACACATCAAATTTATAATTTAAAAAAGAATGATTAGGAAATGAGTGAACGATTTCTGTTTGATCAAATTCAATATTTGCTTCTGAGAAAGGCTTAACAGTGTCTGTGTTAAAAAAGTCTTTCAAATGATAAGACAGAATTCATTTGGATTTCTGAATTTTTGCAATAAAATTGTTATTATCACACAACCTGCTCCGTTTATTCACCTTTGGAACAAATTGGAACACATTGTTCATCATTCTGCTTTACAGCTAGCATTTATTTTCATCGTGGTGCAAGTTTTTCGCATGATTTGGTTTAGTAGTTACGATTTGTGGATGGAGAAGGGGGGGGGGGAGTGGCTACTAATTAGATTGATAAGATGGAACTGAATACGGGAAAGTACTGTGCGAGTATGTGAGGGACGTCAATATCATAGCTATTATATACATCAGTGAGATCTGAGTTTTGTTGTTGTTTTTTTTACATTGAGATATCTGAAACAATCTAGCATTGCCCCTTTATTATTTTTGTCATGTGGTCTGTCTGTCTGTCTGTCTGTCTGTCTGTCTTCTCTCTCTTTTCTCTCTCTCTCTCTCTCTCTCTCTTCTACTCTCCTCTCTCTCTCTCTCCTCTCTCTCTCTCTCTCTGTTATGTATGTATGTATGTATGTATGTTCTTCTGTCTCTGTGTGTTTTTTAAAATTTTTTTATTTTATTCTTTTATTTTTAGGATAGTGGAATAAGCAGTCTCGTGCTTTTTGTGTATGTATGTATGTATGTATGGTATGTATGTATGTATGTATGTATGTATGTATGTATGTATGTATGTATGTATGTATTTAAGTAAGTAAGTAAGTAAGTATGTAAGCTCGTCGTCAGCGCTGGGCTTTATCACAGTTCTTGATTAAACCATTGACGCTGGGGGCAACAGCAAAGTGAGAGGCTGTATGGCCAGTGGCTTTCCCACTCATGAAATTCCACTTTACAGCTTAGTCTTTAGTGATCGACTATGACTCTCTGACTAGGAGGCTTGACTCGCACAGTCCTTATGTGCTGCAGCTCTGGGGGCTGGTTGGCCTTTGGAGAACATCTCCAACGCTGACTGTCCTTATGGCCACTTGGCCGAGAGAGTGGGGATGTGCTGTGGGCAAGGCATCTCCACTATAATCAAATTTCTGCCCAGTTTCCAAAACAGCAGCTGCCTCCTCTGCTGTTTTGGAGGTCATCGTCGGACACGACGGACAAACATACAAAAAGTATGTAAGTATATGTGTGTGTACGCTAGTCTGTTGTAAAAGTGCTTGAGGCTGATTAGAGGTAAACTATCTAGTTAAGAAATACACGAACGAATAAATATCACGTTGAATAAATAAATCAATAAACTCAAACCTACCAACCAGCCAGCTCTCGTCATGTCATATTTTCCCAAACCTCAACGAAAACCAGTTACCCAACCGAGATACTGCAGTGCCTTTTCAAACTAATGTGGTGGCTGTTCCCCCAAAGTAAAACAGAAAAAAGACATCGTCTCATGTCTTTGAAGCAAGTGGTAATGACCATAAGGCCGTTCATTGCCTTAGTTTTTTTAAGCACGAACCATCCACTCTGACAAATGACACACAGAGAATTGCTAGCTGTGATTTCTCTCCTGGGCGGGAGGGGGGTTGTGGGGGGGGGGGTGGGGGGGGGGGGGGGGGGGGGGGGGGGGGGGGGGGGGGGGGGGGGGTGGGGGGGGGGTTTGGGGTTTTTTTGCACGGCGTGAGAGAGCGTTCCTGTCTGTCCGTGTCTCGTTCCGCTGTACTTAGCTTTGGTCCCTTCGGCAATCAGAAATTGGTACCGACAGAACCAGATCCGTTTATTACTGTCTCTGTCTCGTTCATCTGTCTGTCTGTCTGTCTGTAGGTAGGTCCGTCTGTCTGTTGGTCTGTCTGTCTGTAGGTCTGTGTCTCTTTCCGAGTATCTGTCTGTCTCACACACTGAACTGTGTATGAACTGTTTTTATAGTTTCGGGGATAAGCATTACATTAGTTTGAAAAGGCACTGCACTATCTTGGGCAACTGAACTTAACTTCCCCTGTGTGCTTTTTGGAAGAGTTAAGAATTAAAAGACAGTTTCATGGGCAAAACCTCTTTTATTTAAATACACACGGGGACTGGATTAAAAAAAAGAACATGAGTGCTTATTCCATTTTCCTCTAAGTAAAAGAATAAATAAATACAAGATAGATAAATAAATCCTGTCTTTGTAGAAAGTGCGCAGTTGTCCGTTTTGGGTGTTACTGCAGTACTAGGCCTTATTCCAGAAGTAATGAGGAACACATGTACTAAAGACTTTATTTCTTTATCTATTGAGTTTATTCTTTAAAATTCTTTTTTGTTCCTCGGCTAGAGCTCCGATGTTTAACAATGGTGAGATTTTTGCGTATGCGACCGTCTGAATTGCTTTTGTGATGCTCTGTTATATCACAATTTAGTACAATTTGTCTCTTTCTCTGTGTATGTGTATGTGTGCGCGCGCACACGTGTGTGTGTGTGGTTTACATTTGAATTTGTAAAAACTATTAATTGTAACTGGCTGCATGTGAATGAGTAAGATGAATGAAAGCGCTTTGATTTGTTTTTGGCAAGATATAGCGCTATATAAATTTCATGTATTACCATTATTATTATTATTATTATTATTATTATTATTCATAAGCTAAAGCAGGCTCAGCATCCACAACATCACTGTATTGATAAAGAGGTTTAAATACACTCTGGTAAGCTAATCAATAGTGTTTTTTTGCGCAATGATCTTCATACCCATTGTAAGAAGAAATGTTGTCATAAAATACAACAATAACACCATACCTGACAACACATTACAAAGCCACCTCAATATATAACAAAGCAGTACAACACACTTAATAACACCAAACGTTACCACACAATACAACTGCTCTAACTCCTCTGCTTTCTCGTTCAAAAAGCATCCTTCCGTCAATATCTGAAAGCCCTCGGGGCTCTTTGTCTGGGTGGGTCCATTTTTTCTTTTTAAAAAACGGGAACAATGAAAGGGGAGGTGGGAAGTAAGTGAGCGCTGCGGTCAGTGATGAAGGAAGGGAAGCGCAATGAAAGGACTTGAGTGGAAGCACTGAATGTAACAAGAAGAAAAATCGATTATCAGAAAAAAAGACGCTATACAATGAGGTAAAAGAGTAAGGAAAAATAAGCGGACAGGATTTAGGTTAGATTTAAAATTTAGCAAGAGAAAAAAAGGTGGGCAGGGTTTGTTTAAATAAAAAAGGCTAAGAAGAATAGTGAGTGAGTGAGAAAAGAAAGAAAGACAGACAGACGACAGGACAGACAGACAGGACGGAGATATGAAAGACACGAGTAGAGTAATGATTGAGATAGATTGAGAGAGTCAGAAAACAACAAAGAGAAAAAAGCCGAAAAGGGGGTGGGGGGGCGGGGCGGGCAAGGGATGAGACGGGAGGAAAGAGAGAGAGAGAGAGGGGTGAGATGAGGAGAAGAGAGAAAAGACAGACCTGTCAGACAGACAGCGACAGAGAAGACAAGCAGGTGGCAGGAGCAAGCAGAAAAACAGACAGGCAGACAGAAGACAGGCAGAGACGAAGATAGCAACATAATATTATACGAAGAAACGAAGGGGAAGAAAGGAAAACAGAGACAGGGATAGAGAATGCGCTTTGTCCTAAAGACGAGGAGTTCAATATTCCAAGCCCGTTTAGATCAAAAAAAGACACACACACACAACAGTGACACACCGCGCGCGCGCGCGCACTCACGCCACTGTGGGACACACGAATACGCGCGTGCACACACAACACACACACATTCTCTTTCACAACACACACAAACACACACACACATAAAAACACACACACATACGCGCACACACACACTCCACCCTCCCCCCCCCCCCCCCTACCCCCCCCCCCCCCCCCCCCCCCCCCCCACCACACACACACACACACACATAACCCATTTCACGACTCTGTCAGACAAAGAACTTTCGAGACAGAATAGAGAAATATTCAAAACATTACAGTCCTTGAGACAGGTGTGCCGCCCCCCTCCCATCCCCCCCCCCCAGCCCCCCCCCCCCCCCCCCCTCCCCACCCAGAACCAAGTCCTCCAGGATCGTCTCCACTTACCCCCCTACTCTGTCTCCAGATCCAGAAACGGTAAGGGCAGCTCCAGAACCATGGCTTACATCTTATCATCAAGATAACTGCAGGTGGATGCCGGTGTGTTCCAGCGTCTGCCGACTTAGAAAATACTTGGATAGATAATGTTTTGACTTGATAATAGCTGATATTGTTGCTGATGTGAGTGTGTGAGTAACCTTAAGGGAATGATGGAGAATGTCTACACACACGTACACGCGCGCATATTCGCGCACACACGCACGCACGCAAACGCACGCACGCGCGCGCACACATACACACTCACACACATACAGATCTGTTACCCCTTTATGTGAAAAAAACGCGCAATTTAAAAAAAAAAATGCAAAGAAAACTCGAACTCGAATGTTTGATTGAGGGTAAATTCTGAGAGAGAGGAGACGAGAGAGAGAAGAGAGAGAGAGAGAGATGAGAGAGAGGAGAGAGAGAGAGAGGCAGTGACAGAGGACAGACGGACGGGCAGACAGGCAGGCATGCAGACAGACAGACAGACAGACAGACAGACAGACAGACAGACAGACAGACAGACAGACAGACAGACAGCAGGACAGACAGACAGACAGACAGACAGGCAGACAGGACAGACAGACAGGCAGGCAGGCAGGCAGACAGACAGACAGACAGACAGAGAGTCACAGACAGACACAGACAGACAGTCAGACAGACAGACAGACAGGTCTACCAACGGGCATAAACAGTGAGTGTCCTGACTGCAAAGACTGCAAAAGTCATCCTGACCTCTGTCGCCAGACTGTCCACGACTCTCGATGACTCTTTGAGACATACAGGACTCTTCGAAACGTTAAAGACTATCTTAGCGATACAGGATTGTATGAGACATGAAGGCTACCCTGAGACATAAAAGAGATTGTTTTGTTTTTAGACTCTCTGAGATATAAAAGACTATCCAAGACATACACAACACTTTGAGACATAAAGGACTATTTTTGAGACCTCAGAGGAATCCAAAGGACTATTTGAGACAATAGAGGAACCCCAAGGACTCTTTGAGACAAAACGGACTCTCCGAGACATACAAAAGTCTTTGAGACATAAATGACTATTTGATGCTATCAGAGGGCTTGACAAACAAAGGACTGTTTGAGACTACAGAGGACAAGACATAAAAGACTATTTGAGACTGCAGAGGACTAGACATAAAGGAATTTTTTGAGAATGTAGAGGACTAGACATAAAGGACTATTTGAGACTACAGAGGACTAGACATAAAGGACTATTTGAGACTACAGAGGACTAGACATAAAGGACTATTTGAGACTACAGCGGTCTAGACATAAAGGACTATTGGGCTAGACATAAAGGACTATTTGAGACTACGGAGGACTAGACATAAAGGACTATTTGAGACTACAGAGGACTAGACATAAAGGACTATTTGAGACTACAGAGGACTAGACATAAAGGACTATTTGAGACTGTAGAGAACTAAGGCATAAAGGACTATTTGAGACTGTAGAGGACTAAGACATAAAGGACTGTTTGAGACAACAAAGGACTCCTTGAGACATGAGGGACACTTTGAGACGTAACGGACTTTATGATATAAAGGTACAGTCCAGCAGATCTGTCTTTCGCAACTCATCCCCCCCCAAAAAAAAACCAACCACAACAACCCAGAAATGTGAAGGACCATTCCAGAACAGTGCGACATCTTATCAGTTTGGATAACTTGAGATATGCCAAGTGGTCTTCTGACTTTGGAGCACATGGGTAAGTGTTTGACTTCACAGATAATTGAGATAGCTAGTTTTTGAGACACGTCAGTCCTGTCAACCTGGGATGTTGTTCATAGAGAGAAGGAGGGAGGGAGGGTGTGTGTGTTTGTGTGTATGTGTGTGTGAGAGAAAGAGAGAGGAGGGGGGGGGGGGGGGTAATGAGGATATTAGTGATGATGATGATGATGATGATCTTTATTTTCAAGGGTTATAGGTAGAACGATCACAAACCTCCGCTTCGCAGATGACATTGGTGGAATAGCAGGATCAGAAAAAGAACTTGCCAGCCTAACAGAACACTTGAATAAGGCCTCCAAAACATACGGCATGGAAATCAGTGCAGAGAAGACCAAACTGATGACTAATAACACCAACGGTATTAGCACTGATATCAGGGTTAATGACCAGAAGCTGGAAACAGTTCAAAGCTTCAAGTACCTGGGAGCCATTGTATCAGACCAGGGATCCAAGCCAGAAGTAGTATGCAGGACTGCACAGACAATAACAGCTTTGTCAAAACTAAACACCATCTGGAGAGATAAAAATATCTCACTTATCTCCAAGATCAGACTAATGCGCTCCCTTGTCATATCCATATTTCTGTATGCCTGTGAATCATGGACCCTGACTGCAGATTTGGAGAGAAGAGTACAGGCGGTGGAGATGAGATGCTTTCGGAGACTCCTTGGCATCTCCTACAAAGACCACATAAGCAACGAAAGCGTGCATAATAGAATCCAGCAAACCATTGGACCCTATGAGAACCTTCTAACGATCGTGAAAAAGCGTAAACTTAAATGGTATGGGCATGTCACAAGATCAAAGGACTTGCAAAGACAGTTTTACAAGGCACTGTCCAAGGAGGAAGAAGAAGAGGCAGACCAAGGAAGAGCTGGGAGGATAACATCAGTGAATGGACAGGCCTAGAACTCAACAAAACCCTGAGAAAGGCAGAACAGAGAGAGGAATGGAGGGAACTGGTTGTTGAGTCTTTGAGGGTGCCCTCACGGTCGTCAGACTACGGGACAGATAGATAGATAGATAGATAGATAGATAGATAGATAGATAGATAGATAGATAGATAGATAGATAGATAGATAGATAGGTAAGAACAAATGTGAGGCAGACAGACAGCAGACAGGCAGACAGACAGACGTGGGAGGGAGGGTTATGGTTTTGGTACCTGCATTTTCATATCTTTTTAAGAACACGTACAAAAATCAGACTGATGTGGAAAGTGTGTGTGTGTGCGCGCGCGCGCGCCTGTGTCTGTGTGTGTGTATCTGTGTCTGCTGTATGCTAGCTTGTGTATGTGTGTGCTCACGCTTGTGTGCGTGCGTGCGTACGTGCGCGCGCGCGCGCGTGTGTATGTGTGTGTGTGTTCGTGCTTGTGCGCGTGTGTTTTTTGCGTGTGCATTACTACAAACAAATGGGTTGATCTTGCTTACTCTTTGCAATTTCCCTCTTGCTATACCGGTACCCCTCTCGCAAAACCTTCGCACCGCTGTGCACACTCTCATTAATCGCCATATAAACAGGAGGAAATGGAAGGGAAGTGGTGTGGCTTGTTTCTTGGGCAGCTAGGAAGACTTGCTGCACGAGCGTCTCTGGTTGTTTTGCCTCCCTGAAAGATGGGTACTGTCTGAGCGGTTGTGATTCTGCTGCGACGTTACCCGGTCTGGTCTGGAGGGAGGTATCGGTGTAGGCCAGTGATTAAGGAATTCATTTGTTGTTGGTGGGGGAAGCGGGAGCCCAGCCATTAAGGGATGCCTCAGTTGGTAAAGATGTATTGCACTTATTGAGGAATGTGTTAGTTAGATGTATTGCAGTTATTCAGGAATGTGTTATTTGGTAAAGATGTATTGCAGTTATTTAGAAAAGCGTCAGTTGGTAAAGAATTATTCAGGAATGCCTCAGTTGGTAAAGATGTATTGCAGTTATTCATGAATGCAGTAGTTGGTAAAGATGTATTGCAGTTATTGAGGAATGTGTTAGTTAGATGTATTGCAGTTATTCAGGAATGTGTTATTTGGTAAAGACGTATTGCAGTTATTTAGAAATGCGTCAGTTGGTAAAGAATTATTCAGGAATGCCTCAGTTGGTAAAGATGTATTGCAGCTATTCAGGAATGCATCAGTTGGTAAAGATGTATTGCAGCTATTCAGGAATGCATCAGTTGGTAAAGATGCATTGCAGCTATTCATGAATGCATCAGTTGGTAAAGATGTATGGTATTTATCAAGGAATGCAGTAGTTGGTATAAATGTATCGCAGCTATTAAGGAATTATTCAGTTGGCACAGATGTAACGCAGTTATCAAAGAATTCTTCAGTCGGCACAGATGTAACGCAGTTATTAAGGAATTATTCAGTTGGCATAGATGTAACGCAGTTATCAAGGAATTATTCAGCTGGCACAGATGTAACGCATTTAATAAGGAATTATTCAGTTGTCATAGATGTAACGCAGTTATCAAGGAATTATTCAGTTGGCATAGATGTAACTCAGTTATTAAGGAATGCTCAGTCGGCATTGATGTAACGCAGTTATCAAGGAATTATTCAGTCGGCTTTGATGTACCGCAGTTATCAAGGAATTATTCAGTTGGCACAGATGTATCGCAGTTATCAAGGAACTATTCAGCTGGCACAGATGTAACGCATTTAATAAGGAATTATTCAGTTGTCATAGATGTAACGCAGTTAAAAAGGAATTATCAGTCGGCATAGATGTAACGCAGTTATCAAGGAATTATTCAGTTGGCACAGATGTAACGCAGTTATCGAGGAATTATTCAGTCGGCTTTGATGTAACGCAGTTATCAAGGAATTATTCAGTTGGCACAGATGTAACGTAGTTATCAAGGAATTATTCAGTTGGCACATATGTAACGCAGTTATCAAGGAATTATTCAGTTGGCATAGATGTAACGCAGTTATCAAGGAATTATTCAGTCGGCACAGATGTAACGCAGTTATCCAGGAATGGATCTGTTGGTTTAACTACAGCATAGCTTTCAGAAGTGTCCCTGCGGTACAGTCCGTTTACTAGTCAATGAATAAGGGGACTCTTTTCTTTTGAATTAAGGTAGCAGTTTTAACGCAGATAACGCTTTTATATTCACAATGTATCAATGAAACAGTCTAACGCTTTTTAATAAGACTTGTATGGTAAAACTCTTAAAAAAATTCTAATTGAAAAAAAATCTGAAAGGGAACATCAGACATATTTATAATTATACGATAGTTCTAATTTTGGAGAACGCGTTTTTTTGTTCGTGTGCATGTGGGGAAAAGGTTGTTGTTTTTTTTAAAGTGCCACACACAACTATACAAGAACGGACGTATTCGTAAATTTTGTGTATGATTGTTATTAGATCATATGACACACATGCTTACATCAAACATCGAAGTCCTGATTCGGACAAAAATCTGATACAACAATGTCTGTTTAGCAATTCCGCTTGCAGTAAGACAAACAACAAGCCATCACGAGTGGCAAGAAACAGCAGAACTCGCATCAGCAAGAGTTATGTCACAATCTCAGTAGCTGCCAAATCTACAAACCAACATGTTGATTTTTTTCATGAGTATTTCGCGTGTTTGATGTGATCACGTTATGCGTTGTATAACCAAACTTGTTTTCCTGTGTCAATCTCTGTTTACATATGTATTGCTCTATGTAGGCATGCGTGCTTGCGTGAATTCCTCACAGCGTGCATGTATGAATGCGGTTATGTATGTATTGGCACTTCCGTAAATGCGTGGCTCTGAACATTTCTGTGTGTGTTTCTGATAGCAGATTTATGCCTCCACCCACCCTCCCCCCCCCCCCCCCCCCCCCCCCCCCCAAAAAAAAAGAGCAAAAAACCCCCAAACAAACAAACAAAAAATCCCAAACCAACCCAACAACAAAGAACGAAACAACAAAAAAGCAATAAAAAGCCAACGTGTATGTGTGTGTGTGTGTGTGTGTGCGTGTGCGTGTGTGTGTATGTATGTGTATGTTTCTGTCTCACTGTCTCTCTGTTTGTCTCTCTGTCTCTCTATCTGTCTGTCTGTCTGTCTGTCTGTCTGTCTGTCTCTCTCTCTCTCTCTCTCTCTCTCTCTCTCTCTCTCTCTCTCTCTCTCTCTCTCTCTCTTCTCTCTCTCTCTCTCTCTCTCACACTGTGCCTTCCTTCCCTATGCCTCCCTCCTCTCTCTCTAGGATTGATGAACAAAAACTTTGCTAATGTGTTTATCTCATTATCCTGGTGAAATAAAATGTTGTTCCCTTTTTATCCTCCCTCTCCTACACACACTCACTCACACACATACACACACACATGCACCCACACACTCACCCCCCCCCCCCCCCCACACACACACATATAGTTACTTACTCACCCCTTGCGCACCCACACTCACATACATTACGTACGCACGCACACACACACGCGCGCGCGCACGCACACACACCACACACCACAACACACACACACACCACACACACGCGCGCGCGCGCGCGCATTATTCCTTTTTCTCTGTTTGCTGATGAATTTTGAGCTGTAATCTCCCAATATCTATTAATTCTTAATAGTTTTGTTCTCTTTCTGTTTGTCTAGTAGTTTTCTCTCTCCATCTTACTGTTTTAAAAAAGTATTTTCCTCTGTGTTACCTTCTTCGGGATAGCTCTGTGGTCAGAGCGCTCGCTTTCCCACAGCCAAGGTTAAGCAGCGTCGAGTGTGGTTACCACTTGGATGGATGACCGTTTGCGCGCCTTGGCTTCAGAACAGTCCCCCCAGTTCACCCAGCTGTAAATGGGTACCTGCCTCTTTAGGGTCAGGGAAGGTAAAGCAGCGAGGGAGAGGAGATGGGCACCGCCCTCAGTATGCTGGCCCCTTGAGAAGTTGAGGTCTCTGACGCCTCGCTCCCCTACGACCACATAGGTTATGGGACACCTTTACCTTTGACTTTGCCTTCTTCCCGGTTCTACCTTTTCTCTCCCTGCCCCTTATTTTTTAATGGGTAGGTTTTATTGTTGTGTGTCTCTTCTTTCCAGTATTTCTTTCTGTCTCACCCTTTTGAAATATGCTTGCCATTTTCCACGTGCTAATTCCACTTTAAACAAAATAATTTTCTTTCCTTTTTTTTTCTCTATCCTTACCTTTTCAATGATGTTACGGACTCACCGTTTGTTTCATCCACCCTCATTCCTTGATGTTGGGATATTTTAAAAAATCGTTTACGACACATTTCTGTAGTAACCTTTGTTTCCCTCTCCACGTGTGCTTCCTCTTCTGCAACAGTGGGTGTATTGCTTTTGAAACAATAGCTTTTCCCTTAATGTCTTTCTCTTCAACTTGCTTTCTTTGCGTTCTCCCCATTTTCCAGTTCTTTTACACTCCATAGATTTGTCTTTATTTTTCACTCTCTTACTCAATGTGTTCTCTTTATTTTTTGTTTTCACTTCTTCGTCTCTAATAATGTTCATGTATGTTTGTTTATGGTAGAAATATGGGATCAGTGCTTTAGACCCTCTGTCGGAGGCAGTAATAGTCTAGTAGTGATGCTGCACTGTGTGGGATACTCGTCCTTTTCCCAGAAAAGTTATTGACTGCAGTTCACACTTTTCTGGTGCAATGACTTGTCACTCGGCTGTCGAGACTTTTTCCAAAACAGAATTAATCTGTCTGAACAATTTGTGCAGTCAAGTCTGTCACCCTTATGAACACACAGGCACTTTTGCATGTTTCGATTTGCAATGTTGTCGTGACAATTCCTACCCTGACTTCCTCCCCCGCCACTCCACACACACGCGCACGCTGCCATTTTGTTTATTGTTAATAGATGGAAATCAGAAAAGAGACTAGTGGTATGAATATTGATCTGATTGTAAGTGTGGAAGGGAGTTTCAATATCTGTTTAGAGGTGCCTATTTTACGGGATCTTCCTTCCCCCTAGAGATTGCTACAGACTGTTCGTTTGCAGATTCTGCGTATCAAAGTGCGTGTAGAGGTGCTGTGTGCAATTGTACGAATATTATATTATATTACAAAGCCCTTCGGATGAGACTATAAACCAGGTCCCGTGAGCGAATGCAGGCAGAGCATCTTGCGCAAACGTTTACAACATTGTTACTCCCTTTCAAAGAGTGGGTCATTGTGTGCCGGTGGGAACGGATGGCAAACTTTACAAAACTGCATACACACAGGAAATGGATGTAAAACAAAATAACATGAATGCTTATTCATTATCCTCAAAACAAAAGAACTTTAAAGAATCTATAGTTCGTGGAAAAGTAGGTCAGCTTTGGCTTGTGGCATTGATGGCACTTTAATAAACTACCTAGCATGCATGCTGTCTGCCATCTGGAGGAGCATGAGATCAGCCAGGTTCAACTTGCCCATAACAAATATGCAATATCCCCAACAACTTTTTTTTCGGAACAGAAGATGATTAGGGGGAAAAAAGACCTCGAGTCCTGTATGCCACAGTGGCAAAAAGTTCAAGAAGAGGAAAGCGGAAGAGGAGAAAACATAAAAAGAGAAGAGATTCATGATAGGAGAGAGAAGACAAAAAAGATAGAAAACCACAACAGAAGCTGAAAGGAAAGAGAAGTAAATAGTGTTTTTAAACTAAAAAAACTGAGAGAAGAGAAAAAGAGAACGAAATCATGACATGAGAGAAAAGAAAGAAAAGAAAGACAACCATAGCAGAAGAGAAAGGGGAAAAAGACAGAAAATCATAACAGAAACTGATTGGAGAGAGAAGTAAAGAATAATTTAAACCTTAAAAAAACATGACAGAAGAGAAACAAAAGAAAGAAATCATAACAGGAGAGAATATTTTTTTTAAAAAGAATGAAAATCATAACAGAAACTGAAAGGAAAGAGAAGTTAAGATTTTTAAACAAAAAAACTAATTTGTAGCTTTGTTGTTGGTTTGTTTTTCGCTTATCCCTTAGCTGTAGAATACTGCCTTAAAGCTTTTTCAAAGCACTTTTTCCCCACTCTCCTTGAAACAAAACAAGCGCGGGTCTAAACTTTTGACATACCATCGATTTCTCCACTCTTGATGCCTGGCTCCTTTACGAATTCACAGTGGCATTGCTCTCACTTCCTCTCTTCTTTCCCAAAACACACCGACATTAGTTTTTTTCCCTTGACAGTCCCGGCTTGATGTTTCTCTAGTCGCACGTCAGACATTGAGCATAGTAGCTGCATCAAAGCATCTTTGCTGCCAGAACTCTTTGTCGTTTCTGAAATCCATAAAAAGGTCATGTTGTTGTTGTTGTTGTTGTTGTGTGTTTGTGTATGGGGGGATGCATGCATGCATGCATGCGTGCGAGCGCGCGACTGTGTGTGTGTGGAGGGGGGGGGGGGGTTGCATGCATGCATGCGTGCGAGCGCGCGTCTGTGTGTGTGTGTGTGTGTGTGTGTGTTCAAACTCAGTCATTTCTCTTCACAAGATGCGATATTTAATATGTATTTTCGAAAACAAAAAAGGAGAGAGAGGGGAGTAGAGTCAGGGGGAAGGAATCTAAACTTACCTATTCACGCTGATTGATAAACAAAATAATGAAATTTGTATTGCTGAACTACTGAGCTACAATGAACAAGGAATAAAATGCATGTGTGTGCGCGCGTGTGTTTGCATGTGCTGTAAAAATTGATACTTTGTGTCTAATTTTTGGAGTTAACTGTAGTATTGTTGCCTGCAGTAGCAGTATTAAAAGGAGAGGAAATGGATTTTCACTGGCGTATGCATACATGACGTCCAGCCTTAGACAAACCGTGTGCTTTCCTGCAGAAAAAAGTCCACGTGGACTCACATTTCTGCCGTAAACGATGAACATATTTACCAAAAGTCTTCCGATGGGTAATGTTTGCTATATATAGACACATGCATGTAGGCTACCACGAATTAAGTTGAGGAAAAAGAAGATCAAGGAGAAGACGAGTGACAGAGACAGGGTATTTCCATCCAGTCCAATCTTGTTTGTAGCCCTGCCGGTCCGAGAGGCCATATTGGGGGTGTCACCTCATAGCATTTCTCAATGTTAGACTTAAAACTACCCAAATATATGCAACTATATGAAGATATAGCCAGAACATTGACTTCTCAGAGTTTCTGGGAAAAGGCAGGAGAAGGCAGAAAATAGAAAAGAAGGAGGTGACAAGAAGAAAAGAAACACGGCAGAAACAAAGAGAGGGACAGAAAAGAGGATGTTCCTCACACATAATTTTCACAAGGCGGGGATACTCTTTACTCTGAAAGCCACCCCAACCCCCCTCTCCTCTGGGGATCCCCCCTGGGGAAGGAGGAGAGTTTATTTTAAGGCCAAAGCCCCTTTTCATAAGAGAGACAGACTGACAGAGAGAAAGAGAGAGAGAGAGATTTTTAATTTATTATTTTATATCGAGGATAATGGAATACGCACTCATGTGCTTTTTTACATCTAGTCCCCGTGTGTATGCGGTTTTGTAAATTTTGTCACCAGCACACAATGGCCTAGTCTTTCGAAAAGCGGAACAGGATTTAACGTGTTCGCAAGATGTTCTGCATGCGTTCGCACACGGGGCCTCGGTTCATAGTCTCATCCGAAGGACTTTGACAATCAGTTCGATTTTTTTTTGGTCAAACTGGGAAGAAAGGGCGAGGCTGAGAATCGAACCCAGAATCTCACGGTTTACTTGTTGGCAGGTAAACGTCATAACCATCTTGCCACCTTCCTTCCTCTCTCTCTCTCTCCCTCCTTCCTCTCTCTACCTCTCTCTCTCTCCCCTCCTCTCTCTCTCTCCCTCTCTCTCTCCCTTCCTCTCTCCTTCTCTCTCTCTCTCCCTCTCTTTCTATCTCCATCCTCTCTTATCCCTCCCTCCCTCCCTCCCTCCTCTCTCTCTCAGAACTACAGTGATTCATCTTCATAGTCCGCATTATCGGACAAGCACATATAAAAAAGCACAGAGAGAGAGAGAGAGAGAGAGAGAGAGAGAGAGAGAGAGAGAGAGAGAGAATATAAAACGGAAAGACGGGCTCAGAGACAGCAGTCAGAGGTTGAAAGGTTGGAGGAGGTAGAGTATACAAACTCCAGAACATCAGCAGATTGCTGGCTTCTTTCTATTCCTCCGGTGTATCAGACAAAGTCAAAACGGTTTGCTTGTTGAAAGAGACAGCAGCTGGGCTGACTACAGGCAGATAGCAGACCAGACCATACCACGGCCCTTTACTTCTTATACTTGGTACCAACTTTTTATTTTGGGGGATTATTTCTTTTGTGTTAGTGTGGATTTTGTGCTTGATTATTTGAACCCAATTCACAGGGAGGTGTAGCACGATAATACGGACTGTGAAGATGAATCACTGTAGTTCTGGGAGAGAGAAAGGGGATGAGGAGGGAGTGAGGGAGAGAGAGAGGAGGGAGATAGAAAGAGAGGGAGAGAGAGGAGGGAGGGGAGAGAGAGGGAGAGAGAGAGGAGGGGAGAGGAGAGAGGGAGAGAAAGAGAGGGAAAGAGAGGAGAGGATAGAGTGAGAGAGAGAGAGAGTGTGTGTGTGTGTATGACAGTCAAGTCAAGTCAAGTCATGTCAAATTTTTATTTCCAGATGGTACATTGAATAAGCAATGCATTTGCTTTTTTTCAGAGCATGTGTGTATGTGTGAGAGAGAGACAGACAGACAGAGAGAGAGAGAAAAAGAGTGAGAGAGAGAGAGAGAGAGAGAGAGAGAGAGAGAGAGAGGAGAGGAGAGAGAGAGTGTGTGTGTGTGTGTGAGAGAGACAATTTGACAATTTGACAATTCTGACAATTATTTATTTGTGATAAGCTTTACGCCCATTCACAAGGGGACAGAGGGATGGGGACTGGGCACAGCACACATAATTTTTTTTTAAAATACAGTCAACAACAGCCCAAATAGACAACATGGTATGGAAATCCACAACATGGGTTTGTAATAATTGAATAGTATGAACAAAATTATACCTGTGATACAAACTATCATCAATTCAATTGCTTATGTTTTATGCTTATCCTAAGCAACACTGTCTCTCATGAAACAACTTCACGCCATCATCAGTCATTACAGGAGTAACTAGGGCACATCTCTACAAATTGTTCTCCAGCAGTCTGGCCAGTTGTCATTTCTTTTAGATCACTGCGAAGATTGTCTATGTTATTTCTAAACTGGTCATGGACCTCATTTAAGCTGTTCATAATATCCCTGGTTGTAATATCTGATCTCTCACACATCAGCCCTTCCAGACATTCACCTGAATATTCTGCCACACCCTCCACACATTCAGAACCAGACACACTCACTTCTTCCTCCCTGTCCACTTTTTCTCTCTCACACACCTCTTCCACACTTACTTCTTCACTCATGTCATGGCCATCACATTCTTTCGCTCCATTCCCGACTTCACCACACAACTGATCACTTTCTATATTGTCAAAGTTGACTGTCACTGTCTGTCTGTCTATGTCATGTTGTGTCAAGTCAATCTGCTGATTATCATAATAGCTATTGGAAGATGGAGGGCAAGAATCATACATAAACACATCAGTGGGAGCGTCACTCTCTGCACGGTTTGCAGCATACACTTGACTGGGCAGGGTGGGTAAAAATAAACCAGAGGGAGACGGAACCTCTTCCTTCACTTTTTCATCACGGTTTGCTCTGTGTGCTTCTGCTCGTTTTCTGTCACGAGATACCTGGCTAAAACATTTCTTGCGGTATGACCTTTGACCTGGGGTGACAGGGAAATGGCTGTCAGCTTTGCTTGTAAATCTTAGAATAACAACAGTCTGGTCACCTCTGCCGTCCACTTTGAAGGAAGACAGTGTCTGCTCTTGAAATGCAGTGTTCAGCATACACTCCAACATCGATGGGAGTCCTGGGACTGGCATTTTGACGCACAAAAAGGAGAAAACAACAACACTTTACACACAGCTCACACAAAAGCGTCTTGCTGGCAGCCAAGCAAGGGAAGCCACCGAGCGTGTGTGTGTGAGAGAGAGACAGAGAGAGAGAGAGAGGGAGGGAGGGAGGGGGAGGGAGATGGAATTAAGTAAACAAAGGCCTGCGGTACCAGAAGGACCTGCTGACTGTTTAGCTGTGTCTGTCTTTGAAGCCCGTGGGGTTTCCTCCAAGACTGTGTGCCAGGTGAATGGGTATTATCAGGACTGACAAGACGGTACTGATGGATGCACTACAGAGGGCCAGATAGGGGTGTCTTTAAATAGATCCTTGTCACTAACTGGATAAAGACGGGCATCTGCGCGAAGTGATCCAAACATAACTGGAATTTATTTTGGAACTGCTTAGCATATCTGTCGGTTAGTGGTTGGGTTTTTTATATCAACACCCATGAAAACACGTCCCAAACTAATGGTAGTAAAACGATATCGCATAACGAAGAACGCAGTAGAAACTGCCAACGTAAAACGAATTCTGCTAACTTTCCCTGGGGGAAATCTGTTGTTTTACTGATTCTCACGCCCGTAAAGAGAGGAAGGAATTGTCAGGTATGGAATCATTTGTCTCGAGATTCGTAATCTGCCCACCTGGTGAAAGAAAGGAGAAGGTGAGTTTTCGCAGGACGGTTTTAGACACGGGTAGAAAGAAGTTCTTTATCTCCGTTAAGCCTTGTCTCTTGCAGGACAAAAGCCACTTTACCATACAACACCAGATTGGTTGGCGGTTCATTTATTATTAGAATTGAATTTAGATCTCGTTATTTGCAGTGTACTGTCTCCTTTTATTTTATAGAAATATCCAAACTTTGTAAACTGACTTACCTGTTCCATTAATGTTACCATTGGAAGTTTTGATTTAGCGCTCGCGCGCGCGCGCGCGCGCGCGTGTGTGTGTGTGTGTGTGTGTGTGTGTGTGTGTGTGTGTGTGTGTGTGTGTGTGTGTTTCTCGACCCTGTGCTTGTGGACTCTTACTACTATATTATCGTTATAATTATCATTAACACTGTTGTTGTTGTTGTTAATATATAATTTTTAATTATTATTATTGTTATTATTATTATTATTATTATTATTATTATTATTATCATTATTATTATTATCTTCATTATTGATTTGTCTCTGCAAGATATAGCGCTATATAAGTTCAATTTATTATTATTATTATTATTATTATTATTATCATCATCATCATCATCATCATTCATCATCATCATCATCATCATCATCATTATTGCTCCGTGAACTACTCATCCTCATCTTGATATTGCTAGTGATGTTGTTGTTGTTGTTTCTCTTTCTCTCTTTGTCTTTGTTTTTGTTTATGGCATACTTCTTGGTTTTTTCTCTTCTTATTTTTTTTAACCCCGGATGCCCTTTAAAATATTATAGCTTTCTGAAAGGTTTTACTTATTATCTCTTCGTCTGTCTGGCTGTTTCTCCAAGAGAACCGTGTTTTCTGGGCTGTTTTCTTTCCTTTCCCTCATCATCATTCCCAGTGACAAGAATTATCATCGCTGAAAAGAGTGTTGCTAATAAACAAAAATGACAGAAACAAACATCTTGCACGCACAAAAAAATAAATAGTTTTGGCCAGCATCTAGCTGGTCAAAAACCCTCTCTGCCCGCCTGTGAAGTGTATCCATATATACAAAAGTGGTGATGCTGCAATGATACTGAGAAATAAGCAAATGAAAAAAGATCGCAGGCATGCTGTGTATCTATTTCCTCCAGCATTTCTAACGACAAAAATATCATCCAAGGTTGTGTGTGTGTGTGTGTGGAGAGAGAGAGAGAGAGAGAGAGAGAGAGAGAGAGAGAGAGAGAGGGTGTGTGTGAGTGAGTGTGTGTGAGAGTGTGTGTGTGAGTGTGTGCGTGTGAGAGATATACATTTAAAAAAAAAATTATTTTATTTCGAGTGTAATGGAATAAGGATTCTGTGCTTTTTTTTACATCCAGTCCCCGTGCGTATGCAGTTTTTGTAAATTTTGTCATCCGTTCCCACCAGCACACAATGGCCTACTCTTCCAAAAAGCGGAACGGGTTTTAACCTGGGCGCAAGACGTTCTGCATGCGCTCGCACACGGAACCCTCGGTTTATAGTCTCATCCGAAAGACTTTTAGGGAGAGTTGAGTTGGCACTGATGTTAACTCCAGAGGAAAAATCCTTTTGAACGACATTCGAACCCTGGGTCAGCAGATCACGAGCGCATCACTCTTAACCACCAGGCTAGAGAGAGAGAGAGAGAGAGAGAGAGGAGAGAGAGAGAGAGAGAGAGAGAGAGAGAGAGAGAGAGAGAGAGAGAGAGAGAGAGAGAGAGAGACAGACAGACAGACAGACAGACAGACAGACAGACAGACAGACAGACAGACAGACAGACAGACAGACAGACAGACAGACAGACAGAGACAGACAGACAGACAGACAGACAGAGAGACAGACAGACAGACAGACAGAGACAGACAAACAGACGGACTGCTTGACGGACTGACGGCTGGAGAGAGGGAGACAAAGTGAGGATAAAAGCCCGGGCATTGACTGCCTCCTGTGGTGCAGCCCTGTCTCAATATGGGAATCGCGTGTTGCTGCAAGATTAGCTTTGTTTGGCTTTTGATTAGACCCTGATCGTGTGACGTGTTTACCTGATCAGACCCAGCTGAAGAACGTAGATCTGTCTACCAGTGGACTCTGGCCTTAGGGCTTGATTCCTTCGCATGAGACTAATAAACCAAGGCCCCGTGTGCGAACGCACGCAGAACGTCTTGCGCGCACGTTAAATACTGCTCCGCTTTTCGTCAGAGTAGGCCATTGTGTGTGCCGGTGGGAACAGATGACGGAATTCACAAATCCGCATACACACGGGGACTGGATGTAAAAGAGCACATAAGCGCTTATTCCATTATCCTCGATATAAAAGAATATTTTTTTTTTAAAGTAATAACTGCTGTGTCCTGAAGTGGTTATTGTCGTAAAGTGGACAGACAGGATCAACGGAAATGATTTTCCCCCCCCCTCCCCCTTCCCCCCGGGTCTGGAAATGTACTGTGGAAACTTACTTTTCCTCCTTTTCTTCACCAGATGGGCTGTCAATGCACAGACTGCAAATCGCAACACAAATTATTCCAAATCTGACAGTTTCTTTTGTCTTTGTGAGCGTGCGAATCCGGTAAAAACTTTTTTTTTACCCGAAAGTTGGGGAGTACGTATTCGTTTTGAAGTGCCAGTCTGGACTGCGCGTATATGTATGCAATATCTTTTTTTTATTGTCGTTGTTTTGGGTATTTTTTCAAGTATGTTGATAGAAAACGATGTGCTAAGCAGTTTAAAAATAATTTCCAGTTACGTTTGGACCGAGTTTGCACAGTTGAATGTGTTAATCCAGTTAGCGACCGCAAACTATTTAACGACACCCAGAGGGGGGGGGGGGGGGGGGGGGGGGGGGGGGGGGGGGGGGGGCGGAGGAGGAGGAGTTGGTGGAATAAATAAACGTAGCTCTTGGGTTTCGTTCTCCTTCTCCCCTCCCCTGCTTTAAGAACAACAAAGTGCCGGTGGTGGTCATCATGGGAATAGAATAAGAGAAGTAATGGGGTATGTACGGAAACTTGGATCCCTCTCTGTGGTGTTGGTGACCTGTACTGCAGGTTGTTAACCTGGCGGAATGTGTAGATTATTCAAATATCATTCTGTCTGCCTGTAGTTCAGCTGTTTCTTTCCTTGCCCTCTTTGACACTCACGTACATGTTCATTCATTATGTATGCGCACAAATGCACACACAGCTTTACACACACATACACACAGACAGCTTTTCAAAGTGTGTGCATGAGAGAGAGAATACCTCGAAATATTTTTTTAAAGATATGCTCTCTCTCATGCACACACTCACATGCACACACACAACACACACACACACACACACACACACATGGTGGGCCATGCTGTGGGAGGGAGGGGGTAGGTGCTTTTGTTGCTGAGAGCGGGGAGAAAATGTTTATGTGAAAGTAATCAAGATGGAGATTTTGCAAGCAGCTGGCCTGTGGAAACTGCTGTCAGACAACAAGAAACCCTGTATTTCTGTATTGACCAAGGCAGCTTTCTTTCTCCACCTTTCTGCCTGAGGCACAGAGAGAGAAGCCAGGGACAGGAAAGAAATGAAGTTCTCTGTGTTTAGCTGAGATAGATTAGGTAGGCTACAATGTCACAGCGCATCAACACTGATTGCTATTGCTGTGCAAGGGGAGGAGGGGATGAGGGGCGGGGGAATAAACTCATGAGTTGTTCAGCTACTCTGATAGAATGATCAGTGGTGTGAATACATGGCTTGGAGGTTGATGGTTCGATCCCTGCTGGAAACATTCTGTTTGTAACAGGTTGTAGGATTCAGACGTGTATAAAGCAAAACTTCTTCCCCGACACACCCAAACTATTGGACCATGAATGGTGGTTTGGGTGTTGTTAGTCTTTCATTGACGTGATAAACTTCTCTCCTGTGAGCAATATGTATATTAATTTTAGTGATGGTAAATTCAGGGGACGGGATTGCACAATCTCTCTCTCCAAGTTAAAGTTTAGGAGCGCTGCGTGTGATTACCAAAACGGAGGAGTCTGTTCGCGCTCCTTGGTTCAGTACAGTCCCCCAGTTCACCCAGCTGTAAATGAGTACCTGTCCTATTTAGGGACAGGGAAGGTAAAGCAGCGAGGGAGAGGAGATGGCAGCCGCCCTCAATATGCTGTCCCCTGGAGAAGCTGAGATCTCAGACATCTCGCTCCCCAAAGTCCGCATAAGTTATGGAAACACCTGTACCTTTAAAACAATAAGGGGATTTGACGCTGACTTATTTTGTGTGTGGAAAGAAGGCCACCCTGACAAGGAAACGTTTTAATATACAGACAAACCCAACAACGGGTGCCACTGCTGTTCTGCTGACGGGCTGTTCCCAAGGAGAGCAGCTTTGAAGCCCACTCCTAGTGATCTGCTGTGGTTGTTCAAGCTAAAGGGTAACAATACATTAAAAAAAAAAATCAATGCAGTACTCTTTCCGCGATTAACTTTGCTTTAGGTTATATAGGAATACTGGGCGCGGATTCAAGTAGCATCCACTTTTACTGATGCAAATTTAACACAGTTGCCGAAATTTCCAAAACCAGCAACGTAAGTGCCAGTCTGTGCAACTCGGTCTTGCTTTATGCTGGAATGGTCCATGGGGACATTATTGCTGTATTATTGGACCTCAGTCGTTATTGTACTTAACCTCGTCAATCGTCATGAATGTCAGTAAAAAGAGAATGGCAGATCAGGTTACCGTCTGTGCCCCCCATTTCATAACCACAATGTCGATCCCTTACCTCTCGCTGTGCCCCTGATTTCCAAACCTGCACTACATTCGTTACAGTGCCATGGGTGTGAGAGATTGATGGGAGGACTGGTTGTCGTTGGACTGACGTGGTGATTATCGATACGGTAGGGTGGGTGCCTCACTCTGTCTGGGTGAGCAACAAATTACTCTGCTGTGATTGTGGCCAGCAAGTGGTTGGTGTCCTGTGTCTGCCGGATTGCACCAGGCACCATTACATACCACCAAAGTGACCCAATAGCAGTGCGGGGCTACTTCGGGTTGGAGCCTCATGGCGGTGTAAGACTGATCGGTCCGGTTCGTGTAGTTTCTTTTGTTACCTAAAGAAGCGTTAGTGTATGGCGATTGGTCTGACAACGTCCAGCCCACAGCTGCAAAAAGTTGCTCGTCAGGTGTTGTTTTGAGTCTGTTTTTCTGTTAGGTGTTTTGGCTTGATGTCTGTCTGTATACATACATACATACATACATACACACACACACACACACACACACACACACACACACACACACACACACACACACACATATATATATATATATATATATTATATATATATATATATATATATATATACATATACATATACAATATATATATATATGAACACACACCTGTCTCAATATCTATCTGTCTGACTGCAAGAAAATTAATAGGTGGTATGTTTTGCCTTTCCTCTGGTGTAATTGTCTGCCTGTTTGTATTTGTTGCTGTGTTTTCCCATGCCCCTGTATCTGCCTGCCTGTTGTTTGTCTATGTATATGCCTGCTAAGAAGTTCACTTTTCGCATGCTCTCTGTATCAGTGTCCCTTCTGGCTTGATGCCTGTCTGTCAGTCTGTTTGTAGGCGTGTATGTCTCTGCCTGTCCGTTTCTCTGTCCGTCCGCCGGCCTGTCCATCTTCTGTTGGTTCATCTGTAAGAAAAGTATCCCCAAAGTGGGAAGGTGGCCGGCTGGCTACCTTCATGGTGGGCAAACAAAACGGTTGCACGCACACACAATGTTAGAGTTTGGGGGTGAAGCCAGGAGCTGTGGCTGAAAAACGAAACAAATCTGGAAGAAAATGAGATCGTGTCGGCTTGACCGATTATGATGCAGAGGCCCATGGAAGTTGGGCCCCCATCCGCTGTGGATGGATTGTTTACAGGGAGGATGATGGAGAGGCGGCCTGCTGTGCGTATAATGAATTGACTCACAGTGGTCCTTAGGAGGAACATTATCCTGTGCATGATATACAAAGGTCTTCAGGATGAAACATTATCGTTGTCCTCTTTTTGTCTCTCCTAAGCTTGTCTACTTGTTTGTGTATAAGCGTTCCTTCTTTTCTCTTCTGTTTCAGTTTTATGGTGCTTGTAATAATGATAGTACTAGATAATAGTGTATGGGGTTTATGTAGCGCTGAATCTTGTAAAGCAACAAATCAAAACTAAAGAGACTAAAATAACAAAGACTAAACTAAAGAGATAGTTTATATAGTAGTGATCTCCAGCAAGAATACTTAATGAAAATGTCAAATACAGATTGATGGGATGGTCGCACTTGAATCCGATAAATCGTTCTTAGTGTATATGCGTGTTATTATTTTCACTTTTTGATTTTTTTGTTTCCTGTTGTTTATTCTTGACTTCTTATTTTGTATTTAGTTTGTAGCCGAGTTGACGCCAGGACTTGCCGTGGGATCCATTTATGAAGAGTTCTTTTGCTTTCATAACGTTAAAAGCATCATGCAGTTTCTCTTGCGTTTATGTGTAATTACAAAAGACAGCGATGTTCTCCCTCCCTTGCCAATAGGCCACCTTGGGCAATGACAATAAATTGGTCAAAGGCTCTCTCTCTCCTAACACATGTATGATCAGGCGTTTTCATTTGCATACTGTTTTGTCTGGACATGCACATACTTACACATTTGTCATTCAGTGTTGAATGTCTAAGCTCTTGAGACAGAGAAACCCAACAAGAAAGCAAAGGTTTTGATAAAAAACAACAACCCAAAAACCTAGATTCAATCACGTGCGAGACGAAAGATAAAAAGACCATTCTATGTCCTCGGACTTCATTTGGCTACTTTACCAGAAATCTAAACATCAGCAGTTAATAGATGGGGTTTTTTTCAGCTGAACAATCCCATCAAAGCGAGTGTCATCCATTTTTGATTTGCTGAGTGGGATAAGGGGGAGCATTGCACTTTCCTGAATGAGTTTGACCAAACGTTTTACAAAGCGTGCTTCACACCTCAGCACTTTGTGCTTTGTGTTGATGCATCCAATGATTGAAGTAAAACTGCTCGAATTTGGATGCTTAATTCGTTGTTAGTTGGTTGGTTAGTTGGTTGATTGGCTGGTTGATCAATCGGTTAGCTGGTTAGTTGGCTGGCTGGTTGGTTGGTTGGCTGGCTGGTTGATATACTCTTAATTAGCTGGCTGATTGGTTGGTTGGTTGGTTTGTTCATTTGCTCGTTTGTTTGAAAATTGGAGGGATGGAAAGATGGAGGGACGGATGGATACGTGGATGGTTTGATGAGTAATTGGTGGATTGAGTTTTAGCCTCTCTGTCTGTCGTCTGTCTTCTGCCTGCCTGTCTGTCTGTCTGTCTCTCTCTCTCTCTCTCTCTCTCTCTCTCTCTCTCTCTCTCTCTCTCTCTCTCTCTCTCTCTCTCCTCTCTTTCTCTCTCTCTCTCTCTTTCTGGGGGTCACAGGATCGAAGGCGAAGCAACAGGAAGCTAATTTCTTGAGCTGAAAAATATTCTTTCAAACGTTGTCCCCAAAACGTCATTTACTGGTCTTCTAGCAACTGTTAAGAAAGCCCCAACTCCCCTGATGTCTGATAACAGTTGGAGCTGGAACAATCTGTGGAGAAGAGCAGAACATAGTTTTTGTTCTCCCATTGAATCACATCTATAGAGTGTTAAATTAACACGCATGGCTGAGCATCTGTTTTGACCCAGCGAACACAGGTGCAGTATTTTCGAAAGAAGCCACCCAGTCAAGTACACCGTGACTAGGAGAGGGAAAAAACCCAGCAAAAGCAACAAGAGCAGCAGAGCACTGACCTTGCTGATAGTAGTCGTCAGGACAGCAGCAGCGGTGACGGTAAGGAACTGTTTGTGTGTGACACAGTATGGAAACAAACTAGTGCACAGGACTTGGATGAACAACACGTGATGCCAGCACACAAAAACACATGCATAGTGAAGCTACAGAAGATCAATCAATCCTACACCAGAGCAGAACAGTTCATGTAGTTTTGCCTGTGATGTACTGGCAGATTTTTCTCAACCTGTCTTAGCTTTGACACTGAAACCGCCATTGACAAAATCATTGATATGTTTAATGCAGGGATAGTGAAAGAATATGTGGCCACACTGACTGAACATTCTATGAAAAAGATGATTACGTGATTAGCAGATAAATAATTTTATTAGAAAATGAGGTGGTGCTTCACCAGTCAGAGAAGTAGAAGACATTACTATGTGAATCTGATGGCATTGTGTTGGCAGTATTCCTTAGATTCTGTGTTACAAACAGATTAAGATTTTCTAGCACACAAGATTCCTATGATTGCTTTGAATGTTATTCTTTGCTTAATGATGCTTGCATTGTGGATGAAATAGTAGTTTTGTGGAGAAAATTTGTAATATCATTACCTCTAACTTGCTTATGTTTGTTTGTTCATGGAGTTTCCAGAATGATTTACGGTATTTTAAGTTCTAGATGTTTCCAGATTGCTGCACTGTATACTAAGAAGTTTCTGTAGTTTCCGCGAAGTTCTGGAGAGTTCCTTAAATTTCTGGAATCTTCTAGTCTTTACCAAAGCCACCCTACACACATGCACACACGCACGCACACACACACACACACACACACACACACACACAAGGGGCTGTTATACAGCAGGAGGGAAGAGAGAAGGAAAGATTATCATTGATGGAAAGATTATCTTAGAGGAGGACAACAAGAAAGTTGAAGAAGGGGAGATAACTTTAAGGAATAGAAGAAGAGCTTTGAGGACTATCAAAGTCATTAACTGATTGAGATCGTATTTAATGAATGTAGACACACAGTTTTGGCTGTTGATCCATGGTAATTGTTGAAAGGATTTTTGTTTGTGTCTTGGAACTTTTGTACTGGAAATGAACACTGGTGTGGGGTTTTTTTTAGTGATTATTCAGTAAAATAAAAGAAACCAAACCTTGATTCCTGATTCAATTTGTGCTCTGTCTAGATGTGATGCATGAGAGATAGAAACCAACTCTTGGCATTTCAGTCATCGTCTTACGTCCACAGGAGTTTTTTTGTTTGTTGTTGTTGTTTTTTTAAAACAAGAGTTCGTTCATCAAAGAACAATGTAACAATTGGATAACCAATTCTTGGCATTTCAGCTAGTGTTTTACGTCCACTGGAGTGTTTTCGAAATCAAAGAGTTGGTTGGTCAGAGAACAACCTAACATTGTGGATTAGAAGATGACTACACGTCCTGGTATATAAAGCAAAACAACAACAACAACAACAACATTATGCTATACGACGAACGGACGAAACAGGCCAACTTGCAGGGAGGAAAGCAGATCTCCAACACGGCATATGACTAGAGAGAATGGATACGCGCTGCATGAGGTGTGTGTGTGTGTTCTGTCCTGCTGAAGTGTGATAAGGTCTCATCTGGCATCATGAGCGGAGAAAGCTGTCAGATGTACCCTCCCCCCAAAAAAAACTCTCCCCCTGCCACCCTCCCCCCCCTCTCTCTCTCTTTCTCACACATACTACTCACAAACACGCAGACACACACTCCACACACACATACTCACACACACACACACACAAACTCTCTTTCTCTCTGTGTCTCTGTTTCTCTGACTGTCTGAGTAATCTATCTGTTTGTCTGTCGCTCTGCCTGTTTGTGTCTGTCCTGTCTCTATCTCTCTCAGTCTCTGTTTCCTCTTTCCGTCTCTGTCTGTGTTGTGTGTCTCTCTCTCTGTGTGTGTCTCTCTGTCTCTCTCTGGCTTTTGTTTGTCTAACTGATTTTGCTATGTCTCACGTATTTCCGTTCGTTTCTGCCTGTCTGTCTGTCTGGACAAATAACATCTTATATCTTCCCCTCCGTACCCTTCCCTACATTCTGCATTCTTTCTACTTTTTCCTCTTTTTCCTTGTCTCTCTCACTCACTCATGATGGGCAGTCTGATCATATAAGGATAAGGACAGATGTGTGTGTGTGTATGTGTGTGTGTGAAAGTGTGTGCAGTGTAGTGAGGAGAGGGGGGGGGGGGAGTGGCAGGGGTAGGGTTGTGGGGGAGGGTACGATGTGTGTGTCGTGTGTACGTGTGTGTGTGTGTGTGTGTAAGTGTGTGTGTGTGTGTGAATGTGTGTGTTTGTGCGCGCGCAGTGAGGTGTGTGCGGTCGTGTGTGTAGTGTGGTGTGGCGCGGTAGTGGTTGTGTGTGTGTGCGCGCGCGTGCGTGCGTGCGTGTGTGCGGTGCTGTTGATGAAGTGAGGGGAGTGGTGGTGTGCAATAATTTGTGAAGTCAGCTGTTCTTAATGTGAATGAATATACAGTTTTCTCTGCGGTGTGGGTGGGGCGTCGGTGCTGTAGCGTGTGTGTGTGTGTTCAGCGTGCGTGCGCACACTGCGAGTGCTGTGGAGGGAGGAAGGGAGGATTGTACACATGTATATATGACGTATCAGCCATACCGCGCCAGGATGTCTAGTGTGAATGATATTATATACAATTTCCTCTGTGTGTGTGTATGTGAATATGTGTGCGTGTGTGCATGCGTGCGTGCGCTCGCGCGTACGCTCACGAGTGCTGTAGAGGGAAGAAGTGAGGGCTGTAGAAATGTATGTATATGAAGTCACACATACCGCCAAAGCATGCTCCTTGTGTGAATGAATATGGACAGTTTCCTCTGAGCGTTTTTGTATGTGTACGCGTGTGTGTCATGCGCGCGCGCGCACACACACTCGCGATTTGTGTGGAGGTAGAAAAGGGTAGGGTTATACAAATGTACACATGAAGTCAGCCATACCGCGCCAAAGCATGCTCCTAGTATGAATGAATATAGACATTGTTGTGTGCGTGTTTTGTGTATTTGTGTGCGCGCGCGCGCGTGTGTGTGTGGTGTTGATGTGTGTGTGGTGTGCGTGCGTGCGTGCGTGCGTGTGTGCAAAGTCAAAGTCAAGTCAAACTTTATTTTCAGATGGTACATTGAATAAGCAGTGCATTTGCTTTTTTTCATCAAGCCATCTATCTAAAGAAAGGAAAAAAAAGCGAGAAAAAAAAGATGTGTGTGTGTGTGTGCGTGCGTGCGTGCGCTCACGCGTACGCTCGCGAGTTCCGTGCAGGAAGGGATGGATGGATGGATGTGCAAATGTACATATGAAGTCAGCAAGACGGCGCCAAAGTATTCTCCTAGTATGAATGAATACAGACAAGTTTTCCTGACACGTGACTGCGTGACTGTCAGCCGACTTCCGACATATGTGCACTCTGTGTGACTGTCAGCAGCTTCCGAGGTACATGGTGTGACTCTGTGTGACCTCTGAGACATGCTCATATCCTGATTGTCATTGACTGCAGAGATTTGTACATTTCAGGAATGCCCCCACCTCCCCGAGATGGGGGGCAACGTTCCTTTCTTGTCAATGACTTCCGCGCGGTGGGGTACATCTTCCAGAAAATTCGCCTCTCTGTCTTCTCTATCTTTCTGGTTGTCTGTCTGTACTCTGTCTGGTTGTCTGACTGTTTTGTTGTTGGATTGTCTTTCTGTGTCTCCGACTTTTTCTTTGTTTCTTTGTGTTCTTCATTTCTGAACCGTTACAACTTTTCCAAAATCCAGCTACAGCCTTTACACATATCTCTCTCTGTATCTTTTATCGTCTGTCTGTCTGTTTCTCTCTCTCTCTTCTCTCTCTCTCTCTCTCTCGCTCTCTCTCTCGCTATCTCTCTCTCGCTCTCTCTCTCTCTCTCTCTCGCTCTCTCTCTCGCTATCTCTCTCTCGCTCGCTCTCTCTCTCTCTCTCTCTCTCTCTCTCTCTCTCTCTCTCTCTCTCTCTCCTCTCTCTCTCTCCTCGTCTCTCTCTCTCTCTCTCCCTCCCTCTGTGTCTGTCTGTCTGTATTTCTGTCTGTATTACTGTCTGTCTGTCTCTTTATTCAGAATAGGGTGGGACTATAAGAGATAAAGTGAGGTATTAATAGTGATATATCGTTTGAAAGGGGTTTTTTTGGTAAAAGAGTAGTATATAAACTATAATAGATGTCTACTGCTTTCAAGAAGCAACTACACAAGCAAGATTTAATGTTTTACCTCTCAATAGTAATATATATATATATATATATATATATATATATATATATATATATATTATATATATATATATATATATATATATGTGTATGTATGTATTATACAGAGAGAGATAGTAATAATGTTCGAGACAAATCGTGTCCTGTTATAAAATCGAAAGTTGAAAAAGAAGCGCACTTTCTCTTCGAATGCTATATGTACACACGCTTGAGAGAACAATTTCTAAGGAAAATTAATGTCAACGTACCACTGCCATTATTTGCTCAAAGCAACAAAAAATGATTACATGCACAGGTTTTTTTTTTCTAGATATAAATTCATTCTAGCAACAAAAGGAAGACAAATATTGACTCGAGCAGTATATTGAATAACTGTTGCAATTTGATAATTATGTACTCAATTTGCATGAATTCCACAATTTTCCTCAGACATCATCTTTCTGTGATTGGGGTATGGTTGATTGAAGGGTCATAATCATGAAATAGAATAATCTGGATATGCTGATCAATCATAAATCATTGCTCGTTTGTACATTTGCTTCGCCAATGCTATGAATGAACCCATTGTCCAATCCCAAGCCCATCGCAATTAATATATTGTGGCCCGAGGCCAATGTACAATAAATCATTTCAGAGCGCTCTCTCTCTTTCTTTCTCTCTCTCTCTCTCTCTTCTCTCTCTCTCTCTCTCTCTCTCTCTCTCTCTCTCTCTCTCTCTCTCTCTCCTCTCTCTCTCTCTCTCTCTCTCTCTCTCTTCTTTCTTTCTCTCTTTCTCTCTCTGCCTCTCTCTCTGTCTCTCTCTGTCTCTGTCTCTCTCTCTCTCTCTCTCTCTCTCTTCTCTTCTCTCTCTCTCTCTTTTCTCTCTCTCTCTCTCTTTCTCTCTCTCTCTCTATCTCTTTCTCTCTCTCTCTCTCTCTCTCTCTCTCTCTCTCTCTCTCTCTCTCTCTCTCTCTCTCTCTCTGGATGAAAAAAAAAAAGCACATGAGTGCTTATTCCATTATCCTCGAAATAAAAGAATGAAATTAAATCTCTCTCTGACAATAAGATGTCTGGCATCCGGAGAAGTATGACTGACTGACTGACTGACTGACTGACTGACTGACAGACTGACTGACTGGTTGACTGACTGTCTGGTTGACTAACTGCTCTCACAACTCTTCAGATGCGGCTGAGTTCATGCAGTGTGTCTTGAGCAAGCTGAACATGGCGGAACACGTCCATATCCACAACACAGTGCAGGGTGCATGTTGGCTGCATTCATGCCAGCCATGTCACCAGCCCTGCCTGGCCTGTTCTTATTATAGGAAACATTGATTTACCGTTCGTTCCTCGGCTAGAGCTCTGAGGTTCACCAATGGGGAGGTTGCTTACGTGTGCAGCCGTTTGTGCCTACTATTAAGGTAGCTGCATTCTGACTTCGGGGATGATGGCTAAACCACACCAGTGTGCGTGCATTTCCAAATGAAACTGTCATCCGTTTGTACTGGCTCGAATGGTCTACTCTTCCAAAAGGCAGAATGGAAGTTAACGTGTGCGCAAGATGCTCCGCGTGTGTTCGCACACGGGGCCTCGGTTTATAGTCTCATTCAAAGGACTCTCGGGAGCCGTGGATTCAGTACTGATGTTGTTAATTCTTGTGGCAACATCTCCTCGAACGGGGCATCTTGGTGGTACGGTGGCTCGAACCTGGGCTCGATCCCAGGCCGTCAAACCACTAGCACAACGTTCTAACCACTCTCGGCTATCCCCCCTTCTCCCTAACATGGGTATTTTCATTTCATTTTCATTTTCATTTAATTCTTTTTTATCGAGGATAATGGAATAAGCACTTATGCGCTTTTTTTTTTTACATCTAGTCCCTGTCTGTATGCGGTTTTGTAAATTTGTCATCTGTTCCCACCGGCACACAATGGCCTACTCTTACGAAAAGCGGAACAGGATTTCACGAGTGCGCAAGATGTTCTGCGTGCGTTTGCACACGGGGCCTCGGTTTATAGTCTCATCTGAAGGACTTTTGGGGAGAGTGGAGTCGGCACTGATGTTAACTCTTGGGGAAAATATCCCCTTAAACGGGAATCGAACCCAGGTCGCCAGATTGCGAGCGCAATGTTCTGACCACTAGTCTAGGGTATAAGATTATGTGCATAATTATGTTACACATCGACTCTGATTAACTGTTGCACGCCAAAGGATTTTCGCTTGAAACCAATGTTACATCAATGGAAGACATCCCCTTGAATGGACACCAAAGCAGAGTTTCGAATCAGCACTCTGTAAGTCACAGTCTTATCCCGAATTGGAAGCCCTGACCACTGTGCTACCCAACCTTCACTGATAAGAAAAATAAAGGGATTAAAAATAACAGAAAATCCACTACCAAACTGTAAAGTATTCAGGAAATGCCAGTGCAGGCAGGTACCGGTGATAAAGAAGCGTTATCCTAACGCGTCACGACAGTAGGTACCGGAGAAAGACCTGGCGAACGTGAGTGTCTTCATAGGTAAGATTTTACTAATCCTCTCTCTCTCTCTCACTCTGTCTGTGGGCTGTCTTTCTGTCTCTGTTTGTCAGTCTTATTTCTGTGTGTGTGTGTGTGTGTGTGTGTGTGTGTGTGTGTGTGTGTGTTGTGTGTGTGTGTGTGTGTGTGTGTGTTGGTGTGTGTGGATATGTGTGTGGATGGACTAATCTGTGTGTGTGTGTGTGTGGTGTGTGTGTGTGGTGTGTGTGTGTGTGTGGTGTGGTGTGTGTTTGTGTGTGTGGTTGGCTTGTTTGCATACACTTCTGCTGATATTTTCTGCTTGTCTCCTCTGACTTTTTCTTTTTGTATTTTTCTTTCTGTCTGTGTCTTGCTGTCTCTGTCTGTCTTACTGCCTGCTCTCTGTGTCTCACTGTCTGTCTCTCCCCCTGTCAGTCTATCTCTCTGTCTTGTTCTCTCTCTCTCGTGTCTGTTTTCTCTCTGTCTGTCTCTCTCTGTGTCTATCTATCTCCCTCCTTCCCCCTCCCTCTCTCTCTATCCCCTTCTCTCCCTCTCTGTCTGTATGTCTGTCTCTGTCTTCTCTCTGTTTCATTGTCTCTTTCTGATGGTTTCTCTGTCTCTTTCTCTTTGTCTCTTTCTCTCTGTTTCTCTCTGTGCCTCTTTTTGTCTCTCATTCTCTGTCTCCGTTTGTCTGTCTCTGTCTGTCTCTGTCTGTCTGTCTCTCTATCCCTCCCCCCGCCCTCCCCCCCCCCCCCCCCCCCCCCCCCGCCCCCGCTCCCCCTTTCTCTTCTCTGTGTCTGTCTGTCTCTGTCTCTGTCTCTCTGTCCTCTGTCTGTCAGTCTTGTCTGTCTGTCTCCCTCTCTCTCTGTCCGTCTGTCTGTCTCTCTGTCTCTGTCTGTCTGTCTGTCTGTCTCCCTCTTTCTCTCTCTCTCCTCGCTCCCCTTTGTCTGTTCGTGTCTCTGTGTCTGTCTGTTTGTCTCTCTGTCTCTCTGTCTGTATCTCTCTGTCTGTCTGCCTGTCTGTTCTCTCTCTCTTCTCTCTCTCTCTCTCTCTCTCTCTCTCTCTCTCTCTCTCTCTCTCTCTCTCTCTCTCTCTCTCTCTCTCTCTGACCTTGGGCAGTCTTCTGGCAGGCACCCTGATAAGAATCTAAGAGACTTCGTCAGGCAGACCCACCCCAACCAAGCTGTCAGTGTCAAGACCTACTGGGGATTTCGCTATCTGCCAGGCGAGAAGAGAAGAGAATAAATTATCGCTTGCATCAGGGCAGAGTGAGTGTTGCTGAGAAAAGAATTGGTGTACGTGAGAATCTTTTGGGGGTTGTTGATCTGTAAGATTGTTGAACTGTTGTCTTTTCCCAAGTTCTGTCGCTGTGGTTTGTTTTCCTGTCTGTCTGTTTGCCTGTCTGTTGGTAGTCAGAGAGTAAGTGCGTTTGTGTGACTGTTAATTTTGGTTGTTTCTGACTTGGATTTTGTTTTGTTTTGTTTGTTTGTTGTTTCTCTGTTAAAGGTTTTCCCCTGGGGTTTTTTTCGGTTTGTCTGTGTCTGTTTTCTCTGTCTGTCTCTGTCTCTGTCTGCCTGTCTTTCTGTTTCTCTATCTCTCTGTCTCTCTGTCTCTGTCTCTCTCTCTGTCTCTCTCTCTGTCTCTCTCTCTCTCTTGTGCGCCAAACATGTTCTGTATAGTGGCCCAAGCCGAAGTACAATAACACTTTTCAGTGTTCAGTCTCTCTCTCTCTCAGATGGTAAATCATAAATTATATGGCCCTTGGAGCTTTCTACAATTCAGTATTAGCGCGTGCGCGCACGTGTATGTGTGTGTGTGTATGTGTGTGTGTAGGAAATTAATATTCTGATTCTTTTAATGCTTAAAGGGGTGTGAAACTGGGTTGTATTTTAAGGCCTTTAATGTTTTCATATTGCAATGAATGAAATAACTATCGAACAACCAAGAAAAGGAAAACAAATCATGGCATTCGGATCATTCCTGGAGCAATGGAAGTGTTGTTGTTCGTTTTTGCTGACGATGTTTCCCTTTTGTCTGAAACTGTTATAGGTTTGCAAAAATCAGTTCAACATCTTAAAGAAGGTGAGTGCTCGGTTTGATTTATAAGTGTAGATAAAACAAATACCATTTTGAACATGGTTGCACACTTATCAGTGCGTTAAATTTGTGTTGTATGGAAGTGCTGAAATTACAAAACTAAGAGAGAGAGAGAGAGGGAGAGAGAGAGAGAGATAGATAGAGAGAGATGGTATTTTCAACAGGGCTTAGCATGGCAGTAATCTTGTAGGAAGGAGAAAAGATGCGTTAGAAGTCCTAAAATTACATTACAAAAAGTCAATTCGACAAATTGTTCTTTGTTATGGAAATTATTTGACATGGTTTGTTTTTTGTTACCGGAATTTAAAGATACGCCTATTGATTCTTTTAAAACTGGTACCCGGAGATGGGATAGCTCAGTGGTCAGAGCGCTCGGTTTCCCCCAGCCAGTGTTAAGCAGCATCGAGCGTGGTTACCAGTGGATGGGTGACTGTCGCGCCTTGGCTTCAGTACAGTCCCCCCAGTTCACCCAACTGTGATTGGGTACCTGCCTTTTTAGGGTCAGGGAAGGTAAAGCAGTGAGGGAGAGGAGATGGGCGCCGCCCTCAATATGCTGGCCCTAGAGAAGTGAGATCTCTTGACGTCTTGGTCCCATACGACCTTTACCTTTTTTATTCGGAGATGTAGAGTAAAATCAGATATAGTTTGTCCTTTTTCTTTTAATGTGTCTTTCTGACCAAATTTTTTTGGTAAATACTGTTAAAAAGCGCTGACTTAATTATGTTCTATTCAGGTCGAAGAATTTGTCATTGCATTGATTTTTTCCCCTTTCTCTGTATTTGAGTTGTAAATGGTTGATAACAATATGATGGTTAATTTATCATAGATGAGATCTTTACTTTTCATGAAACTTAGTTGTATCGATTACTTATTTTACATTTTACTTTAAATTATTATTTTAATCTGTTTTTTTTACTTAAGGTGTTTGTATAACCTCCCTTGTCAAGAAAACAAGATGAAAAATGACAAAAAATTGTTAATCTCTCTCTCTCTCGTTTGCAATTCATATGGTGATATTTGTCAAAAATGCCACGCTTTTAATGAAGAAATATTGGGAAACAAAGATTTAACCGATTTACTTTTGTCTGAGGATGAAATATTTGTCAGATCTTTTGCAACGTTCGTTGCCCTTAGAAAGAAAACCGTATTACAGTGACATGATGTTTTAAGATGATTACTTTCAGAGTCTATCATTTTAATTAATGTTTTCACATTTGAAAGCAGCTTGAAATTAATGGTCGATACTCATCACTGATAATGTCAGGTGGTCGACTAACAATTTTGGATTTGTATCTGTTTTTACATAAATACCGACGACTTTATGATAAAGGCGTGAATAGGATAGAACATGCCTGCTTGTAGCTATACCAAAGTATGCTTGCATGGGTATACGAAGAAAATGGTCGTCTGGAAGGTTTTACACATTTGATTCTTTATTTCTTAGTTGTATTTTTTTACATATAAACTATGATTTATTTGCAAGATTTTTGTTATCTTTTCTTTGTATTTTTTCGGTTTTCTTTCTCCGTTAATAATCATGATTATTTAGTTTGGGGTTGTTTTGTTGTTGTTTTGGAGATGGGGGGGGGGGGGGGGGGGGGGGGGATGTGCGTTTTCCAGTGCCATGTAATGTCTCAAATACAGGAGATTAGTGTGTGCTCCTTGCAAGTAGAATGTAATGTCAATGGCAATAAATTACCTTCAGTGTCAGTCTCTCTCTCTCTCCCTTTCTCTCTGTCACACACACACACACACACGCACGCACGCACGCACGCACGCACGTACGCATGCACACACATACTAGCATTTCGACAGTAGAGGGAATGGGCTAAAAGGCGGACCCGGTTAACATCGGCTGTTAGTGTCAACAACACTGGTAGATGTGAAAAGTTACTTAGCATAATACTGGGTGAAAGCGTGTCTCTGAAAATACATTTTTGTGAGCGTTAGCATCTTCAGAGGTTGTAAAGATTTTAGAGAACACGATGGGATTACATCAGAGAGTGGGCTGACCTTGAGCGGAAAGAATTGCTACGAAAAACAGAGGACCTCGGGGAGTGGAGGAAGCTGGTTGCAAAATCATTGACGCTCCCCACGGGACTACGGGATAGGTGAAGAAAAGATTTGAGAGCTTTGCCTGTTTTTCAGTCTGTCTGTATTATGTATTTACTCCCATTGTGTTAAGAAATCACTATTAAGACATGGGAAACGTGTTTTTGCTTTACATACTAGAAAGGCACTGACTTTGTTAGTATCAAGAAACTGTACACAGTTTTATACTATCTATCTATCTGTCCCGTAGTCTGACGACCGTGGGGGCACCCTCAAAGACTCAACAACCAGTTCCCTCCATTCCTCTCTCTGTTCTGCCTTTCTCAGGGTTTTGTTGAGTTCTAGGCCTGTTCATTCGCTGATGTTATCCTCCCAGCTCTTCCTTGGTCTGCCTCTTCTTCTTCCTACTTGGACAGTGCCTTGTAAAACTGTCTTTGCAAGTCCTTTGGATCTTGTGACATGCCCATACCATTTAAGTTTACGCTTTTTCACGATCGTTAGAAGGTTCTCATAGGGTCCAATGGTTTGCTGGATTCTTTTATGCACGATTTCGTTGCTTATGTGGTCTTTGTAGGAGATGCCAAGGAGTCTCCGAAAGCATCTCATCTCCACCGCCTGTATTCTTCTCTCCAAATCTGCCGTCAGGGTCCATGATTCACAGGCATACAGAAATATGGATATGACAAGGGAGCGCATTAGTCTGATCTTGGAGATAAGTGAGATATTTTTATCTCTCCAGATGGTGTTTAGTTTTGACAAAGCTGTTATTGTCTGTGCAGTCCTGCATACTGCTTCTGGCTTGGATCCCTGGTCTGATACAATGGCTCCCGGGTACTTGAAGCTTTGAACTGTTTCCAGCTTCTGGTCATTAACCCTGATATCAGTGTTAATGCCGTTGGTGTTATTAGTCATCAGTTTGGTCTTCTCTGCACTGATTTCCATGCCGTATGTTTTGGAGGCCTTATTCAAGTGTTCTGTTAGGCTGGCAAGCTCTTTTTCTGATCCTGCTATTCCATCAATGTCATCTGCGAAGCGGAGGTTTGTGATCGTTCTGCCACCAATGCTGACTGATCCTTCATGATGTTCCAGTGCATCAGCCATGATTCTCTCAAGGAAGATGTTGAAAAGAGTGGGTGAGAGTAGACAGCCCTGCCTTACTCCAACTGTTGTTCGAAACCATTCTCCAATGTTGTTGTTGTAGTACACTGCACTGGTGGCCTCGCTGTACAGCTGTTTGATGACTCTGATCAGGTTTTATACGCAGTTTTATACGCAGTTTTATAATAGTGTACTTAAAAATTATGTATGATGTTGTTTAAGTCTGCATTCGAGATTCTGCTGAGCCAACATATGCTTTTATATTAATACATGTGGACTGACACATGGTGAAGTGTGTTCTTCAGTTGTTTTTTTGTTGTTTATCCATCACCGGACATAATGAAGACATGAATGAAAATATTTGGTAGGCATGGCATCCAGTTGTCATGGCATCCAGTTGTGACCCAGATAGTTATCTTAAATATCTGCAGGCGACTTTGCAAAACGTGCGTGCATGCGTGCGTGCGTGTGTGTGTTTGTGTGTGTTTGTGTGTGTACACATACGCGTTTGTGTGTGTATAGTGTGTGTGTGTGTGTGTGTGTGTGTGTGTGTGTGTGTGTGTGTGTGTGTGTGTGTTGTGGTGTGTGTGTGTGTGTGCGTGTGCGCGTATGTGCGTGCTTGCGCTGTTAATGTGACACAAATATGACTCAAAAGTCCCGTTTGGACACGAAACTTTTCCCCCATCCATTAGACCATGGGTGGTGGTCTGGGCGCTAGTCTTTCGGATGAGACGATAAACCGAGGTCCTGTGTGTTACACAAAATTATTTAGCGCACGTAAAAGAACCCACGGCAACAAGAGAGTTGTCCCTGGCGAAATTCTGCAGAAAAAAGCCACTCTGATAGGGAAATAAATGCAGTTGCAGACCAAAAAAAGAAGAAAAAAAAGGGTGGCGCTGCTCTGTGGCGACACGCTCTCCCCGGGGAGAGCAGCCCGAATTTCACGCAGAGAAACCTGACGTGACCCAAAGTGGTATAAATAAATAAATAAAATATACATATAAAAGATCAGAGGACATATAACTGGTCCAGGAAGATGTTGTGTGTATGCTTTGCATAGATAATTTAGACACAGCCACAGAAGGGCAGGGCAGGGCAGGGCAGGGCAGAAGGAGAGGGTTGCTGGCCAGACCCCGTGATGACAAAACCCACTGGGGGCCTGGTAGACAGTGCAGTGCTTCTCTCGCTGTCTGCTCTGCTGTTTGTACTGGTGACTGCATGTCCTGTTCCTTTGGACAGAAGCCTCCCTCTGGCCTACTGTCTTTCTCTGTCTGTTGTCGGTCTCTCTGTTCGACTTTCTGCACTTTTTGTCTGTGCGCTTCTGTGTCTTTGTTGATCTGTCTCTCGCTCTCTCTGAGATTTGGAGGGTGGGGGTAGGGAGGGGTTTTTTTTTGTAGGGAGTAATTTTGTATCCGTCTCTCATCGTCTGTGGCCCTTTTCAGATTTCATTTCCTTCTGAATGTAATTTGTACAAGTATACCACAGAGTTTCTGTGTCGTCGATCTGTGTGTCTGTCTCTCTGTCAGCATGTCTACTAGCCGTTCTGTGATCTTCAGTTTAACATCTATTCACATTTAGTGATTTTAGACGGGGAAAAGTAATATAAACAAGAGAATGCAAACAATAACAAAAAAGTGTCACATAACAGTTCTTTCTTTGTCCGTGTCTGTTTATCTCTGTTTCTTTCTTTCTGTCTGTCTGTCTGTCTGTCTGTCTGTCTGTCTGTCTGTCTGTCTCTCTCTCTCTCTCTCTCTCTCTCTCTCTCTCTCTCTCTCTCTTCTCTCTCTCTCTCTCTCTCTCTCTCTCTTCTCTCTCCCTCTCTCGCTATGGGGGACGGGATAGCCTAGTCGTTAGAACATGGCGCTCCCAATCTGACGACCCGGGTTCGATTCCCGTTGAAGGGGATTTTTTTCCCTGAAGTTAACATCAGTGCAGACTCCACTCTCCCCAAAACTCCTTCAGATGGCCCGAAGCCCCGAGTGCGAACGCACGCAGAACATCTACCGCACACGTTAAACCCTGTTCTGCTTTACGAAGGAGTAGGCCATTGTGTGCCAGTGGGAACAGATGACATAATTTATCATACACTAGGGGACTGGATGTAAAAAGACACGTGAGTGCTTATTCCATTATCCTCAATGTAAAAGAATAAATAAATAAATAGATAGATACATAGATAATTAGATAAATAGATAGATAGATAGATAGATAAATCTCTTCTTTTATATCCCCCTTTTCTCCTTTTGTTCCCCCCCTCTCTCTCACTCTCTCTCTCTCTCCCTCCTCCTCCGCCTTCTCCTCCTCCTCCTCCCCCCTCCGGCCTCCCTCCCCCACCACCCTCCTCACTTTCTGTTTCTCCTTATTTGTCCTCCCAGGTACCTGCAGTGTGATATGTGATACTAATCAGAGTATTATGGTGAGGCGTTTTGGTCGTCCCCCGGAATGGCATTTCCCTCACTTGTCCTTGCTTACCTGTCCCAACATCTACAATCATTTTCACTACTCCCCAGAATAGATGCGCACACGCACGTACGCACTCATACACACACATAAGCACGCACGCACACATCCACGCACGCACGCACGCACACACACTTGCACACACTTACACATGCACGCACACACACACACACTCACTCACTCACTTCTACCCTAACACCCCCCACCCACCCGCCACCCCCCTCCCCCCCTCACTCACACACACACACACACACACACACACACACACACACACACACCACACACACACACATGAGGAAGAATATGGAAAAGTTGCTGCTGCTACTGACAATGATAATGAAAACAGTGACGACCATGACGACCATGACGACAACAGAATGATAATAGCAATAATTTGCCATAACAGATAACCATGTTTAAACCGAGCTGAGATAACCGGCGTGTAACCGAGCTGTTCCTGTACCTCATCAGGAACCGGGAGAGGATTCAGCATCAGGGGAGAGGAGGAGGAGGAGGAGAAGTGTGAGGGATGTTATGACAGGTAGTGGCTAGTGATGATGTCTGGCTCCTGCGGGTATACTTCCTACATCAAGGGAGATGTCCGTCGTCGCTGACTGTGATTGCGTATCGTTCTATCTGCTGGATGCCTGAAAGGGTAACGACATAAGCAAACCTTGTATTTTAGAACCACTCCTCTGGGATAAAAAAAAAAATTTTAAATAAACAGACATTTTTTTCAATAAAAAGGTAAATCTTCACTTCATCCAAGATGTAAGGAACTTATCAATGCACAATACGAGAGAGATGGTGTGTGTGTGTGTGTGTGTGTGTGTGTGTGTGTGTGTGTGTGTGTGTGTGTGTGTGTGTGTGTGTGTGTGTGTGTGTGTGTGTGTGTGTGTGTGTGTGTGTGTGTGTGTGTGTGTGTGTGTGTGTGAGAGAGAAAAAGAGAGATCCAGAAAAGAAGAAGAAAAACAACAAGAACAAGGAGAAGAAGAACAACAACAACAAGAAGTAGAGGATGGCGTCCATACTGGCCTCAGCTCTTAGATTATCACTTATATCTTTGTAGTGTAGTCTCTGTGTGATGATGATGATGATGATGATGATGACGATGATGACGATGATGATGATAAGGCATCTTTTTTTCTCTGAGTCTGTTTCTGTCTGTGCCTGTCTGGGAGTTTTCTGTCTTGTCTGTTGTACGGTCTGAATTGCCTCCGCCTGTCTGCTCTTTATTTTGTAGGCTGTCTGTGTCTTACGTTGATTGTTTATGTCTGCGTGCATATCTCTCTCTCTGTTTCTGTCTCTGTCTATCTGTCTTTCTATGTGTGTGTGTGTGTGTGTGTGTGTGTGTGTGTGTCTGTCTGTCTCTCTCTCTTTCTGTCTCTGTCTGTCCCTCTGTGTCTCTTTTTCTTCTTCTTCTCCTTTTTCTTCTTCATCATCATCGTCATCATCATCATCATCATCGTCTTCTTCTTCTTCTTCGTCGCCGTCTTCTTCTTCTTCTTCTTCGTCTTCTTCTTCTTCTTCTTCTTCTTCTTCTTCTTCTACTACTAC
>CM054135.1:37711648-37716648 GCA_028751875.1 Rapana venosa | reverse complement strand
AAGATTTGAGAGAGTGTGGGAGCGAGGAAGGGAGGGAGAGAGAGGGGAGAGAGACAGACAGGCAGACAGACAAAGAGACGGAGAGAGAGAGAGAGAGAGAGAGAGAGAGAGAGAGAGAGAGAGAGAGAGAAGAGAGAGAGAGAGAGAGAGAGAGAGAGAGAGTTACATTGATGCATGCAAAGAGATTTTCTTTTTCATTTTATTCTTTTACATCGAGGATAATGGAATAAGCACTTATGTGCTTTTTTTAACATCCAGTCCCCGTGTGTATGCAGTTTTGTAAATTTTGTCATCTGTTCCCACCGGCACACAATGGCCTACTCTTACGAAAAGCGGAACAGGATTTAACGTGTGGGCAAGATGTTCTGCGTGCGTTCACACACGGGGGCCTCGGTTTATAGTCTCATCTGAAGGTTTTTGGGGGGAGAGTAGAGTCGGCAGTGATGTTAACTCCAGGGGAAAAACTCCAGAGATTGAGAGAGCGAGTGAGCACTGACATGAACAAGAGAAGAAAAAGGAGGAAACTGGAGAGATGGAGAATTTGGTGACAGTGATGTGTTTTTATGACAGAATATCTCACTTATCTCCAAGATCAGACTAATGCGCTCCCTTGTCATATCCATATTTCTGTATGCCTGTGAATCATGGACCCTGACTGCAGATTTGGAGAGAAGAGTACAGGCAGTGGAGATGAGATGCTTTCGGAGACTCCTTGGCATCTCCTACAAAGACCACATAAGCAACGAATGCGTGCATAACAGAATCCAGCAAACCATTGGACCCTATGAGAACCTTCTAACGATCGTGAAAAAGCGTAAACTTAAATGGTATGGGCATGTCACAAGATCCCAAGGAATTACAAAGACAGTTTTGCAAGGCACTGTCCAAGGAAGAAGAAGAAGAGGCAGACCAAGGAAGAGCTGGGAGGATAACATCAGCGAATGGACAGGCCTAGAGCTCAACAAAACCCTGAGAAAGGCAGAACAGAGAGAGGAATGGAGGGAACTGGTTGTTGAGTCTTTGAGGGTGCCCCCACGGTCGTCAGACTACGGGACAGATAGATAGATAGATAGATGTTTCTATTTTGGTCTGCCCGATTTTGAGGGGGTGGCAGGTTTTTTTTTTCTCTTTGAGCCGATTAATGGTGAAGTGTAATCGTAATCATATTCTTGTGTGTTTTGCTTGAAGTGAGTGAATTCCACATGGTGGCAAGAGTGTCGCAAGACAGTGACTGTAATATCACTTTTTGAATGTCGTAGTCTTTTCTTTTAAAAAAATATATATATCATACCTATATAATGCGCTTTGAGTGTCATTATTTTTGTATGTAAAGGACAATACAAAGTATTTCTTCTTCTTCTTATAATTATTATTATTATCATCATCATTATTATTGCTTTCTTAGACTGTTTTTCGAGGGGGGTGGGAGGGTGTTGTTCGTTGTTCTAGTTTGTTTTTCAAATATTTCATGTTCTTTGATGTAAAAAATAATTTAGGTCTTTCAAATTTTCCAGGGGAGGGGGGGGGGGGGGGGGGGGGGAAATGTTGATTTTCCTTGTTGTTTTTCTGTCATATGTGACCTATTCTTTCATAACCTCTACTTTTGTTCTTTTACTGTGGCGTAGCCTGTCTTATGTCTGCTCCCTGCTCTACTGTTTCTTTTACGCCATGAAAACATTGTTCTTGGTTATACCTCCTCTTCTTCTGTTTTATAGGGGGTGTTTATAGGGAGGCTTTTTTCTCTCTTTTCGTTCCCGTTACATCCTGTCTAAATTCTTTTATGTATTTTCTCTCGTTTTTTCTTATCTGTCTTATCTTTTTATTTCTGTTTTGGCTCTTGCTTTTTAAAATATTCAAGTTACGACTTTTCCTTTTGATTTTATTAGTCTCCCTCCGTTCTTTATTTTCCTTGTCTTTTTCTAGGTTTTTATTTCGTTACTTGCTTTTTTTTGTTTGCTCTTTCCTTTCTATGCATATGTTTTGACACAAATATTGTTTTATTTGCATGTGTCTCACGTAGAAGAATGTACAGTGTTTTACGTTGTGCTGAGGCCATATCAGTGTGTCTGAGTTTTCATTGCTCTCGAGTGGGTGAATACATTAATTTTTATCAACTGTTTACATTTGTGTGGAAAGTTTTATGATGGTTCCGCCTTGTGTTTTGGCATTATGTTGACCGGCTTGCCGAGTACAAATAGATTGAGAAAGCGCAACAACAAACGGGAGAGACATGTGTTGACATTTGTGTTAATCGTGTGTGTGTGTGTGTGTGTGTGTGTGTGTGTGTGTGTGTGTGTGTGTGTGTGTGTGTGTCTGTGTGAGTGTTGTATGGGTTGTGTGTGTATATGTTCAACTTCATTTAACGTCTTTCACAAGTTGTGATATCAGATGTGTGTGTGTGCTCTGTGTGTGTGTTTGTGAGAGAGAGAGAGAGAGAGAGAGAGAGAGAGAGAGAGAGAGAGAGAGACAGACAGACAGACAGACAGACAGACAGACAGACAGACAGAGAGGGAGGGGAGAGAGAGAGAGAGAGAGAGAGAGAGAGAGAGAGAGAGTGCGAGCCTGCCTGCCAGCCTGCTATTCTGCCTGCCTGCCAGCCTGCTATTCTGCCTGCCTGCCAGCCTGCTATTCTGCCTGCCTGTTTGCCTGCGCTTGTGTGTACGCAGGTGCATGCATGCTATGTCTGCAATCGTGCTTTGTACACCCACAAAAGCCCACACACTACTCTACAAGGGCTGCTGTTATGGAAAGGACTGTCTTCCCGCCGGAATAGATTCCTTGGCTAAACTCCCCAGATATATCATTGTAGTATCAACGGTACATCATACCGGGTAGACTGGTTTGGGCAGTATCGCAGACAGCAAATGACAGCCAGTACGCCGAGTCCGTCATAGGAGTAGAGTAAACAAGGGTAATATGACACAAGCAATGCCCTGGAGCTCGCTAGCTAGACAGCATTGTCAGACTGTGTCACGAAGTATTGTGTTGCAATAGATTATATAACACACGATACTGTAGATGGTACATTGTGTTCTGATTTTTCTGCGGTGTTTTTTCTTTTTTTCTTTTACGCTTTGTTTCTTTCTGAATGTATTATTCTGTTATTTTCTTGTCCTTTGAGAAGAGTAATAGTGATGATAATGGTGATGATGATAATGATAATAATAATAGCAACAACAGCAATCATAATCATAATAATATTAGTGTATGGGATTCATATAGCGCTAAATCTTGTGAGGCAACGAATCGAAGTGCTTACAGAATGTTTGTGTGTGTGTGTGTGTGTGTTGTGTGTGTGTGTTGTGTGTGTGTGTGTGTGTGTGTGTGTGTGTGTGTGTGTGTGTGTGTGTGTGTGTGTGGTTGTTTGTGTGTTGTGTGTGTGTGTGTGTACACTAGTACACTATTTTAGAGTTCAGAGTTTTCTCTGTCTGTCTGTCTGTCTGTCTGTCTGTCTGTCTGTCTGTCTCTCTCTCTCTCTCTCTCTCTCTCTCTCTCTCTCTCTCTCTCTCTCTCCCTCTCTCTCATACTGCATACACACGGGGACTGGATGTAAAAAGCACATGAATGCTTATTTCATTATCATCGAAATAAAAGAACAAATAAATAAAATTCTCTCTCCTCCTCCTCCCTTTTTTCCTTTTTCTCTCCCCCCCCCCCCCCCCCCCCCCCCCCCCCCCCCCCCCCCTTCCCCCCCCCCAATCCTTCTTCCTTCCTTTATTTCCTTTCTTCCTTTCTTTTCCTGTGTAGCAGATGTAACTGTTCATTCTCTGTTGAAGTCGGTGGTGTTCCAGTCCATTAAACGTGTTGTTACATCTAGAATTCGCCACTTGGTTCCACGTGTCATCAGCCACTTGATCACCTGTCATTACCTGTATGTAAGCAGGGGGGGGAAACAATGATTTGCACTTTTGAAACCAAGTGATGATAAAAGGCAGCTGACTTGGTGATGAATTTGCCACCAGTGACCCTTGTTCTGTTCGGAGGGTGGAACTGCAGCTTGCAGTGATAGGAAGTTCCGTAGAGGGATCCTTTTATTTGTTTTGTTTTGCATGGTATTTGCAGGCTTTGTTTGCAGCCTATGCTGTTTGGGTGCGCAGGTGGATTAGTGGAATAAAGGTAAAGCGCCTGTCTTGAATGCGAGGGGATGTGGGTTTGAATCCTGTCTGAAACAGAGATTCCTTCCTCCATTCACTAGACTGTGAGTGAAGGTCTGGGTGCTGGTCTTTTTTGGGTGAGATGGTAGATTTAGGTTCTGTGTGTAACTTGTATATAGTGCACGGAAAAGAAACTGCGGCAACAGAATGGTCCTTGGGGGGTGGGGGGGGGGGGGGGGGGGGGGGGGGAGGAGGGAGGGAGGAAATCGGATTGAGATGGGGCAGACACTGAATAAAGGAGTGAATGAATAAAGGGAAGATAGGTTCTGAAGTGCTGATGAGAGAAAAGGAATACACAATGCATGTCACGATATTCATTTGAACTTGTTACACGCATTATGCATAGGCCTGTTTGTTATTAGTACCATCATCATCATCATCATCATCATCATCATCATCATTGATATTATTATCAAAATGATGTGTATGAAACTCGTACCAAAAGAAAAATTCCAAATACCCCCAACGGTTTCAAAAATGAAAAGAAATAGTAAACGAATTTCACAGTCTAAATCAAAACCAGAGACAAGAAACAGTTCCAAACACTTACATCAACCAGATGGTGCAGTTAGCCTCGCTAAACTGCTCCAGAAACACAGCCATCTGCAGGATACAACACAACACGCCAACAAAATTCCAGACCCTCTAGGATAAAAGGCAGCTGTACTACGTGTACCAAAACCACACAGGAAAACTTGTGGTTAACACCTGGCACAGGTGAGATTCCAGACAGGTAAAGGACCTGGTGGGGGAGAGGGGGTGAGGGAGGGGGAGGACAGGCGAGAACTCGTGTTAGCAGAAAACACTTGTTATCAGAAAGGTCTGGAATAGCGAGAGAACAAAAGT
>CM054135.1:37706648-37709148 GCA_028751875.1 Rapana venosa | reverse complement strand
ATGGAATATCGAATTGTTATCTTGCACATCAGCTTTCTCTCTCTGTTATGGAATATCACATGGTTATCTTGCACATCCGTTGTTTCCTTTTGTCTCCTTTTTTGCATTTTTGCATAATTCGGTTTTGATGTGATTGATTTTGTGTTTGATAATGTTGATTTGCTAGTTTGTGATTTCCTTCCTTGATATTGTTGATATGCTTGTTTGTGATTTCCTTCCTTGATATTGTTGATATGCTTGTTTGCTTTCCTTTACCTCGATTAATAAAACCATTTCTATGTCTATTTTGATTTGATATTCTCTCTCTCTCTCTTCTCTCTCTCTCTCTCTCCTCTCTCTCTCTCTCTCCTCTCTCTCTCTCTCTCTCTCCTCTCTCCTCTCTCTCTCTCTCTCTCTCCCCCTCCTCCTCCCCCATCTCTCCCTCCCCTCCTTCCCTCTCTCTCTCTCTCTCTCTCTCTCTCTCTCTCTCTCTCTCCTCTCTCTCTCTCTCTTTCTCTCTCTCTCTCTCTGTGGTGTAGATGTTGAAGATGATGATGACTGAGGGAGATAATGACGCAGATGTTGAAAGTAATGATGGTGATTTTGATAATGCTTGCTGCAGCTGCTACTATGGATAATGAACACGCTGATGGCGATGATTATGTAGATGTTGAAGATGATGATGGGGATGGTGATAACTAGAAGACATTGAGTGTGATTCTGCGTGCTTCCAGAATTGGAAATGCAAAATGGATATACCCCCCCCCCCCCCCCCCCCCTTTCTGCTACAATGTCTACCCTCCTCTTGCCCTAAACATGTTTGTTTTTTTTGTTTTTTTTAACTTTTTAAATTTTCCTTTTGCATTTACAAAGAGTTACAGACCCTCCATGACTTCCACCCTACCATCTCCATTGGCGGCAGACCCCTCAACAACTTACGGTTTGCCGATGACATTGACCTCATGGGCGGAAGTAACACAGAGCTGCAAGATCTTACGACCAGACTTGAGAACAGAGCTGGAGCATATGGGATGGAGGTGAGCTCGGAGAAAAGTAAAGTACTTGTGAACAGCACGAGCAATGCCACCGCTAAAATTTACATGAACGGCCAACAACTGGAGGAGGTAGACGCTTTTAAATACCTCGGCGCTACACTCACAAAGGACGGGCGATCGACGACAGAAATCAAAGTCAGAATAGCCATGGCAACATCTTCCATGACAAAACTCTTTCCCCCCACATATCTGTCCCTAATTTTCAACAGCATCTTTCACCGTCTAAGTGTTGTTCCGTGTGTGTGTGTGTGTGTGTGTGTGTGTGTGTGCGTGTGCGTAGTGCGCGCGCATGGATTTCTCATTATGTTTAAGGAGAGTTGCATGCCTGTAAATGATTGAGTGCAAGCGCTTCGATTTGTTTGTTTTTTACAAGATTCAGCGCTATATAAATTCCATATATTATTATTATTATTATTATTAAAACTCACCACCATATGGAAAAGTAAAGAGATCAGTTTCCCAATCAAACTAAAGCTCTACAAAGCCCTAATTCAGTCGATCCTGCTGTACGGAAGTGAAACCTGGACATTGACTGCTGAAACAGCAAAGCGAATCCAGTCATTCGAAACAAAATGCCATAGAAAACTACTGGGCATATCCTGGAGAGAACGAAAGACCAACGAATTTGTCAAGAGTCAAATAACACGGCTGGCAGGTCCACAGGAACCCCTTCTCACCATGGTCAAGAAGAAAAAGCTGACATGGTTCGGCCACGTCACCCGCCACAACACTCTGCCCAAAACAGTACTGCAGGGAACACTCGAAGGTGGCAGAAGGAGGGGAAGACAGAACAAGTCATGGATGGACAACATCAGAGAATGGACCAGGATGAATGACTCGGCACTACTGCGCAGAGCCGAGGACCGAGATGGATGGAGGAGGCTTACCACGGCATCGTCTTTCATGTCTCCCCCACGACCGCCAAGGTCACGGGTCTGATGATGATGATGACAGACAAAATGTTTCTTTAAAAAAGTAAATGAATAAATAAACTTAAAGAAAGTACAAATACAATTCTTTTTCATAAACAAGTAATACCAACTGCTTTTCAAGTGCTTAATCAACCAAAAAAAAAAACCACACACACACACACATACAAACACACATACACACACGCGCGCGCGCGTGCGCGCGTTTTTCATGCTATCGTGAGAAAAACGGCTATCATAGCTATAGCTATCATGCTATCGTGAGAAAAACAATTTGTACGCCTCTGTCAATTCTGTAAATCTATACCATTGCACTCTTTCATTCATGAGGAAGATCACAATGTGCCAGTGTCAGTGTAATTACCTAGTTTATGACAGCATGGCCTTGGAGAGTAAAAACAATGCATGCACAATTCCATCTTTTCTCTATCCCATGGCTGCTTTTCAGCAAAAGCACATGGCCAGACACATGTCTCACTTATATAAATATAATCTGTTTAGTCAAGCAATGGTCTATAGTTACTCCATTCAAAAGTG
>CM054135.1:37671648-37699148 GCA_028751875.1 Rapana venosa | reverse complement strand
AACCGCATCACAGAAAAACAACAGCTTAAATTAACAGAAAAATCGAATGGCCTCGATGTCAGAAAGAAACAACGATGTCTTTTGGTGAAATATAAAAACGAATTCAGTTCCACATGCTTAATGGATTCCCCCCCAAAAAAAGGTTCAAACTTTTATTACTTTTGTCAGAACAAAAGTGCAAGAAACTTGAGCAAGAAGCACCCAAGATTTCAATTCATGAAAAAAAAGGTTTATGTCCATTGAACTGATTAATCTGCAGCTTTGTAATGCAGCTTTATAACACACCAAACTGGCAATATTCAGTCCTTTTATCCACTCGTTAGTCCTTTCTTTTCTTGCCCACAAACGTATCAATTTAGTTAATTACTCGTGTTCGCAGCTATTCAAAGAAGCCATATTAATCCATTTGAAGATAATCTGTGAAATTGCTGCCGTTCACTCTGGCATTTCACCAGTGTCTAACATGTTGTGACTGCCTGCCTGCCTGCCTGCCTACATCCTTCACAGCCGGACCAAAGGAAGATGTTGTTCTCGTGTTGTTAGATCAAAGAAATACCGAGCCAAAGGGACAGTGGGAGAACGTGTCAATAGACCAAAGAAACAGTGGAGCAGGTTGATAGTGAATCAAAGCAAAAGCCAATAAATGGGACTTTAGACTAAAGAGATTGAGGATCACCGTGATGACAGACCACTGTCATAGTGCACCAAAAGTACAGCTAACCACAGGTTAAGTGAACTAAAGGGATTCGAACCAAGGGGATGTTGAGCTGAAAGGATAGAAGAAGAAACAGATAGGGCTATGTCCAACAAACAAAACACACAAAAGATACAGGACCACAGGGTTGCGGCATATCAAAAGAGAGACTGGTTCTCAGTGCAACAACCGTACATGGGTCATATCTCACTGAGTACAGTTATAAGATATCAGTATAGCTGATAGTGCGTATAATGTGTTTTGAAATAAAGTACAAAAAAAAAAGGAAAATTGAAAATTTGGAGATATATAGCTGTGGCTCTGAATAGAGGAGAGGGGTAGGAGATCAAATGAATAGAAGACAGAGAAATAATAGATCAAATGAATAGTTGACCAGAGAGATAGGAGACCAAATGAATAGCGGACCAGAGAGATAGGAGATCAAATGAATAGCGGACCAGAGAGATAGGAGATCAAGTGTATAGTGGACCAGAGAGACAGGAGATCAAATGAATAGTGGACCAGAGGGATAGGATATCAAATGAATAGCGGACCAGAGAGATAGGAGATCAAATGAATAGCGGACCAGAGAGATAGGAGATCAAATGAATAGCGGACCAGAGAGATAGGAGATCAAATGAATAGCGGACCAGAGAGATAGGAGATCAAATGAATAGTGGACCAGAGAGATGGGAGATCAAGTGAATAGCGGACCAGAGAGATAGGAGATCAAGTGAATAGCGGACCAGAGGGATAGGAGATCAAATGAATAGTGGATCAGAAGGATAGCAGGCCCAATGAATGGTGCACCAAAGGGATATGAAACCAACTAGATAACTGACTGTATATAAAGCGGACCTAAAAGAAAAGCACACCAGGGGGACAAAGGGACTATAGATATTCGAATGCAGACCCGGTGCACAACAAACCCCCCTAGTAGCGGATCAAATAATTATATGGCAGATTTTAAAAAAAACACGGAGGTTCAAACGCATAGTAGACAAAATGTATCACGGACAAATAAAAAAGAAAAAGATCGCTGACAGAGATACCGGACCAAACTGACTGAAGACCAAGGAGATATCAACCCAAAGAGATAGAAGAACAAGGGTATACGAGAATGAATAGATGAGTGACCACAATGATAGCAGAAGGAAGGGATAGCAATTCAAAGGGATAGTAATTCAAAGGGATAGCAATTCAAAGGGATAGCAATTCAAAGGGATAGTAATTCAAAGGATTAGCTATTGAAATAGATGGGAAATCAAAGGGGTAGCTATTCTGAGAGATGGTGCATCAAAGGGATAGCTATTGAAATAGACGGAAAAATCCAAAGGATACCTTTTGACATAGATGGAAAATTGAAGGGGTGGTAAATCAAAGGGATAGTAGCTTATCAAAGAGATAGCAAATCAAAGGAATAGCCATTCAAAGACAGGGCAGGACAGAGGGATAACAGTTCAGAAGGATAGCAATTCAAAGGGGTGGCAGATCAAAGGAATAGCAATTCAACGGGATGGCAGATCAAAGGATTGCAATTTAAAGAGATTGCAGATCAATGGAATAGCAATCCAACGGGATGGCACATCAAAGGAGAGCGATTTAAAGAGAGGGCAAATCAAAGGGATAGCAATTCAAAGGAATAACTATTCAAAGCAATCGAAAATAAAAGGGATAACTATTTAAAGAGATTGAAAATTAATGAGATGACTGTTCTTCAAAGTGATGGAAAATTAAACGGATAGCTATTCAAATGGATGGAAAATAAAATGGACAACTATTCAAGTGGATGGAAAAATAAAAGGATAACTATTCAAAGGGATGGAAAATAAAAGGCACAACTATTCAAAGGGATGGAAAATAAAAGGTACAACTATTCAAAGGGATGGAAAATAAAAGGTACAACTATTCAAAGGGATGGAAAATAAAAGGAACAACTATTCAAAGGGATGGAAAATAAAAGGAACAACTATTCAAAGGGATGGAAAATAAAAGGAACAACTATTCAAATGGATGGAAAATAAAATGGACAACTATTCAAGTAGATGGAAACATAAAAGGGATAACTATTCAAAGGGATGAAAAATAAAAGGCACAACTATTCAAAGGGATGGAAAATAAAAGGAACAACTATTCAAAGGGATGGAAAATAAAAGGAACAACTATTCAAAGGGATGGAAAATAAAAGAACAACTATCAAAGGATGGAAATAAAGAAACAACATTAAAGGGATGGAAAATAAAAGGGACAGCTATTCAAAGGGATGGAAAATAAAAGGGACAACTATTCAAAGGGATGGAAAATAAAAGGGACAACTATTCAAAGTGATGGAAAATAAAAGGGATAGCTATTCAAAGGGATGGAAAATAAAAGGGATAGCTATTCAAAAAGATGAAAAATAAAATGGGTAGTAGACCTTACATACAGCAAAAATAGCGGCCCAAACAGGCTAATTGACCATAGGGATAGCTGGCTAAAGGAAGAGTAGAAAATAAATACAGCGGACCAAGGGAATAATAGAAGTATTGTTGACTAAAGGATAGAGAACATAGGTGACAGTAAACCATCTTGGCATACACACGTGGACTAGATGTTAAAAACCACACAAGTGCTTATTCCATTATCCTCGATATAAAAGAATAATATATATAATACGATACCTCTTCTCTAAGGAGGTCTTACAATCTCTTCTTTTCTCCTTATCTCCGTCTTTCAGCAAAGATTTTTTTCTTCTCAACGTTTTTGTGTGTTATTATTGAAAATATCGCATTTTTGGAATTGTTTGTGTGATTACAGATGTTTTTTATTTTCTTCGTATGTCTAAAAGGAAGTTTAGGAAATAGAGTTACCAGCTGGACTCTTATCAGTTCTTTCTTCTGCATTTCTTCTTTTAAATTTTGAATATGTTCACTTCCCCGAAGTCGAAATGCGGCTACCTTAATGTGGGCAAAAACTGTCACATGCACAGAAATTTCACCATTAGTGAACCGCAAAAATCTAGCTGAGGAACGAAAAATAAATCTTCATTATCATCATCATTGCTATCATTATCCCCCACCCCCTGCCCCTGCCACCACCACCACCACCACTACCACCACCACCACCACCACCACTACTACCACCACCACCATCACGATCATTATCAACATTATCTTTGTCAACGGTGTTATTGCCATTGTCATCAGTGGTTTTAGAGGTACCGCGCCTGCCTAGAAAGCAAGAAGTGCGGGTTCATTCCAGATTTTGCCTCCTCTACTAGACCTTGATGTTTGGTCCAGGTGGTAGTCTATTGGATGAGACGATTGACCGCGGTCGATCCTGTGTACAACATGCATTCAGTGCACGTACAGAACGTACATCAATAAGAGCCTTATCCCTGACAAGCTTGCATAGGAAGAAGCCACTCTCATAGGGAAACAAATGCACACGCAGAGAGGAATATATGAAAAAAAAGGTGCGCTGCTCTTGTGGCGACGCACTCTCCCCGGGAAGAGCAGCGCGAATTTCACGCCCCGAAATGTGCCGCAGCTGAAAGCAGTACACCGTACAACACAATATAATAAAATCTTCTTTTTCTTCTTCTTCTTCTTCTTCTTCTTCTTCTTCTCCTCCTCCTCCTCCTCTTTTTCTTCTTCTTCTTCTTCTTCTTCTTCTTCTTCTTCTTCTTCTTCTTCTTCTTCTTCTTCTTCTTCTTCTTCTTCTTCTTCTTCTTCTCTCTTCTTCCTCCTCCTCCTCCTCCTCCTCCTCCTCTTCTTCTTCTTCTTTAACAATATCTTCGTTTTCTTTTTCTACTGCACTTCTGTCTTTTTTCTGTAAATATTGCATTTTTCTCCCTCTCCCCGCGGTTTTCTTTTCGTGTTCTTCTTTTTCTGCCATTGTTTCTGTCCTCCTGGCCTTCTTAATACGCGTTATGTTTCCCCCATCTCCACTTCCTTTTCCATTCTATTCGTCTTTTTTCCCCTTGTAGCGACTGGAACTTTTTGAAGGGTTGGCAAAAGGGGAAAATGTGATCAAGTTCGCCAAGTTTACGAGGCCTGGGTTAGAATGACAGTCTAGAGGGTGAGACAAAAGCTGATTTACAATGCTGGCCGTTCCATTCAGGCGTCCCTCAAGGTTGCCCTGGCCTCCCGTGTGCGTTTATGTATGGATCGTAGATTGTAGATAAAAACAGGATGGCATATATCAGATTTCTGAAGTGATGGCACGAGGATCTTGGGTTTTTGTGCTGCGGCGGTGATGCAAGATTCTTGGCAGCTGTGGGACCTTTTTTGTGATTTTGCTTCGTTTTGGTTGAAGGAGGGGTGGGAAAAGAGGATAAATGCTAAACGTGTCCGGTTGCATAAAGACTGGTATTGTTTTTAAGCTTGCAAATGTATAGCCTAAACCTTTGATAGTGTTGTTATTTGTATCAACGTATGATTATCAGTGTGTTTAAGATGCAGTTTGCGTTTGATTTTGGCTTGTTCAGCATTTAGTTAGTTTACCATACTGAGGCAGTAATTGATTCATTTGAATAATTTATTCTGTCGTTACACCTTCCCAACGCAGAAAAAGTCAGCAACCTAATAGCGTTTTTACTTGTATCTATGCACTGCATATGTGTGTGAGTGAGTGTGTGCGTGTAATATCAACAGACTGTTTTAGACGTAACAAGGTTCAGGTGCAACAAACACCGACAAGGCAGTCGGCAGAGATAAAATTATGCAGTAGAAGCAACCTTCTGTTGTTTCAAAGATAACCAGAAATTGCCATGTGTCCTGCAAAATGTATCGCCTTTGACTAAGCAGCATAAGTGCCTGGCAATGTTTAACCACAATGAGATCATTCTGTCCTTGTCTTTTACCCCAGGAAATGTTGCCGACTGCTGCAGTTTGGCTTGATTATCGTAAAAGAAAACTCCGCCATGAGGATGCGCGAATTGCTTGTTTGCAGGTTGTGTTTGTTTACTTGGAAGCTCTGACATCTACCACACCTCGTTCCTTATTTGCACTTCCTTGGGCCGCTGGGAGCTATTTTTCTGTGTGTTTGTTTTACAAACAATGCTCTGCATTCAGAATGCATTCGGTAAACTTTTCAGATGGCTGTAGAGTACAACAAACGTTTGTGGCAAAATGTATCAAGATACCAGCTATAAAACAATGTATAAACCAAATTCATATACACAGACACACAAAATGTTCACATGCACACCCCTACGCGGGCATACATGCATACGGGGACACACACACACACACACACATACACGCACAGACACACAGACACACACGCGCGCGCGCGCGCACGAGAACTGTTCAATACGTTTGCAGCCTAACCACGAAAGGAATCGGCTACAACACATACGAAATTTGACAAGACAGAAATGATGACATAGAAGGTTTTGGAAAGAATACTTTTACAGCTTTTCAAAATGCTCCATTACCCCTTAAAGCCAATTTCTCTGCTCTGTGATTTATTTTCTTTTGTCAATCATTATTACGTGAAGGAAGAAGATCCAATTTGCTCGAAATGGCCTAATGTGTCAGTCTGTCAATCCAAGGCTGTTTAACAAAAACACTTGAAAAAGGTTTGATGTCAAAAGGGTAAAGATATTAGCGGCAAGATCCCGTGAACTGTTGTCAGAGTCGAACAAAGCCACTAAACAAAAATTGCAGAGGGAAAGTGAATCCTCTGTCTGTCTGTCTGTCTGTGTCTGTCTGTCAGTCTTTTTCTGTCTGTATTTCTGTCTGTCTGTCTCTCTCTGTCTGTCTGTCTGTCTTTCTCTGTCTCTCTCTCTGTCTGTCTCTCTCTCTCTTTCTGTCTGTCTGTCTCTCTCTCTCTCTGTTTATTTTTTAAATTCTTTTATGTTGAAGATAATGGAATAAGGACTCTTGTGCTTTTCTTTCATTCAGTCCCCCTGTGTATGCAGTTTTGTAAATTTTGTCATCCGTTCCCACCGTGTGTGTGTGTATGTGCGCGCACACGCGCGGGCACACTCACGGGCGCGCACGCGTACGCAAAAATGTATACGCTCACACATATATGTACTTGCATGCGTACACACTGAGACACAGAGAGAGACTCTAATGAGTTGCATACGTACTGTCCATGTGTATTTGTCCGAGGAGAGACAGTAGGGGTGTGTTGTGCATGACATTAAGTAAAAGATGATTTTGTGCATGTCAAGGTTTAAGTCAAAGTCAGATTTTTATGTCCAGATGGAGCACCGAATGAGCAATGCATTTGCTTTTTTTTTTAATCAAGCCAACTTTCTAAGAACATCAGCAACCTCAACGATAACGACAACAGAATGAGAAAGAACATTTCAGAGAAGAAAGAAAAAGAAAATGACAAATAAATTGACACAATGCAAAACAAAACAAAGCAAAAAAACCTTTATCAGATTACATCGTCACACCACCCGGTTTTTCCCTTTATATACATGAACAGAAACACCCAGATATGCTAAGCATTTATTACTGTTAGCATTGACTCTGTGTGAGTGTGTGTGTGTGTGGTGTGTGTGTGTGTGTGTGTGTGCGTGCGCGCGCACGGGGGGGAGGGGAGCGCGCATTTGTGTGAGCGAATCTGTAAGCGTGTTTGTTGTGCATATTAGTTCACTACAGTTTTCTTTTGGTTTTCTTTGCTGTGCCCTTTCAAGATGAATCCCTGACTGCAGAAGGTCAGGTGAAAAGCCATCATGTCTGCTTAGTCAGGATTTCATACCCAGCTGTGTGGTATAATTACACATGAGTTCATCTATCCTGTTTCATGATCTTTTTGCCTCCTGTGTGTTCTATTTCTTGGGGAGGGTGATGATGAGTGACTGTGTCCATGGTGTTGGCCATTTTCCTGTCTGCCAGATCTTGTTGCAGATTCTTAGTAGGGCACTGATCATGGCTTTCCCTCCAGCTTGAACCAACTCAGCTGGAATGTTGTCAGCCCCTGCTGACTTCCCCTTTTTCAGCGATCTGACTGCTGTTTCCACTTCTTCTCGGAGGATAGGGTGACTGTCTGTGTCTTTGCTTGCGGGTACATTAAGGACTTCTGGATCTCCAAGAAAGGAAATCTACAAGAAAGGAAACCAAGATCCAAGGATAACCAAGATCCCCAAGAAAGGAAATCTACAACAATGCCATAATTACCGCACAATCAGCCTCATATGCCACCCAAGCAAGGTCATACTGCAGATAATATTGAATAGACTGAAGCCACAACCAGAGACCATAATTGCTGAGGAACAAGCAGGTTTCAGAGCAGGGCGCAGCACAACCGAACAGATATTCAACCTCAGAATACTATGTGAGCGGTACCTTCAGCATCAACAAGACCTTTTACCACGTATCTATCGATTTTAAGAAGGCATTTGACAGGGTGTGGCATGCAGCTTTGTGGGCAACCATGAATTTGTACAGCATCAATGCAAACCTGATCAGAGTCATCAAACAGCTGTACAGCAAGGCCACCAGTGCAGTGTACTACAGCAACAACATTGGAGAATGGTTTCGAACAACAGTTGGAGTAAGGCAGGGCTGTCTACTCTCACCCACTCTTTTCATAATCTTCCTTGAGAGAATCATGGCTGATGCACTGGAACATCATGAAGGATCAGTCAGCATTGGTGGCAGAACGATCACAAACCTCCGCTTCGCAGATGACATTGATGGAATAGCAGGATCAGAAAAAGAGCTTGCCAGCCTAACAGAACACTTGAATAAGGCCTCCAAAACATACGGCATGGAAATCAGTGCAGAGAAGACCAAACTGATGACTAATAACACCAACGGCATTAGCACTGATATCAGGGTTAATGACCAGAAGCTGGAAACAGTTCAAAGCTTCAAGTACCTGGGAGCCATTGTATCAGACCAGGGATCCAAGCCAGTAGTATGCAGGACTGCACAGACAATAACAGCTTTGTCAAAACTAAACACCATCTGGAGAGATAAAAATATCTTACTCATCTCCAAGATCAGACTAATGCGCTCCCTTGTGATATCCATATTTATGTATGCCTGTGAATCATGGACCCTGACTGCAGATTTGGAGAGAAGAGTACAGGCGGTGGAGATGAGATGCTTTCGGAGACTCCTTGGCATCTCCTACAAAGACCACATAAGCAACGAAAGCGTGCATAACAGAATCCAGCAAACCATTGGACCCTATGAGAACCTTCTAACGATCGTGAAAAAGCGTAAACTTAAATGATATGGGCATGTCACAAGATCCAAAGGACTTGCAAAGACAGTTTTACAAGGCACTGTCCAAGGAGGAAGAAGAAGAGGCAGACCAAGTAAGAGCTGGGAGGATAACATCAGCGAATGGACAGGCATGGAACTCAACAAAACCCTGAGAAAGGCAGAACAGAGAGAGGAATGGAGGAAACTGGTTGTTGAGTCTTTGAGGGTGCCCCCACGGTCGTCAGACTACGGGACAGATAGATAGATAGATAGTGTTCTATTTGCTGACACTGACCTGAATATTGGCCTCTTAAATTCCTTGCGATTTGGTTTTCCTATGTTTCTTGTTTTATTTTTTTTACTGCATTAACTTTTTACTTTGTATGGGGAGGTGGGGGGTGGGGGGAATAGATAAAGAAACAAACCTCAAAGAGTGCAATTCTCAGCCAGATCAAACAGATTAGAAATAAGGCAAATTAGATATTATTTTTGTTTTCTTCTTATGAAATCCTCTCTCTCTTTCTCTCTCTCTCTCTCTCTCTCTCTCTCTCTCTCTCTCTCTTTCTCTTTCTCGCTCCTCTCTCTCTCTCGCTCTCTCTCTCTCTCGCTCTCTCTCTCTCTCTCTCTCTCTCTCTCTCTCTCTCTCTCTCTCTCTCTCTCTCTCTCTCTCCTCTCTCTCTCTTCCGGTCAACAGAGAAAAAGGGGGGATGAAAATACCAATATCAATCAGTTAACTTTAGCGTCTCCGCATTTACACTGATAAATTTGGTTCCGCAGAAACGAAAAGAAACAAATATTAGCAAACAAAAATGCTGCTCTGCATTTGTATCATGGAGCTATGTCACAGGAACTAGTGTGTAAAAACTGAAATAGAAAGGTCGTCGTCTTCGTGTGCATGCACGCCTTTTCTTCAGCATGTCTTAAATATGTGGGTGCAGACTTTGATGCTTAAAGATCTATTCATTTCAGTCGGAAAGTCTAAGAAAATGTTAAACCTAAAACAAGATTAAGTAAACGATTATGTTAAGGTAAGAAAGCAGTGGCCGTGGCTATAGTGGATGGATGCATAATGCCTGGTCTGCTGTGTCTGTAAATCTTCGGGAGGTCTGCAAGCTGGCCTCAGCCGACACGGTCCGATGTAGGGCAGCTTGTCAAAAAGAGTTCATAAGCAAACATGTCAAGCCTGCTTGAAAAAAGGCAGAAAGGAGAAAGGGTGGTGTAGGCAGAAAATAAACCAGGGAGAGAGGGTGGGGAGGTAAGCGAAAAGACATAAAACAAACGGAGTTATAGAAGAGGCCGAAAGGGGAAATTCTTTCACAGAATTTCTAGAAAGTTGGAGATGTTATTTATACTGAAAGAGCTCCCGGCATGTCTGTGTGGGAAGAAAGCGAGGTAAATAATAAAGCGGGACAGAAAGACAGACTTCAACCCTGAGGTTCTTGTTTAAATCCTCTATTCGATTATTTCAACATTTATCTATTCATTCCTATCTTCATTCATGTACTCGCTTCTTTCATCCTCTTATGTTTGGCACTGGTAGCCTGCTGCTCACGTCCTAAATCTAACTGCTCTTCGTGTGACCCAGGTTCTCTTTTATCTTCTTCCGTTCCTCGGCAAGAGCTCCGAGGTTCGCCAGTAGTGAGGTTTTGCGTATGCGACCATTTTTGCCCACCTTGAAGGCAGCCGCATTCCGACTTCCTGGATGACCCAGGTTTAAATCAGACCAATGTAAGGGATATACCACAGTTTAAAGATGTGACAAGGGACGTCAACAGTGTGCAGAGGTTATTGACGAGGTAAAACCAAGATAAAAAGCAGAATCAAACGAGGCTGACATGTTCATGCCATGTTCTCTCTTGCTCCTTCGCCACTCGTCTCTTTGATCAAATGTAACCGTGTTAAAAATTGCTAATGCCTCATTCAGCGCTGCGATCACGGCTATAAGTATTAGATGCGCTTTATAAATCACCCATTCCTTCCTTCCTTATATTGTCTTTGACACCCTCATTCATACCTTTGGGGGTTTTCCCCCCACATGACAAACATTTTTACAAGTTCAAACATGCGTTTCCCACATCTTGAGAGAGATTCTCTTTGTATTCAACACCACAGTTCAGATATAAATTCGTTAATGACAACGGTCAAGCTGGACCTGAATGTTGATGAAGAAGATCATAAAGATTTTATAACTCGGGCATTCAGCTTGATCTACGATGTTCAAATCCTTTGTGGGGGCGTAAGATTGTGGCCACTTCTCCAGTGGCTCAATTCTTGGGTGTTTGTAGGGTGTGTGTTTTCTTGTTGTTGCTGTGTGCTGTTTATGTGTTGGGGGTTTTGTTGTTTCCTTTGCTTTTTGCTTTATTACCAACCTGGGCCTTTTTCATTCGGGTTGCTTTCTACTTCCTAATCCACGCACTGATGCCTTGATGATCCTCACTTTCTCCCCACTGGTTTGAAATGAATGCATGTCTTGTAAACTGGTAGCAAGCTTTTGTAATGCGTTGTCTCTTCAGTCCACCTCCCTTATTTCTGTGCCAAGAAGCCTGGTTGTCTCACAATGGTAGGCAACTAGTGATTTGCAGTTAAAGTGATTTAGGAAGGGCGAATGGCCTATAATGAGGGATGCCTGTCCCTGTCTTATGTTGGTTGTTTTTTAAATGTTTCGTTTTTATTGGCGTGTATGAATGTAAAATTGTCCTTCGGATGAGACTATAAACCGAGGCCCCGTGTGCGAACGCATGCAGAACATCTTGCGCACACGTTAAATCCTGTTCCGCTTTTCGAAAGAGTAGGCCATTGTGTGCCGGTGGGAACAGATGACAAAATTTACAAAACCGCATACACACGGGGATTGGTTGTAAAAAAGCACATGAGTGCTTATTCCACTATCCTCGATATTTAAAAAAAAATGTCATCTGAGCGCTTTGATTTGTTGCTTTACAAGATTCAGCGCTATATAAATTCCATACATGATTATTATTATTATAATTGCATCGTCCTTTGCATCATCTCCACCGTTTACCCACCGACACCCCTTGTCCTCCCCACACACACACATCTAAGTAACTCCTGAACGTTTGCTGAACTCTGTCTGCTCTTCAGCTAAACAGGTCTGACAATGCTTCTGAAAAACAAACAAACAACCCCCTCTCCCCCCCCCAAAAAAAAAAAGACCACACAAAAACCTTACCCGCAGCAGAGGTGGCAAACTTAATCAAATTAGCCATCAAACGGCTGATTCTTTTGATCTGTCAAACCTGCCACCTTGAAGGAAAAAACACACATAAGATTCTTCCAGCATTTTGTTTTTGACCAGGATCCAACAAAGAGGTCGGTTAGTTTTTTAGATCAAAGTCTTATAGAAATTCTCTTCCTTTTATGTGTCTTCACTTTGTCTTATTGAGTTTTCAAAAAGTTAAGAGCCATACCATACAATTTAGTTTGAGTTCTTCCAAATATGTCACTGCTTTCTAGAGCTCTTTTTTTAAACTACTAATCTTTTCAGAAAAAAGAGATAGCAAACTGTGTCTTCTGTGCAAAAACATCGATAAAAGTGATCACACTATATGCAATTGACCATTTATTGCTCTGCTATGCTTCTGTGCATGCATGACCTTATGAATAAAATTTTGGTTTAATCCATACTTGGTATGTGTCAATTTACACAATTGTCGGCACTGTCTTGCCAGCTGGAGTTGTAAGAAAATGTCTAATGCTACAGGTTCAATCTAAATAACCAAATCACACTGTCAACGCTTTTTCTGTTTTCAAACACTGATAGCATTGTTAGATAATGTGTCCATTTTCATCTCTCCTTGCTGCTTCAGGCCGTTCAGAGTTTCTTTGAAAATTCTGTTGATTTCTTCATCAAAGCTACAAGGAAGGTCAGATCTACGGTTCTTGTCTCTTCATCCTATAGAAACAGTTTTCCTAATCGTCGATGATCATAGATGTGGTGGGATGCAGGCCTGCATGATTATGTTTTGCACTTTGTAGTGTGTGTCACCTCACAGCAACACTGCCTCACATAGGACAAGCTGTCAGATTGCAGTAGTTAGCACGTTGGATGCCTGGCTGGAAGATGACGGGTTCACATCTCATTAGAGACGTTAGCCTTTTGGCTGTTTGTTTTGTTTACTGTGGCCGGCTCGTACCGAAAGCGGATTGCTGAACACTCATTGGGAAGTCGAACATCATCCATTTTACTGATGTAGTATTGAATTCCTTGACAAACCCTGCAGGTGTTTGCATCTCTCATGGCAGTTTGACATTGGGATATATCACGATGGGGAGCACAACAGCCAGCCTTATCAAGTGCTCTGAAAGCTGGTGCACTTCTATAGCCTTTATAAATTCAAATTCTTAACTATATCATAAGTACAGATAGATAGATAGCTTTGCTATGGTATTATCATCACTGTCGACCACTATGAAGGTAGAGCAAACTGTCTCTTACTCTGTGGCCCCAGTTGATCTTGACTCATTGGAATATCATTTTTCGGTTTTCTGTTCCCTCTGTGGCTGCAGTGAGTTGGTGTCGAGACTTTTGAGGTCGGAGGATCATGAGAGAATATTGTAGGAGGGACATAGGTGGTTGTTTCACTGTTTTGGCAACCTGACTAAGCTACCAGCGTAGAAAGTTGAGGGCTTATATTGGCCAATGAGGTGTCATACATATGTTGACTTAGAACCAGCACCAAAGACCATCACCGAAGTTATCCAACAGCAGTGCAGGGCTCTTCTGGTTGGTCGCCTCACAGTGGTCAAGCATTAACAAGTGCCCATGCACTTCTGGACTTGAGAGTATGCCTCAACCAGCCTGAGTATGGCTGGGACAGAGAGACCTAAGCATCTATCTATCTATCTGTCCCGTAGTCTGACGACCGTGGGGGCACCCTCAAAGACTCAACAACCAGTTTCCTCCATTCCTCTCTCTGTTCTGCCTTTCTCAGGGTTTTGTTGAGTCCTAGGCCTGTCCATTCGCTGATGTTATCCTCCCAGCTCTTTCTTGGTCTGCCTCTTCTTCTTCCTCCTTGGACAGTGCCTTGTAAAACTGTCTTTGCAAGTCCTTTGGATCTTGTGACATGCCCATACCATTTAAGTTTACGCTTTTTCACGATCGTTAGAAGGTTCTCATAGGGTCCAATAGTTTGCTGGATTCTGTTATGCACGCTTTCGTTGCTTATGTGGTCTTTGTAGGAGATGCCAATGAGTCTCCGAAAGCATCTCATCTCCACCGCCTGTACTCTTCTCTCCAAATCTGCAGTCAGGGTCCATGATTCACGTCTAAAGAAAATCCACAAGCGGAACAACATCAGGATCAAATTTGACCTCGAGAAGCTGAAGGATCCAGAGGTAGTAGAAATTTTTCAAGCAAGGATAGGTGGAAAGTTTGCAGCACTCACTGTGATAGACTCAGACATAGATACACTGACGAATAGTTTCAATACAGCAGTGACTGAAACAGCAAGCGAGCTTCTTGGCAAACACCGACCAATCAACAAACCACGGGTCACACCTAACATTCTACAACTATGCGACAAGCGTAGAGGGTTGAAGAAAAAGAAAATTGAAACAAAAGAAAGAGCAGAACAATATAGGGCAGTCAACAAAAGAATCGGGAAGTCCATGACGGAGGCAAAAGAAAAATGGATCAGTGAACAGTGCCAAGACATTGAAGAGAACATCAAGAAAAACAATAGCAAGAAAGCATATCAGCTGGTGAAAGACCTGACTAGCACAAAACAGGGAAAAGGTTTAACAATCCAAGACAAAAATGGGAAGTGTCTCACTGACCATCAGGATATTCTGAACAGATGGACAGAATACTGCTCCGACCTGTATAACTATAGAACCGCAGGAGATCCAGAAGTCCTTAATGTACCCGCAAGCAAAGACACAGACAGTCACCCTATCCTCTGAGAAGAAGTGGAAACAGCAGTCAGATCGCTGAAAAAGGGGAAGTCAGCAGGGCTGACAACATTCCAGCTGAGTTGGTTCAAGCTGGAGGGAAAGCCATGATCAGCGCCCTACTAAGAATCTGCAACAAGATCTGGCAGACAGGAAAATGGCCAACACCATGGACACAGTCACTCATCATCACCCTCGCCAAGAAAGGAAATCTACAACAATGCCATAATTACCGCACAATCAGCCTCATATGCCACCCAAGCAAGGTCATGCTGCAGATAATATTGAATAGACTGAAGCCACAAGCAGAGACCATCATTGCTGAGGAACAAGCAGGTTTCAGAGCAGGGCGCAGCACAACCGAACAGATATTCAACCTCAGAATACTATGTGAGCGGTACCTTCAACATCAACAAGACCTTTACCACGTATTTATCGATTTTAAGAAGGCATTTGACAGGGTGTGGCATGCAGCTTTGTGGGCAACCATGAATTTGTACAGCATCAATGCAAACCTGATCAGAGTCATCAAACAGCTGTACAGCAAGGCCACCAGTGCAGTGTACTACAACAACAACATTGGAGAATGGTTTCGAACAACATTGGAGTAAGGCAGGGCTGTCTACTCTCACCCACTCTTTTCAACATCTTCCTTGAGAGAATCATGGCTGATGCACTGGAACATCATGAAGGATCAGTCAGCATTGGTGGCAGAATGATCACAAACCTCCGCTTCGCAGATGACATTGATGGAATAGCAGGATCAGAAAAAGAGCTTGTCCAGCCTAACAGAACACTTGAATAAGGCCTCCAAAACATACGGCATGGAAATCAGTGCAGAGAAGACCAAACTGATGACTAATAACACCAACGGCATTAACACTGATATCAGGGTTAATGACCAGAAGCTGGAAACAGTTCAAAGCTTCAAGTACCTGGGAGCCATTGTATCAGACCAGGGATCCAAGCCAGAGTAGTATGCAGGACTGCACAGACAATAACAGCTTTGTCAAAACTAAACACCATCTGGAGAGATAAAAATATCTCACTTATCTCCAAGATCAGACTAATGCGCTCCCTTGTCATATCCATATTTCTGTATGCCTGTGAATCATGGACCTAAGCATACAGCAGTGAAATAACTGGACAGGAGCATCACAGAAGAAGAAGCAGTGACACAAAAGACATACACACAGTGGAGCACAACAGTAACAACCACACACATAGCACAGCAGAACAACAACTCACTGCACACACATATGTGTGTGCACGCATCCACACACACACAGGTGCGCACACTCATGCTGATCAAAAATGCTAGTGTGTCATTGTTGCCAACTCTGCAGGGAACAGATGAGCTAACTACAGGACTGTTGCAGAAGTAGTGACAGCCCCTGTCAGTGCATATCTGTCTCTGTCTGATGTCATCTGCTCAATTGCTTAGGATCAGGTTCATCATTACAAGCTTATCCATATTCATGAAGACCACATGGCCCCACGTGCGTAACTGAATAAAATTATCGACCAAGAGAGACAATCTGCAGGGACCCAGAACAAAGAATGACATCTCCATTTTCTGTAGTTTGGGAGTAAGGGGGAGGGCTGGTAGTGCCATTATTTTGTTCTCCTTACATGGGTGCATAAATAAACGAATGAGGGAATGGTTTACAAAGCTTGCAGAAACCTCCAGTCTCAGGGGTATTATTGTAGCACTGGAGGGAAAATTATTGTTGAAAGGTAGTGGGATGGAAGAGGAGTATGTTGTCACATTGTTTTTTATGATATTGTTTTTTTTTAAACTCCTACCTTTACACACACACACACACAGACACTACACTACACTACACTACACCACACTACACACACAAACACACACACGCACATACATGCATGCATGTGTGCGCATACATAGAGAAAGATGAGAAAAATTGAAGAGAGTGGTAGAAAAGGAAATTTCTAGCACAGAATTTGCAGAAGGTAAAGATGCTATTTATACTAGAAGTGATCCCATCATCTCCACAGGGGCAGGACGTGTGTATGTGTGTGTGCATGTGTGCATGCGTGTGTGTGTGTGTGTGTGCATGTGTGCGTGCACATGTGTGCATGTTAGGTTAAAAACAAAATAATCGGTATGAAGTTCAATGCAACAATACACACATGCTCGATGAATCCTAAAAAGATTGCAAACAGCATCCCAATCCTCCTACACACTCTGATACCTTATATCAGATAACAGAGCTGTTATTCTTTGTTCTGGATCCCAGCAGATGTCTCTCCTGATTGATAACACCATGCAGTTGGACACATGGCACCATGTTATCTTCATGAAAATCGATGAGGTGATCAATGACATCATTCTTGGGCCTAAGCAATAGTGCAGTTTACATCAGACAAATTATTTTGTACTGACACAAACTGTCACTACTTCTGCAGCAGTCCCATAGTTGGATCATTAGCTCTCTGAGGAACAGACAACATTGATATAATTTATTAGCATTGTAGATCACAAGTGAGGGTGAGAGAGAAATAGATAGTTAGACAGAGACACAGACAGAGATGCAGACAGACAGACAGACAGAGAGGTGGTTTAACAGTCCTTTTGAGTGTTGGCAACAATGATAAATCAGCAGTACAGATCAAAAGTGTGGCATTTATGCTCTGTGTATGTGCTTGTTTGTGTGTGTGTGCATGCGTGCGTGTATGTGCGTGTATGCTTGTGAGTGTGCATGCATGTGTGCTTGCTTGTGTGTGTATGTGTGCATGCACGCATGCAAGCATGTTTAGTGTGTGTTTATGTGTGTTGTTGTTGTTCCTGTTGCTGTTGATGTTGTTGCTGTTTTGTTTTTATGTACTGTTTTTATGTATGTATGTGTTTAGATGCAGACACGGTATGTATGTATATATATATATGCTTATATATATATATATATATATATATATATATATTCATAGATAGATAGATTTATTTATTTATAAATTAAGCAAAAGAATTAGATTAAAGAAATATTGCATGCGTATGCTATAGCTATGTATCCAGACAAAGAAGACAAAACAACCCTTTGTTTATATCACAGAAATGGAGAGTTGTCTTCTTTGTCCTGGGCACCAGCACATGTCCCTCTTCGCTAACACCTCCATGCAGTTACGCACGTGGGGCCATGTGGTCTTCATGAATATTGATGAGCTGATGATGACAAACCTGATCCTAAGCAATTGTGCGGAGGACATCAGACAGAGACAGATATATATGCACTGACACAGACTGTTACTACTTCAGAAATAGTTCTGTAGTTGGCTCATCATCATCTTTCTGAGGAACAGGCAACAATGATATGTTAGCATTGTAGATCAGAAGTGTGGTGAGATAGATAGATAGATAAATAGACAGACAGACAGATAGATAGATAGGTAGGTAGGTAGATAGGTAGATAGATAGATAGATAGATAGATAGATAGATAGATAGATAGATAGATATAGATAGATAATAGATAGATAGATAGGTAAAGAAAGAGAGAGAGATTTATTCTTTTATTTTGAGTATAATGAAATGCATTAATGTGCTTTCTTCCATGCAGTCCCCGTGTGTATACAGTTTTGTAAATTTTGTCTTTCCTTCCTACTGGCACACAATGGCCTACTCTTCCAAAAAGTGGAACGGGTTTTAATATGTGCCCAAGATTTTCTGTGTGCATTTGCACATGGGACGTCAGTTTATAGTCTCATCTGAAGGACTTTTAGAGAAGTGTAGTTGGCACTGATGTTAACTCCAGAGGAAAAATCCTCTTGAATGGGATTCGAACCTGGGTCAGCATATCACATGCGCATCACTCTAACCACCAGAGACAGACAAACAGACAAAGAGAGAGAGGCAGACAGACAGACAGAGAGACCGAGTATAAAGTGCCAAGGTTGAAAAGATGGTTGGCACATTTCAAAGCTATCAGTAAAACAAATATAAGCTTTTCGCTGTTCCAAGATCTCAGGGTATGGAGTATAGATGGCATAGGCTCAAGACCAGACCACCCATGGCAAGAAAGAAGGCCAAGCTAAGAACAGGAGGGGGCAATGGGGTAAAGTGATGGGGGAAAATCCAGTTACCAGTTACTAGATGCTTTCCTAACTCATCTTGTCATGTCTTTAGTTCCCTCCTTTATGTGTGCGTGCATGCGCGCGCGCGCGCGCGCGCGCGCGCGCGCGTGTGTGTGTGTGTGTGTGTGTATATGTACATACATGCGTGTGTGTGCCTGTGTGTGTTTGTTTACATATGTGTTTGTATGTACGCACGTTTGGTGTTGTGCGTGTTTGTTTGTGTGTTGTGTATGTGTAATGTTTTTTGGGTGTGTGCGTGCATGTTTTATTAATGTATGCATGCATGTGTGTAAACACGCACGTGTGCATGCATTTATTTTTATTTGTATGTTTGTACGAGTGCTTGGGCGCTGGTACATTTGTGTTTTAAATCACATGAAAAAGCAAAAAAAGTTCTGAAACACAGATGAAACAATACACCCGTGCATTAACATTATGCATTCAAGGAAGGAAAGCAAACAAACAAACAATACTTGGTCCTCCCATATTACAGAAAATGATGTCATTCTTTGTTCTGTGTCCATGCAGATGCCACTCATTGCCGATAGCCTCGTGGAATTGCGCACATGATGTTGACTTCATGAATATTGATGAGGTGATCATGATGATCTTGATCTTAAGCAATAGTGCAGACGACATTAGAAACAGAGCCAGATGTACACTGACACAGACTGTCACTACTTCAGTGACAGTCCTGTAGTTGGCTCATCAGCTCTCTGAGGAGTTGGCAGCAATGATTCATAAGCATTGTAGACTAGAGGTGTGGTGAAAGAGGCTGTGAAAGGTAGTGTGGGTGGGTGGGTTTGTATGAGTATGTGTTCCTGAGTATGTGTGTGTGTGTGACAAGTGTGGTAAAAAGGCTGTTAGAGGTAGTGTGTGTGTGTGTGTTTGAGCGTGGGAGTGGTGAATGTGTTTGTGTGTGTATGTGTGCATGTGTGTTTATGTATGTGAATGCATGTCTGTATATGCAATTTTCACACACACAAATATAAATAATATATATATATATATATATATATATATATATATAATGTATATGTATATATATATATAATATATGTATAATGTGGGTGCATGTATTTTCTGTTTGTACATATGTCTGGGTGCTTGGGGGTGGATGCAAATAGTGTAGAAATGTATATGATAAAGATAGAAATGGTTCTTAAACGGAGTGACACAAAGCGCCTGTATCTTACCATCAGTCATAATAATAATAATAATAATAATGTATGGAATTTATATAGCGCTGAATCTTGTAAAGCAACAAATCAAAGCGCTCAGATTTTATTTCATACCACTTTAAGTCACGGCAGATTTCTCCCCGTGAAATACACCGAAGGGGGACAAACAGAACTGCATCCCTCTAACATCATTACAGAAAGGGGAGAGGTCCTTCTTTGCTCTGGATCCCAGCAGATTTTCTTCATAATTCATGACTTCTGGAGGTGTGCACTTGGGGCCATGTGGTCTTCATGAATATTTATGAGGCGATAATAACGAACCTGATTGTGAGCAATAGTGTAGACCCCATCAGAGAGAGAGAGAGACAGAGAGTGCACTGATACACACTGTCACTACTTTAATGACAGTTAACAAATGTCTCATCATCTCTCTGGGGAAGTGGAAGCAACCATGCATCAGTTTTGTAGATAGATGAACTGTGAGGATGTTGTGAACGAGTGAGAGAGAAAGAGAGAGACACACGTACACTCTGTATGTGTGAGTGGGTGGGTGCTTAAGTGCGTGTGAGTGCGGGAGGGGAGAATGAGAAAGCGCAAATGTGTACCTGCTCGTGTATGGGTTATCATAGTATGTGTGAATTGGTCGAAGTCTTTTGTAAAGAGTAGCGTATTCAGCTTCATTTAATTTCATTTCCTTTTTGCTTCTGCATCCAGTGTGTCTGGTTTTGCCTGACAGTTTAAAGCTTGCAATAACTTTCATCCACGTAGTTTTGGGAGTCGTTTGGGTAGTGCACTGAATTTTTCAGGCCGTATCTCTTTAGAGATACTGCTCTATGGCTGTGAATTCTGAACACGAAGAAAAGACGATTAAAAAACGGAATCAAAGCAGCTGAGATGTAGGGTTTTTGTTTGTTTAGAAGGCTGCTCAGAATTAGTTGGACAGATAAAAGAACAAATCAAAGCATATTACATGAACTGGGACCAACAAGAACAATTCTCACTGTAAGAAATGGAAGGACACTAAGATAAGCAGGCTGTACGCTACGAAACCAAGATACTGTCTTTCGAGGCAAGACTGGGGGGGGGGGGGGGGGGGGGGGGAGAGAAATTTTAAAAAGGCAGACCACCGGCTTCTGTCATTGGCAACATCACATATCCTGTGCCATCAGACTCCATGAAGTCAGCAGGGCCAGTGAAGGCCGGAGCACATGGAGAAGGAGGATCATGTCATCATCATTGGGCGCGGCGGCGAACGCTGACCTCGGGGATGCCAACAGGCGAGACATGTATAACCTGGCGAAGCCCAAGTACAAGAAGCATGCTGGATACGCTCGTGTTTCTGTAACCCACCGAACGCTGTCATCGATTTCAGGATCTTTAACTCACGAATTTCATCATCTGTCTGTGTGTAGTATAATAACGAAGTGAACTGAGGCACTGGCATTTCTGAGCCGTGGGGTCGTAAAAATCTCCATCCCTGATTCATCAGACGCTGATTCCGAGATTCGAACCTTCGACTTATGTGGACCCGTGTGATGGATGTCAAACGCTATTATGCACCAGCTATAGCGTCTACCAATGTGTGTCTGATGCAATCTTTTTTCATTTTCTAAATACATGAACATATAAACATTTTATTCCCTTCTATCCCCACAAACACACACTTAGCTACAATGACATAAGCCCAGTGGAAGACAATAACCAAGAGGTGAGTCCGATAGAAGAATTCTTGCATCCTTAATGATTCCAAAAGAATTCAACAGCGTAGATTAGGTTGGGAGTTTCAAAAATCAGTTCATATTGTCATCAATATTCAACTGAGGCTGCTCCATTGTCACCAACTATTTTATTTCAGAAATGAGATGCTGAATACAAAGGATGACCTCTGAAAGCATAAAAATATATATGAATTTGAATATTTCGTTGCCGTCTGAAAAAAAGTGCGAAATGATTGTGATGCAAGAGAGAGAAAGATGACACACCAGAGATTTCTTTAAACAGATTTAAATTAATCAAAAAGTGAATATGTAGCCGAACAGCAAATACGAAAAATGGAAAGCTAATCAGCTTTAATTTGATGTTTTCATATGTCCGTCTACCTTGCAGCAGCGCTTTGTGAATCATGAACACAGTTTTAAACTCTGTGGAAATTTTGTCGTTTGCCATTTGCTCTTGGTTTACGTGATGATGAATTCAATAGTTGAGGATGATGGTGTGTGGGTGTAGAGTGCCAATAAGTCAAGTACAGTAACTAACTAAAGAGCTGAATGAAAAAATAATTAACTAGCTAAAGAAGTAAATAAATAAGTTATGAAAAGGCATAGGTTGCGTTCTTTCCGTGTATTTTTATCAGAGAAAAATTATATATATAATGTGTGTGTCTACACACACACACACAACACACACACACACACACACACACACACACACACACACATCCTTCGGATGAGACTTTAAACCGAGGCCCGTGTGCAAACGCACACGTTAAATCCTGTTTCGCTTTTCGTAAGAGTAGGCCATTGTGTGCCGGTGGGAACAGATGACAGAATTTACAAAACCTCATACACACGGGAACTGGATGTAAAAAAAGCACATAAGTGCTTATTCCATTGTCCTCGATATAACAGAACAAAATAAAATAAAATATAAAATAAAACATACATACACACACAGAGAACGACAATTACAATGACAATGACAAATTCTTTTATTTCGTGTTTAATGAATAAGCACCCATATGAGAGAGAGAGAGAGCGAGCGAGAGAGAGAGAGAGAGAGAGAGAGAGAGAGAGAGAGAGAGAGAGAGAGAAGAGAGAGAGAGAGAGAGAGAGAGAGAGAGAGAGAGAGAATATGTTTTCCCTAAAAAATTTCACTTGACGTAAACGAGTAAAAACAAAAAAATCAAAATTAATGAGCCTCAGTCTTTAACCGCCTCCCCTCCCTTTTTTTGGTTTCCTCACATAATACATTTTTTACTTTGCGATTTAACAGCTTTATTTGTTTCTGGTTACTTTCTGCTTTTCTTCCTTTTTTCCCATTCCTTTCTTTCTTTGCTCTTTTTTTTCCCCCGTTAACTTCTCTTACTGTTCAATTGTTACCCTTGCCTCGACCCAGACATCTTTTGCTTTTTTGTACAAGCCAAAAGGCAACTTCGAGCCAGCCGCCATGGTGAAGTGGTTAGTATGTTAAGTTACGGACTAGAAGGTCGCTGGTTCGAACCCACAAAAGTATTTTTTTTTTTTTCGGATTCCGGCCGGCTCCTACCCAGAATGAGTTTGCTATGGGTTCATTGGGAAGCATTGGACCACACAGTCGAGCTTCATCCACTTTACGGTTGGCATCAATAGTGAATTCATGCATACTGTTGTTTATTAGAAACTTGGGCATGCTGGGCTCTTTTATAGGAATCCCTGACGCAGTGAAACAAGATAAAAAGCGATTAACATTAGTGGCTCCGCCACTTGTTTTTTCAGATGTCTAATATAATCAAACAATTAATTCTGGGCTTACATTTTTGCAGTTCACTTTTAAAAAAAACTATTCCTTGTGCGTTCTAGTTGTTGACCTAAGTGTTGTCTTCTTTGATTCCTTTGCTCTTTTTTCATCTCTCTCTCTCTCTCTCTCTCTCTCTCTCTCTCTCTCTCTCTCTCTCTCTCTCTCTCTCTCTCTCTCTCTCTCTCTCTCTCTCTCTCTCCTCTCTTCTCTATCTATCTCTCTCTCTCTCTCTCTCTCTCTCTCTCTCTCTCTCTCTCTCACTCATTCTGTTTTCATCTTATTGCGCTGACTTTGCAGTTGCCTTTTTCGTTTTTTTTTTTTTGCTGCTTCATCTTCTGTGCCATTCTGGTCCTGCCGTTCCCACACCTATCATTCCAGTCACACCCAGATGTATCATGTAACATCCTTCGGAGTAGAAGTCCACAGGAAGCCCATCAATGTCAGGACGCCATGAGGCCACCAGCCAGAGGGGCTCTGCACTGGTTCTGGGTCACTTTGGTGGTGTTCAGTGGTGCCTGTTCTGAGCTAAAACACGCAGGACGCCACTTACTAGGGTCCGTGCAGACAACTATGATAGCTTAGTCGCCAGACTGAGTGAGACGCCCACCCGGGTGGGAACCACCACAAGCATACAGGAGTCGAAATACGGCAAGTTTATATTCAAACATTAACGCGTGTGCGGATGCGCATATATATGCACACAGACAGGCAGACGCACACACATACACACACAGTGAGAGAGAGAAAGAAGTAAAGAAAATTAGACAGACAGACAGAGACTTACAGGCATATCTGAAAATCGAACGTGATAAATGGTTCAGAAGGAGGGTGATAAATCTTTCCGCACACTCTTCACATCGCTTTAAAACACTGCCACCTCTTTTCATGACGCTGACAGCAACATTCTTCTATCTTGTGGCATCGGAATATTTCAAGCGTTTTTCGTAAAGAGATCTGAAGTAAGGAATCGACATAACAGACGCTTTCAAGCTATTATTGGATATTTCCTTCTACATCATAAATTTTAACGAAGAAAAACCAAGAGATTGGAAAAAAAATTACCTTCATCAGAAAAACGTACCTTAGAGGGGAATGAGTTTCTTTTTAAAAAAAACAACTAATTTCTTTGCAACAGAACAATTATAAAGCAAATGCGAATGTAACAAATATAAATCGAAGTAGGTAAATCCAAAATGCTGTCTTCATGCTCAAGCCTTGTCAAAAACACCTGTAACTTGGCCTGTTCACTATCTAATCCTTTGATTGAGATAGCTGAGATGGAAAACCTTCCTGCTTGCTGCTAAACTGCAAATTATGAAGCAGAGTTTGAAGAAAAAAAGTGACCAAAACCACAACTCAATACTGTTGAGGGACATGCTAAACCCCAGGAAACGTCCCTTTAGATCAAAGGAATATTGGAGGATGTCTTTGAGATCTATGAAACATTATTTAAAAAAAGAAAAGACTGGCTTTTGGTAAGATGTGCTAGAAATAGTAACTCAGAACACACGCATGCACGCACGCACACACACGTACACACGCACGCACGGACGCACGCACACACGCACGCACGCACAGATTTCTGAAACAATATTATATCAAAAAAATATTAAGTTTAGACTGGCTTTACGAAGTTGTTCTAGATTTATAAACTCAGATCACACACACACACACACACACACACACACACACAAACGCACGCACGCGCACGCACACACACACACACACACACACACACCACGCGCGCGCGCGCGCGTACGTGCGCGCGCGCGCGCGCGTACGTGCGCGCGCGCAATTGGACAGAAGCAAGGTACTAAACACATAAAAAATTCCGTGTAGGTGATCCGTTACCAAGCCTTTTATTTCCATGGCCTATGCAGAATCCAGCTAATGAACACTGAATGACTCAATATTGTTTCGAATATGCCATTAGCTGTTTGCTTGTTATTGCTCTCATTTTGTGTATGTATACTATTCGTGTTTTCTGAATAGAGATCTATTTAAACCAAACTTAGTCAGGGGAGGGGTCACAACTTGTTTCAGGTGTACAGACATGCCAGTGCCTTATTTTCATTGGTTCATAGATCCATGCAGAGGACTAAAAATATAAGTGTAACAAATAATGTTTTTCACATCAATGTCACAACACGAGAGTGTTACGCTGACATCTAAGAATGCACCTACAAAATGTCCATGTCTATCTGATTTTGATCCACCTACAGAATTCCCATGTGTCCATTTGATTATGACTTGTTTCATGTGATTGTGGCTTTGATGTATTGTGCGGATGAAGACAGTCAACATGCCCAGTTGAATGAATAAAAGATAGATGACAAAATGAAGAATAAAAACGATGATTACATACAAACTAGCCTCCGTGGCGCCGTGGTTAGCCCGTTGGGTTCGTGACTGGAAGTCTAGGGTTCAACTCCCACAAGAGTCATAGGGTTTTGTCAGACTGTGGCCAGATCTTCTGCAGAGTGAGTTTGCTATGGACTCAAGTGATAAGACTTAAATCACACAGTCGAGCATCATCCACTTTACAGATGCGATTTCGAGTGTTGCTTAAACACCGTACCAGCAATTGACGCCGGAATATTTCATTTTTTGTAAATTTTCATTTTCATACCACTAAGTCACGCCAGATTTCTCTGCGTGAAATTCAAGATACTCTCCCCGGGCAGAGCACGTTGCCACAAGAGCAGCGCTACCCAATATTTTATGATAAGAAGCGAAGTATAGAGTACAGTCCCGTCAAATAGCCTCAAAGCAGGTATACATCCATAGCGTCATCGTTACATCATACTCATCACCATTGACCGTCAAGCAATAAAAGGTAATGTATCTGATTCTGTGGTCCTTTTTGTTCTGGTCCGATGATGATTTCACATTTGGTTTTCGGCACACTTCTGTGCCTGCAGTGTGTTGGCATTGAGTCCTTAAGGGACGGACATTTATGGGAGACTGTCATTGTTGGATGTTGTGAGAGTTCATTCCCTAGAGAGGTTTTGTACTATTCTGGCTTCTCGAAAAGTAAAATATTATCGTTGGCGTTAAGAAGATTAGTAGGCGATGCTCTGCGTATGTTAGCTCAGAACAGGCGCTACTGGTGAACACCACTTAAGTGACCAAGCAGCAGTGCAAAGCCTTTTAGATTCGTGCCCCATCCCTTCTACCACCCCAGTGGCTTATAGATATATGTTTCTGACACTGAGGATGCTGCATGACAAGGCTGGGTGAAACCAGGGTGGGGACATCCAAATGAACGGTGTGAGAATAGAAAGAAAGCTATGAAACAGAGGATTAAGTAGTAAATTAACTACATGAATAAAAAAAATGGGTAAATAGCTAGAGTATGAATGAAGAAAATCAATCAAAAGGTTCTGAGCAGACTATTACGGACATAGCCTATAGTCCACATTGAACTCCCTTTGTATGCGTTTTCATGTTCATATTTATATTGTTCTGTCTTATTTCCGTGTTCCTGTTTTTCCTTATATTTTAACATAAATTATTTTAGAAATGAAAAAAAAGCATGTGCCCTGCCCATTCAAGAGAGACTAAAGGAAAGGTGTGCACTTAATGATAATTACTTCCCTACTTTAGTGTTTCTGCCGTTGTTGCTTTTTAAAATCGAGTTTATTTATTTCTTCATAAATGTTAGCTAAGTTTTAGATTTGCTTCTTTCTTTCTTTGTTTTAAAGTGAAGTTTTAAATTGTTACGGCTAAGACGTTTGATTCAAAGAGACTGACACACCACACTATCCACAATCTGTATCAGAATGTTGATACACACAAACAGACCGGGGAGAAACAGACAGGCAGATAAATATCACATACCCATGTAACCCCCCCCCCCCCCCACCTCCAAAAGTCACTATTTTTCTTCTACTTGTGTTCATCCGTTGTTGCTTTTTTAAAAACGATATTATTCCAATAAACTTTGCTAGTTTTAATTGCTTCTTTCTTTCTTG
>CM054135.1:37666648-37669148 GCA_028751875.1 Rapana venosa | reverse complement strand
AGGAATAAAGAAGATGATGAATCTGTGTAAAGGAAAGGAATAAACAAGATGATGGATCTGTGTATAAAGTGTGTAAAGGAAAGGAATAAACAAGATGATAAATCTGTGTATAAAGTGTGTAAAGGAAAGGAATAAACACAAGGTGATAAATCTCTGCAAAGGAAAGCAATAAAACAAGATGTTTAATCTGCGTAAAGGAAAGGAATAAACAAGATGATTAATCTGTGTAAATGAAAGGAATAAACAAGATGATAAATCTGTGTAAAGAAAAGGAACACACAAGATGATAAATGTTTCCTCACAATCTCCAACAGAGCTTTGTTGATACCGACATCACTTAACACCATAACCACGGCCAATCCCTCCAGCCTGTGTCTCATGACTCTCTTCTAAGCCTTTTTTTTTATTTTTGGTCAAGAGGCCTGATTTGACAGAAGGACAAAGCAGACGTGGTTTTTTCCCCCAGTCTGTTGGACCTTTGACGCTGCAGTCTAACAATGGACAAAGAGATTACAAAAGAGCAGTGGAGTGGGTTTTATCTGGAAAAAGAGCATTTTGGGAAAAAAAATCAGTGTTTCACTTTTTTCTGGCCTACATTGTTTTCACTCTGGAAGGGGAAAACAAGTGGGAATATGCAGAAATTGGAAAAAAACAGGTGGGACGGTTTGGGACTTCTCTAAAATGTCATTTGTTTAATGTCTGAAGCCTTTTTTTTTATTTTATCAATCTTCTTAGATCTAAGTCATTGAAATATACCACCATTTAATTTGTGTCAGATGAAAAGCTACTGCTACTGCTGTGTGACTTTAGACTATGAGGCAGTTTAAAAAGAAAATGAACAAATCTGTAGTAATGGAGTTTTCTTTTGTTTGTGAATAACCATTCAGATCCTTAAATCACAAAAGAATGTCTAAGTTTTGTTTGGCTATAATGAAGAAGATTGTGGGTGGAAACAAACACAGATTAGTTTGATTTATACACAAACACGTTTAAGCGCACGAACTGTACTGTGGCACGTAATGACATAAGAGCTGCTTTTGGGCATCCGTCCAACGCCTGCCGAAATAACCGTCTGCGTACTTTTCGACAATATTCTATGATGTGTGAAACTACTAACGTCTTTAATGCATGAATACTATCCCCGAAGTTAGAATGCTGTTACCTAATAAAAGGTGGGGAAAGCAAGGTCGCATACCTATAAACCTCACCATTGATGAATCTCGGAGCTCTAGCTGTGGAAAGAGAAAAATATGTATGTGGACATGCACACGTCAAAGATAGATGTATCAGATCGATTGAGAACAGATTGGTTAGTTGTAAAAATCCGAGAGTAATCCATCATGTACCCAATACCTTATCCACACTGCATGAGACTGTGAGGTTAATAAAGCATCCTGTATGTGAATTTCTAACGGATGTATATTTTCATTAAAAAAAAAAATTCTTTTATATCGAGGATAATGGAATAAGCACTCATGTGCTTTTTTACACCCAGTCCCCATGTGTATGCGGTGTTGTGAATTTTGTCATCTGTTTCCACCGGCACACAATGGCCTACTCTTCCGAAAAGCGGAACAGGATTTAACGTGTGCGCAAGATGTTCTGCATGCGTTCGAACACGGAGCCTTGGTTTATAGTCTCCTCCGAAGGACTTTATCAGCTTGGTCAGCTGTAAAAATCCGAAAGTAACCCACAGGTACCCAACACTTTATCCTCCCTGCATTTGTCTGTGGAGTTAATCAATCATCCTGTATGTATGAAAATGTCTTACGGATGGGATTCATACAGAGAATAAGGGATTTTGCAGTGACGCATACTTGCGAGAAGAAAAAACCCCAAACAACTCCTAGCTAGGCAAACATCATAAAAAGGGGGGGGGGAGGGGAGGTGGGGGGGGGTGGGGGTGAGGATAGAAACGGCGGGAGGCGTATGACTCGAAGCTGTCAATTAGGACAGGCAATGTGACAGCCGCACATAGCAAAATGCCACCGGAGCAGACAAACAAAAGAAAGGGCATTAGATCAAACGCTGGCATCAGTGATAGCGTAAACATGTTTGTCTATGCTCCGTCGCGCGCACACACACACACACGCACACACACACACACACACACACACACACACACACACACACACACACACACACACACACACACACACACACACACACACACTCGCGCACGCAAGTGCATTGTGATAACACTAACACACGTGTTAAATGCCAGAGTTTAGACCCTTTTTATTTTATTTTTTGAGGGGGAGGGGGGTGAATCTATTGCCAATGTGTCCGGTACTGTGAATTGTGCATTGAACACTACCCAAAATCTATTGCACAGTCCCTAAAGACGTTTGTTTTAGTAACTACCAATGTATGATGGATTTTTTAAAAACTACGTATGGTTGTGTGTGTATGCGTGTGCGTGCGTGCGTGTGTTACTGCTAGTGAACAGGCATAATATAAAAAAACAACGGTAAACACACATACGTGGACATTGCAACCG
>CM054135.1:37644148-37656648 GCA_028751875.1 Rapana venosa | reverse complement strand
GGGTTTTTTTTATTACTCGAGTAAACTTGTATTAACTTTTTACGGTCTTTATTTTTATTTCTGAATGATTTTAGCTCTCCACTTGTTTTTATTTCAAGTTCTTTTAAATTTTCTTCCCTTCTTTTATTCTTTCGCTCAGTCTTTCTTTCTGTTTTCTTTCTTTCAACTTTTACTTTCTTCTTTCTTTCTTTCTGTTTTTCTTTCTTTCTTTCTTTCTTTCTTTTATTCCTTCCTTCCCTTCTTTCTTTCTTTTCTTTCTTACTTTTTTCCTTCTTTTCTTTCTTTCTTTTCTATTTTTTCTCTTTCTTTTTTATGTTTCTTTTATTTCTCATTATCATGTTGTTTTTCTCTTTATTCCCTGTTAAAAAAAATGAAGGTTTTACCTCTGAGCGAGCTGATAATTATCTAATTTTCACTGTTTTTTATATTGTCACTGTATCATTAATCATATTTTGAGTCTGTATGAGCTCCTTTTAGTTCGATTTTCTATTATTTCTTTTGTTTTTGTTTAGCAATTCTTTCCCCTGCGTCATTTTTTTCATCGTTTTAATCTTAAACCCGTATAGAGTCAATATGGCACAGCACTGAAAGCAGTTCATCAAACTCCTCTACGTATGCCGTTTACATACCCAAGCCTGGGTTTCTGAAACTTGTTGAATATGGGTTAGTCCTTCCATAATAAAACAAAATTAATGCAAATCAGTGTTTCATCACGACACAGTAAGTCCCAAACCTCGGGTAAGCGTCTTTCGTGAAGGCGGGTTCAAATCATCTTTGCTCTTAGTGATACTCACACAATACAGTACAGTGCCATAGACTACAATAAAACAGAACACAATGTAAAACAAGGAAGTATGCAGCAAAATAAAACGACAATACAGTACAGTAAAGTACAGTAGAGTTCAACGGAGAACGATGCAGACCAAAGCCCCAACACTTCAGCACTGGCATGAAATATGAGAGGCACGGCTGCCTGTACCCTAGAGTGACGTTTAGGAGACGATCGTAATCGGTCTGGCTCCAGTCTGTGACCGCCTCTATACTTTTCCCCTTTTATCTCTGGAATGAAGACGGCGGCAGAGAGAGAGAGAGTGTGAGTGAGTGAGTGAGTGAGTGAGTGAGAGTTAGAGAGTGATGATGATCTTGACTGTGTCCCATCTTCGCTCATCTTCGGGAATTTCCAGAATACACAGCGGCAGCAATTTCTTGTCTTTCTTTTTTTTATTCGTTCCTCGGCTAGAGCTCCGATGAGATTTTTTTTTTGTATTCGGTCATTTTTGCCCACCCTTTAAGGTAGCGGCATTCCGGCTTTAGGGATGATGTCCTAAACACGACACCCAGTGTGTATGCGTTCTTAAAATTCCATCTGTTCTTAACGGCACGCAGTGGCCTACTCTTTCGAAACTCAGAATCAGTTTTTTAAGTGTGTGCAAAATATTGTTTATTTATACATTAGACCTTGGTTCATTGTCTCATCCGGAGGAGTTTTATGGGAGTGGAGTCAGTACTGGTGTTAATTTTAGAGGGAAAAGTGCCTTGCCTCGGCGGTGGCTCAAACCCAGGCCATCAGATTGCGAGCTTAACGCTCTAACCACTAAGCTATTTCACCCCAAGCAATAGGTGGTGTCGTGCGAATGTTAGCTCCAAACAAAACAAGCACCACCAAGATGACCCAGCAGCAGTGCAGGGCTCCTCTAGCTGGTGGCCCCACGGCGGCCTGACATTGATGGGTTCCCTGTGGACTTCTGGCCCTGAGGATGCGACACCACAACAGACAGACACTGTTGTATTCTATTGTATTGTATTGTACTGTATTGTACTGTATTGTACTGTATTGTATTGTACTGTATTGTATTGTACTGTATTGTACTGTATTGTATTGTACTGTATTGTATTGTACTGTATTGTATTATATTGTACTGTATGGTATTGTACTGTATTATATTGTACTGTATTGTATTGTACTGTATTGTATTGTACTGTATTGTATTATATTGTACTGTATTGTACTGTACTGTACTGTACTGTATTGTATACCACCTTAAGTCACGGCAGATTTCTCTTTGTGAAATTCAAGCTGCTCTCCTGGGGGGATAGGGGGGGGAGGGGGGGTGGAAGAAGACGTCGCCACAACAGCAGCGCCACCCATTTTTTTTCCTCTCTGCAACTGTGTTTGTTTCCCTATCAGAGTGGCCTTTTTCTACAGAACTTTGCCAGGGGCAACTCTCTTGTTGCCGTGGGTTCTTTTACGTGCGCTAAATAATCATGTGTAACACACGGACCTAGGATTATCGTCTCACCCGAAAGACTAGCACCCAGACAATCCCTCAAGGTCTAGTGCATTGGAGGGAAAAGTTTCTGGCCCAAACGGGGATTGAACCACCACACACTTCGCACCCGGACTTTTCGCTTTCTAGGCAGGTGCGTTACCTCTAGACCACACGATCCACTCAAACCCACGCCCTGGGTTACCGTGAGTTCTGGAGGTTGACGCCGCAACCTCTCGGCTATTCCGTTCCGCCTTCTACAACACAGTACCGTACAGAACAATACAATGCAATGCTAATCCAGAATAGTTAAGTACATTTATCATACAGTCCAACGACTATTATAACGGGCGATAGCAAGTACAGTAGCATACAAAGCGTTGCAAATTCAATGGCTACAATACAATACAGGTCCAATCCACGCAGCGATGTCACACTACGGACGTAAATATGACGGGGAATTGCCGGCTGTCTGTGAAGCAAGGTTTTATCAGGGACAATGAGTCTGGGCCCGTTCTGTGACTGGCGTTATCTGTGAAATGCAGGCGGGGGCTGGGCATGGGGCTAGGATCTTGTCTTTGCCCTGTCTGCTCATCTTCCATCAGGGAATAATATGACTACAAAGGAGCGGTAGTGTGACCGTTAACGAGGAAGCCGTGGTAGTGCAGGTCATAGACAGCAAAGTCGTTTGTCTTGAAGATTTTTTTTTTTTTTAAGTATCAACCTTTTTTTTTCTTTAGTCTGTTCCGTTTGGAATTATTTTGGAAGGGGTTTTTTTGAAGATTTTTTTTTGAATCAACATTTTTTTCTAGTTTTGCTTTTTCGAATTAGTTTTGGAAGGGTTTTTTGAAGATTTTTTTTAAATGGACATTTTTTAGTCTGTTCCGTTTGGAATTATTTTTGGAAGGTTTTTTTCTTTTGAAGATATTATTTTTTAAAATCAACCTTTTTTTAGCCTGTTTTTTAATTTTTTTTAAAATTGGGAAGTTTTTAAAAAATTATTTTGGTGTGTACGTTTTACTTATTGATTCTTTTAATTAATCACGTACGTAAGAATAATATATGTGTGTGGGGGTGGGGGGAGTATTATAATATGATTGTATGTGGGTCTGTCTAAATGTATGTACATAAACTCTGTCGGTCTGATTGTCTGAATGTATGTCTGCATGCATGTACGTTTCATTGTATTATATCATGTAAGGACAGACGAATGCGTGTCTGCATCATTTATGTGCGTACGCACCCATATTATGTGCATAATGTATTTGTTTATTTTGAGTAACATTTCGGAACCAACTATCGGGTATCGACAGGGGGCATTTTAGGACTGGTTAAACTTCCTTACTTGGTCCGGTCCAACTGACCTCACTTAACCTGATCTGGTGTTTCATTGTATGCCTCATTTCTAAGGTCATTCTGGCATTACTGTGTTCAGGCAAACGCCCTTTTTACATACAGGCGTTAGTTTCAAGCAATGCAGGTCCCTTTTCACCGTGAACAAGCCGGTAGGAAATGAACCAGTTTGCAGTACCATCTTTAACCGGCACAAATTGCTGCACAGTGCAACACGATACAAAATGATACCGCTGACAGGTTACGGAATGGTACTGGCCCTTCTGAAAATGAGACGAGACTAGTTCTGATGGATATGGTAACTTTGGTCGTGGTGGTGGTGGTGGGGTTGGTGGTAGTGATGTTGCTGCCGATGATGATGATGATGATGATGATGATGGTGATGATGATGATGACAGCGACGACGACAATAATGCTGATGACAATTTTGAAGACTATGCTGACAGACAACAGCATCAGTGGTAGCACTGCTGATGCTGAAGCCAAACAAGCTGTCGCAGATATGACATTGCTGGTGCTTTTGCTGCTGCTCTTGTTGCTGCTGCTGCTACTGATGATGATGGTGATGGTGATGATGGTGATGGTGGTGGTGGTGGTGGTGGTGGTGATCACGATGATGATGGTGGTGACGATGATGATGATGATGATGATGATGATGATGATGATGATGATGATGATAATGACGACGACGACAACAACGACAACGACGACGACGACGAAGATGAAGATGACGGAAAAGAAGAGAGAGAGAGAGAGAGAGAGAGAGAGAGAGAGAGAGAGAGAGAGAGAGAGAGAGAGAGAGAGAGAGAGAGAGAGAGAGAGAGAGAGAGAGAGAGAGAGAGAGAGAGAGAAATAAAAAGCGATTAGAACCAGCTCGTTCCCGCGACAGGCAACAGCGTGGTGGTGGTCCTGCTGATGCTGAAGCGAGGCAAGCTGTCGCGGATGCACCTGATGATGCTGCACCTGTCCCTGGCCGACCTGTCCGTGGCCTTCTTCCAGGTGCTGCCTCAGATGCTCTGGGACATCACCTTCAGGTTCCAGGGTGAGTGAGGGAGGCAGGGAGGGAGGGATAGTCCTAAGGGTAAGTGCGGGGAGGGAGGGATATAGTCCAAGGGTAAGTAAGTGAGGGAGGGATAGTCAAATGAGGGAGGGATAGTCAAAGGGTGAGTGAGTGAGGGATATAGTCCTAAAGGTAAGTGAGGGAGGGATATAGTCAAAGGGTAAGTGCAGGGAGGGATTTAGTCAAAGGGTAAGTAAGGGAGGGATATAGTCAAAGGGTAAGTAAGGGAGGGATAGTCAAATGAGGGAGAGATAGCCAAAGGGTAAGTGAGGGAGGGATAGTCAAATGAGGGAGGGATAGTCAAAGGGTAAGTGAGGGAGGGAGGGATAGTCGAAGGGTAAGTGAGGGAGGGATAGTCAAAGGGTAAGTGAGGGAGGGATAGTCGAAGGGAAAGTGAGGGAGGGATATAGTCAAAGGGTAAGTGAGGGAGGGATAGTCCTATGGGTAAGTGAGGGAGGGATATAGTCAAAGGGTAAGTGAGGGAGGGACAGTCAAAGGGTAAGTGAGGGAGGGATATAGTCAAAGGGTAAGTGAGGGAGGGATAGTCCTAAGGGTAAGTGATGGAGGGATAGTCCTAAGGGTAAGTGATGGAGGGATAGTCAAAGGGTGAGGGCGGGATATAGTCAAAGGGTAAGTGAGGGAGGGATATAGTCAAAGGGTAAGTGAGGGAGGGATAGTCAAAGGGTAAGTGAGGAAGGGATAGTCAAAGGGTAAGGGATGGAGGGATAGTCAAAGGGTAAGTGAGGGAGGGATATAGTCAAAGGATAAGTGAGGGAGGGATAGCCGAAGGGTAAGTGAGGGAGGGATATAGTCAAAGGGTAAGTGAGGGAGGGATAGTCAAATGGTGAGGGAGGAATAGTGAAAGGGTAAGTAAGGGAGGGATAGTCAAATGAGGGAGAGATAGTCAAAGGGTGAGGGAGGGATAGTCAAAGGGTAAGTGAGGGAGGGATAGTCAAAGTCAAAGTCTAAAACACTTTAATCACCCCACGAAGGGCAATTACAACACTGTCAGGCACATCGGTACGTACATTTCGTTATATCCACACAAAGAAACAACAAAGAAAGGACGGATAGCGCGTACGGAGTGGAGCTGTCTTGTGTGGAATGGAATTGTGGTGTTTTGAATGGAATTATATTGGATGAAATTGTGTTGTGTTGAATGGAATTGTATTGTGTTGAATGGAATTGTATTGTGTTGAATGGAATTGTATTAGATGGAATTATATTGAGCGGAATTGTACTGGATGGAATTGTGTTGTATTGGATGGAATTGTATTGGATGGGATGAAATTGTGTTGAATGGAATTGTATTAGATGGAATTATACTGAGCGGAATTGTAATGAATGGGATTGTGTTGTATTGGATGGAATTGTATAGGGGGAGTTGTCATTTTTTGAATGGGGGTGCATTTTTCTGTATTGGCTGTGGTGTTGTACGACATTGCTTTCTGAAACGGCAGCTGCGTAGAACAGGGTGGGCAAGCATGTATGGCATTGCATCGTAGTCTGCTGTGCTCTGTTGTCTTGAGTTCTGTTCGTTGTATTCTTGTGATATGTGGTAATGCATTGCGTTGTATTGTATTGTATATCATATTATACCACAGGCAGAGCAGCCACAGCAGATTTCCATGTGTGAAATTTGAGCTGCTCTCATCAGACAAAAGCTTGTGGTTTTTTCAATGTGCAGAGAGTGTATCGTTTTTATAAGGTCTGGTCCATTAACTTCAGATCGGAGTCTGAGTATTGAGTCACTTCCGTTCTGTGATGTCCTGTCTTGTCTTGCCTTGCCTTGCCTTGTCTTGTCTTGTATTGTATTGTATCATAATTGTGCTGCATCGGAGTATATACCTCTTACAGTCAATGCAGATTTCACTGCATAAAATGCTGGTATCGCTTGGTAGGGAGGGTTGCCATAATTGGAGGATTGCCTTCATCTTGTTTTCTTGTTATGTTGTTTTCTTGTGAGTATGTGGCTTTCCCTTTACAGCGTTCTGACAGGAACAACTCTTTTCTGCTGGATTACTTTCTTCCACAAAATAGATGGATACTGCACATGGCATCTCGATTTATCGTCTCGCTCGAAAAACTCAGAACATCAGTAAAGGTTATTAGTAGGTCGCTGTTTGACCGATCTGTCTAAAAGCCTACGGTTTCAAAATCAGGGAAGAAGCATGCGACCAATATCCGGAGAAAGTGGGAAAGGAGAAGAACCGAGGGGAAGGGGAGATAAGGGAAGCACGAGGACAGGAAAGATCAAATCCGATGGTATTTGCTATGCATGTTATGCCATTTGTATGAGAAGCAGAACGTTTCGTATTTGTGGCATTCACATTGGAAATTGGCGTGCTGCATGCGTACGGAAATGAACCGTCTCTCACTTTGTTACACAAACAACACACACACACAAATACACACGCGCGCGCACACACACACATGCACGCACACACATACACATCACGTACACACACATATGCACGCACACATACACACACACCACGCACACACATGCACACACGCGCACGCACACACACACACACACACACACACACACACACACACACACACACACACACACGCACGAAATACGCATAACATCTTGCGCGTACGTTAAAACCCGTTCCACTTTTCGGAAGAGTAGGCCATTGTGTGCCGATGGGAACGGAAGAAAACATTTCAAAACTGCATACTTACGGGGACTGAATGTAAAATAGCAATAAGTGCTTCTTGCATTATCTTCGAAATAAAAGAACACACACATCATTCATATATATATCTATATATATAATATATATAGAGAGAGAGAGAGAGAGGTGTGTATATATGTATGTATGTATGTATATATATATATATATATATATATATACATACACAAACGAAATGAAATAAGATCACATATATAGATATATAGATATATAGATATATATATATATATATATATATATATATATATATATATATATATGATCTTATTTCCTTTTCTTGTACGACCCTTTGCCAGTTCACTGATATCTCATCCCTTCGACCGCTGGCAAGTCTGGGCGGGAGGGGGGTGGGGGGCGGGGGGAGGTCTACCTCCACTGTCTGTCTTTAGTTCATCCCCACTCTAGTCCAGTCTTGCACCCCACCAACCCATTCCTACCCCAGTCTGTCTGCGGCCAGCAAGTGTCCATCTGGAGATCCTGATTTGCAACTCGCCAGAAGATGTATCAGCTGCATTGAGTGGCTGACGTACGGGGGCATGACAGGCTCTGTCACTGATCTCATCTTGAAGCTTCCTCTTCTGATACGTGGAATATTGCGTATGTATGAAGTGTTGAAGGCACGGGATGTCGCGATGTCTCTTCCTCTGCGGTCTGAAGGCTGTCAGGTTAGTGACAGCGGTGGAGAAGCGTTGATGGCGATGGCTTACGAGATGTATTATTAGCACGAGTTAAGCTTCTAGGAGTTTCTCATTCATTCAAGGGGGGGGAGTCTTACATTACTTAAAGAAGAGCTTCTAATTACTTCAGACCAAAAGTCTTTTCAAAGTTTCTAGTCTCTTCGGGGAAGAGGTTTTCATTAATTCGTAGAAAGGTTTTTTAAAGTTTCTTTATACTTTGGGGTGATCTTTTTTAAAAAAAGTGTTTGCATTATTTTAGGGCAAAGTTCTTATAATTTCACGGAAAGGTTCTTGTGACTCCACGTACATACTTTTACCATTTCAGAAAACATTTCTCATACGTGAAGGACAGTTGTTTTTAAATTTACTTCAGGAACAGTTTCTCATTTCTTCGGGAAAAGTTTTTCATGACTTCAGAAAATGGTTTCTCACTGCTTGATGGAAAGCTTTTCAAAACTTCAGGAAATATTTCTCGTTACTTCGGAAAAGTTTTCCATTATTTCAATAAAAAAAAGTATCTTATTACTTCATGGAAAGATTATGTCATTTTAAAAATATTGTTTATTACTTCATTGAATATTTCTCATTACGTCAATGAAATTTCTTCATTACTTCGGGGAACGTTCTTCTTACTTTAAACAAAATTCCTCATTAATTAACTCAGGAAAATTTCTTAAACTCTGGGAACATTTCTTGAAGGAAATTTCTTATTACTTGAAGGAAAGTTTCTCCTTACAGCATACCATGCTCTACCAACTTAAACGCCCTTGCTTTTTTTTCAAATTCCGTCTCTTAACTCATGCCATGGCCTAACAGAACTGAAAATGTGGTACTTCTTTTGTCAATGTTGACCTCTGCTCCTGTTGACTAAACACTTTTCAGCTTCATGGCACTGATGATTGATTGGTGTGACGACCTCAGTTTGACAAGAAAATAAAATCGTTAAATTCTGAAGACGACGATCGAATAGAGGGATAACTAGTCACGCGCTTCCACACAATATCACACCATACCACACACAACTCAACACTTCTAAACCAAACCCAGCACGTCTCCGCCCAATCTAATCCACCCAAATTCAACACAACCTTACCACGACCTTTATCCTCGCTTCGTGGTGTGAATTTTCCTTGTCTCTCCTCCCCCAAATGCTTCAGGCGGGGCCTTTCTGTGCGGGGCAGTGAAGTACCTGCAGCTGGTGACCATGTATGGGTCATCCTACGTGCTGCTGTCCATGGCCCTTGACCGCTACCTGGCCATCTGCAGGCCCTTCCTGACGCACAGCTGGGGCTCCAGACAGGCCCACCTGCTGGTGCTCACCGCCTGGACCTTCGCCCTTCTCTTCAGTCTGCCTCAGGTGAGTCAGTCAGGGGCACCTGGGCTGTGGGGTTCAGGGTGGGGTGTGGGTATGGAAAGAGGAGGGGGGGGATGGAGTGGGGTGGGGTGGAGTAGTAGAGAGGGGTGAAGTGGGGTGTTTAATGTTGTGGGGTGGGGTGGGATGAGGTGGGGTAGAATAGAACAGGGTGTGTTGTGGGCACCTGGGTTGTGAGGTTTTAGGGTGGGGGTGTGGGTATGGAAAGAGGAGGGGGGGTGGGGTGGAGTAGTAGAGAGGGGTGAAGTGGGGTGTTTAATGATGTGGGGTGGGGTGGGGTGGGGTGTTTTGTGGTGTGGGATAGGGTGGAGCAGTGCCACCCATTGTTGTTGGTTTTTTCTTTTCTTTTCCTGTCTGCACGTGTATTTGTTTCCCTGTCAGAGTGGCTTTTATTTCAGCAGAATTTTGCCAGGGAAACTCTCCTGTTTCCAAGGGTTCTTTTACGTGCGCTAAATGCGTGTAACACACGAAACCTCTGTTTATCGTCTCATCTCAAAGACTAGCACCCAGACCACCACTCACGGTCTAGTGGATGGTTGGGGGGGGGGGGAGAAGGGTTGGCTACATTTGCTTACCCTCTTTTTTTTGTTTGCTCCCTTAGATTTTTGAAAATTATGCCGTTTGATTTCGACCTTTCTCTATCCCCCTCCCTCACACCTACTCTGTTTTGTTCTGGCATATTGTTCTTGTTTTAGTTGGTTTGATATTGGGAATAGGTTAAGCGACAAGAGTTATTAAATGTGAGAAGACAATTCTCCGACACTGCAACTAAAAGCAGAGCTTACTGTCAACTAGCCATCTGTCATGGTTGAGTTATATGATGAACTCCCGATTCGCTATAGTCATTTTCTAGCAGATAACGTGTCGTTTGCCGTGTTTCGATTAGCATGCCGCCATGTGTTCTGGTCCTTTTTAGCTGTAAGCTGGGCATCTGTTGTGATCACGTTTTGCCATTAACTCGGTATCTGTTTAGATGATTGTTGCCAGGCTCTAACCTGGCATCTATTAAAGTCATCTTTGCCATTCACTTGGCGTCCACCGGGGTCATTTTTGCTCTGCTCTCAACCGATTCAGCGCTGATCTGCCATGGTTATTACTGCCGTTACCTCAGCATCCGTTATGATCAAGTTTTTACTCGCCAACAACTCCGCTTCTGTTACAATCGTTTTTACCATTAACTCACCATATGCTATGCACAGCTGTCATTTCCCCCCTCCCCTCCCCCCCCCCCCCCCCCCCCCCACTTACAACTGCTCTCCAGCCTAGTGTTAGAACATTGCGCTCGCTATCTGAGGACCGGGCTTCGAATCGCGCTCAAGGGGATATTTTCCCCTGGAGTTAACATCAGTGCAGACTCTACTCTCCCCAAAAGTCCTTCAGGGTGAGACTATAAATCGAGGCCCCGTGTGCGAACGCACGCAGAACATCTTGCGCACGCGTTAAATCCTGTTCCGCTGTTCGAAAGAGTAGGCCATTGTGTGCCGGTGAGAACAGATGACAAAAGTTACAAAACCGCAGATATACACAAGGGGACTAGATGTAAAAAAAAAAAAAAAAAAAGCACATAAGTGTTTGTTTCATCATCGTGGATATAACAGAATAAAATAAAATAATAAAGAATATTCATTCCATTCCATCCCAGCCCAGCTGGTGCTAACTATAGCAGGAACTGACCACACTTGGACTTGGTAACAGAAAGGGGCGCGCTACATTTAGCACTCTTGACTGAGTGGATATCGGCTTCGCGCTCTGTGTTTATGTTTTTTAAAATAATTTTTATTGCTATTTCTATTTTATTCATTTTTATCGAGGATAATGGAATAAGCACTATTGTGTTTTTTTACATCCTGTCCCCGTGTGTATGCGGTTTTGCAAATTGTCATCTGTTCCCACCGGCACACGATGGCCTACTCTTACGAAAACCGGAACAGGATTTTAACGTGTGCGCAAGATGTTCTGCGTGCGTTCGCACACGGGGGCCTCCTCGGTTTATAGTCTCATCCTGAAGGAGTTTTGGGGGGAGAGTGGAAGTCTGCACTGATGTGAACTCCAGTAGAAAAATACCCCCCCTTGAACGGGAATCAAACCCGGGTCGTCAGATTGCGAGCGTAATGTTCTAACCACTAGGCTATCCCCCATCCCCCCGCGGTGATGTTTCACCAGCTGCGTGGACTCCCCCAGGTGTTCATCTTCTCGCTGATGGAAGCGGAGGAAGGGGTGTACGACTGCTGGGCGACCTTTGACCCCCCTTGGACCTTGACCCTGTACGTGACGTGGAACGTGCTGAGCGTGTTCGTGGCTCCCTCGCTGATCCTGGCGGCGCTGTACGGACTGATCAGCTACACCGTGTGGAGGACCAGCAGCATGGAGGAAAACATGGCCCCCAGGTCCGTCCGTCTGTCCGTCTGTCCGTCTGTCTGTCCGTCTGTCTGTCTGTCTGTCTGCTAGGTCTGTCTTGTCTGCTAGGTATGTCTGTCTTGTCTATCTGTCTGTCTGTCTTGTCTGCTAGGTCTGTCTGTCTGCTAGGTATGTCTGTCTGCTAGGTCTGTCTTGTCTGCTAGGTCTGTCTGTCTGCTAGGTCTGTCTTGTCTGCTAGGTATGTCTGTCTTGTCTATCTGTCTGTCTGTCTTGTCTGCTAGGTATGTCTGTCTTGTCTATCTGTCTGTCTGTCTTGTCTGCTAGGTCTGTCTGTCTGTCTGCTAGGTCTGTCTGTCTTGTCTGCTAGGTATGTCTGTCTTGTCTATCTGTCTGTCTGTCTTGTCTGCTAGGTCTGTCTGTCTGTCTGCTAGGTCTGTCTTGTCTGCTAGGTCTGTCTGTCTTGTCTGCTAGGTCTGTCTGTCTTGTCTGCTAGGTCTGTCTGTCTGTCTGCTAGGTCTGTCTGTCTTGTCTGCTAGGTCTGTCTGTCTGTCTGCTAGGTCTGTCTGTCTTGTCTGCTAGGTCTGTCTGTCTTGTCTGCTAGGTCTGTCTGTCTTGTCTGCTAGGTCTGTCTGTCTTGTCTGCTAGGTCTGTCTGTCTTGTCTGCTAGGTCTGTCTGTCTGTCTGCTAGGTCTGTCTGTCTTGTCTGCTAGG
>CM054135.1:37619148-37634148 GCA_028751875.1 Rapana venosa | reverse complement strand
ATCCTCGCTCTTTCTGTCTCTGTCTTTCTGTCTATCTGTCTGTCTGTCTCTCTCTCTCTCTCTCTCTCTCTCTCTCTCTCTCTCTCTCTCTCTCTCTCTCTCTTCTCTCTCTCTCTCTCCCGCCCTCCCTCCATCTCACTCTCTCCCTCTCTCCCTCCCTCCCTCCCTACCTCACTCCCACTCCCTTCGTTTATTTGATAGAGTTGTTTCAAGTCTTCTATTATTTGATAATATTGCTTCTTACATTTCTTGATTGAATTTTCGCCTCTGGTTGAGAGCTGGATGCAAAAAAACCAACTCTGCAGAGTGTGCTTATTTCTTTCCATTTATTGTCTGCCTTCATTGGTCTGTCTTTCTGCCTGTCTGTCTGTCTGTCTGTCTGTCTGTCTGTCTGTCTGTTTATTTATTTATTTTATTTATTTATTTTATTTTATTCTTTTATATCGAGGATAATGGAATAAGCACTTATGTGCTTTTTACATCCAGTCACCGTGTGCATGCGGTTTTGTAAATTCTGTCATCTGTTCCCACAGGCCTACTCTTACGAAAAGCGGAACAGGATTTAACGTGTGCGCAAGATGTTCTGCGTGCGTTCGCACACGGGGCCTCGGTTTATAATCTCATCCGAAGGACTTTTGGGGAGAGTGGAGTCTGCACTGATGTTAACTCCATGGGAAAACATCCCCTTGAATAGGAATCGAACCCGGGTCGTCAGATTGCGAGCGCAATGTTCTAACTACTAGGCTATCCCGTCCCGTCTGTCTGCCTGTCTGCCTGTCTCTCTCATTTTCTTTATTTGACTGTTTACGCTTTGTAAGTGCATGTTTTGTTCACTTTCCCCTTTATGAGGGGCCATGGCCTAATAAATTAATTATACGAATCTGAATCTCTACCTTGTGTGGAAATGATGCAATTTTATTTTGAAAACGATAGCTTAGAATTGTTGTCGTTTCTGTTGCTGTCGATTATTTGGGGATAACATGAGAAAGTAATATTTGAATAATATTGTTTCAATGAGGGCTTGTGCATGTGTTGTAATTCTGCACAGATTTGGTTTTCTCTTTCAGTCTTTATTCCTCCGTCTTTGTCCCATGGTCTTTCGTCTGTCTCTACTGTGTCTGTCCTGTCTGTCTGTCGTTTGGTCTGTTTCTATTTTCTGTCTTGTATTTGCCTTGGTCTTTGTCTTTTTCTCTTTGTGTGTTGGTTTGTCTTCCTCTTTCGCCCTTTTGTTTCTTTTGCTTTTATTTTGCTCTTGGTGTCTTTTCTTTTTTCTTGGGGGGTTTTATTTTGTTTTGTTCTTTTTGCTTTATTATTTGGTTTTGGTTTTTTCTCTCTCTTTTTCGTCGTTTTTTTTTTTTTTTGGGGGGGGAGTAAGGGGGGTTGTGTGTGGTTATTTTTTCCCTTTTACTGTGTGAGTGTATTGGCATTGGGTTTATTTTATTTTATCATCATAGAATGTATCCCTAAGGGCGGGAACTGGATGTAAAAAAGCACATTGGTGCTTATTTATTATCCTCAAAGTAAAAGAATGTGTCAATGTCTTTCTCTCTCTCATGAGTGTTTATTCCATTATCCTCGAAATAAAAGAATAGATAAATAAATAAATAAGTAAATAAATAAGTAGATAAATAAATAGATGAATAAATCAATACATCTCTTATTTTGTCCCCTCATTGGTTCTGGGTTAAGAATGGATACGTGATGTGAAGTTGCTCACTGAGAGATGTAGTTGTCTTTTTCATGTTATTGTTTGTTTAGCGTTTGGGACAGTAAGATGTTTAAAATTGTCCCAAGAAACAACTTTGCTGTTATGATTGCAGATTAACGCTCTCTCTCTCTCTCTCTCTCTCTCTTCTCTCTCTCTCTCTCTCTCTCTCTCTCTCTCTCTCTCTCTCTCTCTCTCTCTCTCTCTCTCCTCCTCCCTCCCTCCTGTTTAAATTTGATTTGATTTGATCCTCTCTATGTGTCTATCTCTCTATCTGTTCCGCTTTTCGGAAGAGTAGGCCATTGTGTGCCGGTGGAAACAGATGACAAAATTTACAAAACCGCATACACACGGGCACTGGATGTAAAAAAAGCACATGAGTGCTTATTCCATTATCCTCGATATAAAAGAATAAATAAATAAATAGATATCTCTCTCTGTCTCTCTCACTATCTATCTCTATCCATCTCTCTATCATCTGTCTGTCTATCTATCTCTCTGTCTGTCTGTCTGACTGTCTGTCTGTCTGTCTGTATGTATGTATGTATTTATATATCTGTCTGTCTGTCTGTGTATATCTTTGTGCCCCTCCCCCCCCCCCTCCTGGAATTCCAAACTTGGAGGGGAAAAAACAACAGACATAGAAGTGTGACCCCCTCCCCCTTTCTTTTCTGTATATTTTTGCTTTGTTTCGTTTTGCCGTTTGGTGACAAGACAGAATCCAAAGGAGGCTGCACTGTCCCTGCTTCCCTGTGGCTGTGTGGATGGTCTGTGAGGGACTGTGGCAGGGTCCCTGGGTGTTTGTTGTCTATGATGATGATGTGGAAACACCACTTTCCTGTAGAGCGTCATTTCCTTTGGAGACGCTACTAGAATTGCTAATGATGACACTGTGGGCGTGTGGTGGGGAGAAGTAGGGGAAGAGAGGATGGTGCGTGTGGTGTGTGTGTGTGTGTGTGTGTGTGTGTGTGTGTGTGTGTGTGTGTGTGTGTGTGTGTGTGTGTGTGTGTGTGTGTGTGTGTGTGTGTGTGTGTGTGTGTTGCGTGTGCGTGTGTTTTGCTTAATTTTATTTATATTTATATATTTTGTTTATTCTTTTATTTCGATTAATTATGAAATCAGCACTCATGTTCTTTTCGACATCCCGTCCCTGTGTGTATGCGGTTTTTTTTTTCAATGTTGTCATCCGTTCCCACAGGCACACAATGGCCTACTTTTCCAAAAAGCGGAACAGGTTTTAACATGTGCCCCAAGATGTTCTCTGTGTGTGTTTGTGTTTGTGTGTGTGCATGCATGTCTATGCGTGCATACGTAATATATGTCCATATATTTGTTTATATGTATGCGTTATCATATGTTTTTCCATACGTCTGCTAGTGTGTGTGTGTGTGCTTCTGCGAGCATAGCTTTTTTTTTTAATGTTTAATTATTCATACCATTACTTTGAAAAGACTATCACAGCTAGGGAGAAGGAAGTGTTCATTTGTGGTCCTGAAATGAGCTCTTCTGACCTTTATCAAGCTCCGCAACTCCTTACTTCTCTGTCTGTCTGTCTCTCTGTCTGTCTGTATCTGACTCTCTCTCTCTCTCTCTCTCTCTCTCTCTCTCTCCTCTCTCTCTCTCTCTCTCTATTTGTCTTTGTCTCTCTGTCTGTGTCTGTGTTTGTCTGTCTAACTGTCTCTCTCTCTCCCTCTCTCTCTCTCTCTCTCTTCTCTCTCTCTCTCTCTGTATGTCTCTGTCTGTCTGTCTGTCTGTCTGTCTGTCTTCTCTCTCTCTCTCTCTCTCTCTCTCTCTTCTCTCTCTCTCTCTCTCTCTCTCTCTCTCTCTCTCCCTCCCTCTCTCACTCTGTGTCCCTGTCTGTCTGTCTATCTATTAATGAATCGGTGGTCTAGAGGTAACGCGCCTGTCTAGAAAGCGAAAAGTCCGGGTCTGAAGTGTGCGGCGGTTCGTACCCCGTTTGGACCGGAAATTTTTCCCCCATCCATTAGACCATGAGTGGTGGTCTGGGCGCTAGTCTTTCGGATGAGACGATAAACCGAGGTCCCGTGTGTTACACGTAATTATTTAGCGCACGTAAAAAAAAACCACGGCAACAAGAGAGTTGTCCCTGGCAAAATTCTTAGAAAAAAGCCACTCTGATAGGGAAACAAATACAGCTGCAGAAAAAAAAAAAAAAAAAAAGAGGGTGAAAGGGTGGCGCAGCGCTAAGTGGCGACGCGTTCTCCCGCTCTCCCCGGGAAGAGCAGCCCGAATTTCACGGAGAGAAATCTGCCGTGACTTAAAGTGGTATGAAATAAAATCTGAGCGCTTTGATTTGTTGCTTTACAAGATTCAGCGCTATATAAATTCCATACATTATTATTATTATTATTATTATTATCTGTCTCTCTGTCTCTCTTTCTCTATCTTTCTCTCTTTCTCTCCCCATCTCTCTGATTTATATGACTTTGTTCCCTTTCTTCTTTTTTTAAATTAACCTTTAATTATCTTGATAATTGTTTTTTTATATTTCCTAATTGCTTCTGTTCACCTTTGTATGAGGGCTGGATGGGAAAAAAGGATTTTTTTTTTTTGCTTGTAATTGGCCCTTCATGGGATGATTAGAGTGTTTTTGACTTGACTCGTTTCCTTTAGTCATCCCCTCTCTCTCACACACACACACACACACACACACACACACACACACACACACACACAACACCACACACACACACAAACCACACACACAACAAAACACAACACAAATAAACAAACACTCACACACACACACACACACACACACACACACACACACACACACACACACACACACACACACACACACACTCACTCACTCTTAAGTCCTTCGGATGAGACTTTAAACCGAGGCCCCGTGTGCGAACGCATGCAGAACATCTTGCGCACACGTTAAATCCTGTTCCGCTTTTCGGAAGAGTAGGCCATCGTGAGCCGGTGGGAACAGATGACAAAATTTACAAAACCGCATACACACGGGGACTGGATGTAAAAAGGCACATAAGTGCTTATTCCATTATCCTTGATATAAAAGAATAAAATAAAATAAAATAAAAAACTCTTGTCTCTGTATTGTCAGAGACATACACACACACACACAGACCCACCCACTCACTCACACACACACTCACACACACACTCACACCACGCACAAACACCCACTCACACACACACACACACACACACACACACACACACACACACACTCACTCACTCACTCACTCACTCTTGTCTTTGAATTCTAACCTGGAGAGGAAAAAGAAAAAACAAAAAAACAAAAACAAACCGAAAACCAAACAAAGCACACACACACACCCAAAAAAACCAACACCCGCAGACAAAAAAACAACAACAACCCAGACACGTAACTATTGCGATGTCTCATTTCTTGTGCTGTCAGCTCGGGCAAAAGACAAGTCAGTCTCCAGACACAGACACCGTGCCCTTGCTCTGCTGCCAGTGTGGTGATGATGGTAGGTAAGGGGAGGCACTGACTACTATTCCAGGATCCCTGTGATTGTTGTGTGGCGGGGACGAGAAACATCTCTATATAGGGAGGATGGGGTGTGGGGAGGGGGAGGCGGGGTTGGGGTGGGGGGTGAGGGGTAGGAGCGCTTTTCTGTTGAAGAAGCTTACTACTGCTGTTGTTGCTGTTGGTGAAGGGAGGGGATAGGAGAGGGTGAGTGTGTGTGTGTGAGAGAGAGGGGTGGGGTGTGTGTGTGTGTGTGTGTGTGTGTGTGTGTGTGTGTGTGTGTGTGTGTGTGTGTGTGTGTGTGTGTGTGTGTGTGTGTGTGTGTGTGTGTGTGTGTGTGTGTGTGTGTGTGTGTATGTATGTATGAGGGGGTGAGGGTGTAGTGTGGGAGAGGAGGGTGCGGGTGTGAGTTTGTTGATTGGAGAGGGGGTAGGAGAGGGGGAAGGGTGTAATGTGTGTGAGTGGGTGGTATGTTTGTGTATGTGTGTGTGTGTGCGTGCGCGCGCGCGTGCGTTTGTGTGTGTTTTTATTTGCCATAGATGTGTGTGTATCTGTCTATCTGTCTGTCAATCTGTCTGTGTTTATGTATGTATAATTATGTGTGTCGGTCTTTCCGTCCGTCTGTCTGTCTGTCTGTCTGTCTGTGTGTGTGTTTATGTATATATGTGTGTGTTCATCTGAATGTGTTCATATATGTGTTTACGTGAGTGCACGCGCAAACACGTGTGTGTGCGTATGTGTGGGTGTGTATGGATGCGTATGTTCATGCATGCACGGTGTACTTGTATACGCATTGTGTATACATGTGCTTGTCAGAAGTCGAGTCAAGTCAGAAACGCTCAATCGTCCCGTGAAGGGCAATCGCAATACTGACAGTGACGTTGATGCGTATGGTAATCTGGACAGGCACACGAAAACTGCATTTCATAACGAACATGTATTTCCATATGTCCATTCGTCTTTATTTATTTATTATTTTATTTTATTTATTCTTTTATATGGAGTATAATGGAATAAACACTCATGTGCTTTTTTACATCCAGTCCCCGTGTGTATGCGGTTTTGTAAATTTTGGCATCCGTTCCCACCGGCACACAATGGCTTACTCTTACGAAAAGCGGAACAGGATTTAACGTGTGCGCAAGATGTTCTGCGTGCGTTCGCACACGGGGCCTCGGTTTATAGTCTCATCCGAAGGACTTTGACATTCAGTTCGATTTTTTGGTCAAACTGGGAAGAAAGGGCGAGGCTGGGAATCGAACCCATAACCTCACGGTTTACTTTTGTGCGTCTACGTGCAAAGCTGGTCTGTTTCTGTATCTGCTTGGTCATGCCATCACCGAACAAGATCATCCGGGGGGGAAAAAGAGAAGTGTTCATTTGTGGCCCTAAGTCCTTTGAAGATGGGCTCTTCTGCTGCTTCATTGGCTTTACACCTGCCCTCCCCTCCCTGCCTCTCTCTGTCTCTCTCTGTCTCTCTCGTTATGTCTGTCTTTTTGTCTCTGTCTGTCCCTCTGTCTCTCTCTCTTATATATATATGTCTGTCTGTCTCCCTGTGTTCCTTTCTCTCATAGTATCTCTGTCTTCATCTGTCTCTTTCTGTACGTCTGTCTGTCTCTGTCTGTCTGTATGTCTCTATCTCTGTCTGTCCCTCTGTCTCTCTTTATATATATATATGTCTGTCTGTCTCCCTGTGTTCCTTTCTCTCGCAGTATCTCTGTCTCTTTTTGTCTGTCTCTCTCTCTCTCTGTCTCAACACTCAAGACTACTTTAGTATCTCAATAGAGAAAATGTTTGTCTTTCTCTGTCTGTCTCTCTCTCTGTCTCTCTGTCTCTGTCTCTCTGTCTCTGTCTCTCTGTCTCTCTTTCTCTGTCTCTCTGTCTCTGTCTCTCTGTAATGTCTCTCTCTGTGTCTCCCTGTATTCCTTTCTCTCTCAGTATCTCAGTCTTCATATCCCTCTGCCTCTCTGTCTCTCTTTGTCTCTCTCTGTCTCTCTCTCTGTGTTTCTCTCTCTCTCTCTCCCTCCCCTGTTATTCTCTGTCTTATGTTATTTAGTTTCTTGAAGTCTCTATTTATTCAATAATATGTCTGTATCGGTTCTTTCCTTCTAAGACCAAGGGCTTGATGCAACCCCCCCAAAACCAACAAAAAACTGCATTGTAAGATAATAACTTCCCTTTAATACAGAACTGTTCGTTCATTCATTTGTTTATTCGTTCTCGGTAGCTCTCTGTCTGCCTGTCTGTCTGTCTGTCTGTCCTCTCTCTCTTTCTCTCTCTCTCTTCTCTCTCTTCATCTCTCTTCTCTCTCTTCTCTCTCTCTCTCTCTCTCTCTCTCTCTCTCACTCTCTCTCTCTCTCTTCTCTCTCTCTCCTCTCTCTCTCTCCTCTCTCTCTCTCTCTCTCTTCTCTCTCTGCCTGTCTCTCTGTGTGTTTCTCTTTCTCCTCGATGTATGCCTGTCTGTCTGTCTCTCTGTCTCTGTCTCTGTCTCTGTCTCTCTCTCTCTCTCTCTCTCTCTCTCCTTTATTTGATTGAGTCTTCTCGAGCCTTCAATTATTTTGATAATTACATTTCAATATTTCTTGATGGAGTCTTTTTTTAATCGTTTTATGAAGGAGTGCATGCGAAAATGCTGCATTGTATGTTGATTCCTTTTTTACCAATAAAAAAAATATTAATGATTCATTTGCTTAGTCATTTTCTTTCTCTGTCTGTCTGTCTCAGTCTGACTGCATGTCTGTCTGTCTGTCTCTCTGACTGTCTGTCCCTCTCTCTCTCTCTCTCTCTCTCTCTCCACTCACTCATCTCTTCCTCTCTCTCTCTCTCTCTCTCTCTCTGTGTTACTGCCATGGAAACCTGGTCATGAACTCAGATCATTTATCGTTATATGATAAGGTAAAAGTGCAGTTTATGTTTATTGTGCCCCCTACCTCCCCAACCCACCCCACCCCGTTTTTTGTTTGTTCTCCATTTGCAATGAGCGAAAGTTTTACATAATAATTTATCTGAACCCTGACGTGAAATCCATGCCATGACGAATGGTTCAGCTGTAGTTAATTATCATTTGGGCTGTAGTTAATTATCATTTGGGCTGTAGTTAATTATTATTTGGGCTGTAGTTAGTTATTATCTGGGCTGTAGTTAATTATTATTTGGGCTGTAGTTAATTATTATTTGAGCCGTCGTTAATTATTATTTGGACTGTAGTTAATTATTATTTGGGCTGTCGTTAATTATTATTTGGGCTGTAGTTAATTATTATTTAAGCTGTCGTTAATTATTATTTGGGCTGTAGTTGATTATTATTTGGGCTGTAGTTCATTATTATTTAAGCTGTAGTTAATTATTATCTGGGCTGTAGTTAATTATTATTTGGGCTGTAGTTAATTATTATTTGAGCTGTCGTTAATTATTATTTGGGCTGTAGTTAATTATTATTTGGGCTGTAGTTAATTATTATTTGGGCTGTAGTTTATTATTATTTGGGCTGTAGTTAATTATTATCTGGGCTGTAGTTAATTATTATTTGGGCTGTAGTTAATTATTATCTGGGCTGTCGTTAATTATTATTTGGGCTATAGTTAATTATTATTTGGGCTGTAGTTAATTAGTATTTGGGCTGTAGTTAATTAGTATTTGGGCTGTAGTTAATTATTATGTAGTTGATTATTATTTGAGCTGTAGTTAATTATCGTTTGTTCTTAGGTTAAACATGTGTTCTGTGCCCAGTCCCCTTCCCGCTGTTCCGCTGTGAATGGGCTTCAAAAGCTTATCACAAATACTTCAGTTGAATTTATTAGAATGTTGTGATTGTCGTTCTCTCCTCTCTCTCTCTCTCTCTCTCCTACTCTCTCTCTCTCTCTCTCTCTCTCTGTGTCTCTGTCTCTGTCTGTCTGTCTCTCTTCTCTCTGTTTCTCTCTCTCATCTTAGTATCTGTCTCTGTCTTCTTGTTTGTCTCTGTCTCTGTCTGTCTGTCTCTCTCTCTCTCTCTGTCTCTCTCTTAGTATCTGTCTCTGTCTTCTGTCTGTCTGTCTGTCTGTCTGTATCCTCTCTCTCTCGCTCTCTCTCTCTTAGTATATGTATCTGTCTCTGTCTTCTGTCTGTGTTTCTCCATCTGTCTGTCTGTATCCTCTCTCTCTCTCTCTCGCTCTCTCTCTGTTTCTCTCTCTATCTCTTAGTATATGTCTATGTCTATGTCGCTGTCTTCTGTCTGTCTGTCTGTCTCTGTCTGTCTCTGTCTGTATCCTCTCTCTTCTCTCTTCTCTCTTCTCTCTCTCTCTCTCTCTCTCTTCTCTCCTCTCCCCTCTCTCTCTCTCTCTCTCTCTCTTAGTATCTGTCTCTGTCTTCTGTCTGTCTGTCTGTTCTGTCTCTATATGTCTGCCTGTATCCTCTCTCTTCTCTCTCTCTCTCTCTCTCTCTCTCCTCTCTCCCTCTCTCTCTCTCTCTCTCTCTCTCTCTCCTCTCTCTCTCCCTCTCTCCCCCCCCCTCCGGAACGGTTTGCTGTTGTGTTATTGGGGAGTTGCGTGAAAATGAAATTATCTGTCATTGTTGAAGCTTTTTGTTTTATATCTTTATTATTTGCAGCCTTATCATCTGCTCATGCCAATCTCTCCGACCAGGCCATAACCAGATTCGTTCAGGATCAAAAGTGCACAGGGATTCTATCCATGTCAGGCCACCCTGAGGTCACCAGCCAGAGGGCCCTAGCACTGCTGCTGGGTCACTTTTGGTGGGTTTTCGGTGGCGCCTGTTCTGAGCTAACATACACAGGACAGCACCTACTTAGTCCCCTTACTGACGACAATAGTTATTAGCTCAGTTGCGGAGCCAGACTGAGTGAGTCACCCACCTGGGTTGGCATCCACCGCAGCGTTATTACAACAACCTTTTTCCAGTGAATTTCCAACCCCCTTGACACACACACTCACCACAGGCACAGAAGTGTACGGGGAAAGCGAAGCAGGTCACTATGAGACCAGAGCAGCTGGTGCGGGAGGAAAAAACACAGTTGCGTTTGCAAAAAATGTCACTATGGTGAACCTGGGAGCTCTGGTTGAGCAACGAATATATATATATATATATGTGTGTGTGTGTTTGTGTGTGTGTGTGTGTGTGTTTGTATATATAGATAATATATATATGTATGTATATATATATATATTATATATATATATATATATATATATATATATATATATATATATATATATATATATATGTGTGTGGTGTGTGTGTGTGTGTGTGTGTGTGTGTGTATACATGTATACATATATTATATAATATGTGTTTGTGTGCGTGTGTGTATGCGTGCGTGTGTTCTTCTTTAATTTAACGTCTTTTCACATTACGTGATATTAGACAAGCGTGCGTGTGTGTGTTGTGCGTGTGTGTGTGTGCGTGTGTGTGTGTGTGTGTGTGTGTGTGTGTGTGTGTGTGTGTGTGTGTGTGTGTGTGTGTGTGTGTGTGTGTGTGTGTGTGTGTGTGTGTGATATTAAACAGAATTCTAAGATCATGAATAACAAGTTGAGGATATTGTTCTGTTCCCCGCACTGTTCTCGGGCACAGTGTTTTTGCAGACTACACGAACAGACGTGGGATTCGGTGATCCAGCAGTAACACCCCTGTCTAGGATGTGAGAGTTCCCAGGTTCAAATCCCATACCTAAAACCAGGCTTTTGCCCGCAGTCTACTTACTAGACTGTGAGTGGTGATGGGGAGGGGGGGGGGGGGCTTGTCTTTTGACGGAGATGACGAATTGACGTCTGTAAAAAAAAAAAAACTTTAAAAAACCTGCATTCAGCTAGATGGAGGAACCCAAAGCAACAAGAGAGTTTCTTGATCCCTGTGTCACCCGTTTTTTTGCTTACATCGCCAATGTAATTACGCTGATGGGAATAGAAAGGGAGAGAGACAGACATGCAGAGAGACAGAGACAGATAGATATATATATATATATATAGAGAGAGAGAGAGAGAGAGAGAGATTATTCTTTTATTTCTAGGATATGGAATAAGCACGTATGTGCTTTTTTACATCCAGTTCCCGTGTGTATGCGGTTTTGTAAATTTTGTCATCCGTTCCCACCGGCACACAATGGCCTACTCTTCCGAAAAGCGGAACGGGTTTTAACGTGTGCGCAAGATGTTCTGCGTGCATTCGCACACGGGACCTCGGTTTACAGTCTCATCCGAAGGATTTTGGGGGAGAGTGGAGTCGGCAGTGATGTTAACTCCAGAGGAAAAATTATCTCGAACGAGAATCGAACCCGGGTCAGCAGATCACGAATACATCATTGTAACCACCAGGCTATCCCGTCCCCCCTAGGTGGGTAGGTAGGTAGGTAGGTAGGTAGGTAGGTAGGTAGGTAGGTAGGTAGGTAAATAGATAGATAGATAGATAGATAGATAGAGAGAGAGAGAGAGAGAGAGACAGACAGACAGACAGACAGACAGACAGACAGACAGACAGACAGACAGACAGACAGACAGGCAGGCAGGCAGTCAGGCAGGCAGGCAGGCAGGCAGGCAGGCAGGCAGGCAGGCAGGCAGGCAGATAGAGAGAGTGGGGGGGAGGGGGAGGGGTGGAAATCTAATATACAGTCACATTGTGATTGGTAAAACATGAAAAACATGTTGTGAAACAGTAACGAACGAGACGATAACGAATGTTTATTTTCCGAGGGTAATAAATAAATACAATGACTTTTTTCATCCAGCCCTCAAAATTAATAGACACATAAATGAATAAACAACGAGAGAAAATAACAACAACAAAAGAAGAAAGTACAAATCAGAACTACAACGACATACCGTCCGTTAAACCATGGTGTTGTAGTCGCAGGGGTCCTAAGTATCGATCATAATGTCTGCACTTCTGGTGCCTTGTGAGAAAGCAAACATCTGATGTTTGGTGGGGAACACCGAATAACCACACTCGATCAATTGTCATCATATTGGGTGTGCTGCAATACTGATCCACTAAGAGAGAGAGAGAGAGAGAGAGAGAGAGAGAGAGAGAGAGAGAGAGAGAGAGAGAGAGAGAGAGAGAGAGAGAGAGAGAGAGAGAGAGAGAGACAGAGAGAGAGAGAGGCAGGCTGGCTGGTTAGCTGCTGGCTGGTTGGCTGACTGACTGGTTAGCTGACTGACTGACTGACTGACTGACTGACTGTGACTGACTGTGACTGACTGACTGACTGACTCACTCACTCACTGACTCACTGACTAACCGACTATGTTCAATGTACCTCAGGCTCGGTCACAATACATTCAAATATAGACAGGGAAAATTGAATGTTTTCATGCAACGATTGTGCTTCTGTACTTACACAAAATTGACAGAATGAGAGAGACAAGGGGACACACACACGCGCGCGCGCACGCACACTCACACACACACACACACACACACGCGCACGCACGCACGCACGCACGCACACACGCACACACGCGCGCACACACGCTTGCACGCGCGCGCGTAGACGGATGGAGAGAGCAAAAAAGATGGACGGACATGGACTTGAATAAATCTAGTGCTGTTGCAGTTCCTTTTTCTTTTTCTTTTTTTGTTTGTTTCATTTTTCTCCCGTGATTGATGCATCCCCACATTCTGGAAATTCTGTGCGAGAAATTTCCTCTTTTCTGTCACTCTCTTTGGTTCTGACTTCTTCCTTTTCTTCCTAACATCTCTTCTTGGTCCATTCTCCTGCCTTATGTTTTTGTTTTTTCTCCAGAAAGACTTAAAAGATAACAATTCTCTCTCATGCCAAAGTCGGATGCACTGGGCCTGACTTGTCAGGCGCTTAACGGCAGCGTGACGCATTTTCGCTCATATAACAGATAAAACTAGTTGTTGTGAGAGCGTTCGGCGACGAAGAAGATTTTTTTTGTTAGGGGGTGGGGGGGTGGGATGGGGGGTGGGGGGTAGGTGGGGGGGTTGGTGGTCCAGAAACTGACACTATTGATGTTGTTAATGTCATATAATCATCACTCACAAACGCCCACCCCCTAACCAGGGAGAAGATGAGGGATTCTGCAGCATAGCCAAAGCACACTCACTTCTGCACAGAAACTAAAGCAGGACTAGAACCACCACCTCCCACCCCCCCACCCCCTCCCCTCCCCCACCCTTCCTCTAACTTCTGGGTACTTCTTCTTCTTCGCCGTCGTCGAACGCTCAGACAGTAGCTATCGTTATCTGTTATATGAGCGAAAATGCGTCACGCTGCCGTTAAGCGCCTGACAAGTCAGACCCAGCGCATCCGACTAAGGCATAAAAGAGAATCGTTATCATTTTAGTCTCTCTGGGCAGAAAAAAAGAAAAAGGCAGGAGAATGGATCAAGAAGGCAGAAAATAAACAAGAAGGAGGTGACAGGAAGAAAAGGAACAAGGCAGAAACAAAGAGAGTGATAGAAAAGAGGAAATTTCTAGCACACAATTTTCAGAAGGTGGGGATGCTATTTATACTGATAGTCCCCCGGCATCCCCACGGGGGAACTTCTGGGTACAGTAGCGTCTTCTAGAGAAGAGTCCTATTCAGACATGTGTTTCGCTCAATTCCAAACTTTTCCAAAGTAGAAAAGAAAATGCAGTGTGTAATTTTTTGGGGTTGGTTGAGCATGACTGTAGTCTGATGCCATATAGTAGTCCTGAGAAAGTCGGGAAAGATCCTCAACTGACGAGGAGGGCTTGTGTTTCAACCCTGATGACTCGCCACTCATGCTTATTGTCGCCAGCCAGTAGACCATACAGAATTGAAAGAATACTGCGTGTGCTGAACTTTTTTTTTAAAACTTAAACTGCTAACCCGCCACATTTATTCAAAATCACATGAGTTTTGAGTCTGGAGCTAGTCTTTCACCAAAATTAATTAAAAAGGTTTCCATTAATTTCTGGGGATGCAACGGTAAATGCTGCATACCTTATGTTCCAGTGTAATAATAATAATAATGATAATAATAATAATAATAATAATAATAATGATGATGATAATAATAATAATAATAATAATAATGTATGGAATTTATATAGCGCTGAATGTTGTAAAGTAACAAATCAAAGCGCTCAGATGACTTGTTTTGTTTTTTTAAATTCGTGTGTATGCGGTATATGAAAAATGGAGGGAAAGGAGCAAAAATTTAAGCTGGAGTGGGGCAGCCATCCCGCTTAACCCATCCCGCTTAACCCATCCCACTTAACCCGCTTAACCCATCCCGCTTAACACGCTTAACACGCTTAACCCATCCCGCTTAACCCGTCCCGCATAACCCATCCCGCTTAACCCACATAACCCATCCCGCTTAACCCACTTAACCCATCCCGCTTAACCCATCCCGCTTAACCCATCCCGCTTAACCCATCCCGCTTAACCCGTCCCGCTTAACCCGTCCCGCTAAACCCATCCCGCTTAACCCGCTTAACCCATCCCGCTTAAGCCATCCCGATTAACCCATTAAATCCCGCTTAACTCATCCTGTTTAACCCATCCCGCTTAACCCGCTTAACCCATCCTGCTTAACCCATCCTGCTTAACCCATCCCGCTTAACCCGCTTAACCCTTCCCGCTTAACCCTTCCCGCTTAACCCTTCCCGCTTAACCCATCCCTCTTAACCCATCCCTCTTAACCCATCCCGCTTTCGGGGCTCAACCTCATAATACACCAGCCACGAGTTCAGAGTGCTAACCACTGAGCTGAAAGGATCCACACAAGATAATTCATAGCTCGAGACTGCAGGCTTTAAAGAAGACACCGAGCGCGTATTCCGTTTCTTCTTTTAGAGGGGCACGTTTTGGCTTCAACTTGAAGGCTGG
>CM054135.1:37601648-37614148 GCA_028751875.1 Rapana venosa | reverse complement strand
CACTCGCATACGTACGCGCACACACGCATACGTACGCACTCACACACTCATGTACATGAGTTAAATTAAAGACAACAACACACTCATGTACGTACACACAGGCACGCACACACACACACACACACACACACACACACACACACACGCACGCACGCACGCATACGCACGCGCGCGCGCGGAGAGAGAGGGGGAGGGAGGGAGAGAGAGAGAAAGAACTGACGACCCACAGTGACCGGGAGACAAAGGAAAGTGGGCAAACTGAAGAAACTAGCAGAGATGTTTCTTGGTAAGTTTACCTGGTATCAAAGAAGACAGGTGAGCACGATTAATGTCTGGTTCATATGGCCCTGGTCTAAGGAGGGAACAACAGTTCACTCATTAGCTATTGCCGCAGAGAGAGAGCGAGAGAGACAGCGAGAGAGAGAGAGAGAGAGAGAGAGAGAGAGAGAGAGAAGATCTTGTCATAGATCTTAGTAGAAACAGAACACCCTGAAACCAAAACACTATATGTTCAAGCATGCACGTACGTACATATACGCGTGCGCGCGCGTACACACACACACACACACACACACACAGGGAGAGAGAAAGAGTAGACAGGCATAAAGACAATGGTAGAGACACATACAGGCAGACAGAGAGACGGGGATGAAGACAAACAGAGAAACAGAGAAGGCAAAACGAACAAAATACACAAACTAAAACACAAGAATTTTTCAAAAATCTTTCTTTAAAATAAAACAAACCCAACCCCTGCACATCTAAAGAAAAGAAAACCGTGAGTGTGTGTGTGGTGGGGGGGGGGGGGGGGGACATTGCCGCAAATAGAATGAGAACCAAAATAGGCCAGCCGAAAATAAAAGAGCCAAACTTTTTCCCGAAAGAGTGCTGGGAGAACGGCAAGCAAGTGCAATAATCACCCGGAATGTGTCACTTCTCTTCCACCCCCACCCTCTTTACGCACACCAGAGGCTGCATCGTTATAGATGCCTGTGTGAACAGAGTAGCGGTGGTTTGTGAAAATGCCCGAAAGAACTGGCCCTTCTGCCAACTTTTGCAGTCGTGTAAACTTAGAAGCAGAACCAATGTGAGTAATCTACCGACCTCCCTTCTGTGAGCGGAACTGTGTAGACTAGTCTAGTTAGGAGTGTGGAACTCACGTAAGCTGATGGTAACTGGAGGCTCCAGTTCGGTTCGCTGTGAAGGCTTACACTTAAAGAGGATTTTCTCCCTGCAGTTAACATTGGTTTGCATTCCAGTTCGGGTGGGAACGAAATAGCCTAGTGGTTTAGAGCTTTGCGCGTGCAATTGGACAGTCGGCGATTAAGCTGGCGTTCCAGCCACCACACAGACACTCGTTCGAGATGCTCCCCCTTGAGTTAACATCGGAGCTGACTCCACTACGCCGACATTCTTGTTGATGAGTCTATAAACTGACACCTACGCAGAATGGCTTATGAACACGTTAAAACCTGTTCTGCCCTTCAGGAGAATGCCACTCGTGCCTGTAAGAACTGAGGTCAAGGAAATGTGTTCTTAAAAAACCCACATGCACACTAATACCGTGTTTAGACACCACTCCCGAGTTGGAGTTCCGCTACCTTTAATTGTGGTCCACAAACGATTGCACAAGCAAACATCTCACTAATGGTGAATCTCGGAGCAAGAGCCAAGGAACGGGAAAATCCCCACACTTCCAAGTACCCTAAAGGTCCTTTGAATGAGACTACATGCAATTTTACCCGGACGTAACAAACCCGTGTATCTTTCATAGAAGGAAGGGTCCAGCTGTAGGCGGGGGTATAGATGATGCCAACACACCCGGTATGCCGCCATGGAGGAAACAAACAGGAGGGGGGTAGGCTCCGTCAGCTTCCACGTGTACCTAGGCATTGTGCATGAAACTTTGCGAGTGATGCCTCAATGACTTCTCAACTCACTCACTCACTCAGTCCCATGTCCCAAAGGACGTAGGGGGGACATGAGAGAAGACGCAACAGAGATCTTTTTCCATGCTTCATGATCCAAAAATCACTTCTCAACAAGTTTTTAAAAAAAAAAGAACTTCCCATGAGTTAAGGGAGAAATGAAACCAAAGGCAAGTGACATCATTTCCTTCCCCTTCACATGAGACAGATTCCAATAGGACAGCTCCTCCCCCCCCACCCCCCCCCCCCCCACCCCCCCCCCCCCCCCCCCCCCCCCCCCCCCCCCCCCCCCCCCCCCCCCCCCCCCCCCCCCAGCTAACCCACGACCACATTTTTTGGTCCTCCCTTAAGACGATATCCATCTTGCTGATTTCTCCAGCGGCGACCACCATCCCAGGAGGTTTGGACACGGGCGATTATTCAACACACTGCACTTCACTGCACAGCCACAAAGACGAGACACCGAGACAGGCATTACAGCATTGCATTATTTTGTATGACTATGCGTGTTGTCAAACTCAACAATCTTTTCGGTGCCAGTCTCACGCTTAACTGACCGAGCTGTGGAGGCGAAAAGCAGATTCCATTCAGTACGCTAGCCGCCCCATCCACCAACGCTATTCCTTTTATCTCTGGGTCTGTCTTCAGTTCTGCTGACCAGAGGGACTGTACCTATCTCTATCTGGCTGGATGCCGTGGTAGAGGGTTTGAGGAATGCTTGTGGCAGATTCGGATAACTGGAATGGAACATTTCACTGTCTGTCTGTCTACTACTGTTAGCTGCTCGCTCTCTCTCTCTCTCTCTCTCTTCTCTCTCTCTCTCTCTCTCTCTCTCTCTCTCTCTCTCTCTCTCTTCTCTTCTCTCTCTCTCTCTCTCTCTCTCTCTCTCTCTCTCTCTCTCTCTCTCTGTCTCTCTCTCTCTCTGTCTCTCTCTCTGTCGTCTGTCTGTCTGTCTGTCTGTCTCTCTCTCTCTCTCTCTCTCTCTCTCTCTCTCTCTCTCTTCTCTCTCTCTCTCTCTCTCTCTCTCTCTGCCTGCCTGCCTCCTGCCTGCCTGCTCATCTCTCTCTCTCGATGTGTATAAGTAGGTTTGCACCTAACTCGAATATCCGTTGTCAAAATATTGTGTCAAAGTGAATAGAATAGACAACTGCATGGCCGTTCCTTCTCTTTTGACAAAACAAAACCAAGGGTTTTTTTGTGTTTGTCGTAGACACATATTTTCGGGACATATCTCAGTAGAGAGTAAAATGGTAAAGGTATTCCATAACCTATGTGGTTGTAGGGAAGCGAGGCGTCAGAGACCTCAACTTCTCTAGGGGCCAGCATATTGAGGGCGGCGTCCGTCTCCTCTCCCTCGCTGCTTTACCTTCCCTGACCCTAAAGAGGCAGGCACCCATTTACAGCTGGGGGAACTGTACTGAAGCCAAGGCGCGGAAACCGTCACCCATCCACTTGGTAGCTACGCTCGATACTGCTTATCATTGGCTTGGGGAAAGCGAGTACTCTGACCACTGAGCTTTCCTGTCCCCTAGAGAGCGCTCAGACTAAATACCGAAAGGCCACAGACGATTTCTCTCAGGTGGTGGTCTTCACGTGTTTGGCTGCAACCTACCCTATATCTCCATGGTATGACTTGATTGCATCCGGACAACTTTATTCACTGCTTTAGCAAACCGCCGCCAAATGAGAAAACTACAAATGCACCGATAACCGTTGATCTATGCCAAAAAACATTGTTATCTAGAAAAGTTGTACTCACACACACACACAAATATATTACATACGCGCGTGGATATACACACACGCACGCCCGAACGCACGCACGCACACACACACACAAGCACGCACACACACACACACACAAGCACGCACACACGAATACATACACACACTTATACACACTTACACACACACACACACTCGCACACACAGAGGTCAGACCATTCACATCGTCCGATCTCATTTATACGAACGATGGAGCAAATTGCTTTACGCGTACAATTGGGCAATATTCTCCAACGCGACCTTCCGCAGAATAACGCAATCTGGTACAATCATCTGACACTGGATATCTGCCACTAGTGTCAATGATGCTAGCAACCTATCGCGTTTTTGTCAAAGAGCAGCAAATAACCCACATGGTATCCTATCGCTTGTGCACATGATTGCGTGCATCACAGAGAGACAGACAAACAGACGTCTTGCTTGTACGCATAATTGCATAGGGGGGGGAGGGGGGGGGGGGTAGCCTGGTGGTTAAAGTGATGTCTTCGTGATCTGCTGACCCGGGTTCGAATCCCGTTCAAGAGGATTTTTCCTCCGGAGTTTACATCAGTGCAGACTCCACTCTCCCCAAAAGTCCTTCGGATGAGACTATAAACCGAGGTCTCGTGTGCGAACGCACGCAGAACATATTGCGCACACATTAAAACCCGTTCCGCTTGTCCGAAGAGTAGGCCATTGTGCGCCGGTGGGAACGGATGACAAAATTAACAAAACTGCATACACACGGGGACTGGATGGAAAAAACCACATAAATGCTTATTCCATTATCCTTGAAATAAAATAAAATAAAGAATGAAATGCATCACAGGGAGTAACAGACAAACAAGAGGATAGACATGCATGGACAAGCAGAAAGAGCGGATGAAATGTTTAAGGGGGTCGGATTTAGTAAGCGCGCAAATGCAGACAATGCACCAGAAGTAGTAGCTAAAATCAAAGGGGGAAAAAGCTAATGAACTCGCCATGCATAGCATAAAGGAAAGAGGCTTCCCTGATACGTCCAGTTGTGTCACTTTCCAAATTGGCTGAAAACAAAAAAACAACAAAAATGTTTGCGGTTTTTTTCTTTATTTTCACGCCATTTTCGACAAAGATCTCTAGATATCATAATTATGTCTGTTTTATCCATTCCTTGGGTAGACATCGAGGTTCACCGATGGTGAGATTTAACTTATGTTACCTTTTTTTTTTACCCACCATGAAGGTAGCCGCATTCTGACTTCGGGTATGCATGATGCATAACCTAAGACAAGAACGTTGTTCTAGTGGTAAAAGTAACTATGCTTCAAAAAATCTGTGTTATTTGAAGACTACTTTACTTCAAGAAGAATTCCTTGTATTTGAAGACTTGTGGGGGGTTTTGTTTTTGTTTTTTGTTGGTTTTTGGTTGTTGTTGCTTGTTGTTGTTGTTTTTTTGGGGTTTGTTGTTTTTACTGTAGTCTGAGAGTTTATGTTGAGAATGGCTGAAGTGTGTATGTATGAGTAAATTGGGACATTACTGTGCGGCAGTGTAGACTCTACTTGTCCTTCCTATGCAAACTGTTATCGCTTTCTGGGTATGGAAGTCTGGCATATTTGCATCACATGAAAATCTGGATACAAGGTTTTTCGCTTTGGTTTTGGTTCAGTTTGTTTTGTTTCTTTGTTATACGCGTTTTGCTTTGTTTATTCTTGTCGATATTTTATTTTACGATTTATCTTCTGCGCTGTGTCTAAAATGCGGGGTGGGTGGGATTGATCTCTCTGTCTATCTGTCTTCCTTGTCTGTCTTTCTGTCTGTTCTGTCTGTCTGTCTTCTCTCTTCTCTCTCTCCTCTCTCTCTCTCTCTCTCTCTCTCTCTCTCTCATCTCTCTCTCTCTCTCTCTCTCTCTCTCTCTCTCTCTCTGGATAAAAAAAACTTTGCACTAATTCTATTAACCTCAGAAAATAAATTTTCGTTATCGCTCGCTCTCCCTTCCTTCTCTCTCTCTCTCTCTCTCTCTCTCCTCTCTGCTCTCTCTCTCTCTCTCTCTCTCTCTCTCTCTTCATCTCTCCTCTCTCTCTCTCTCTCTCTCTCCTCTCTCTGTCACTCTGTTTCTCTGTCTCTGTCTGTCTCTGTGTGTCTGTCTGTCTGTCTGTCTTCTCGTCTCTCTACTCTCTCCCCCTCTCTCTCTCTCTCTCTCTCCTCTTTCTATCTCTATCTCTCTCTCTTTCCTCTGTCTATCTCTCTCTCTCTTCTCTATCTCTCTCCTCTCTCTCTCTCTCTCTCTCTCTCTCTCTCTCTTTCTCTCTGTTCTCATGTTGATCTCCTGTGATCATAATTTGAGCTGAAATTTGATTTGTAATATTGTTATTGACTTCTGAGGTTCATAACGGGTATGGTCCACAGAGATATTGAGCGTTTTGTTCCAGTGATACGAACACATAGAGCCCTTAACTCGCCATAGACTTTCGTTTTCATCGCTGATATCGATTTTTCTACAACTGGGGTTTGAAACAAGGGAGGGAACAACCTCTGCGCCCCTTCTTCTCTCGTAGTTCAGCGAGGGGAATGTTTTTTAGCTTTATTATCTCCTCTCCCGTGACCTCCTTGCTCCCAATAGCCCCTAACCTTTCCCCCCTGTCCTAATGCACCCAAGCCCTTTCCCCTCTTCTGTACTAAGCACAGCTCTTCTGTTTGTCTGTCTGCGTGTCTGTCTGTCTGTTTGTCTGTCTCTGTCTGTCTGTCTCTTTTTCTCTGTATGTCAGTCTGTCTGTCAGTCTGTCTCTCTCTCTTACTGTGTATGTCAGTCTGTCTCTCTGTCAGTCTGTCTCTCTGTCGTCAGTCTGTCTCTCTGTCTCTCTGTCTTTCTCACTCACTCTCTGCTCGTTTTGCTTGTGGCTGATATTTCCTTTAATTTATAATGAACATTGCCCATTCTCTTGCAAATATTTTCATGAAACTTCTTTCAGGCACTGTACTCTATCACTGTAGGGAACATCAAGATTCAGCACCAGTCTGTTCATTCTGCATCAGTGTCACTTACATACAACACACTCTGCGACAATCACATTCTTTTCTTCAACTTCAACATACTATTCGCGCGCGTCTTGCTCAAATTTGCATCACGCGCTGAGAGTGACAGTAAAGCAAGCAGAGCAAGTCAGCTCCACTGTCTCCATCGCCGCTGTCGTCGGTAGGAGCTCCACGCAATGCCACCACCAGGGTTCCCCATCTTTGTCTGTCTCTGCGGAGTTCTACCATCTCCTGTAGCCCTCCTCCCAGACCACTGACCTCATTGATGTTGGCAGTGTAGGATGTTGGTGGTCTGCCTCTTTTCCTTCTGTCCTCAACCTTGCCTTGGAGAACTACTGCCGTCAGGAGATTTGTCTGTGTTTTTCTTTTTGCATAACCAACGTATCCCAGTCTGCGCTTATTGATTTCAGCCAAACTTTTTGCATTTACACTGACATAGCAACAAGAACGTTTTCATTTGTTTATTTTGTCTAACCATTTAAACTCTTAGAAGACAGACACAGAGACGGGGGGAAAAGCGGATAGGTAGAAAATAATAACCAGTAATATAGTCAGATGCGCTGGGCCTGACTTGTCAGGCGCTTAACGGCGGTATGACGCATTTTCGCTCAGACAACAATAGCTGCTGTCTGAGCGTTCGACGACGACAAAGAAGAAGAATATAGTCAACAAAACTAAACTTATCACTTCTCTCTCTCTCTCTTCAGGTTCGTTCCACAACCACCATCCCCGACGGAAAACTATCAGTCTCCCCTACCCCCGCCAGTCAAGCAGCCTTACGATGCACCGCCGCAAAACAGCGCCACGTCCAGATCGGAGAATTCCTGGCACGGTTCGCATGCTGACAATGGCAAGCCTGACTACCACCTGACCCCCAGACACACCCACGCCCTGACAGACAGACCTGCTGGCAAAACGTCCACTTCAGCCTCCCATGAACTGACTGCAGGTGAGCTGGCTAGCTGCGGGTTTGGTTTGAGGTTGTTGGTTGTTGTTGTTGCTGTCACTGTTGTTGTTGCTGTTGTTGTTTTGATTTGGTTATTTTTTCTTTATCCTTTGGCTAGACCTTCAAAGCTTACCAATGGTTAGATTTTTGCGTATGAGACCGTCACTCCCCCCCCCCCCCCCCCCCCCCCCCCCCCCCCCCCCCCCCCCCCCCCCCCCCCCCCCCCCCCCCCCCCCCCCCCCCCCCTTCCCCTCCTACTACGCCCCTGCCCCCCCCGCCTTCCCCTCTGTCGCGATGTTCTCTACACACGACGCACTTCGATATTATTTTTTAATTTTGTCGTCCGCTCCCACAGGCTTGAAGTGGCCTACTCTTTGGAAAGGCGGAACAGGTTTATAATGTGTGCGCAAGATGTTCTGCATACATTGGCACATGAGGCCTCAGTTCGTAGTCTCGTCCGAAGAGCTTTGACATTCAGTTCGATTTTTTCGTCAAACCGGGAAGAAAGGGAAAGGCTGGGAATTGAACCCAGGATCTCTCTGTGTCCTTGTTTGGCAGGTGAACGTCTTAAACGTCCTGCCATTTTCCTTCTTGGCTAGTTGTTTGACGTACAGTCAATGCGTTTAAGTATGCATTGTAATATCAATGTGATTTTCAAAAGGTGAAGCTACAAATAACGTAACGGTTGACCTAACAAACCGCCATAAATGAAACATAGAATAGTGTCCAGGCAACTTAAGTTGTGGTATTGGCACAGAACTGGAAAGTGTCTTTGAGAATGTTTTTGCATATTATGCTGATAAGATGCCTTCAACATCTGAGTTTACTTAATCTTTTTTTCCTGAAATATAATCTTTTGCCACATGGGCTCATCTTAATTTTAATCCTAATGAATGTTGGTATTGGAAGTGTCCACTGTAACCCTGTGAAATAAGGTATAAGGTCTACTCTTCTCTTCTTCTTCTTTCATCTTCCGCTGGTGCCCTTCGGCGTCGCGGGGAGACACAGACGTCTGTCTGCAGCTAGGCGGGAGGCTTGATGTAGTGACAGGTCATGGGCTCGCAGGGTGTCAGCCACGGAGTCGCTCCATCGTCTCCTTGGTCTACCTCTGGCTTTCCAGCCATTGTGTTTGGTGGTGTATGCCCGTAGGGCTGGTTGGTTGGGCGGCATTCTAGTGAGGTGACCAAACCACCTGATCCTTTGTTGTTCGATATGGTGGAGAATTGGTGTTAGTCCGACCTTGTCTCTGATCACCTCATTCTTGATCTTGTCGCGTCTGGTTTTGTTGACAGCTTTTCTCAGGCAGCGCATTTCACATGTGACCAATTTTCTCTCTAAGGCTTTTGTTAAGGCCCATGTCTGACACTGGTATGTGAGTGTTGGAACGAAGATGGCATTGATGATTTTTGCCTTAGTGCTCATTGGGATGCTGGAATGTTTTAGAAGGGGGGCGAGTTGGTAACTGACTGCGTTCGCTTTCTGGCATCTTGTTTCTATCTCTCTGTCCAATTTTCCATCTTCAGTGAAGAGGCTGCCAAGGTATTTAAATTCTTTGGTCTGTTTCAGCTGGGTGCCGTTGATGTTGATGTCCAGCTTTCCTGGATTTCTGCTGACAGACATAACTTCTGTTTTGGTGATACTGATCTTCATATCGTACCTCTCGCAGCTTGTGTTGAGTTGGTCTGTGTGATCTTGAAGAGCTGCTTTGTTCTGATTCATCAGGGACTGGTCGTCAGCAAATAATAGTTCGTTCAGGGCCTCAAGATCTGGGTTGGCTTCCTTTGTGATCTGGTCCATGTAGATCACGAAGAGAAGGGGAGAGAGTACGCAGCCTTGCCTGACCCCTGATGTAACCGGGAACCAGTCGGATGTTCCACTGGCTGTTCGGACTGCGCTCATACTGTTGGCATAGATTGCTCTGATGTTATCAAGCAACTGCCCCTTCACGTCGTACTGCTCCAGGATCTTCCAGAGCTTGTCTATGTTGACTCGGTCGAAAGCTTTTTCTTGATCAACGAATACTGTATGCAGGTCTTGGTTGTATTCGATTAGGTCTACAGCTATGGAAAAGTGTGACAATACAATAACCGTTTCCATCTAAAACTATCCTGCCATACTCGTGTATGACTCAGTTTGAAGTTTTGTGAAGGATTCGTGTCTCAAAATGATTCCCAGGTGCGAGGAGTGAATCAGGGTGCACATTCTGGGTGACCGCCCCCCCCCTCATCCCCCCCTCATCCCCCCCTCATCCCCCCCAAGCTGTTAATAAGCTGGGGGACGTGATTTCTTGTTGATGTTTATGTGGACAGCAGGTGACCTGGAGGAAGCGGGGGGTCAGGGTGTGGGCAGTGGCCGCGGTAAGGCGGGCCTTCAGAACGGTCACCCCTGTCAGCATGAGGCTTCGCTGGAGATGACCCAGCTATCGGCCACTACAGGTCAGGGGAGTTTGGTGTGTGTGTGTGGGGCGGGGGGGAGGTTTGTGGTGTTTTTGTGGTGTGTAGTGTGTGTGTGTGTTGAGTGTGTGTGTGTAGTGGTGTGTAGTGTGAGTGTAGTGTGGGGGTTTGTAGTGGGGTGGGGGGAAAGTGTGTGTAGTTGTGTGTGAGTTGTTTTGGGGGTGTTCTTTTGGGGGTGTGTGTGTTGGGGGGGGTGGATAGGTGGGGAGTAAATAACCACCAACATCACACACAGTCTTGAGCATCTCTCATGGTCATCTCATATCCTCATCATCTCATCATTATTGTTTTTTTCGCGGTGCTTCATCCACTTCCCATCACCTCACCCCCCACTACCATATCACCACCACCCCCCTGCTTTCCTCTTCACCCTTCCCCTCACCCCATCACCACCGCTATATTCACATCCCCATCTAAAGATCAACCACCACCCCACCACAACCATCACCACAATTACATACACGATATCACACTCACAAAACCCAAAACATCCCCCAGCAGTTCCTGTTAAGCCCGTTTCCCCCCCCGGGTCATCCGGATGCCCACCCCTCAACCAAACTCAGATCATCCTCAGCAAGACAGCCAGCCATCTGCAGGGTCTGCCACGGCGAGGGGCCAACAGAAACCCAGAGGAGGAGGAGGAGGAAGAGGAGGAGGAGGAGGAAGCGGAGGAGGAGGAGGCGGGGGCAGGGCCCCCGGGGGGATCTCCCGGGCCAAGATGAAGACGATCAAGCTGACCCTGACCGTGGTGCTGGTCTACATGATCTGCTGGACCCCCTTCTACGTGGGCCAGCTGTGGGCCGTGTATGACGAGAGCGTCTCGTATGACAGTGAGTTGGTGCTGTTAAACTTTGGTTGGTTTGGGTTGGTTGGGTTTGGGTTTGGGTGGGTGGTTTGGTGGTTTGGTTGGTTGGGTTTTTTGGTTGGTTGGTTGGTTGCTTGGTTTGGTAGGTAGGTTTGGGTTTTTTGGGGGGTTGGTTGAACTTTGAAACTTTTTTACTCTCTGTTTTTCTGTCTGTCTGTCTGTTTATTGTGGGTCGTTTTGTCTGCTTTGTTTATTTATTTGGGGGTTTTTTTCTGTCTGTCTGTTTTTCGTTTTTTTGGGTCTTTTTGTCTTTCTGTTTATCATTGGGTATTTTTGTGGTCTGTTTTTTTTCTTTGGGTCTTTTTGTCGTCTGTTTATCTCTGGGTGTTTTTTCTGTCTGTTTTTCTTTGGGTTTTTTGTCTGTCTGTCTGTCTGTTGTCTTCTTTGGGTCTTTTTTCTGTCTGTCTGTTTTTCTTTGGGTGTTTTTGTCTGTCTGTCTGTTTTTCTTTGGAATTTTTGTTTGAAGTTTGTTGGTTATGTAATTTGTTGTGTAAGTGTTTGAGTGCAATTATTTGGTGTTGGTGTTGTTTTTTAAAACTGACATGATCACGTTCAGAATGGTAGTCTGTATGGATGTCTGTTATTTCAGTGAAATTTCAGGGAGGAAGGGGGGAGGGGGGTCGGTTGTTATAAGTAAGATTTAAGTGATAAACCCGCACATGCGCGCACCTGAGCGTGCGCGCGCACACACACACATACACACAATCACACACACACTCACTCACTCACTCATCCTCACCCTTCCTCATTCTTTTGTAGTGAGAGTGTGTGTTTGGGGGAGGGGGGGGGGGTAGGGAGACAGCCTGTTGGTTAGAGGGTTGCACTCGCTATCTGACGGCCTGAGTTTGAGCCACCATCGACATTTACAAAACTCTATGGGCAAGGAGACTGGATGTAAAAAAAAAATAGCATGAGTATTTATTTGTGATCCTTGAAATGAAAGAACTGTAATCCAATAATCAAAATAATACAGAAAATAAATAGTAGGGTTTTTTTTTGTTTTGCTTGTTGTTGTTGGTTCATGTGGGTTTTATTTTTATCGTTCCCTTCACACACTCACTGCCTGGTGTATTTTCTTCTTATTCCTCTTCTTCGTCAAACGCTCAGGCGGCAACTATTGGTATCTGTTATATGAGCGAAAATACGTTGCGCTGCCGTTAAGCGCCTGACAAGTCAGACTCGGCACATCCGACTTCAGCGTGGAAGAGAATTATTATCTTGTAATTAAGTCTTTCTGGGGGGAAAAAATTAAAAGGCTAGAGAATGGACCAAGCAGGCAGGAAATAGACAAGAAGGGGGTGACAGGAAGGAGGTAAAGGAACAAGGCAGAAACAAAGAGAGGGATAGAAAAGATAGAATTCTTAACACAGAAAAGATAGAATTCTTAACACAGAAAAGATAGAAGTCTTCACACAGAAAAGATAGAAGTCTTAACACAGAAAAGATAGAAGTCTTCACACAGAAAAGATAGAAGTCTTCACACAGAAAAGATAGAAGTCTTCACACAGAAAAGATAGAAGTCTTCACA
>CM054135.1:37591648-37594148 GCA_028751875.1 Rapana venosa | reverse complement strand
TATAATTATTCTATCAACGTGCATTACTAGGGATCTTTAACGTCTATATTTATTCTATCTTCAGCATGGGAATACACACAAAAATGATAAATGGCTGTAGTAAGTCTGCGCATGAATTGAGCTAGAAGACATTTTCCCACTTTTTTTTGTTTGTTTTACTTTTGTTTTTACCACTCGCCTCCAGTATCTTATCTAAGTGTCTTCTAAAACTCTGTAAGATTAAGAAATCGCAATCTTCATCCATTCCATCACCGCAAGACAGTGAAATAAAAACACAACAACAACAACAAAAATAAAAATCAAATGAAGTAAAAGGGAGGAAAAAGATCAAGCAAGCAACAACAAACAAAAAAACAACATCGGGAAAACGCAGCCAAAACCAAAGAGAGGGCAGAAACCTAGCGATGTTAAACCATCACAGACGTTGTCAGGGAAAGCCCACACAGCGAGCACAGAGCCTCTTAGAGTCCTGGCAGGAGAAGAGAAGCGGTGTCGGCCCATGGACAGAGAGGATCCATCAGTAAGGCTTCCTGCTGCCTATTCATGCTCTCTTTTCTCTGAAGGGTTCAATGCGGATGACTCGGTGGTCTAGAGGTAACGCGCCTGCCTTAGAAAGCAACAAGTCCGAGTAGGAAGTAAGTGTGTGGTGGTTCGATCCCCGTTTGAACCTGAAACTTTTCCCCCATCCATGAGACCATGAGTGGTGGTTTGGGTGCTAAGTCTTTCGGATGAGACGGTAAACTGAGGTCCCGTGTGTTACACAAAATTATTTAGCGCACGTAAAAAAAAAAAACACGGCAAAAAGAAAGTTGTCCCTGGCAAAATTCTGTAGAAAAAAGTCACTCTGATAGGGAAACAAATACAGTTGAAGACAGGGGAAAGAAAAAAAATGGGATGGCGCTGCTCTTGTGGCGACGCGCTCTCCCCGGGAGAATATCACGCAGAGAAATCTGCTGTTACTTAAAAGTGGTATGAAAATGCTGTGTCGCTATGTGGTTTTCGTCGTAATATGGACATGTTCCACTGAGACGAGAACCTCTTCCCTGGTCATTGAGCTTCCCGCGAAAATGCCCGCTGTTGTGCTGTACTTGCTAAGGGAGTAGGTTTTACTTTGCTAGTCACCACTGAGCTTTTACTTGTTCGATTTTGTTGTGGTTTGATTGCCGTTATTTTAGGTCGTGCATTCATCATTGCTGATGCATAGTGATGTGCTGAGCAGTTTGAAAATAATTTTCAGGTACTTTTTGACCGGATTTGCGCAGTTGAGCATCTCAGTCCAGTTAGGGACATTGAATCATTGAACGACACCACAGTTAGGTCTTAGTCTTCTCCGGAGAAGTCTTTTTTCGGTATTTTTTTTTAGGTTGATAAGCGGTTGAGGGAGTTGGATGAGGGGGGGGGGGGGGGGGGGGAAGCTATAATCTAATAGCATCTGATCTTGTCTGGTTAGAAGGGTGTATTAGTCATGTAGACAGCTAACAGACAAACGAGTTGATAAGAAAAATGTGTGTTTGTGTGTGTGTGTGTGTGTGTGTGTGTGTGTGTGTGTGTGTGTGTGTGTGTGTGTGTGTGTGTGTGTGTGTGTGTAGATGTGAGAGAGACAAAAAGACTCATCAAGACAGAGCTAGAGAGGGGAAAATGCACAGAGAGAGAGAGAGACAGACATATAGACACACAGAGACGAGAGAGAGACGAGGGGAGAGAGGAGAGAGAGAGAGAGACAGACAGACAGACAGACAGACACAGACACACAAGACAGACAAGAGAGAGAGAGAGAGAGAGAGAGAGGGACGAGAAGAGAGAGAGAGAGAGAGAGGCAACAGACAGACAGAAGTTCCCATTCCCTAAGGAAATGTTACATTAAATAAATAGAACACTCCGTACACGCTTCATCACCCCACTGTCAAACAAACCCACCTGGTCATCCTGCACTAGTCAAGCCTGGCATGCCTGCTGAGTATTTTCTGTACCATCCACACCACAGGCCATACCTGGCCTATTCTTCCACCTAAGAAGGGTTGGAAGTGAATTCGTGATTCATGTGAGGGGACCTAGGTTTTGATAACATCGCCCCAAAGATGTTGCAGAGACATACATACAGTCACAGTCGCTGGCAGTGATCTCCGGGGCACACATGTTCAGCAATTCCACCAGACGATTCTGCAGGCCAGGGCCTCGAAACTTGAATCCTTTAGATGAAGACCACAATGTTCCGACTACAAGCGCTCTCTGCCCTCCCCTGACAGAGAGAGAGAGACGGACAGACAGACTGACAGACATACAGGCATGCAGGTAGGAAGATAGGCAGGTAGGCAGGTAGGAAGATAGGCAGGTAGGAAGACAGGCAGGTAGGTAGACAGGCAGATAGGTAGGTAGACAGGCAGGTAGGTAGACAGGCAGGTAGGTAGACAGGCAGACAGGTAGGTAGACAGGCAGGTAGGTAGACAGGCAGGTAGGTAGACAGGCAGGTAGGTAGACAGGCAGGTAGGCAGGTAGGTAG
>CM054135.1:37556648-37584148 GCA_028751875.1 Rapana venosa | reverse complement strand
AACCGAGGCCCCGTGTGCGAACACACGCAGAACATCTTGCGCACACGTTAAATCCTGTTCCGCTTTTCGTAAGAGTAGGCCATTGCGTGCCGGTGGGAACGGATGACAAAATGTACAAAACCGCATACACACGGGGACAAGATGTAAATAAAAAAGCGCCAAAGTGCTTATTCCATTATCCTCGATATAAAAGAATAAATAAATAAATGAATAAATCTCTTCACGACAAATCGATCATTGACTGATCTTACTCGATGAATCGATCGAGCGATCCTTCTTTGATGGATGGATGGACTGACTGCATTACGTTGCATTACGTGCGTTGCGTGCGCTGCATTGCTCTGTACTGTGTGCTCATTGCTTGTACGTGCTGCTTGCTCTGTGGCAGCTCTTCTATCATTCTCTGTACTGCATTGCTCGTAACTGCATTTCTCTGTACTGTTGACTGCATTGCGCATTTCTTCACGCTGGTCCTCATGCTGGCCCGCGTCAACGCTGCACCAAAACCTGGATCATGCCTTCAGGTTCTCTGTCTCTGCTGGGTCCGCTGCGTCTTTGCTCTGCTGCTCTCCGCTTCTCCCCGAACCACCGCTACCAGCAGTCGCCGCGGGGCGGCCACTTGCAGTCCATCGCACCTCCTCCACCACCCCACCGCTGTGCTCGCTGGCTCTTTCCGAACCTCTGCTCCTGTCAATGGAGACTAGCGTGTGTGATGGTGTCGTGTGTTGTGTTTGTGTGTGTGTGTTCCTTTGTTCGTGTGTGTGTGTGTGTTGTTGTTGTGCGCGTGTGTGTTGTGTGTCACGTGTGTGTTGGTGTTTTCGCTGTCGTGTGTGTGTGTGTGTTGCGTGTTATCGTGTGTGTTTGTGTTGTGTGTGTGTGGTGTGGTGTGGTGTGGTTGTGTGTGTGTGTGTGCTGACTGGGAGGGTGGAGAGGGGAGAGGGATGGTTGTGGGGTTGTATGTGTGTATGTGTTACTGCATTGTTGCACTGCATTGCTCTGTACTGTGTGCTGCATTGCAGGCATCTTCTTCACGCTGGTCCTGCTGCTGGCCAGCGTCAACAGCTGCACCAACCCCTGGATCTACCTGGCCTTCAGCGACACGCTCTGGAACTCCCTGCGGGCCACGCTGCGACCTTTGCTCTGCTGCTTCCGCTTCCGCCGGAACCACCGCTACCAGCAGTCGCCGCGGGGCGGCGCCACTTGCAGCAGCGCCACCACCAACACCCACGCGCTGTGCACGCTGGGCTCTTTCCGAACCTCTGCCGCTGTCAATGGAGACAGCATGGTGTGATGGAGTGGAGTGGATGGTGTGTGTGTGGTGTGTGTGTGTGTGTGCGTGTGTCTGTGTGTGTGTGTGTGGGTGTGTGTGTGTGTGTGTGTGTGTATGTGTGTGGTGTGTGTGTGTTTTGTGTGTGTGTGTGTGTGTGTGTGGTGTGTACGTGTGTGTGGTCTGTGTGTGTGTGTGTGTGTGTGTGTGTGTGTGTGTGTGTGTGTGTGTGTGTGTGTGTGTGTGTGTGTGTGTGTGTGTGTGTGTGTGTGTGTGCTGACTGGGGGAGGGTGGGAGAGGGGGGAGAGGGGGATGGTTGTGGGGTGTGTGTGTATTGTGTGTATGTGTATTTATGTGTGCATAAGTGTGTGTGTGTGGGGGGGGGGGGGGGGGTGTATGTAGGAGGAGGAGTGGCGTTAGTGGATGTGTGTGTGTGTGTTTGTGTGTGTTTAGTATAGGTCGTTGGTGTGTGTTTGTGTGTGTGTGTGTGTGTTTGTGTGTGTGTGTATGTGTGTGTGTGTGTGTTTGTGTGTGTTAAGTATAGGTCGTTGGTGTGTGTGTGTGTGTAGGTGTCAAAGAGAATGTGCATGTGTGTGTGTGTGAGCGAGTGTATTATATATATGGGGGGGGGGGGGTTGGGTGTGAAGGGTGTGGGACTGTGTATATAGGGGGAGGAGTGGTGATAGAAGATGTGTGTGTGTGTTTAGTTGTGTAGGTGTGAAAGAGAATGTGCATGTGTGTGTGTGTATATTATATATATATATATATATATTTTATATTATATATATTAAGTGTGTGTGTGTGTGTTCGTAGTGTTGCACATATGTGGGGGGGGGGGGGGGGGGGGGTAGTGGATAGCGGTGCCAAGAGTGAAAGAAACACGACAGGAAAGAAGGTGCACTGGAGGTGACAGTACAAGAACAGACTGAAGCTGGACAGTATAATTACGAATGCGTTCGTATCAGTTTTATTTGTATTCATGTAATCGCTACTATTTCAAACAATAATACCTGGTAATATTTACTGGGTGGGGTGGCGGGAGGGGAGGGGGGTGTTTTTCACCATCAGAACAATATTTATTATTTTATGCTTACGTGATTTCAAATTCGGCAATATAGATGCTTCATTGCAAATTTTGTTGTTGTTGCTTTAAATGCCTGGATCCTTAAACGAAAATTGAACGGTGGTGAAGGGCTTGGGGGTTGGGGGGGGGGGGGGGGGGGGCGGGGGGGCGTATCTAAAATGTGGTGTTTAATACAACGTTATTGCATTTTGTTTGTTTTTGCAACAGATTGGAAGTAAAGGTACCTCATGAATTTTGTTGTCAGTTTGTGAATGACTAGGATCTGAACTGAAATTAATTAAGAGCTATATGTTTATGTAATTTTTTTTAAAATTTAATTTATTCTGTTATTTTGAAGATAACAGAATAAGCACTCGTGTGCTTTTTTGCTGCATTCAGTCCTCATGTGTATGCAGTTTTGTAAATATTGTCATCCGTTCCCACAGGCACACAATGGCCTACTCTTCCCAAAAGCGGAACAGGTTTTAACGTGCGCGTGCGCAAGATGTTCTGCGTGCGTTCGCACACGGGACCTCGGGTTATAGTCTCTTCCGAAGGACTTTTGGGGTAAGTGGGTGGAGTCGGCATTGATGTTAACTCCAGGGGAAAATATCGTTATATGGTTATGTCAACACGAAATACAAGCACACGGAATCCTCATGTATTGTCTCAAATGGGGGTAGGATAGCCCAGTGGTTAGAGCGCTGCGCTCGTGATTTGACGGCCCGGGATCGAGCCACCACAGAGATGCCCGTTCGAGGAGATGATTTATCTCACCAGTGCCGACTCCACTTCCCCGAATGTCTCTCGGATGAGACTATAAACCGAGGTCATGTAGGCAAACGCACGCAGAACATCTTAAGGTAAGGGTAAAGGAGTCCCATAACCTATGGGGTCGTAGGGGAGCGAGGCGTCAGAGACCTCACTTCTCTAGGGCCAGCATACTGAGGGCGGCGCCCATCTCCTCTCCCTCGCTGCTTTACCTTCCCTGATCCTAAAGAGGGCAGGTACCCATTAAAAATTACAGCTGGGTGAATTTGGGGACTTTACGGAAGCCTAGGCGCGTAAACGGTCACCCATCTACTTGGTGACCACGCTCAATGCTGCAAAATATTGGCCGGGGGAAAGAGAATGCTCTGACCACTGAGCTATCCCGTCCCCATGGTCTTTTAGTCAAGGCCAAATACGGGGGAAGCCAAACTAATGGGATTTATGACACTTCAGTGTCTCCTTTTCCTAATGCAGTGTACGTTGTTCACAAGAGAGGTTGTTTTTGTGTGTGATCGATTTCTTAAGTTTGCTTGCACACGGAGAAAAACTACATTGTTCTGTTAAGTTTCTGCCCCATTTTCTTTGTTCGTACCACATCCACCTCACAAATGCTTTAGAATCAACACACGTAGACATAAATTGTGCAATCTCTGTTTACATTCGCAATGCGGTATTTCTACGTTAAGGAACCGTTGTAGAAAAAAAGAGTTCATTTGTTAAAAATCAAGAAAAACTGAGAGCCAAACTTGAAAAATGTATTGTAAATGAGCCGTAGAAAGAAGGGAAAAAAGCGAATGATGGTTTTTGTGTTGGAATGATTTGAAAGGTTTCGTTTTAACGTTATGTTTTGCTTGGTTTCTGTTTGGTTTGGTTATACCGTCTTGAATCATTTATATGAAAATCAGTGCTTAAAGAGTCTAACTTAACATGTTTTACTTAATCAATATGTCCACCCTTAAATTCAGTCGCTGACCCAGGCTAGAAGTGTTGTCAGTTATTATTAATAATTGTCATCAGCTAAATCCAGGCCTAAGTTTCATTGCTGATATGCTTTAAAATGTCTGCTGAAATTGTCTTCATCCATGATAAGTTCTCAGCATAACCTGTTTAAGTCCTCTAAAGCTGGAGTGTGGATGCCTGTAAAACCATGTACCTGAAAACAGCCATGCACACAAACTTTCTCATCCAGTGTGTACTTAAGGTCTCACAACGGTTGCCGTGTGTAGTGAGGAAGACAGCAAGAGTTTGAAGTTGTACGTTTTAATCTCGGCGGCACCTGAATGATAAAGATGACGGGTAGTCTGGTGGTTAGAGTGATGCACATTGCGCTCGTGATCTGCTGATCCGATTTCGAATCTTGTTCATCAAGAGGAGTTTTTCCTCTGGAGTTAACATCAGTGCCGACTCCACTCCCCCTAAAAGTCCTTTGGATGAGACTATAAACCGAGGTCCCGTGTGCGAACGCGCGCAGAACATCTGGCGCACACGTTACAACCCATTCCGTTTTTCGAAAGAGTAGGTCGTTGTGTGCTGGTGGGAACTGATGACAAAATTTACAAAATTGCATACACACGGGGATTGGTTGTCAAAAAAAGCGCATGAGTGCTTTTGCATTATCCTCGAAATAAAAGAATAAAAGACAGAAAGGACTATCCTTTATCGTGACAGTATACCAAATCGTCTTCGACTGCTGTGAAGACCGTGCCTGCAAGTGCCTTACTATCCTGCATGTGGTGTCAGTTGTATACATCTCGTACTTTATGTCAGCGCTCGCTGGATTGCAGAAAGTCGAGATATCCAGCATGCGCCCGAAGCCTGATCAGCGCACTGGATTAGCCCATTTCAGTATTCAGTCATCTCCTCACCTCTCCTATCCCGTAGTCCCTTGGACTGTGGGAGCACTAATACAGATTTTTGCGACCAGCTTCCTCCACTCCCGCGGTCATCTGCTGAGTGATGATTTGAGATGATATAGAATATGTTGTATGTTACGCGTGTAATGATGTCTCGTTGGAAAAGCTCAATAAGGAGAAAAGCACCTACAAAATGTTCCTACCACTTTTGAGGCTTGTAAAAGTGGAATAGTTTCCTCTTGTTGATCGCACTTTTAGCCTACAGTGTGTATTGTACTGCTTCTTACAATTTGGTAACCTTTTTTTCGCCGAGCTAGTCTGGCTGTTGTTCTCGTTATCATTGTTGTTTCAATGTTTCTGTTGTTTTGTTTCATTATTTCTACGTAACTGCTAGACCTGTCTACCTTTTTGTTGTTGTTTCTTTTGATCATTGACCGCACTACCTCGCAACAAAATGTTATATTCATTGTGTTATTTCATTTTTTGTGTGTAAATGCGTGTCATGTTTTTACACGTGATAAAGTTTGACTTTTATATATATATATATATATAGATATATAGATATATATATATATATCTATATATGGTTTCTGATTTGAAATAATATGACCAAATATTGTCAGGCTTGTGAATATTAAAATAAACTTTGGCTTTCAATTGTGTATGATTGTTAATTACGCTGAGCTGGTGTGTGGTATTTCAGAATTAAAATTCTAAAAACCACTATTTGAACTATTCAGTTGTTGTTTTTTCAATGTTTTAGATGTTTCATTTCTTATGCTTCCTGTCTCTATAAATTTGCCCATTCGTTTAGTTTTCTCCTTTTTCAAACAAAATTTTGATTTCTCTGTCCTTTATACTAATATTTGGAGTCCCTGCTTTCTCTCTCTCTCTCTCTCTCTCTCTCTCTCTCTCTCTCTCTCTTTTCTCTTTCTCACACACACACACACACACCCCTTCACGATGCCTTTTATGTCAACTGTTTCCCCACTTTCTGTCTCCCCGCTGAGGGAACAAGAAAACAAGAGTGACATATCTCCTACCTGCTAATCCAACTTTTGTGACAAGAAGGGAAGATAAAAAGCGGAGGTTCAAAACAAAATCGTGTTGTCTCCTGTTGGTGTATGGTTTTCGCTGTGGTTTTGGAAGGGAGGATAAGTATGGCTTTGTACTTTTTTTATTTGTCTGTTTGTTTGTTTCTTCATGTATCTACTATTTATTTACTTACTCATTCATTTACTTATTCATTTATTTAGTTGTTCATTTATTTTGGTCTTTCTGAATTATGTCCCATGTCGTGATGATCAATGTTTTGAAACGGCTGGTAACTGTGTTTCTCCTGACAAGTAAACAGTGTTAAGGGGACTGCACTGTGGACTACTCTCAAGTAAACAGTGTTAAGGGGACTGCACTGTAGACTGCTCTCAAGTAAACACTGTTAAGGGGACTGCAATGTAGACTGCTCTCAAGAAAACAATGTTAAGGGGACAGCACTGTAGACTGCTCTCAAGTAAACAATGTTAAGGGGACTGCACTGTAGACTGCTCTCAAGTAAACAGTGTTAAGGGGATGTTTTAAATGTTTTAGATGTTTCATTTCTTGAAAGTAAACAGTGTTAAGGGGACTGCACTGCAGACTGCTCTCAAGTAAATGTTAAAGGAACTGCACTGTAGACTGCTCTCAAGTAAACAATGTTAAGGGGACTGCACTGTAGACTGCTCTCAAGTAAACAATGTTAAGGGGACTGCACTGTATACTGCTCTGAAGTAAACAATGTTAAGGGGACTGCACTGTAGACTGCTCTCAAGTAAATGTTAAGGGGACTGCACTGTAGACTGCTCTCAAGTAAATGTTAAGGGGACTGCACTGTAGACTGCTCTCAAGTAAACAATGTTAAGGGGACTGCACTGTAGACTGTGGGGCCTCTGGTAAAAAGTAAAAGACAAAAAGAAACATGTCACTGCCCATATTTAAAAACCAAATAGAAGCATGCAGTGCTGAATCCTTAATAACCATGAAAGAAAAACTCGTGGAGCCAGCCTTGCGTATAAAATCAGTCTCATAACGAGACAAGGCTGTTTTTCCCCCAAGCTTGTAGACACACACACACACACACACACAATCATATATATATATATATATATATATATATATATCTTCAATTTGATGTAAAAAGTTCTCAGTGTTACGAGAGGAATAGCTCCATTCCCAAAGAGGTTTGCTTTTCGCGAAAAAGAAACTTCGAGCGAGCATATCTTAAAAACAAAATTAATGTTTTACTCGAGAGAAACGTAATTCTGACTGATGTGCTGAGATTTCAGACTGACTGAGTGTATGCAGCTTCAACAAATCAGAACTCTTGATTCTGGCGAAAACTGGTACAGTTTTGGGAGTGTTTTTTGTGTTTTGTTTGTTTCTTTGGGGGGGGGGGGGGGGGGGGGGGGGGGGTTGGTTGTTTTTTGGGGTGGGTTTTTGTTTTGTTTTGTTTATGTTTAGGATTTTATTTTTACATAACAAGCTTTAAATTCAATTTTGAGTCAATGTTTCAGAAGGTAAATTTGCAGACAAGGAAGGAAAAAGTGACGGTCCTCGTGTTCGAAAGAGCATACCAGAAAATTCTGGATTTTCTTTCATTTACATTGCTCACTGGGGTAGTCTACAGCTTTGCAATAATTCAGGTTTGCTGTTGCTACACTGCCTTGACAGTTGCAAGACTTTAATGACAATTGCTGTATCTCTTCCGCTGGGTTTTGTTGTTGTTGTTGTTTGTGTTGTTGTTGGGGTTCTTTTTTTTTTTTTTTTTTTTTTGGGGGGGTGGAAACATCATATAATACATGTTTTTGTTCTTTCTTCTTTTCCTTTTATTCTTTTGCAATATCTAGAAGCTTGCCCGATATTACTACAGCTTTTAAACTTCGATTTTATGTCACCATTGCCTGCCAAAGGAATATATACAAAAATTGTAACTGTTCCTTAGTATGGCAGCTACTTGTAGTCGATAATTTTGCAAAATGCAAATAAGTTCTGTTACAGATTTTCTTCAAACATAAAGGGTATAGGTAGGAAACGAGCTGCTTGGTTGTTGTTGGTTGCTATTGATAGATTACTTCTCTGTTTGCTGTCCCTGTAACGTTCAACCGCACTCAGTATTTTGCATGATTTAAGGTTCTGATTTGATTTGACGTACGTGTGTGTGTGTGTGTGTGTGTGTGTGTGTGGTGTGTGTGGTGTGTGGTGTGTGGTGTGTGGTGTGTGTGTGTGTGTGTGTGTGTGTGTGTGGGTGTTGTGTGTGTGTCCTCGAAGCCACAGAAATGATTATACGTACATATTCTATTTAACATTTTTGTGGCACAACAGGTACAAAACATTCAGTATGAACAGGTTTTTTTCCCATTATTAGTAAGGCAAGCAAAAAAAACCCCACCCTTAAAAGTATCAAAATACAGTAATCATACGAAAGATTTGTAATCATTTTCAATAACTATACATGCAAAAATTCAACTTCATAAAGTGTTTATCAACTGTGTGTAAAAACAGTACACATTATTGCAGTCCTGTTCCTTGAAATCTGCTCCAAAAGACACTGCTATCAATTATCAATTTCTGCTTAACTGTGACCATGAGTAAACTCTGACTCCTTTAAATTTGACTGACATTGAAATGAACATGCATCTCTGAATATGTCAATGTGGGCATCTTCTACCAACATTACATTGTGTTGTAAATAATTCACGCAACAAAATATATTGTATCACGCGGAGTTTGTGAATGAATGTGAATACGAATACATGAAGACGTGTTCTTTTTTGTTTGTTTGTTTGGATGTGTCAAGAAAAATTATTTGTGACAGCAAACGAAAACATGGACAACAAGTACATCTCACAAGCAACAGCAAACAGATAAGGAAATACATATGAAAAGCTGTAGTTTGTGTTGTGGTTTGCAGTCAATGGTAATGTCACTAGCATGAAAATGTGGATGCTTAATAAAGACAAGAACGTGATGCGTTTTGCGCAGTGGTTATCATAAGACGTGCGTGCGTGCGTGCGTGCGTGCGTCCATGCGGTGTGTGTTGTGTGTGTATGTGTTGTGTATTGTGTGTGTGTGTTGTGTGGTGTTTTTTGTGTGTGTGTGTTTGTGTGTATGTGGTGTTTGTGTGTGATGTGTGTGTTTGTGTGTGTGTGATTTTGGTGTGTTTGTGTGTGTGTTTGGTATGTGTCTAGTGATGTGGTGTATTGTAGCGTGATGCTTTGGTGTGTAAGCGGGTGCGTGTTGTGCATGCGTCTGTGGTTTATGTGGGTGTGTGTATGCATGCATGTTTTTGTGTGTGTAGCGGGGTGGGGGTGGTGTGGTTACTCTGTGTGTGATATATTATTTGTATATTTATATGATTTATATATAACGTGTTTATATGATGAGTATATATGATATTAATATGATATTATTATGATATCATTATGTATTTCTTATATTTCGATGTAATGGGAATAAGCGGGCTTACATGTGCTTTTTTATATCCAGTCCCCGTGTGTATGCAGTTTTGTAAATTTTGTCATCCATTCCACCGGCACACAATGGCCTGCTCTTCCGAAAAGTGGAACAGGCTTTTAACGTTGTGCGCAAGATGTTCTGCGAGAGAGAGCGAGGGTGGGAGGAGAGAGAGAGAGAGAGAGAGAGAGAGAGAGAGTGAGAGAGAGGAGAGAGAGAGAGAGAGAGAGAGAGAGAGAGAGAGAGAGGAGAGAGAGTAAAACTAAAAAAGAGACAAACACTAAACAGTCTATGGACTGCTCAAACAAACACGTTAAATCATTTATTTTGCACAACACATTCGAAGCTGCTCATTAAAAAAATTTTTACCAAAATAAGATAAGAAAATGCAACAGTGAATACCTTTAAAAAACAACCCACCCCAATGTATTCCACTAATGTAGAGTTTGAAGTCTAATTGATTTTTGCAACTATCCCATTCCTTCAAATATACAAACTACCAGCAAACGAAAGAACACACACACACACACACACGCACACTCTCACACACACACCGCACACACGTCCTTCTCATTTCCTCCCCTGTCATGAAGTACTCTCCCCTGGTGGGCCAACACCAAAGGGAAGTCACTCCGTTCTATTTCTGGCGCAGGCGGTCACCTGGATATTGCCACAGTCCAACAGTTTTACCAAACTTCCAAATGAACCTTTTCAGTGATCCAGCAAGTTTGAAAAAAAAATGATATCCAATGTAAACGATAGCCGGTGACACACTTTCAAAGCTAAAGGCGGTAAACTCAAACTGTCACCATGTAGAATGTGGAGCAGACGACCACAAACGTCGTGTGTGTGTGTAGTTGGGGAAGACACTGTACCAAAAATGTAGGCATGTCTTCTCACACAATTCAAAGGTAAGGTTTTTAAACCCCGTAATTTTTAATGTCTGAATGAAACTGAGATTTCTTAAGACAGTTTTAAATGGTCAGGCAGACATTAGTATCAATTGTCTTTATGATTCATGTGTCATTGTGATTAAAAGCAGATTTTATATATCAAGAATAACGATGCCCAAGAATCTCAACATAACCCTGCGCTACATGCTTTAATTAAGTGCGTGTTAAAAGTACCCCCCTCTACCCCTTCCCGTTCACCTGCCTTCCCCTTCCCCCCCCCCCCCCCCCCCCCCCCCCCCCCCCCCCCCCCCCCCCCCCCCCCCCCCCCCCCCCCCCCCCCCCCCCCCCGAAAAGAAGTTGCACGCAAAATTCGTGGTTTGTGTGTACACAACACACGCGCATGACGCTTCAATTCTGTCTGGCTGCATTGCGAAGCCCGTTGTGTCACAAGCAGGTCTGTACACATTTTAAACACCACAAATCTGAGATAGCATCGTATTGTACTATAGTGTATTGTTATGATGATGCTCGTGTGTTGTGATCTGTTGTGTTGTATTGTACTTAAGTCTAGGCTGTTGCCTTGTATTGTATGTATCTTTTTGTCTGAACGTTGCTTCGTTTTGTATGGAGGTGTGTGGCGTGTACCACTTAACAAGTTTTCTCTGTCAGAAATTGGGGTTGCTCACCCCGGGTAGAGTTCGTGCCTCAATGCCTCTTACTCATTTTTCCTAATGAATGGGGCTTTTTAGTTACTCTCTGCGTATATTTTGCTTCTTCGTGGAAATCGATCTTTTCTACAAACTGTTGCTGTTGACAGCTCTCGTATAGCCTTAGGTAACGTTTAGGATTACTGAATGTGCATTGCACAACAGACCCAGCTTCTTGTCTGATTTTGTCTTTTCTTCCTGGCTAGACCTCCGAGGTTCACCAATGGTGAAATTTTGCGTGTGCGACCGTTTTTGTCCACCATGAAGGTCGCTGCATTCCGACTTCGGGGATTGTCTGATCTAAAAGAGTAGCGACACGTGATGGTCAACGAGCAAAAAGTCTGGTTTGAACTTACATTGAATCCGAGGTTTCTCACTCCCTGTACAGGTGTGTTTAGAGTTGAGTGCTAAGTTTATACTGATTAGTAGTGCATTTCTGGTGATAACAGGACTGAAGCAAATGCACAGAGAAAACAGCAACAACCCTACAGAATCACAAATAAGCTTACAAACTAAAGTGCACAAATCCAAGCAAATGAATTATGATTAAAATTGAAATCTGTCAAGACAAAACCTCATTAATTCCTTTTACATTTCGCTTTGGTTTGCCATGTGTATACTGACTTTGTAAAAAAAAACACACACACAAAAAAAACCAAAAACAGATGATAAATAAAAAACAGGTCATGATCGTCCTTCAGTTTGAGATTAAAATCTGATAAAGGCATTGTAATATTATATATATATATATATATATTTATATATATATATATATATATTTATATATATTAAACAACATAAGTAACCTTAAGATATTTCTCTGGGCAGTTCTGTCTGTCTGTTGTCTCTCTCTCTTGTCTCTCTGTCTCTCTCTCTCTCTGTCTGTCTGTCTGTCTCTCTCTCTCTCTCTCTCTCTCTCTCTTCTCTCTCTCTCTCTCTCTCTCTCTCTCTCTCTCTCTCTCTCCAGAGTAATTGATTGATGGAGGTCATTTTCTTTTCCTATTACTTGAACATTTGACATTTTCTCTCTTCATTTTCCTTGACTGTTCAGTATTTTCTTTTGTATTCTTTGATCGATCAACCGATCGGCGTTTTATTTTCATCTTACTTAACTGCCTTTATTCCCGAGGAGTGGGCACGAAAATGTTATGCATGTGCTTTTTCTGTTTTCCTCAGTAATCAGAGATTATGTCTGCATATCTGTCTGTCTCTCCGTCTCTGTCTTTGTGCAATTCATCTTCTGCGCGCAGGTGTCAAGTCAAGTCAAATTTTTATTTCCTGATGGTACCTTAAATAAGCAATGCATTTGCTGTTTTTTCATCAAGCCATCTATCTAGGAACAAAAAACTTGATCAATATTATCTAACTACATTATTACCATAACCAATAATAATAATAAGACTAACTCCATAAGAAAAATAGAAACAGAGAAAAAAAGAAAGAAAACACACACACACACTCACACACGATCAAAAACAAAAATAAAAAAACTCATCAATAGCGAAAATTGATCCCCCCCCCCCCCCACAAACAAGAAAAATACACTGCATAACTCGTACACACATACACGCACGCACACACACGCATACGCAACGCAATATAACACAACACAACACACACACACACACATTCATACACATACTCAAGTACATACACGCGCACATTTGTACTCACTTAGATTTGGATTACAAGAAAAAGAGAGGAAAAAAAGTAACATATCAAACAAAGGTGTGTGTGTGTATTCGATCTTCAATTTAATATCTGTTCACATAAGGGATATTAGACAACAAAAAATGGGGAAAATTGAAATGAAACGCGCCCCCCCTACCCCCCAAAATGCAAACAACAAACAAAATTTTAAAAAAACAGAAAAAGAAGAAAAATAGGGGAGGGGGAAGGGAGCTAGGTAACTTATGTGCGAACGCATGCAGAACATCTTGCGCACACGTTAAATCCTGTTCCGCTTTTCGAAAGAGTAGGCCATTGTGTGCCGGTGGGAACAGATGACAAAATTTACAAAACCGCATACACACGGGGACTGGATGTAAAAAAGCACATTAGTGCTTATTCCATTTTCCTCAATATAAAAGAATTTTTAAAAAATAAATAAATAGAACTTTTAACCAATTGAAGAGAGAGAAAAAATAGTTATACATCTGTATTTTTACCAAAAGTAGTTATAAGTGTGTATGATGGGTGTGCGTGTACGCGCGCTCACGACCGTGCGTACGCTTTCTCTCTCTCTCTCTCCTCTCTCTCTCTCTCTCCTCTCTCTCTCTCTCTCTCTCTCTCTCTCTCTCTCTCTCTCTCTCTCTCTCTCTCCGTGACGGGATATCCTAGTGGTTAGAACATTGCACTCACAATCTGACAACCCGGGTTTGATTCCGGTTCAAGGGGATATTTTCCCCTGGAGTTTAACATCAGTGCAGACTCCACTCTCCCCAAAAGTCCTTCAGATGAGACTATAAACCGAGGCCCCGTGTGCGAACGCACGCAGAAGATCTTGCGCACACGTTAAATCCTGTTCCGCTTTTCGTAAGAGTAGGCCATTGTGTGCCGGTGGGAACAGATGACAGAATTAGCAAAACCGCATACACACGGGGACTGGATGTAAAAAAGCACATTAGTGCTTATTCCATTATCCTCAATATAAAGAATTTTTAAAAAATTAAAGTCTCTCTCTCTCTTCTCTCTCTCTCTTCTCTCTCTCTCTCTCTCTCTCTCTCTCCTCTCTCTCTCTCTCTCTCTCCTTCGAATAAAAATCACAAGGTATGTTGAACTGATTTCCAGACAACTAAAATAGTCGCTGAATGAAGAGAAGGGAATAACTAGTTTCCCATCTCAACTTCAAGTGCTTCAGTTGTTTGGAATTATAGTCTATGATATAATGTACATGTGCGTGCTTATCGTCGTCGTCGTCGTCGTCGTCGTAGTAGTAGTAGTAGTAGTAGAAGCAGCAGCAGCAGCAGCAGCAGAAGTAGCATGAACTTGCAAAGGAAACGCCAGGTTGGCAGCATCTTAAAAAAGGCAAAATGCATATAAGGGAAGCAATCAGACTTTCTGTGATTCACAAAAAGTGCCTAGAAAAGCGAGTTGTTTCCCTTAACATAGATGGCTTCTGAACAATTCAACGCGAGCATTAGTCTTTTCTTCCGCAATGGTGGAACGTCTGTGCTCAAATCAGTACGGAATTTCTGAAGAAATCTGTTTGTTTCAGCGTTTCTAAAGAGAGATGGTGGTGCTGTTTTGTGTTTGATGAGCTGTCATGTATAGAAGTCGCTGAAGTCGTAAAGATGGTGATGGAGGTAAAGAATGGGAGGGGGGAGAGAAAAAAGATACGTGTGTTTAACCTGATATTAGGTGTTTACATTAATGTAAGCAACACACACACACCATATGTTGTTGCTGCTAGTAGTAGTCGTAGTCGTAGTAGTAGTAGGAGGAGGAGGAGGAAGAGGAGGAGGAGAAGGAGTAGTAGTTGTAGTAGGAGTAGTTGTAGTAGTTGTAGTAGTAGTACGAGGAGGAGGAGGCGTAGCAGCAGCAGTATCATCATCATCATCATCATCATCATCATCATTATTATTATTATTATTATTATTATTATTATTATTATCAGTAGTAGTAGTATTGTTATTGTTCTTCTTATTATCATTGTTGTTGTTTAAAAGGGGAAGGGTTGGGAGTAGGGGCGCTAGTTGGTGGCTGGGCATTGAGGCACCAGCAATGCAAGAATGTTCAGTTCACTGGGCAAGTAGCGTGTTGAAGTGTAGGCGACACGAAGGACTGACTTTAAGGAAAGGAGCAATGAATGTGAATGTACAAATCTTAAACCATCATCAGACACCACTTGATGAGCACATTGTTGAAACAACAAGGACATCAACAAACAAAAAACTGTACTTACAAACCAAGCAACCAAACAGTCAGCAAACAAAAGAAATAAAGAAAATAAACAGTCACAACCACATGACAATGTTTTTAAAACAAACAAAAAACTTTGAAAATGCAGCACTTTTGTGGAAGCTGTGTGTTGTTTATGTTGAATGTTAAGAAATACTTCTTTTTCGCTGAACGCTCAGACAGTAACTTCTGTTATCTGTCATTGAGCGAAAATGCATCACACTGCCGATAAGCGCCTGACCAGTCAGGCCCAGCGCATCCAACTTCGGCATGGTTATCAATCCGATTGATTGCAAATGCACCAGTCTGGAAAAAAAGGTACGTGTTGAACCCTGCTGGCACCCGAAGATTTTCTCTTACGTAGATTCCGTTAGACCTTGATGGTAGTGGAAATAATTTGGCTTTCTATTACAAGATTGAAGTTCTTCCACTCTGTCAGAAATGTCTTAGAATATACAGTAAAAAGCAATATTTGATTTGTTCTTATGGACACAAAAAGGACAGTATAGCAAAAGATATTTATGCATGGCCATATTACTGAGTGTGTGGTGAGGAAGGAAGCATTCAAAATTATAATGTAGAGGTTACTGTCAGTGGCAGGCAAGCCTTGAAATGTGTGCAAGATAAGCCATTGAAAACTAAGAAGGTATCTTTGTAAGGGTCATAAAGTCTAGTTACCTGACTGTGAAGCTGGGTTTTTTTGTTTGATAAACTACAACGTGGTTTCTGATAGCCATATACTTTGAATCTCTTTACACAATGACAAAGTTTTTTTCCGTAATAAAAATAGGTCATAGTTTTTCTCCATTCAAAAGAAGCAAGCGCTATGTTTTCTCTCTCTCAAATTTTCTCTATATCCATGTAAACAATGATGAACTGTCATTCTGTTTTACACAAAAACAGGTCCCTGTGTCCAGTATTTCTTTAAAAGTCTTTCTGAATCCATTTACACTATGACGAAGCTGCTCTCCCCCTATTTTGTTGTTGGTAAAAATAGACCTCCCTTTCTTTACTGGAGGGAGAACGCTAAAAAACGCGGGGGGGGGGGGGGGGGGGGGGGGGGGGGGGAGGCGAGTTGTATGAAAATCAGCTTTACCAACTATTATTGACCTCAAGGGCTCGACTTACACGTCCATTTACCAGGGGGAGTTTTGTTAGCACAACCTGCCGCTGGCGTGTCCCCGACAGAGAATCCGTGTATGCCCAGACCCTTCAAATGGCCCCTCACCCTCCTGTATATACAAACACCGTTTTCCATCCGTCCCCTCCGCATTGTTCCACCCCCCTCTCCGTCCTCTCTGTCATCTCCTGGTCTGTCTGTCTGTCTGCCTGTCTGTTCTCCCCTAACACACAGCGCTGACTTCCAAATGAAGGAGCAAACAGGGGGCTTTGGAAGTGGACACAAAAGGGGCACGGCTGGAAGTGATGGTGTGTTGGGGGGTGTGGTGTGGAGAAGATGAGGCGGCAGGTGGGGCAGATCAAAGGAGGGTCACCAGGTGTTTTCAGCGAGGGAGAATGGGAGGATTCCACCCTCCCTGTCCCTAACCGGGTGGGGGGGGGCTGCTGATGTCACCTGCTTGTTTGAGTTGCTGATGTGATGTGATGTCCCCCTGTTTTCTGAATTCGGGTTTTGTTTGTTTGGTTAGTGTTGTTATTGTTGTTGTTAAATAAATAACAAGGTCTTGGTTTCTTTCTGTTAAACAGTCTCTGAATCCATGTAGATGAAGCCCTGGTCTTTTCAACAACAACAAAATGTAGCTCAGTTACTTACCCCTTTGCATCGTTGTTGCTGTTCAGCGGACGCAATACAAAAATAACGGAGACCCCATACTTCTAACACCAATAGGCTTGGAACTGTGAGTTCAAACTTCAGAATTGCTAGGTGGGTTAAGGATGAAGTTTTTTTTTACGATCTTCAAGTTCAGCTTAATGTGCATACCAGCTAGTGATCTTCTTTCTTGTGGACCTTAGAATATCAAGTGTGAGGGTCAAAGAGCCCTTAACTGATGGTAATGTTTGGTGGGTTGCGGCAACAAACAAAAACATGCAAAACACACAAAAATGTGTTTGTGTTATTTGTTAAATTGAAGAACACAAACACAAAAACATATTATAGCGTTATATCATCCTAGCTTTGATCAGCACATTGCGTTACGCTGTTAGTCCAGTATCCACTGAAGCAGATTTTGTGGCAAATGTGGCGAGGTCCTTATGGAATGTTCCGCACATGACGATATCACTTTGGGATAACTTAATGAAACTGAAACTAGGACTGTTGCTGGACAGGCTCTGTAGTTAAGTGGACAGCATTAATTTTTGACTGTCGCCCATAATTATGGGTCCATGAAGTCATGGGTGCGAATCTCAGCAGCCGTGTTTGGTGAATCAAGGGATGGTGGGGGGCGGGGGACATTTACGATCTCCCCAGTCAACTTTAAAGTGCAGATTTGCCATTCCTTTCGAGTATGCATTATACGCATGCGAGAGATCAAACTAGGCCCAATAATTCATGTCAGCGTTCGGTGGGTTAGGGAAACATAAACATACCCAGCATGCACTCTGTGTACCTTGTCAGGGATAGGCTCCGTCATGTTAACTTGCCCTAGAGACACGGTCTGAAAAGCTTCAGTGCCCTGCTACAAAGGTTGCTGCTGTTTTCTCTCTCTCTCTCTCTCTCTCTCTCTCTCTCTCTCTCTCTCTCTCTCTCTCTCTCTCTCTCTCTCTCTCTCTCTCTCTCTCTCCCCTCTCCCCTCTCTCTCTCTCCCACCCCTCCTCTCTCCCCCCTCTCTCTCTCCCCCCCCTCTCTCTCCACCCCTCCTCTCTCCCTCTCCCCCTCTCTCTCTCTCCATGTTGTCTCTTAGATTGTGGTTTTGTTGTCATTGTTAATTCTTCTTTTTTCTTGGCTTCCCCATGTTTTGTTTTGTTTTGTTTTTGTATAGTTGTTCACGGAAGGATAATCCTATTTCGGGATCCATATTGATCTGTTGGAAGATTTCAGCTCAATTGTGGCTTCAGTTTCCCTGTGTGTGGAAACAAAACACCCTTGTTATGTTTGATAATTATTTTCTGATTCTTTGATTGTGTCCTTAATATTTGCCATTTTCAAGGTAAAATTATCGTACTTGTTTTGGACATTCAAATCTTTACTTTCGTCTGTTATTCCGTTTGTGCGCATTTCGTGTGATGTTTAAGAAATTCTTTGTTGGTATCCATTCTTTCTGTTTTGTCTTTCTTCCTTTCTTTTGTTTCTTTTTTTTTTTCTTTCGTTTCTGCCTTTCTTTCCATCTTTGCTGAATGACTGACAAACTCTTGCCCCTTACGTTGATGGGATAAGTGTTATGATACATACAGCGTGAGACACACACAAAAATTTCTGATGAATTCCACACAGCTACGGGGCTGACTGCGGTGAGCTCAATGTAGACTACCAGTTGCGCCTACAGTTTGCAAGACAAAAATCCTTCTCCACACGATATCTCTTTAGCAAAGAGGTGAGATCAAAAGGTCTTCTCATTCTTATTGAAGAAAAGAATAACACAATCCAACTCCCCCCCTTCCCCCCGCACCTCTGTGTGTGTGCGCGCCTGGGTGCGTTCGTGCGTGCGTGCAGGCGTGCGTGTGTTTGTGTGTGTGTGTGTCAAGTCAAGTCAAGTCAAGTCAAAATTTTATTTCCAGATGGTACATTGAATAAGCAATGCATTTGCTTTGTGTGTGTGTGTGTGTGTGTGTGTGTGTGAGAGAGAGAGAGAGAGAGAGAGAGTAGGTTTCAAGGTTTGTCACTACGCTTCCTGAGCCTTTCATACCGAACAAGCCCATCCTGTGGTCAACCAGACGGAATAGATTCGGACACTGACAACATTTCATTGGTCAAGTCATTAGAACAACACTTTCCAAACTTGCGCTCTCTCTATACATGTCGAATCTGGTGTGACGGTGTTGTCTCAGTCGTTGTGTTGAGCTCATAGCACACGATGCTCTAGACAGGGGCCTGCCGGAATCCGGAAATAATGAGGTGGGAACTGAACCTGGCATCTTCAATTTAAAAAAAAGAAAGAAAATAATTTTTTTTTAAAATATATATATCAAAACAGTCTGAAGGCACTGAACGTGTTTAAGGCTGCTGATCAAGACGCTGTTTTTTTCTGGGGTTTCTAGTAGATATGTGTGTGTGTATGTGTATGTGTGTGTTCGTGTGTATGTGTGTGTGTGTGTGTTGGGGGAAGGGAGGAGGGCGCTTGTTTGAGTGTTTTAACTTTTTTTTGCCCTTATAGGCCTATACGTGGGCGCTTGCATGTGTCCAATCACTGTTTAAAAACCGTTGTTTATTCGATGAGAAGACTATCAGCCCTGTTGTCAGTTTGCTCCTTTCTTAAACTCTTATTACCATTATAATTATGTGCACAACTATCACCATCAATTTCACAAAGTACTTTCACATAGACTATGGATTTGTTTGTTGTTGTTGTTTTTGTTGGTTGTTTTTGTTGTGTTGTTTTTTTTGGGGGGTGGTTACTTGCACTTTTCCACACCAGCATACCAGGCAGTCGTCACACAAGAAACGAACGCATGGACACCTAATGACGAGTTAGACATCGGCTGCGAACCAGTCCCGGGCCTACCGATGATGTTACCGTACCCCCCCCCCCCCCCCCCCCCCCCCCAATCAAACATGTTTCACGCCAAACTACACATGTCAAGTAACGGGATTAGCCCTACAGTGGGTGGGTGCTGCAATAAACAGAAGAGAGAGAGCGGCAGGACTGGGGGACCTTGGGTAACACCCACAGAGGCACTGACTTATGACATAGACACCGCTGCTTCACAATGTCAACTTCAGAGACTAGACCTCTCCTGGCTTAGCTGATTCAAGACCACTAGCTAAGCTTTTTTTTGCTTCTTTCTTTGTTTTTTGTTTTGTTCTTTCTGTCTTTCTTTCTTTCTTCGTGGCTCTCTTTCTCTTTTTCTTAGGTTTTTGTGTTTCGTTTTGTTTCGGGGTTGTTTGGGTTTTTTTTCTTTTTTCTTTCTTCTTTTCTGACTTGGCTGGCAGGACTGTGATTTCGGTGTGTGGTATAAAAGTGGCCCTACCTGGTACAGATTTGGCGAGGGGTGTGTGTGTGTGTGTGTGTGTGTGTGTGTAGTTGTTGGAGGAAACCTTGGTGTAAATGTTTTATTCGTTATGTTCTTGATAGTTTTCTTCTTCTTCTACTACTTCTTCCTCTTCTTCTACTTCTCCTCCTCCAAAAGAAAGTGATTAGCAGTATCTTCTGTTAGTCATCATGAACATTTTGCATCGAGGCAAAAGACGGTGGTTATAAGATCTTTGTTCAGATTGCTCATGCCTAATCGAAGGCTGCAATGGTGTACTTTGGTCGCTTCCATTGCCAGGATCATAATAAAAGCAAACATACTCAGCATGCATCCAGCACTGTGAGTTCAACTTGTCCAAGAGACATGGGGTGGAGCACTGAGTGCAGTGACTAAACTACTTCTCAGGGAGGGGGTGAGGTCACCTTGTCAGTTCTTCTAGTAAAATACCAGGAGGATGAACGACAGGAATTTGCCCAGCATGCACTGTTGCTGCCTGGAGAAGGATAGGTTCCGCCAGAAAGAAAAAATCAGTGCAGCAACCCGGCCCCTGCTCCAGAAGTTCCGGGAGAAGTCAAAATAAATATTTAAAAAAAACATGAAACAGGGGGGGGGGGGGGGGGGGGGGGGGGGGAATCGGGTAAACTAAAACAACAGCAGCAGAAAGAAGACAAAGTTTTCCAGCTGCCAAATCGTAGATATCGTTTTGGTTGTTGATGGTGGAACACACTATAAGGTATAAGCTTGTTGTTGCTCCGAATGGATGTGTGTATGATACGTTTCTTTTCTGAAAACAAACAAACATTTGTTTATACCAAAGAAGACGTTTAGGCCTACTAGTTGGGTATTTTCATTTGTTACGTATGCTGCTTCCAGGTATATCGATATTTTGCTGATAATATTATGATTTTTTTTAAAACTCGGACAATAACTTCAGCACGTGTGGTGAATCATGGTCATTTGGAAATTATAACCCCATTATCCTGTAAAGGTAAAGGAGTCCCATAACCTATAAAGTCGTAGGAGAGCGAGGCGTCAGAGACCTCACTTCTCTAGGGCCAGCATATTGAGGGCGGCGCCCATCTCTTCTCCCTCGCTGCTTTACCTTCCCTGACCCTAAAGAGGGCAGGTACCCATTTACAGCTGGGTGAACCGGGGGAACTGTACTGAAGCCAAGGCGCGCAAACGGTCACCCATCCAACTGGTAACCATGCTCGACGCTGCTTAACTTGGCTGGGGGAAAGTGAGTGCTCCGACCACTGAGCTATCCCGTCCCCTATACAAAGACCAAAAAACCCAGGAACAAACAAACAAACGAATGAATAAAGCAAAAGGAAAATAGAGGAACACAAACTCCACACCTCCTTGTTTGTTGACTTGACAAAAATAAAGACATTGATGGACAACAGCAAGGAAAGTGTCATAAACATAATGTTGGTTCTCTTCGTTCATCAACCAGGTTCACCCTTTTTTTGCCCTCGCAAATGTTTAAAGATCACAACAATCCCACTGCGGGAATATCTAAACACGACACTAGTGTGCATAATTATTGAAATCAGTTCAAATTCTTTTATTTTGAACATGATGACTGTATACAAAGCACTGGTTTGGGGTGTGGGTTTCTTTTTTTTTTTTTTACATCCTGCCCCAGATATATCAATGTGTTTACTTTTTTGTTATCATTCTTTTATACCGAGGATAATGGAATAAGTACTTATGTGCTTTTTTACATCCAGTCCCCGTGTGTATGCAGTTTTGTCAATTGTGTCCTCTGCTCCCACCGGCACACAATGGCCTACTCTTACGAAAAATGGAACAGGATTTAACGTGTGCGCAAGATGTTCTGCGTGCGTTCGCACACGGGGCCTCGGTTTATAGTCTCATCCGAAGGACTTTTGGGGAGAGTGGAGTCTGTACTGACGTTAACTCCAGGGGAAAAATATCCCCTTGAACAGGATTCGAACCCGGGTCGTCAGATTGCGAGCGCAATGTTCTAACCACTAGGCTAGGCTATCCCGTCTCCCCCCCCCCCCCCCCCCCCCCCCCCGCCTGTGCGTGTGCGTGTTCCATGCCTCCTGTCATGGCAGATAGACCTTGCTCTTCCTTCAAAAAAAAAAGATTGTGCACGACACGGGATTTTCCACGGTATTGAAGTTAAAAGATTGTGGAGGCTTTGCTTTTGGCTTATAACGATTCTAGCCCATGTGCCAAAACCCTGGCGGGGGAGACACTGCAGAGAAAGTGACCGGCGTGGCGTGCCGGCAGTGCCGTCAGTAGTCCCGCCACGCGCCAGCCTTGGGCTGAAGACACAGGGCCTCCACACACACAAGCGGCTCCACGCCGGCTCGCGCCAACCCCCAGCCTCCGTTACCTTTCGTTTTCCGTCCTCCGAGTAGAGGAAGCAGAGACAGACCCTTAGTTTGAAGAGAGACAATGACAATGACAATGACAAATGCTTCGATTTGTTTGTTTTTTTACAAGATTCAGCGCAATATAAATTCCATATATTATTATTATTATTATTATAATGAATAAGCACCCATGTGCTTTTTTACATCCAGTCCCCGCCCTTAAGGATATATATGATAATAAAATAAAATAAAGCCCATAGCATAGAGAGAGAGAGATTGAATGTTCTTGGTGGGTGGGTGTGTGGGGGGGGGGGGGGGGGGGGGTGTATATACGCGCGCGCGCACGCAAGCATGCAGATATAGCACTATACAAATTTCATTTATTATTATTATTAAATCATCTTGCTTTTGAATACAGTGTGTTTGCTTTTGTTTGTTTGTGTGTGTGAGGGGGGATCCTCTCCCCTCCCCCCCCCCCCCCCCCCCCCCCCCCCCCCCCCCCCCCTCCCGCCTCCGTTTTTACTGTTTTCGCGCAGGCATATTTACAAGCACAAATCATACGCCTAGACTTAAGCGAAACTGCCAACTGTGCTAGCTGTTTTGTCACCCGTCCCACTTCGCCGCTGTTCCGATGACCGTGGAGCACTGACATTGACCAAAACCTCAGGGCAGAATTTGGCCAGCCGCCGAGACACTAGGATTATCTCTGAAAAGACCTTCAGAGTTTGCTAGTCTTTAGCGGACTGTGGCACCCACAGGCACCTTTGGGATCCCCTTCACTTCCACCTTATCAAATAGATAGTGACGCTGCTTTATCTGTTTTCAGTCAGGAAAACCCTGGACCACTCTTGTATCAGAACATCTCTCTAAAAATCGAAATTAATTCCAGATTTAAAGTAAACCTGTTTGCTTCGTTATCAATCGTCCACGTTTTCATAATTTGAACACCCCCCGTTCCCGCGACATGAACACCGTTTTGTTGGAAACGATGTCTCAGAAAACTGGAAACTAATCTCTTGAAAATTCTGATTTTTTTGTTCGGGCGTACATCTTTGCTATGGTCATGATGATAATCAAATAAAAGCTAATGTAGAAATCGGGTGTACATGACAGACAAAAAACCAATATACAACTCCCTGGCCATTTAATTTTGTTTGCGCATATTCGCATAATGCGTATGAACATTCCAAAACTGTTTTTTAAAAAAGCCCTAACTCAGAATAAGAAACTTATCTGTTGTGGATGGGAATGGGACGCGCTGTTGGTTCGAAAGTGCCTAAAAAACTTACATATTAATTATGTTCACAACCAGCCTTAATAAAAGTAAAGCGATTTAGCAAACATCAACGAAATCAGCTCACAGCATTGAATGTATCAAATCATCTGCTTTCATTCATACTGGCAACAAAAAAAACACCCAAAAAACAACCCACCGACCAAAACAAAACCCCTAGGAGGTTGAAGGAATCAGACGAATAAAAATGAACTCAACACCAATGATAGTAAATGACCTTCCATCTTATTTACAGAGTATGTAATATATGATAATAGCAAAACCTGTCAAAATAATGGACCGTCCCTTTGGAAGTCACAGAGTTGGCAATGCGTGGTACCTGGCTAAGACTCTTATGCTGATTGATGCACAAGTGTTTTTGGCCTTCACATCAACAGAACAGCAATAAGGCAGTATTCTAAACCTGTAGTCAGAAGGTGCCCAGAGAAGCCACAACAAAAACACTTTGAAATTTCAAGTAGTCGCAAACAATATTAAGAATCAATGAATAAAAATAGCTCGAGGATGACTAAAGTATTTTGGCTTGACTTAACTTGAAGCAGTGAATCGTTCTGACCTATGCTTAGGGATCTAAACAGGCGCGAGAGAACACCAAAGGTCCAGAAGGCATGGTACTTTGCCTACCTGCTTGCCAAACTTCAAAGACAAGTACTGTCACCGACACTGGCGCAGAGATGTTTACCTGCGACCTGCACGATCCCAACATCAGTTCACGCTTCCCCCCCTCCCCCTCCTTCCCGCGAGAGAACACCAAAACTATGTGTGCACAGCGCGAGTGCTTAATCTCAGCGGTTAGGATGATAATCCAAACATGATCAGACTGCGGTCACGGGGAAAGAGGGGAGATAAGAAACGGCTTTTACTTGGACCTCGTCAAAGAAGATCATTTCATTATCTCGGAGGTAAATCGCTTAGGAGATCATTTCGTTAACTCGAAGGTAAATAACTCCAAGGTAAATAACCTAGGAGATCATTTCCTTATCTCGAAGGTGAATCGACTAGAAGATCATTAATCTCGAAGTTAACTCGACCAGGAGATCATTAATAATAATAAAAAATTCATTATCTCAAAGGTAAATTGACTTGAAGATCACTTCATTATCTTGAAGGTGAGTCGACCAGGAGATCATTTCATAACCTCAAAGGTAAATCGACTAGATCATTTCATGATCTCGAAGTTAACTCGAATAGGAGGAGATCATTTCATTATCTTGAAGGTAAGTCGACTACCAATCTGCTGACTATCTTTATGTGTAACACTCGAAACATCCCTTCCCAAATCCATGATCCAGGTTTAGGGTCATTGGGTGGTGGGTTTTTTTTATTGTCAAGTATGCCTAATGTTCTATCAAAAAGATTCTGCTTTTAAAGTGTGTTTGCTTGAACCTCCTTCTGTACTCCTTTAATGGAGAGAATTGTGGTACCTCCCTTTTGTGAGGAAGGGGAAAGTTGTCACTCCTAAAACAAATAGCATCACGCCCAAAACAAACAAAAAACTCCACTGCATTGTTCGGTCATGGGAGTTATTTTCTTCCTGCTGTATTTTTTTATATATTTTTGATCTCTCTCTCTCTCTCTCTCTCTCTCTCTCTCTCTCTCTCTCTCTCTCTCTCTCTCTCTCTCTCTCTCTCTCTCCCTGTGCGTGTGAAGAACTAGCTTTTCAGACGGACCATTTGAGAAAAGAAGAAGAAAAAAAAGAGATGCTATTTGACACTTACCTGGATCGGTGGTCTAGAGGTAACGCGCCTGCCTAGTAAGCGAAAAGTCCGAGTCAGAAGTGTACGGTGGTTCGAATCCCGTTTGGGCCCGATACTTTTCCCCCATCCATTAGACCATGAGTGGTGGTCTGGTTGCTAGTCTTTCGGATGAGACGATAAACCGTGTTACTCAAAATTATTTAGCCCACCTAAAAGAACCCACGGCAACGAGAGAGTTGTCCCTGGCAAAATTCTATTTTAGAAAAAAGCCACTCTTGATAGGGAAACAAATACAGTTGCAGACAGGAAAAAAAAAAAATGGGTGGCGCTGCTCTAGTGGCGACGCGCTCTCCCGGGGGGAAAGCAGCCCGAATTTTACGCAGATAAATCTGCAGTGACTTAAAAGTGGTATAAGAATATAAGAAAAAAACAAAAAACAAAAAAATAAACGATCTTGCCTTGGAAAGGGACAGTAACACATAGTAAGTCTTAATATTTACAGCATTCGCGCGCGCACACACACACACACACACCACACACACACACACACACGCACGCACACACACACACACACACACATAATTATAAATAGGGCTTTCATTTTCAGTGTCCCGTACCACTGCACCATAGCACGGGTCTTAATGGGTGGTGCCGAGGGGCGGCGGGAACTGTCGAGTGGAGCCGAGCAGCGCACAGTGTCGTCTGCCTGTCTAGCGCCAGCGGCAGACGAATGGACAATGCGAGGGACCACCGCCACGTTTTGCTTGCATATCCCCCCTCCTCTCCGTCCCCTAACCCCCCCCCCCCCTCCCCCCTCCCCATTGGGACAGTTGGAAGGCTTCAGGTAAGAGGTTTGTTGGTATGCTAAAAGACATTCATTCAGTTACCCCAAGTCGCCGTAGCTAGCCTATCCGGTCATTGGGTATGTGTGCTTGTCCGTTTCGCGATGTACGCTGTATGTGTGTGTGTGTGTGTGAAAAATGTACATGTCTTTCAGTACAAATGTTTTTCATTATTCAAATTCAACAGGTGTTTTACCCCCCCCCCCCCCCCCCCCAAAACCCAACACACAAGTAATTTAGCTTAAGCATTGTTCCTAACTCATTAACGCAAATCAGAGCTTGTAAATGGTTTCGAGAAGTAAGTTAGAAAAGGCAAGTTATCACGAGACAATGACAGTGACAATCATTTATTCAAGAAAAAGCCATGGCCCCATTTGAAAGGTATATGATTATATCATTGATGATGGTTGGTACATTCCACACTTAAGCCCTGTGCCTGCAACACATGCGTGACATTTTTTGTTCAATCTATAGTGAACTTATGACATCATCGTTTCACTTCTTTTGGAGGACTTATACAGGTGCATAGCAACATTTTGTGTCGTGTTTTTTGTTGTTGTAGAGGACAAAAGTAAGACTAACCGAAATAGTGCTTGTCTCATAGAAGGAATGTTCATATGAGAGAGAGGGAGGGGGGTTGTATTTATTTTTCTATTTATTTATTTATTTATTCTAATGTGTGAGTGTGTGTGTGAGTGTGTGTGTGTGTGTGTTTGTGTGTGTATGTTACTTTTTGTTTATTTTCTTGCTTTTTTAAATATTGTTATAGTTAGGGTTGCAGGAAAACAATACTTATCACTCACTGATTCAGAGGCTTTAAAAGTCCGACAAACACTGTACCGTTTCTGGGCCAAATCTCAGTCAGTCAGTCAGTCATGCCCGTTGTAATTGCCAATCGTTCTGTGAGTTGATCAGTCTGCTTTCGGTGTTATTCGGTGCAAATGAACAGTGTGCCACAAATGCACCTTAGTAATGTGTAACAGTTTAGTGTGCGTGTGTGCACATGTGTGTGAGTGCGTGTGTGTCATTTATTTATTTATTTATTTATTCTTTTATATCGAGGATAATGGAATAAGCACGCATGTGCTTTTTTACATACAGTCCCCGTGTGTATGCGGTTTTGTGTGTGTGTGTTTTTGGCTGTGTGTGTGTGAGAACAGTGTGTCACAAATGCACCTGTTATAATGTCTAACATGGAAGTGTGTGGGAACGTATGTATGTGTATGATAGGTATTTTTTTATTTGGCAGTTTAGTTTACCAGTGGTGCTCGAAAAAAACTGGCTCATGT
>CM054135.1:37534148-37551648 GCA_028751875.1 Rapana venosa | reverse complement strand
GTGTGTGTGTGTGTGTGTGTGTGTGTGTGTGTGTGTAATGGTCCAGAAATAGACTATACCCAAGCCGTGCTTCGTCCAACTGATCCACTGTACATACTATTGAATGTTTTTGTATGAGTTTGTTTTGTTTTGTTTTGTTTTTGTTTTGTTGGTTCTACTGGTCCATATAGTCTGCAAACAAGCCATGTTTCGCTTAATTTGTCCACTGAACATACTTGTTATATTTTTATCATTTTTTTTGTTTTGTTTTCGTTTTTACTGGTTCAGAAATAGACTCTACTACACGTCATGTTTTGCTCAACTTGTCCACTGAACATACTTATTTGAAATTTTTACAAGTTTGTTTCTTTTAGCGTTTCTACTGATCCAGAAATCAAGCCATGTTTGGCTGAACTTCATACTTTTAAATTTTTGTATGAGGTTTTGTTTGTTTGTTTTTGGTGTTTCTGCCGGTTCAGAAATAGACTCTACAAAAGCCCTGTTTCGCCTAGCTTTGTCCACTGAACATACTTTTGAATTTTTTGTATGAGTTTGTTTTTGGTTTTTGTGTTTCTAATAGACTATACTACTCAGGGCATGTTTGGCTTTACTTGTCCACTGAACATCCTTATTTTGAAATGTTTACAAGTTTGTTTCTACTGATAAAGACTCTACTGCACAAGCCATGTTTCCCTTAACTTCATTCATACTTTTGATTATTTTTTTTAATGAGTTTGGTTTTGTATGTGTGTGTGTGTGTGTCTTCTGGTCCAGAAATAGACTGTACTTCACAACCCATGTTTTAACATCATATTAAAAAACACTTTTTTTTAATGAGTTTTGTTTTGGTTTGGTTTGGTCTGGGGGGTGGGGTTTCTGGTTTGTTTTTGTTTTGTTTTAGTGTTTCGACCGGTCCAGAAATCGACTGTACAACACAAGCGGTGTTTCGCTTAACTTGTTCACTGTCTGCACTGATGAGATTAACTCATTACCGGCCAAGCGGCGTAAATTGGCAAATCGCTACCAGCACACGCGGGTGCGTGGCACCGGCCTTAGGGTCCATTAGGTCGGCTCCGGTGAAGAGAACGAAACACAATGTTGAGCTGTCACTTCCAATGACAGGCTAGACATTTTGATCCCCAAGTCCTTTCTTCGCTCCTGAAGCACCAACTGTCTGCTGCTTCTGTTGCTTCTGTTGTTGCTTCTGTTGCTCTGCTCTGCTCTGTGCTGTGTGTTACGCTGCCAGCTTGATAGGTAGCGCGTTAAGATTCGCTGGTTTGCTGTTATGTACTTTTAGCTCTCTTTTTTGCTGTGTTGTTTTTTTTTGGGGGGGTGGGGGGGGAGGGGGTATTTTTTCTTGTCCGAAGTATATGTAAGAAGTGGGGTTTTCCTTTTTAATCTCTCTCTCTTCTCTCTCTCTCTCTCTCTCTCTCTCTCCCCTCTCTCTCCCCCTCTCCTCTCCTCTCCTCTTCTCTCCTCTCTCTCTCTGTGTATGTGTGTGTAACACAGATTTTGAATTAACCTATACTACTCTTGATGTATTGATACTTTTAAGATATGTGTTTTAAAATTACACAGCTGTTTTTATAGTTAATAATAACAATAAGAAGAATGATATGTTAATAATGTTAATGATAGTGATGATAATAATGATGATAATAACGATAATTATATTATTAATGTTGTTAGCATTAGTAGTAGAAGTAGTAGTAGAAGTAGTAGTAGTAGTAGTAGTAGTAGTAGTAGTAGTAGTAGTAGTTAGTAGCATTGTTATTATTACTGTACATGGAATTTTTATAGCTCAACATTTTGTGGGAAAACAAATCAAAGAGCCTGCATTCAACTTGTTCACACGCGTGCAACCGTTCACAAACACAAGTAACATTTAATCAGACTGTGCCATCCAGACCGGAATTTATATTAAAAAAAATTAGCATAGCTAGGGAATGCAGAAGGAAAAGGAGAAGAAGGAGGAGGAGAAGGAGGAAGAGGAGGAGGAGGAGGAGGAGGAGAAGAAGAAGAAGAAGAAGAAGAAGAAGGAGGAGGAGGAGGAGGAGGAGGAGGAGAAAAAGGAGAAGAAGAAGAAGAGAAAGAAGGAGAAGAAGAAGAAGAAAAGAGAAGAAGATGTATGCCTATCTTTAGTCTTAACACTCAACGTAAGCCATGGTAAGATCTATCAGTAGGAAGTGTGCTACTGTTCAAGGAATGAAAGTGAACAGCCCATCTCGTTCTCTCTTGTTCATTGTTTTGCTTTATTTCTTACTTTTGTTTTTCTTTCAATCGCTGGTTTTGATGTTTTAATAGTAGTAGTAGTAGTAGTAGTAGTGGTAGTGGTAGTAGTAGTAGTGGTAGTAATAGATAGTAGTAGTAGCAGTAGTAGTAGTAGTAGTAGTAGTAGTAGTAGTAGTAGTAGTAGTAGTAGTAGTCGTCGTCGTCGTCGTCGTCGTCGTCGTCGTCGTCGTTGTTGTTGTTGTTGATTGTGGTTTTAGTCATCACCCATGTATGAAGACATTTTGAATATAATTATCCTCAAAATCGTAGATTTTTAATACAAAATCTCGCCACGCAGTTTGGTGTTGCTGGTATTGATATTACTACTGTTACAAAAAGATTGCAATATTTTTATTGCTTTTTTAAGCCTTCTGTTGATTTTGAACCCGCTCTGAGAGAGACAGACAGACAGACAGGCAGAGAGACAGAGATAGAAACAGAGGCTCAGAGCTGTGCAATACATAGACATAGAACAAACAAACAAAAACCCCGGTTTACAACAAAAGTTTAAGGTTAGAGAAGCAGGGACAGCCAACCAAAAAAACCAAAAAAAAACCCCACCAAACAAAACAATTTAATACGATAATAACAAAGGGTGGGCCTCCCCTGGTGCCAAGTTGTAATAGGTAAAAAAATTGGACCAGAGGCAAGACGAAAGCTCGATGCAAGCGCGGACAATATGGCTTTATCCCTGTTTGTTGATCATCTCACCAGGACAGCTTTCAGCCCTTTTCTCTCTCCCTCTCTCCCCTTCTGCCCTTACCCCTATACCCCATACCCCCCACCTATAGCTACTACCCGAAATATGATCACTTGTTGGCTCTTCAAGCCACAGAGGGTAGAGTGAAAGAAAGAGGGGAAAAATTGAGGAAGAGAGAAAGAAAGCGAGAAGGAAAGAAAGAAAGAATTTTTTTTAAATGAAGACAGGAAGTAAAGAGTTGAGAGAGAGATGTGGTGGGGGAGAGAGAGGGGGGGAGAGAGGAGAGAGAGAGAGAGAGAGAGAGAGAGAGAGAGAGAGAGAGAGAGAGAGAGAGAGAGAGGAGAGAGAGAGAGAGAGAGAAGAAGAACAAGAAGAAGAACAAGAAGAAGAACAAGAAGGCAGGAAGCAGTGAAGAAAAGACAAGGTTAAAATGAAAAGGAACGAAAAAAATATTTGAAGAAACAGAACATGTACAAAAAGAAGGAAAGAGTGAAAGCAGAAAAAGTACGTTCAATATTTTAAGGAAGCACGCCGAGAACAATATCTATTGACAAATATCGTATTCAGTCACTAACACATACAATAATTATTAATGAATAAGTAAGTACAATAACATATGAATAAAGCAAATGGAAAGTCAGATAATAAATAAACCAGCCATCGCTCATTCATGCATTTACTCACCCACACACTCGGCCTTGTAATTTTGTTTGTCACTTTTGCCCCCTAAGACTATCATTTTAATGTTTGAATATAAGGATTGCAAACTATGACAACAATGTAATGATGATGATGATGATGATGATGATGATGATGATGATGATGATGATGATGATGATGATGATGACGACGACGACGACGACGACGACGATGATGATGATAAAAATGATGTTAATGATGATGATAATGATAACAATGATGATAATGATAATCATATTACAATGCCAAATTACCTTTGTCGTGGTTGTTTCTGTCACTCCTTACCTTCTCTGAAAACAGCAAACACACGCACACACACACACTCACACACACACACACACACACACACCACACCCACACACTCACACACACACACACTTTACACACACACACACACACACACACACTTTACACACACACACACTTTACACACACACACACTTTTCATTCCCAGTCCACCACAAAAACACACCTCCCTCCTCAAATCAAAATCCACCACCAACATTTTTCCCATACCCCACTGACATATTTCCCCCCCCCCCCCCCCCCCACCTCCACCCCCCACCAACCCCTTCCAATACCTTCACCTCTCCCCACAACAGACAAAATAATGGACTGGCTCTTTGGCGTAACGCAGACGATATCACTACTACGGTTTCTTTCTGGGCTTTGCAGGCTGGTGAACTGGACTTATCTGGCATTATCTGAGGCCGTGCGAGGCTAAGGGGGCTTGAGGTTGACTAGCGGAGAGGCAGGGAAGAGAAAATCAAAGCTGGGAAAAGTGGTTAGGCCTGGTGATAGTCGTTACCTTAAGAGCTGGCCTCTTCTCCTTTATCTGAGTCGCGCAGTGGTTTCTTGAAGGATAAACGGGTGGATAGATGAGGGTTTTGGGGTACTAAGGGTGTGTTTGATCTTTTTTGGGGGGTGGGTGTCTTTGGTTGATGAGTTTGGGGAGGGGGGGGGGGGGGTGTTCTATTGATTGTGTCTGTGGTGATTTTTTAGTTTTGTTGAGTCTGTGGTGTTGGTTTTTTTTGGTTTTGTTGTGTGTGGTGATTTTTTTGTTTTGTTTTGTGTCTGTGGTGAGTTTTGTAGTAATGAAACTGCAGTGACATTTTTGTTTTTCATGTGTCTGTGGTGACATTCTTTTTCTATTGTGTTTTTGGTGATTTTTGTATTAATGTAACTGCAGTGATATTTTTGCTTTTAAGGTATCTGTGGTGACTTTTTTGTTTTAGTGTGTCTATGGGGAATTTTTTTTTTTTTTTTGGGGGGGGGGTTAATGTGTCTGGTGACTTTTTTGTTTATATTGTCTGGTGATATTTTTGCTTTGCTTTTAGTTTCTGATGATTATTTTTGGTTTTTATTGTGTCGTGGTGACGTATTTTATTGTGTTTGGTGACTTTTTTGTTTTTAATCTGTATGTGGTGACTTTTTTGTTTTTAATGTGTATGTGGTGACTTTTTTTTTTTAGTGTCTGGTGAATTTTTTGTTTTTAGTGTGTCTGTGGTGATTTTTTTGTTTTAGTGTGTCTGGTGATTTTTTTTAGTGTGTCTGGTAATTAAAAAAAAATTTTAGTGTGTCTGGTGACTTTTGTTTTTAGTGTGTCTGTGGTGATTTTTGGGTTCTGTTGTGTCTATGGTGATTTGTTGTTGTGTTAACGATGATTGTGGTGATTTTTTCTCCCGTTGACTGTGTCTGTGGTGATTTTTGTTTCTGTCATTTCTGTGGTGATTTTTGTTTGTTTCTGTTGTCTGTAGTGATTTTGTTTTTATTGTGACTGTGGTGATTTTTGTGTTCTATTGGGTGAATGTTTTGGTTTCTATTGTGTCTGTTGTGACTTTTTGTGTCTGTGGTGCTTTTAGTTTGTTCCACTGTGTCTGTGGTGACTTTTTGTTTTTATATATGTCTGTGATGATTTTTGTTCTGTGGTGACTGATCGTGATGATTTTTCGTCTAATGTGTATGTGGTGAGCTTTGTTTTGTTATGTCTTGTCATACTATGATGATTGCTTGTGGTGGTTGTTGTTCTATTGTATGTAATGATGATGTTTGTTTTGCTGTGTCTGCGACGATTCATGTTTTTGTTGGACGTGTGTTTGATAACGTTTGTTGTTGCGTGCCCGGCCGTCACGATCACGTTAAGAGATTCGAGGACTTTTAGGCTAAGAAACTTCAGTATAAACATCCCGGGCAATACCTGTAGGGTTTGTTTTTTTAGATATATCTGTACTTCTGTTTCGTGCTTGTAAAATTTAGAACAGACTTTAGCTACATCAGCAGCAGCAGCAGCAGCAGCATCAACAACATCAGCATTGTTATCACCACCACCATCGACAAAATAACATGACAAGAATAACATTCATAATAAATTCTGTATTAACAATGGCCAGATAGATTATATATACAATCAAAATACCATACGAGTGACAGCATGAAAAAAAAATGCAAGAGGAAAGTAATGTAAGCAAAATATCAACTTAACTATTTCTCCTTCCGAATTCATTCACACAAATAATATAGGCTTTGAAGACAGTCAAGGTCATCCATGCATACATACAAAACAAGAAGAGAGAGAGAGGAGAGAGAGAGAGGAGAGAGAGAGAGAGAGAGAGAGAGAGAGAGAGAGAGAGAGAGAGAACATAAAAGTTAGGGACCAAGAAGGATGGGAAAAGAGGATGACAAGGAGACAGACAGGGCGGCGCCAGAAAAAGCACAATTAGAGCATGAAACAGAGAGTTCAGCCCCCATCACACACACACTTATACTCACACCAAGCTGGATCTCTACAGTAGCATCACCACCATCATCATTATGCTCTGCATCCTCGCTGATCATTGTGCAATACAGAGAAAATTGCCACTGACTCAGCGGCTCCTCTTATCGGCCCAAACGACCTCGTTTTTCTCTTTCCCCCCGCCGTTCCCATGCCCTACCACGTCAGAAAACTGTGGAGTCTGCTTATTCATGGGACAGTGTTGGGAGGGGTTTCAGGTTTGGGGTGACAGCAGCCACCCCAGGGTGGGTGGCCCTGCTCTGCTCTGCCTCTCTGAGCTATTATCGTCGTCAGCAGGAAGCTTAGTAGGTGATGTCCTTTAGGTGTTGGATCAGGAACAGGCAGCGCTGATTACTGGCGAAGCGCAAGAGCCTCTTTTGGTGTGTGGTCTTACAGCGGTGTGAATTTGATAGGTTCCTTAATACTCGGAGGTATAAAGGAGGAGTTGATGTGTTGTGTGTGTGTGTTTGTGTGTGTGTGTGTGTGTGGTGTGTGTGTGTGTGTGTGTGTTGTGTGTGTGTGTGTGTGGTTGTGCTGGTGAATCTGGAATGAGCGGCGAGAGAACAGCAGAGCTAAAGTGCCACTTCAGGTGATGCAGTAGAGAGAGACACAGACGGACAGACAGACAGGCAGAGTGAGAGAGAGAGAGAGAGAGAGTGTGTGTGTGTGTGTGTGTGTGTGTGTGTGTGTGTGTGTGTGTGTGTGTGTGTGTGTGTGTGTGTTATTATGGAGCACGATAGTAAATGATTTTGTTAATTCCCGCTTTGTTTTCAATATTCCGGTTAACTAACTCCCCTATACAATAGCTTCTCTGTTAACTACAAAGACGATTCGTCCAGCATATACTTTTAGTTTGGTTGATCTGAAGCCTGTCTTCCACATACAACCTTATTTCATATGCTAGGGGGGGAAAGCCCAGAAATAAGAAGAGGGTGGTAATGAGTCCGTGTTAGCGAATGTGGGTTGGGTTTTTTGGTGGTTGTTTTTTTTTTTTTTACATCTACTGCATATTGTGTAAAACTGATTTTGAGTTGTTTTCTTATCTTTTTTTTTAATCTCGTGAACTTTTCTAGTAAAATTAGATTTGGTGAATGATAAATCTACGCATGCATACGTTTCCATTTGTCCTTCCTGTTTTCCATTGTCTCTCTCTATCTACCCATCCGGCCATCCATTCATCTATCCATTCACATATCTGTGTGTGTCTATGTATGTATGTATGTCTCTATCTATCCATTCATCGATCCACCTATCTATCCATCTATCTATATATCTAGTTTATCTGTATGTATGTCTATATGTCTGCCTCTCTGTAAGTCTGTTGTCTGAATGATAGTAAGAATATGGATATGATCATACTGAATTATTTGTCTTCTACACAAAGTGTGAATGTGATGTTGAAGGCGAGAGGTGTCCATCAAGTCAGTCATGCTTGAAATAATTCAGAACTGTGATGAAAATAAATCTGGACATATGTTCGTTAAAAACGTTCACACATTCTCTAACAGTAGCAGTAACCCCAAACACGTCAGTCTAACACCCTCGTTTGACATTGTCCTGAATTCATTTGGATATATTATAGATGATAGTGTGTGTGTGTGAGGGGTGGGGGTAGGGGGTCCTCCGTCAGGGCATCAGTCTTGAACGTTTGTTGTTTGAATAATTATAGGATGTGTTTGCCACCTTTGTTCATTATGAAGTTCTTATTTGAATTTGTATAGCGTGGTGGTGATGGTGGTGGTTTTTTGTTTTGTTTTTGGTTGTTTTTTGTTGTTTTGGGCTTTTCTTTTAGTGTGCGGTTTGATTTGTTTGTTGCTGTTGTGTGTGTGGGTTTTGTTGTTGTTGTAGTAGTAATAAATAAAATTATTCACTTTCTGTAACTTAGAAGTCGTTGAGACTTTTGTCCTCGTAGCTTTACGCTCGTCGGGACAAGTTGTTTGTAGATGGTATAGCTGTTTCTTTGTTTCTATCTCAGAATGGCTTTTTTGTGTATATGTTTGCCAGGGAAACACCCACATTGATGTGGGTTCTTTTACGTGTGCTAAACGTATGTTGCAAGCGGGACATTCGTTTCTCGTCTCATCCAAAAGGCCAGCATGCAGACAACCACTCATGGTCCAGTGGATAAAAACGGTTGGGGATGAGGGGGGCAGGGGGGCTGACAGGAATCGTTCCTGCAGCCTTTTGCATTCAAGACAGGTGTGTTTCACTGGACCACCAACCCATCTTACTTGACTGGAACTGGCCGAGGATTATGTGTATTGAACATTGATAAAGTCAGATGGTATAACCCCCTTGTTAATCAAGCTACATTTAACTTGCAAGATTTGCATAATCTATGGTTAGGTTGTTCAATTGTTTCAGTTGACATAATTATATTACTGCATCTTAACTTAAGCAACTAAAAAGGTGTATACATATCATAAAACAAAGCGTACACTTTACTTTCCTAAAAATATACTTGGGCTGAATGTAGAGTAGTGATTTATTGCTAATTTGATGAAGCCTGATGAAATAAAGTTGACGTTTCTTTTTTCTAATTCAAAATCATATGAATAAATGCCAGTAATAAATGTGGACATATCCTTCATTATAGATCGCATGATAAAAGAAATGGAACATAAAATGACAGGAAATGAAAGCGTGTTCTCGTATTTGTTGCCCAGTCGTATAATAGCCGAAACCCGTGTTCAGTCGTGACCCATTAGTAAACTAATTCAAACTCATCCCCTTTTTCCATTGTTACCCAGACCATGGCCGGGTCCCAGTGGCTGCAGCGGTGCCGGAATGGCCGCAAGGAAGAGGAAGACGGAGGAGGAGAGCACTAGCGGAGACGGGCGAGGGCTTTTATCATGTTTGGCCGGGTCGGGTTTCCCAGATGAGAGAATCGACACACACGATGCCAGCAGCCTGGGCCAGACACCACCACCCCCCATCGCCCAATGCTCTAGAGCCCTGACATTTTGGATCAAGAGGCCAGACCTCCCCCCTGTACCTGCACGCGTGGGTGGGAGGGGAGAAGAAGAAGAAAGACAAGAAGAAAGGAACCAAGGAGAGAAGGTGTCTGCCTGCCCTACCTAACCTGGGATGTCGAATACTCACTCACACATACACACACACGTACACACACACACTCGCAGATCACACAGAGGGAAAAAAATTCCTATTGTCGCTGTGTATGCGCGTGTGCGTGCCGCCAGAGTCTGGCCTTCTTTCCAGCGTCTCTGGTTGAAGCAGAGATTGCAGGAACTGTCTGTAAACATCTCTGGTGAACGTGGAGTACAGGAAGGTTCTGGTGCAGCTAAAGTCGAAGAACAAAATCAGGTTGGGAGTCACTAACTTGAGGTTGGGGTATTTCCGGTTTCGTCTAGATCATAAACTCGCAATATACGAACCTTCGCCTAAAATATATGGATAAAAATTCATGAGGATTTGTTGATCGCATTGCTTCGGGGAAACGGCATTAAAGTTCTTTGTTGTGTTGATTTTTCTGCGGAAATTGTAAACGATAATATTGGAAATATTTCTCTTTCGTTTTAAAGAGATATGCAGTATGACAAACGGGATAAGGATTGATTGTTGAAATTTGTGTCTACTTGGGATGTATCTGCAAGGATGTTCTGGCAAACATGACAATAAGCATTGTGGAAGAGGGTGAAGTAGTTTGTACCTTGGATTACAAAGCATCCTTGCCAGCAGATTTTTATCTGATCAGATGTCATGTAATATATAGTTCATACAATAGAAATAAATCGTTGTTTTCTTTTTAAGGACCAATTTTGAAACACAAACTACACACGGATTTTCTAACTCATTTATTTAGCACTGTTGGTTTAAAAAGTAACAAAAGAAACCACACCAAAACAAAAACCTAACAAAGATGTTGTGATTTGCTTGCCATTCAATCGGTTTTTGACGGCAAGTTTTGCTGTACATTGAATTTGTGAAGTAAAGTTGTGGAACGAAGAATTGAAAACTAGTTTGGAAAGTGTAAATCAACCCCTCCTTTCCCCTTAAAACAACAAGGGTCAACATTGATCGGAGAGTGCAAAACCAAACATAGAAAGGCATTGAAACTAAAATTCACCGCGCTGATTCCTGTGCTCTGTGCTTCACACAATTCCACAAGACCATACTCGACAGCTGTTTCGGGCTATCTTAATGGAACATATTAGCTGTTTCCAGATATAATGGGACACCAGAACATTTCCGGGAGCTTTAATGAACTCCCAGCATGTGAGGAGATTCGAAATAAGTGTCAAATTTCCCGCGACTAGAACATCAGAGACTGCAACATGACTCCAAAGATGCTCTGAAACTCTCAGTTTTCAACCCCAAAAACTGAAAGGGAGGAGGGGGTGGGGGGACCGACCCCCCCCAAACAAAAAAATCTCATTCCAAACATGACAAGCCAAGAGCCATCCTTCATCAGGAGTCCCCTCCGCCAAGTGAGCTGACACGGGTGCGGTGACGTCACAGCGTGTGGTCACGTGACCCGCATGGTGACGGGTCGTCGGTGCAGCCACCGCCGCCTGTGCGCTGTGCAGTAGGGAGGGGAGAGCATCCGGCAGTGCAGGGAGTACTATGCGTAGCGCCGAGGACGACTGGGGCTTGAGCGACCTCTCGGGTGTCACATTACATCATCGTCGTCGACGCCGTCCACTGCTGCCCTCCTCACCAGCTCTCCCTCCTCATCGCCAGCCGCCCACATCCTCGCCAGCGTTGTCGTCGCTGTGGTTGTTGATATTCTTCGTGTTGTTGTTATTACTAGCGATGGCGCCTCGGTCAGTGGACGGTCAAGGATTAGCCGGTAAGTTTTTATGGACGTTTTGTTTTGTTTTTGTTTGGTTTGGTTTTGTTTGATTGTGGTGTTGCGTGTTGGGATTAACAGTATGATTATGATAAAGATCGGTTGAGCGTACACGCATACACACACATGCGCACAAACATACACACACGTACAAACACACATACATACACACACATACACACACACATACACACACATACATACATATACACCACACACACACACATACATGCATATACACCACACACACACAATACATACATACACATATACATACATACATACACACACATCCACACATACACAAAACACACACACACACACAAAACACACGCACACACACACACAACACACACACACACACACACACACACACACACCACCACTCCAGCGCGAAAAGTTTGACAAGTTGATAATTATTATGTACTCTCTGCAAGCAGAACCCAGTGTACAGACTATACTGGGAAAAAAATAAAAATTTCTGAAGCTGTCTTCTCAGTGGGAAAGTGGTGAAAGTAAGTACGCATCTAAAACTCATGATAACATGTGACATCTGGAAGCAATATGTTGCTGAGGTGAAAGTGATTGGTCGATAGCAAGCCCCAGATTTCTGACTGTGCTGCCGATGTCAATAATACTATAATGATATTATTCACGAATAAACTTTATGTATAATTTATACATGATAACAAATTATGTCCATGCTTCTAAAAGGAAATCTTAATCGAAATACGTCTTTTGTACATGAAATAACATACATGGCTGTGTCTTTGGGTTGTTCATTAGTTTTCTGCTGTTTGTGCTTTTTGCCTTTTTTCGGGGGGGGGGGGGGGGGGGGGGAATATTTGTTTTGTTTTGTTGTTGTTGGAGTTGGGATTTTATTTGTTTTCTTGATTTTCAGTTTCTTTTTCTTCTCCTCCTCCCACCTCCCTCCTCCTCCTTCTTCTTTCCTCCTCCCCTGGGCTTGCATGTATATTTTAAATTAAAAAATTGTGTTTTGTTTTCTTTTAATACCCGATCCCCAGTATTCAAGGTAGAGAACTAAACGATTAATCGAGTTATAAGACTCATTGAGAAAAATTATCAAAAACAGGAGTTTGATTTATCACGAGGAAAGTGGTGCTGAAATAGTTTTGCTTGTTAATTTGATTTGTTTGTTGATTATTCACACGACCGTTTTGAAGGTAGGATTAGTATGCAGATTACAAAAAAAAAAAAAAAATTAGCGTGCGATCTTAACGCGGAAAGTAAAATTAAATAATAATGATAGTAGTAATAATAATAACAATGATGATGATGATGATGATGATGACAATGATAACAGTCTCCGTTATCATTATCATCATCATCATCATCAAACATAGGCACACCTAAACACATGAAAAAAACATTGATTCTTCGGTTTAACCTTCAGAAATGAGATGTCAAAGCACTAAAACACGACTGTAAATCCATCCACCAACTCAAATCATCCTGGATTCTCCTTCTTCCTCTCCCGGACCGTGCTGTATAATAATATAGTATACAACTCCTGCGATACCTTTATTTTTGTCTGATTCCCAAACGGGTTGACTTTTTACGTTCTTAGTTAGGTGGCCGGTAATTCATCAAGCTGGTTATAGCTGTTACCGCTATTTTGTTTGGGGGAGGGGGCGGAGAAGATGATTACCAGGGCATTTCCTGACAGTTTGGGGGCAATTTTAATCCGGTCTCCTTCCCGAAGTCGGAATGCGGCTATCATAATCGTTGGCTAGAATAAAATCTCACCGTTGGTGAACTTCGGAGCTTTAGTGGAGGAACGAACAAAAAAATCCGTTTTCTGTGGTTCCGAGACGAATAGTGTAACGTTCGTTTGGACTGGGATTCAGGAGCTGTCTTAGTTTGCTTAGTAGATGATTGCCTCATTGTCACTATGTCAGTCATTTGTGTAAGCGAATATGAAATAAAGAAGTAGATAAAACGCATGAATGATGTAACGAATGGGAAAAATGGAACTGACTGGAATTCAGGAGCTGTTTTAGTTTGCTCAGGAGATGATTGCCTCGTTGTCACTATGTCAGTCATTTGTGTAAGCGAATATGAAATAAAGAAGTAGATAAAACGCATGAATGATATATCGAATGGGAAAAATGGAACTGTGAATAAGAACAGAGTAAAATATATGAATATCTGAATAAATAAAACTATCGATGACCTGTGCCAGGAAGAAACAGGAGGAAAGAATGTAAATATGTAAATACGTAAATTTAAATATATAAAAAAACATGGACAAAAATACTCGGCAATAAAAAACGCCGAAGAGGTACAAATATTATAGGGGAAAAACCCAAAGATAACTGAAGTTGCATATATGTAATGATATATATGATATATATATGAGCGCTTTGATTTGTTGCTTTACAAGATTCAGCGCTATATAAATTCCATACATTATTATTATTATTATATATATATATATATATTATAATATATCTATATACATCTATATATCTATCTCTAGAACAAACAAATGCAAATGAAAGGCGTCTTTCTCTTTCTTTCTTTCACTCACTCCCCCACCCCTACCCCCTCCAATGCTCCCTCCCCTCGACCAGTTTTTGTTTTGCTTTATGACTTTTTGGAGTGTGTTTTTTGGGGGGAGGGGTTGGTTTTTTAGGGGGGGGGGGGGGGGGGGTTAGTTTTAATTTCTGTCTTTCTTTTTTTGTTTGTTTGGTGTAAATGAACAAGAAATATAACGTAGCAACAACTAGAGTATACAAACAATCTAATAGAGAGAGAGTAAGCTGACGCCAAAAGCCAATTTTCGAATCGTTCTACATAATGGCTTTTGCGCCCTACATACACACACGTTCGCGCACCAAAACATACATTAACTAGTTTGGGTGTTTTTTAGGCAAAGATACTTCACTTTTTATTACTTCAGCAGTTACTGCCTAACTATCAATGCCTGCTCCACCCATCTGCTCTTTCCTGTTATAATTATACTATACTTCATTTTATTCAACATGGTCCATAGACATTTTTTATATCACTGGACAAATACTAGTGTAGGGAAACAAGTGCGGGCAACCAGTTAAATATGTTCCATCATTTTTAAAATATTAATGCAGAAATAATTGTGGAGGAGAACAAGTGCAGGTTTTGAATGATTGAAAATATGATTTTTTAAAATCCATTTTTAATAGCGAAAAGCTATAACTTTTAAACAGATTTGTTTTGTTCACCTCTAAGTATGTATCAACTTAACACTGTTTTTATTTTCACAAAAGTCCCGCAGACCCAATAACTACAGTTACCCGTCGAAAAATTCAAATCAATAAACTAAGAAATTAACCTTATTTATATAATCTAAAGTATCCATACTCGTTTAAAAAAAAAACACAAAACTTTGTGAGAAATGTAATAGTTTTGCAATGTAGTCATCCTTCTCATGCTCCTTGTCATCATTCATTTAAATTCGTATTTTTCAGTCGAAACGATATAATGATGATGTTGATGATAATAATATTAAGAAATGAAAATTATTACAATGATAATGACGATAATGATGATAAACGTCATAATAATAATGATAATAGTAATGATGATATCGATGACCATAATGAAGATGATGATGATTTTTTTTTAAATCCACCCAAAAATAATTATAACAATAATAATGATCAGAAGAATGACGATGATGATGATAAGCAAACTTATGATGATGGTGGTGGTTGTGAAAAAATGATGATAATGATGATGGTGACGACGATGAAACATTTTGATATCTTTCGTTAGCAATATTATTTGTATTATCGTTGTTTTGTTTTTTCAAATCATACAACCGTTGATCATAATGATGGTGATGTGGAGGTGGAAGCTGAGGACCTTAAACTTAGGTTTGATTTTCAAGACTGAACGGATAGATAGATAGATAGATAGATAGATAGATAGATAGATAGATAGATAGATAGATAGACAGACAGACAGACAGACAGACAGATTGATAGATAGATTAGATAGATAGATAGATAGATAGATAGATAGATAGATAGAGATAGATAGATAGATAGATAGATAGATAGATAGATAGTTAAAATAGGTAGAGACAGACAGACACACATAGGCAGGCAAGCAGACAGGTGATAGACAGGTGCACAAAGCACGCAAAGTGAATCGATACACTTACACGTTTTTGACCCATTGTTTTGTTTACAACTCATTCATATCTTTACCAGCATGCAAGGAATGACAAAGATACCGCTGAAAATGCATGTATTTTATACGAAAAATAGTGTATAGCTGCTTGTTTGTTATTGTTTATATATACTCTACATTTTTTATCAATTACTCCATGGCTACTTTCTATTTTTTTCGCGCAGAGAAGTAGAAAAGGAAGAAATTTAAAGACTGTTCCATTGTGACGATATTGAAACAGTTTTTTTGGTGCAAAAAAGACAACATTGCCTTACAGTACATGCCGACAATAACATCATTGTCCCTTAAAAGTACAGCAACAGCAAAAGAGCTTCCAGCTTGAGTCTGGGTGTGATGGGCCGCGCATCCCCAGAGTGTAGAAAGGACAGGCCATACTTTGTTAGATTGGGGTTTCCTCTCACAGGAAAGATGTTGCACGCCCTACTTACGTGTGTGTGTGTGTGTGTGTGTGTGTGTGTGTGGTGTGTGTGTGTGTTGTGATAGTGTGTGTTGTGTGTGTTGTATGTGTGTGTGTGTGTGTGTGTGTGTGTGTGTGTGTGTGTGTGTGTGTGTGTGTGTGTGTGTGTGTGTGTGTGTGTGTGTGTGTGTGTGTGTGTGTGTTGTGTGTGCGGTGCGAGTGTGTGTTTGTAGAAAACTGTGTTAAGTGTACTTTCTTTGTTTGCTTCTTTATATACTCATTTCTGTTTTATTTCTTATAACAAATGTCTTTTGCTTTATTCATGCATTTTGGTTTTGATTACTGAATCATTTTGTTTCTTTGTTGTTGTTGTTTTAAATTAATTTTTACAATCTCTATCGTAAGAACCTGTAATATATCTAGAAACATCAACGAATGTCACCGTCTTTAAGCATATGACAAGATAATTTGTTAGTTTTCAGTTCCAAACTAGTAAACAAAAAGGTCTTTCTCCATGAACTTTAACGCTGACTCTCGCGTCTGTACCATAGCGGACAGGATGATCATCCTAACATTTCTCCCCAAATTTTTTTTCTTGTTTGTCGAACGTTCAGACAGCAACTATTGTTGTTTGTCATAATGAGCGAAAATGCATTGCGCTGCCGTTATGCACCTGACCAGTCAGGCCCAGCGCATCCGACTTCGGCAGGTGGTCTCAGGAATTACAGAATCTTTAGTTATAGGAGAGTTCTATGCATGAAATTAGGGATATTCTCTCGAGTACTTTCGTCACCACTGTGTAAGGCCATTCATTTTTATCGTGTGATCTGTCTATGTGCGTACGTTTTCACCGTTTTAGAGAAGCTTTCTTTGCTAAATATTTGTGTCGAGACGAGCTGCCTTAAGGACCGCCAGGGGCTTTGTCGCAGAACATCTTGCGCACAGTTAAACCCTGTTCCGCTTTTCGTAAGAGTAGGCCATGCTGTGCCGGTAGGAGCAGATGACAAAATTGACAAAACCGCATACACATGGGGACTGGATGTAAAAAAAAAAAAGAACTCAGGTGCTTATTCCATTATTCTCGATATAAAAGAATGAAAGAAAAAAAGTTTGAATAATATCGCCAACTTCTGGAAACTGTGTTAAAATATCCCCTTTTCTGGCTCACTTTGTGCCTGTCTGTTCCCCTACCTTTCTGTCCCCTAGCGGTGTGTGTTGTTTATTTTTTGCCTTTTTTTATTGTTTTGCCTTTACAGACCATGTTCGTGCCCTTTATTCAGGCAAGCCTGACTGATATTCTTCACTTAGCAGAGTACTGAAATTTTGCCAAAGCTGTTTCGTTCAAAGTCAAATAGTATAGTGGGGTGCAATACCATACTTTTTCTTGCTCAACACTTTAAAGCAGTTGCTATATCTTTACGCTGTGTTAAAATTCGGGGAGAATAACTTAGGCCAAATGCTCGGCGGCCTCACTATGGCTTGCTTTTATTTACCACAAGGAATAGAGTCTTTAAAGGCAATATAATCAACCGATATGAATTTTCAGGTTGACGGCGTTTGATGCTTAAAGGTCTTAAAATCTGTTGCGCTTGAAATTCAAGTGAATGTTCATTCGAGTTTTTAGAATTAAACAGGGGGGGGTGAAAGGGGAGATACGTAGTCGGCGGAGACATA
>CM054135.1:37509148-37529148 GCA_028751875.1 Rapana venosa | reverse complement strand
TTTAGATATGTAGGCTCTGTAAAAGAGAATATTGGCTCCTATCTGTAAGACGCCAAGGCTAGAATTAGTATGACCGAGCAAAAGATGATTCAGTTAAACAACATTTGGAAAGAGAGAGGCATCCCTTAATATCTCGAAACTAGAATTGTCACACTAATGTGGCATGTGAATTATGAAAAGAAAGAACTCTCCCTCCTAATGATAACACTGTGTGTGTCTTTGCGTGTGTGTGCGCGTGTTTGTGTGTGCGCGTGTTTGTGTGTGTGTGTGTGTGTGCCTTTGTGAATGTGTGTGTTTTTGTGAATGTGTGTGAGTGAGTGTGTGTAAATGTGTGTATGTGAGTGTGTGCGTGTATGTGTGTGTGTGCATGTGGGCGCGCGCGCGTGTGTGTGGTCTTGATGTATAATATGCCGTAAGTGCTTTTCTAGTTTTTTATCCAGCGTATGTGACTCTATCTCTCTCTCTCTCTCTCTCTCTCTCTCTCTCTCTCTCTCTCTCTCTCTCTCTCTCTCTCTCTCTATCTCTTGTCTGTCTTTCTTTCTCCCTCGCTCCCTCCCTCCCTCTCTCTCTCTCAGCTTTTATCTTTCTTTGTAGGTTTATCTTTCCGTTCATTTTTTATGCCTCTAAATAAAGATTCAATTTTGCACTATCTAATAGAGGTTAGGAAAGGTTTATAGACATTCTCACCGCCCTTTCTCTTTAATTTTCCTACGTTAAAATGTGAGTACATAAATATCGAAAAGACGTAGCAAGTGTTTGGAAAGGCGATGGAGGGCAAAGAAATGAAGAGTTAATTGAAGCAATAATTATGGCTACCGGTTGCCGTCTTATCTCTTTAGCGTGAAGTTTATTAGTTGAGGGGAAAAGGGGAAGAAGAAATGGTTAAAGCTTTATGTAAAGAAAGTTCGTACGGGTCTTTAACGGGAGCGTGTTTGTGGAAAATGGTTTTTTCCTTTTTTGCTGGTTTTATTTTATCTGAAAATGATGTTGGTTTGGTGGTGGCTATGTGTGTGTGTGTGTGTGTGCGTGCGTGTGTGTGTGTGTGTGTGTGTGTGTGTGTCTGCATATGTTTCTGTCTGGAGAGAGACAGAGAGAGAGAGAGAGAGAGAGAGATACACTGGATGAACAACTAGAAAAGCACTTAGGGCATATTACACCTTAAGACCACACACACACACACACACACACACACACACACACACACACACCACACACACACACACACACACACACACAACACACACAAAGAAAGAAAGAAAGAAAATTGGACTTACTGTTAGTGGAAAAGTTAAAATATTTGTTTCAAGAAATTCAACACATACGACGACTACAACACTCTTAAGGAAAAGTAGTTTCTTCCTGCGAATTATTTTCTTTTTTTTCCTTGGCTAGAGCTGTGAGGTTTTCCAGTTATTGAGGGTTTGAGTATGCGACCTTTTTTTTCCCCCCATCAGTAATGCAGCTGCACTCCGACTTCTTTTTTACGTTTTTTTTTAAAAAAACTGATATGCCACTGTAAGTCACGGCAGATTTCTCTGCGTGAAATTCGGGCTGCTCTCCCCGGGGAGAGAGCGCGTCGCCACAAGAGCAGCGCCACCCATTTTTTTTTCTTTTTCTGTCTGCAACTGTATTTGTGTCCCTATCAGAGTGGCTTTTTTCTGCAGAATTTTGCCAGGGATAACTCTCTTGTTGCCGTGGGTTCTTTTACGGTGCGCTAAATAATTATGTGTAACACACGTGACCTCGTTTTATCGTCTCATCCGAAAGACTAGCACCCAGACCACCACTCATGGTCTAATGGTCTAATGTGTAGAGGGATTTCGGGTCCAAACGGGATTCGAACCACCGCACACTTCCGACCCGGACTTTTCGCTTTCTAGGCAGGCGCGTTACCACTAGACCACCGATCCACCATTAAGATAATAAGATTTAAAGAAACTTTATCCAAACTGATTTACCAAATGACTCGTATGGCTAGAGATTTCTTCCTCCACAGCATTCTTGTCTTACACTTTTACGCACACGTAAGCGCGCAGATACACACACACACACGCGCGCGCCCGCGCGTGCGCGCAGATATACACACATACACACACGCGCACACTCACTCACACACACACAAAACACAACACTCACACACACACTCACATACACTCACACACACACTCTCTCTGTCTCTCTCTCACACACACACACACTCACACACACACAACACACACACACACACACACACACACAACACACACACACACACACACACACGCGCGCTGAGGACATTCGGTACAATCTTCTTACCATCACGATCATCATCATCATCATCATCATCATCATCGTCATCTGAACGTGCACATTGTATCCCGAGGAAAAGACTCATTTCCTCACGTGAAGGACGAAGGAAACTGAGGTGTAATTATATCCACTGCGCTCTGTCTCTCCATCTCTCTGTTTCTCTCTCTTTCTCTCTCCCTCTCGCTCCCCCTCTCTCTCTCCCTCGCTCTCTGTCTGTCTGTCTGTCGTCTCTCTCTCTCTCTCTCTCTCTCTCTCTCTCTCTCTCTCTCTCTCTCTCTCTCTCTCTCCATCTGTCTCTGTCTGTCTGTCTGTCTGTCTGTCTGTCTCTCTCTCTCTCTCTCTCTCTCTCTCTCTCTCTCTCTCTCTCTCTCTCTCTTCTCTCTCTCTCTCTCTCTCTCTCTCTCTCTCCTCTCTTCTCTCTCTTGGCAAGCATTCAGTGGCAGCTGTATTCGTACATCAAAGAACACTGCCCCCCCACTTCACAGCTATAGGTATATTGATATACATATCTATATATCTCTCTCTCTATATATATATTATATATCTCTCTGTGTGTGTGTGTGTGTGTGTGTGTGTGTGTGTGTGTGTGTGTGTGTGTGTGTGTGTGTGTGTGTAAAATGCGGTTCCGTTCTTGAAAATTTGTCGTATTCAATGTCTTTTGCTGGCATTATCAGTCAGTCGTTTGAATGAAAATAAAAGGTTTTCTTTTTCTTCCGCGAATATGCAAACATTGTATAAGTACACTCATCATAAGGTATCGCGCAGGTTCAATCATTTTTTCCCATGGTAATTCTCTTCCTGTCTCTCTGTCTCTGCCTGTCTGTCTCTCCCCCCCCCCCCCCCTCTCTCTCCCTCTTTCCCATCCTCCACATTCTCTCTCCCTTTTATAACAAGCTTCAATTAATTCAACAACAACAATTACCGCGGAAACAGCTGTCACCCACACTACCCAGAGAGCAGATTGCCTTGACGTCCACCTGAAAACATCATCAGCAACACTCTCCCTCTCTCCGTCAACACAGTAACTGACACCAGTGTGACAACCACCGCTAGCCTGGAACTCGCTCAGCTGACCACTAACGTCCAGTCCACTGGTCTGACTGCCCTGTCAAACTCACGCCTCCATCCTAAACCTAACAGATTTAGGTTCCAGTCATGTCAAACAGTCATACAACAATTTTCTGTCCCCCATCTTGCCTCATCCTGGTGCTGTTCGTGTTTGAGTGATGTAGCTTTCTTGTGTCTTTCGAGATTTTGACTCGTGCCAGTATTGTAATTGTCGTTCATGGGATGATTAAAGTTGTTTTTGACTTGATTTGACTTGACATGGTCTGGTTTGTAGTCCTTTTTTGGGTAAGACGATCACTCGATAGTGCGAAATCTTATATAGAGTAGTTTGCGCTACTTTAAGCAGTTTGTCGCCTGGGAGGTCTCGATCTCCAGTATGGAGCTTGCGATGACCAAAAAAATAACTTGCCCCGTGGGGATGCTGGGGCCCTGTCAGTATAAATAACATCCCCACATTCTGCAAATGATGTGCTACAAATTTTCTCTTTTCTATCATTCTCTTTGTGTATGCCTTGTTCCTTTTCTTCCTGTCACCTCCTTCTTGTCTATGTTCTGCCTTCCTTATCTATTCTCCAGCCTTTCTTTCAGAAAGACTTGAAAGATCACAATTCTCTCCCAGGCCGAAGTCGGTTGCGCTGGGCCTGATTTGTCAGGAGCTTAACGGCAACGTGTCGCATTTTCATGAGGAAAAAAATCTATGCATGCCAAACCAGCTGTATTTTTATATCCTGGACATTTGTCGTGAACATTTTGTCGCTTTTTGGTTTTGTTTTCCTATTAGTCTTACACTTTCTCCCCCCCCCCCCCTCCTTTATTTACATGACTGGCTTTTTAACCCAAGCCGACAGCTGAGGCCATACAGCATGAGAGAGGGTCGAGGCTTGTATGAGGGGAAGAAGAAGAAGAAGATCACTAGTCTTGTTAGCCATTAAAATGTCACCACCTTCGGCCTTTCCTGTCCTTCTACACTCTTTTCCCAGACATGCACGCTTACCTGATGTCTTGGTGCGCGTAGTGTGTGTATGTGTGTATGTGTGTGTATGTGTGTGTGTGTGTGTGTGTGTACGTGTTGTGTACGTGTGTGTTGTGTGTGTGTACGTGTGTGTGTTATGTGTGTGACGTGTGTGTGTGGTGTGATGTGTGTGTGTGTGTGTGTGTACGTGTGTGTTACTGTGTGTATGTGTGTGTGTCGTGTGTGTGTGTGTGTGTGTGTGTGTGTGTGTGTGTGTGTGTGTGTTGTGTGTGGTGTGTGTGAAGCGAGAAAGGGAAAGTGAGGGACAGAGGCAGAGATAAAGAGAGGGAAGGGAGAGTGTTCGCGTGCAAGTGTACGAAGACGCAAATGCACATTATGTAAATGCATTTTTTCTTTATTCAAAGGTAACTCTAAACATTTGTGGGGTTTGCAAATTACCAGGGAAGGGGGAGGAATTTAAATATAGCAAAATATTTTACTTATTGAGTATTTTTTGTAATTTATGTATGTATGATTCATTCTAAGAGTCAAAATCTTCATTAAAGTTTGACTTCTTTTTATGATTGTTGACTTCAATCTTCAATTTTACCAGCATGACTTTTGGGTGTGAATATTTCTTTTCGCATAAATGCACGTTTGCGTGCACGCACACGCACACACACACACACACACACACACACACACACACACACACTCCATAACGTATAAAAAATATATATATACTGTCAATCTGAGATTGGTTAACAGTATAACGGTAATGGGAATGGTGTCTTCTTTGAAGCAGTTACTCCTAAGATTGTAAGAGACTTAAGTCTTCAAAATATAGATGTCAGTCAGACAAGTCCGCAGAATTCATTCGTAGCAAACCATAAACGGGCAGAATTCTTTGACAAAACCCCATGCTTTCCAACAGATTCTATTTTATTTCAAGCGTTATAGTACTCCAGTCACGGTACAGACTTCAAACACAACAAACAGCAAACACTTGCATGCCAGTAGTAAAAACCAGTCCACAAGAAATCACTGCTTTACTGTTTCTACTTCTGTGCTTCAATGGAAGACGGCTGGATGTTTCCCGCCCGCATAGCATCACAATGTGTCATCACATGTCACGGCCATAAAAGAGGAGGTCAAAGGCCCTGTGATTCATGGCGCCCTCGTCAGACTCTCCAAACTTTATGGCCAGTTGAAAGATGGCCACCATCACGTTGATTCGTTGTCACACAGCAAACTTTCTCCTGCAGAAGTTATAAGCCAAAGAGATGTACTGTTGTAAGGTAGTATTGTTCTGTTGCTGGAATGTTTGTTGCCAGTGGATTGCATCTTTGAATGAATCAGAGTTTGATAATCCATGGCAGGGTAAGCGGGTGATAGAAGAATTCCTTCTCTTTTTTCCCCGTTGTGATAGCGTAAAGCTATAGATGTTTTGACATCTTTCTTTATCTAAAAAGAAATGAAAAGACTTTAAGAATAAGGGTGCAACGCAAAATCATCCATGGTGCTTGTAGTGATGATGGTTTTCATATTATTTTTTAATTCACAAAACATAATTGATGCTATTTAAACTCAAGTGATATTTGTAGTATAGTAGTCATTTTGTAGACGTCTGATATACGACGACGAAAATGAACAGAGAATAGGAAATGAACAAATAAACAATCAAATTTAAAAAGGAAAATATGAAAGAATTGGATGGATGAGAGTAACAGAGAATAAGAAATGAACAAATAAAGAAACAATCACATTTTTAATAAATGGAATAATTATGTGAAAGAATCGGATGATTGAGAGCATGAATGGAACAACCCCAACATAAAGGCCCAGGCGCTATCTCAACGACTGATGGGGTTTTCTGCAATAAGACAAGGACGAATCACTCGAGACAAGCTGGAAGGAAAAGAAAGTGAGAACAAAACACAGGATCAACAAACAAAGTTATTCCACAGTGTGCAAAGAAGCGATAGAAAGCTGACAAACCGGTCATTCCTACAACAACACAGTGAATCATAGGCTGCTGCTACACCTAATCAGATTGAGAGCTTTCAAACCCCTAACTGGTTTCCAGACTAATCTTGTACGGGAGTTATGGACGGGGATATGATGAACGGTTCAGACTCTTGCCAGCAAATTGAGCACACACAGCAAGGGGACACACTTGTATGAGTTTAAGCCGGTTTTACTTTGACAGAGATTTGTTCAAAATGTCCAGATTTTCAACTCTATCAACAGTAACTTTTGGTAGAAGGTTTTGTCGTTGCGGAAAAAATATATTTAAAAAGGGCAAAAATGAAAGCTTTAAGAAGCCCTAGGTCGTTGTACTGCAATAAAGATCTTGTTTTGGCGAGATAATTGCCACGGCTGATGTGTCTTCTAGAATGAATTGTTTGTGTGGGTGATCCATTAGACCTCTAAAACCCCATATCTAACACGTCAATAACACAATAGTTAGCATTTTACTAAAATGGGACTCTTTTCAAGACTTGTTTTGTTTTCTTTTGCGAAAAAGCGCTTCATCTTCACAGATGCTATTATTAGAGGCTGTCCCACTGAAGCAGAACTAGTATCTCTCTCCTCCCTCCTCTCTCTCTTCCCCCCCCCCCCCCCCTCTCTCTCTCTCTCTCTCTCTCTCTCTCTCTCTCTCTCTCTCTCTCTCTCTCTCTCTCTCTCTCTCTCTCTCTCTCTCTCTCTTTTCTCTCAATAAGAATCATTGCAAATGCCTGTCGATATAATATTGGCCAAGAAGTCATCCATCTTCCCGCTATCTTTGTGGAGGAGACAAGTAATCAGCCCAGGAAGTTATTCTCTGCTGTCTTGGGTCAGGTCCCCCCCTTCCAGACCTTGTTTCACAATGCATGGTGCTGATGGATCGGTGGAGGGCAGAGCGAGCCTTGCACGGCTGGAAGAAGGAAAGCAATGTGACGGTATTCTTGTTGTAGCTTGACACGATAAAGAAAGGGTTCATTATTGTGTTTGATGATATTCGGAATATTCCATAAGAATCCTCACCCCTGTGTCTGCAGTTTCGTTAGATTTTGCTTGAGTGTTTGAGAAAATGCCATGATTGTTATGGTTTTTGTTTCATTTACAAAATCATAACTTAAAGGGGTTTTTTCATATACATAGCTTGATTATTCAATTTGTTTTTTCACCCTTGTTGCGTATATTTGGCTCTTTCTTTCTTTCATTTTTTTTTAGCTCATTTACATGAAATCATATATTGAACTGGTTTGGTTGAAAGCTTTTTTGTTAATATGCTTCCTTCTGCTTAGTGTTGCAAGACTATGAGGACTTGCATTCTTCCGGTGATTTTTTTTTTTACGTTGTTTCTTTTGTGGCTTTTTGTCTTTATTATGATCAGCATGTATCTATCTACAAATACTCGTCATTCTATCCATACAGATGAATAAATGAAAGATCAACATCAGTCAACAAATCCTTGTAGACAAACCTTTCCGTGCAGATGAATGAGCTTAATGAAGTTCAACAATTCTGTCCTGTTTATCAACTGATGCAGTGTATCATACACACACAAAGAGAGGTGATCTTGTTTACCGCATCCGCTTCTCCATTTTCGGGTCGGACTGTTTGGTGGAAAACAAGGTTGACGTGACATAGATAATGGTGGTGGTGTTAGGCGTTCCCCAACATAATGTCCTGAGAGTCACTCAGAGTGTGCACTCCGAGTCATTCATCCCACCTGATAATCACTGTGAGACCGTGACTACACGATTAGAAGTTTGCCTGTATGACTGTTTCCATCTACCTCGCAATATAGGCACCCAGACTCCGACAGCAGGGATTTTTTTTGGTCTGACTGCTAGGAGACTACAGGATAATAATGCTAAGAGCTCATCTTGGCTGCATACAATTTCAACATATATTTGGAAAGCATAATAACATTTTGATATAAGCCTTGACACTCGGCTTACATCAATAACTGACAAAGCCTTTTGGCGTGGGCTAAGTCGTAGATAATGATAATGGCGTGTCAGCACTTGAGGATGTTTTATGGCAGGGTATGATCAGGTCAATACTTACCACTGGAATGTTAGTTTTACGATGATCCCCGTGATCTCTGTGTGACCATTCATTGACCCCCCACGTGACCCCGCCTTGACCCCGTCCAGTTTAGTTGACAGCAAAGATATATTATACGATTTGGGGCCAGTTTACATATATATATGTATGTACATACGTACATACACTTACCGAGTGCAAGTTTACAAGCTGCTGTCAGGATTGTGATGTTATATTATGAGCGCATGCAGTGTGTGTGTGTGTGTGTGTGTGTGTGTGTGTTGGGGGAGGGTGGGGGGTGTCTATGTGTGATTTAGACTCAAAATATTTTATTGCCATAAAAGCCACCGAGACTTATTTGACACAACAACAGAAATATTTGCTAATCCTCTATTCAATCAAAGTGACTGAAATAGTTTACTTCACTTTTCCCCCCTCAAAACATTAATACACATGTTTTGTAATATCTGCTGGAAAGTTATTCGTTGTCATTATGTTGCTTAATTTGTGTATACAGTATTTACGTTCTTTGTCTATGGTTTTAATTTTTATAACAAAAATTAATTGTTTTTGAGATCATCATGCAAAACATGTTTATTGAGCAAACGATTTCCTGTGCTTTTCCTCCGAAAAAATGTGTGAGGAAACTACATACAAATATTCAAACAGAGAAACACATAGACGACCAGAAAATGGTATGCAGAAAGATACAGAGACAAGGCAGTCAGATATAAATTATAGTGACAGAAAGAAGAAAGAGATGGGACGTGGAAGGGGGGGGGGGGGGGGGGGGGCGGCGAGGAAACTGGCGATTTGTCCTGTTCCCACAACTAACCATCCCAACGCTCAAAATGGTCACCAACTTGTATCTCTCACTCTGAAAATAGTGAGATACTTTGGATGTATATTGAAACGAATTCCTCTCTGCACTTCTCCGTACCTGGACCCTCTTCAGTTTGTTGACAAAGCCTTCAGAATCACAAATGATGCTGCAGCTACCTTGCTGCACAGTGCCTACTCCCATTTAGAAAAATCGCAGACTTTTCATCAACTTCCCCTCTGCCTTCGATATCCTCCAGCTCCCTATCTTTGCGCTCAAACTGTTTTGAATGGAAGTATGCTCTCGGTTTGTTTCTTTTTTATGTGAGGTTTTTGACAAATCAAATAGAATGTGACCGATTTCAAAAGGCGGTATACTACTGAAAAGTCCGTTTGTATTGGTTTTCTTCATGGCACTGTTCTTTCCCGTATCCTCTTCACCGTTTATACCAATGAGTGTGATGGCTCCAATTTTACGCCATTGATAAAATACTTCCATGACTCTGCTCTTAAGGATCTATCTAATTCACACATGACATATTTTAAACCGAACTTGAATGTCAAAAAGATCAAAGCAGTGCTTATTGACTTTCGCAAAAACGCAAAGCCAGTACCAACTGTTTACATTGATGGTTCTAAAGGTCAAACATGTACACGAATCTAAACACTTAGGTGTCGTAATTACCCGCAAACTGAACATTACCCCCAAATAAAATTTTATAAATAAAAAATAACATTCTCGTGTCTTTTTTCTTCAGTAACTCTGAAGTCTTTAAATATTTAATGCTAAAAGTGGTACCTCATTTATATGAATGCATCATTGAGACTGTGGTTTCCATTTCAAATAATGTATGGAATTTATATAGCGCTGAATCTTGTAAAGCAACAAATCAAAGCGCTCAGATGATTTTTTTTTTTGCGTGTGTATGCGGTTTTTTAAATTTTGTCATCTATTCCCACCGGCACACAATGGCACACAATTTCGTTGATATGTTTTCATAAATGTCTGATTGTTAAGACCAAAAACGTACTGAACAAATTGTAACACACTGTAGCAAAATTGTGGGCTGTACACAAATGAAGCCAAGTGGTTTTGTTGGGGTTTTTGGTTCGTTCCTCCGCCAGAGCTCCGTGTGAGATTTTGCGTATACGACCATTTTTGCCAACCATTAAGGTTAGCGTGCACGCGCGCACTCGTGCGCGTGCGTGCGTGTATGTATGCATGTGTGTATGTATATATGTATGTGTGTGCGCACGTGTGGTGTGTGTGTGTGTGTGTGTGTGTGTGTGTGTGGTGTGTGTGTGTGTGTGGTCGCGCGCGCGCGTGTGTGTGTGTGTACTCGTGCGTACGCACTTGTCTCAGTGATAAATGTATCCCTTTTCGATGTTTTATGAATGGCTGCTAACCACATACATTTTTCTGTTTTTTATTTTATTTTATTTTTTTTGGAGATCATAAAGTCTTCGCATCCATATGTACGATGTCACACCATCAGATCAAGTTTCCCTCGGGTCACAGACTGTATGGCTGAATCTGTACATCCTCTCTCTCTCTCTCTCTCTCTCTCTCTCTCTCTCTCTCTCTCCTCTCCCTCTCTCTCTCTCTCTCTCACATTGCTATGGAATTTTTGCTATGTCATGTTATGAATGACTTAAAAGGTTTTTGACAAACCAGTGTTCCTCCTTCTCATTCTCTCTCGCTCCCATCACATTTTCCCCACTTTTGTGTGTGTGTGGTTTTTTTGTTGTTTTTTTTCTTAAACGTGTAGCTACTTATTAACTGATTCCAGACAGTCTGGCAATGAGCTACATAATATATTATGAGCTTACACTTCCCACATTCCACTCAGCTAAACGTACACACACGCGCGCACGCATCCTCCCCTCCTACACACACACACACATCCACACATCCACACATACACACTCTCTCATTCTCTCTTTCTCACTCACACACACAGACACACACAACACACACACACACACACGCACACACATTCAGACACACAGAAACAGACAGACAGACAGGCGACAGTCTGGCTAACGGGCATTTGGTCCATGCGGAAATTTTTGCTTGGACGTTACACTTTTCCCGACAGTGACAGACGGAATCTGAACAGTAACAATAGGAAGTACCCGGAATAGACCTGTAACTACCCGTAATGATAGTCTCCGTCGGAGGGTATGTTGGTGGCAGTTCACCGTTAATGTATCTATCTCCCCCCACACACACAAACTCGGCAGAGGTCTCTCATCTTCTTGTCTTGACATCCTGTCGAGTGTGTGTGCGTGTGTGTGTATGAGTGTGTGTGTACGTGTGTGTGTGTGTACGTGTGTGTGTGTGTGTGTGTACGTGTGTGTGAGTGTGTGTGTGTGTGGTGTGTGTGTGTGTGTGTGTTTGTGTGTGTGTGTGTGTGTGTGCGGTGTGTGTATAGGTGTGTGTGTATGTGTGTGTGGGAGAGAGAGATATATATGGTTGGAAACAGATATAGGGAGTGCTCTAATTCTATAATTATTGTCGCCACAGTCGGCGATGTTCTGCCGGTATGTTAAACTTAAGTTCCAGATGGTCTGATAAAGCTGGGGAAAAAAAAGGTTTCAAAAACTTGTCATTATTGTTCCCGGAAGAAACAACGACGTGTGGGTGGGTTGGTCGAAGCATTTTTTGTTTTTTGGGGTTTAAAAAAAAGTGTATGTTGAAATTCACATGTCAATTTTTTTGTTGTTGTTTTGGTGGACGAAGCTCCGTGGTTGTGAGAAGCGGGAAAAAGTCAAAGAAGCGTTTTATTTAACCGACGGTGTGGTGTCGAAGCATTTTTTGTTTTTTGGGGGTGTAAAAAAAAGTGCCATCTTGAAATTCTTATTCATGTCAAATTTTTGTTTTGTTGTTTTTTGGTGTGTGGCATCCGAAAATGACTTCACGTATTTTGTTGTTTGTTTTTACCCCGGATGAAAAAAAGAAGCGGGGAAAGAGAGAGTCAAAACGAAAACGACAACGACTCTTTTTGTATCTTAATACATCTTTGTCACATGCTTGTTTGTTTGGTAGTGTACATTTGATACAAAATGAAAAGAAAGTTACGGAATCACGTTTAATTGGATAAACAAGACAGGCCGTGGGGATGCCGGGGGCCTGTCCCTATAAATAACATCCTCACCTTCTGGAAATTGTGTGCTAGAAATTTTCTCGTTTCTGTCACTCTCTTTCTGTCTCCCTTTTCCTTTTCTCCCCGTCACCTTCTTCTCTTCTATGTTCTGCCTTCTTGGTCAATTCTCCTGCCTTTTTTTCCCAGAAAATTTTTTTTAAAAAACAATTTTCTCACATGTCACAAGTCATTTTCTGACTTGTCAGTCCCTTAACGAAAGTGCAACGCATTTTCGCTCATATAACAGACAACAATAGTTTGCTGTCTGATCGTTCGACGAAGAAGATCTTTCGGGAAGAGACATAAACATGTAACTGTATGCCTTTTGGTGATATTTGCTGATCCTCTGAACAAGTACAGAGATTGATTAATGAAAGAGGCAGAAGAATTAAAGCAAAATCGACTGGGGGAAAAAACAAGCTTCAAGTTCTTTGTGATCTCGACCTACTATTATATCAACGCAGAGTTTGCGGCAGAAGCTGAGGAGAACGCAGTTGGCTTTTCCCTTCCTGCTGTATTTTACGATGGATTTGTATTTTATGTAAATGGTTAAGGCGCACGCATGCCTATAAGTTCCCCCACCCCAACCTCACCACCACACGCATGTGCGTGCGTGCGTGCGCAGTGAATAAACATTAATCGAAGAGTACACACGCACACGCGCGCGCGCCCACACACACACACACACACACACGCACACACACACACACACAAACACACACACACACCGTTAGAAATGAGCTGATTCGCTGTTTGGTATGATCTACTTTTTCATACATCACACTATCATCATTCTTACTGTCACCTTCATTTTCTCTTCCTAGACCTATACTTCTGCCTCCCCAGCGATCTGTCAGTATCATTGTGGAACAAGGTCTGGAACAATCTACCCCCAAGTCATCACAGAGTAGTCTTCTGGGCTGATTACACGTCTCCTTAGGGAAGCCGTCTATAAGATTAATCACTTCTTCATCAATATACCGCTGGGATTGGAGATCTTTGTTTTTGGAAAGCTTATAGCAAGAATGATGAGAGTGCCACTGTTGAAAATATATCATTGTCATTATTTTCTTCCGAATGAAGCAGCGCTGATGAAGAATAGATCACTGTCATTGTTTCCTTTCGCGTGTGTAACACCTTAGTCTTGGTAGACGTTGATCTCGTTCAATAACGATATGGTATAGAATATGACGTTGATAACTCGTCTGCGTCTGGTGTATTATTAGAAAGAGTTGATGTATGAACCGTGCAAACCATTACATTTGTAAAGCCAGATTTCATCCAGAGGGAAGATGATCACGATATTTTTCTTCATTGTTTTTGTTTATTCTTTTCTATCGAGAATAATGGAATAAGCACTTATGTGCTTTTTTACATCCAGTCCCCGTGTGTATGCGGTTTTGTACATTCTTTCATCTGTTCCCACCGGCACACAATGGCCTACTCTTACGAAAAGCGGAACAGGATTTAACGGGGGCGCAAGATGTTCTGCATGCGTTCGTACACGGGGCCTCGGTTGATAGTCTCCTCCGAAATACTTTTGGGGAGAGTGGAGTCGGCACTGATGTTAACTCCAGGGGAAAATATCCCCTTGAACGGGAATCGAACCCGGGTCGTCAGATTGCGAGCGCAATGTTCTGACCACTAGGCTATCCTTTCCCCCCATTCACTCCTCCCGTCCTCGTTCGTTCCTCGGCTAGAGCTCGGAGGTTCACCAACAGTGAGATTTTTACATATGCAATCGGTTTTTTCTCCCTGCTGTTTAGGTAGCGCAGATCGTGATAATCCTTTTACCGAGATAATTGGAGCTGTCTGCCTGGCACTTCTCGGTTTATTATTTAAAACATAAAACTACAGCGAGGAGGGCTTTTGAAAGTAATATCGGTATATAATTAAGTCCTTGTTTTGCTTGGACCATCGTTGTGAACGCAGCAGCCTGACGCTTGAAAAAGTAACCGGTGATCACGTGTTGTGTGAGTTAATTTTTTGCCAACAGAGGGATGCATTGTCCATCATCTCCCATTCCTCTTGTCCATTGATGGTCAAGTCTAGGGGAAAGTTTGGGGTTCCAAACTGCCTGACTGTGATGGAATGTAGCACCAAATATCCTTCCTTGTTTTTACGGTTATGGTAGTTTGTCAGCTTTATATCATGTTCTGTGTAGATCCCATTATGATGCCTATAACTGATCCTGCGCCTTGTGCTTCATTTTCCACATTGAAGAAAGAATCATTTGGAAGAGGTGTGTGTATAAAAGGGGGGAAGAAGAGAGAGAGAAGAGAGAGAGAGAGAGAGAGAGAGAGAGAGAGAGAGAGAGAGAGAGAGAGATGATTTACCGGTTGAATAGCTTCAGTAATTATGTTACTGGTTTGTTTACTCTTTTCTTTTATTTGTCTATTTAATCAGTTGGGGATTTTTTTGTTCTTTTTATTCTTAATTTCATTCACTGCTTTGATCAATTTTTCATTTGTAAGCTCTTTGGCTGTTCATTCTTCATTATAATTATGAATAAATGGAATTTGGGAATTGTCTAAATGACTATGACAGCAACCATTGTAACTAGAAGATGAGAATACACACCATTAGGCCTGCAGCTTAAGGCGATGGAACATGTGTCGTACATTTTCAAGGAGTCTCTTTCTGAGTTTAATGTATATAAAAGAGTAATGACTAATATTCTATAACTTATGGCTATGCTTATTAACTTCAACTACCGTGCATATCTAAGCATCCCGAGCTGTATGCCATGTTATTGAACATCATTGATTAACCATTAACATTACATTTTTTTGGTAGGATTATCTTTGCTTATAAATTGGCTCATGTATGGTGATGCGCATCATTGATATATAAAAAAAAACCTGACTAACTTGTGATACTGATCTTCATTAATCCACAAAGAACAGTTGCACAATATTGATTGTCATGAATTTACAAGACCCCTGACTCATTTCCTGATACTTGCTTATCATTGATAAAAAAAAAAAATTTTAAATGACTCACTTGAGATACTGATCATCGTTAATTCATACAGAATAGTCGCACAATATCGACTGTCGTCACGAATTCACAAGGCCTCTGACTCATTTATGATATTGACCATCATTGATGTAAAAAGCCACCGACTCATTTAGATGATGCACTATACCGTCAAAAACACATTCCCCGGCATCAGAGGCAATACGTAGCCCGGGTCAACATCCTCTTTGATGGTTTCGGTTGATGGGGGCCCAGCAACCTATATCTGGTGACTGGGATGAAAGGAGAGAGAGAGTTTAGGCCTGGCTGGCATGACACCGCAACACGAACACAGCACGAAACATGCGCAGTAAAAAGGCCTTTGTTGGGTGACCAGGGATCAAACCAGCCGCTGATAACACGAGACGGGGAGTCTGCCACTGACCTGAATACGGCCCTGGTCCATGTTCTTTGTATGAAATCAAAAAGGAAGGATGACGTGGTGTGTGAGGAGTCTAGCAGTTCTGTGACACAACGTTCTATAGTTCTGCAAATTCTTATTTTTCAGGAAACTTTTAAGAAAGAGGGAAGAAGGCATAGACCAAAAAAAAAAAACACATAGCAAACAAAAAGTCCAACAAGAAACAAAAAATAAAGCAAAAGAAATGTTCCAGTTCCAATAAACAAAAACAGTGGTTGACAAACAAGACTAGGGAATAAGCATGGAAGCCATTTTCAGAGATCCAGGCTGTGACACATAGCCGACATGAACGAATGAATTTAGTGAATTTTTTCAGTACACTGCCTCCCTACAGAGTTAAAGAAAAAGAAGGCACTGAGCATTAACTTTTTCTTTTCTATAGAACTGTCTTATTTCTATATAGATTTTGGGGTGGTTTTTTTTTAGCTTGATTATCACAAGCAAAACATCTTTTGCACGCCATACGTATTTCATACCAGTAAAACTGAAACTATTGCCTACGACATAAAATTTTAATGTTAAGTGTATTTCAGAATTTATTGAATTAAGATATTTCAGGTACTTAAATATTATCGCTGCAACTGTTGCTTATAATTATCGTAAATGTTGTTGCCTCTGCGACTGCTGCTGCCAGTGCTGCTACTAGTACTGCTGCTGCTGCTGCTGCTGCTGCTGCTGCTGCTGCTGCTGCTGCTGCTGCTGCTGCTGCTGCTGCTACTACTACTACACGACTTGTACTATTCTGCTGCTGTTGTTACTACTACTGCTTTACTGCTGCTACTATTACTACTGTACAACAACCCCTATTACTAAAACGAGTATTACTACCACTAGTACTATTGGCACTACTTCAACAACTACTACCATTACTACCACTAGTACTATTACAACAACAACAGTAATTACTTCTACTCCTACTACTATTACTAGGGGCCTACTACTACACCTCCTCCTCCTCACTACTACTACTACTAGGGTCCTACTCCTCCTCCTCCTCCTACTACTACTACTTCTACTACTACTACTTCTACTACCAGGGGCCTACTACTACTACTCCTACTCCTACTACTACCACTACTTCTACTAGGGTCCTACTCCTACTACTTCTACTACTACTACTACTACTACTACTACTACTACTACTTCCCTTCTACTACTACTTCTAATACTAATACTTCTACTATTGCCCACAGTTCGTGCCCTCAGTTGATTCAACTGCTGGTGCTGTTAATGTCATTATTTACTGCAGCAACCTCGATAAACTGCTGCCACCACCATTACTACCACGACGGCAATCAGACAAGGTTACCTAAGGTGACTTAGACGTTAAGTTATCGTAACAACAAAAAATGTGTGTAGTGTCATTGGAATCTGCGTTTAAAATATCACCTTGTAGCCACTAACCACCACCATCCCTAACAACAAACACCAAGACCACCACCAACAACAAAACTTTGGAATACAATCTGATCAGAATGGACGATTGGGAGAAAATTAATGACTGACTGACTGACTGGACATAAACAAGACGGTATATAATCATTATTCACGTAGAGGACGCGTAGTTGATTTGCTGATATAATGAATCAAGGGAGGAGGCTGAAAGCATGAGGGCCATAAAGTCACAATGGCCTGTGTGGTTGCTGGGCTTGTGACAGCGCTGTGATGGGCTCTCCAGCTGTGAGTCCTAGTCTGACCTGACAGCTGATACTGCTAGCACTACTGATTGATACTGAGGAGCGTGGAGGCGACACGGTCACCGTTTGGTCCTCGTCTCTTCAATGGTGAAAGCTAGATGTTGATGCTAGATGCGCTTGTTAATGATCATTCATATACAAGCAGCAAATATGGAAATGAAAACATGAATATCTGTTGACGAATTTTCATAAAACAAAAGTTGGCCGTTCGCTCGTTGGAGTTCCACAAAAAGCGCTGGAAAGTAGCGTGTCTTAAAATACGCGTGCGTGCATGCGCGCGCGCGTGTGTGTGTGTGTGAGTATGTGTGTGTTTTTGTGTGTGTGTGAGCGCGCGCACGCGCGTTATATATGCCGGAATGCATGTGTGCTGTGTGCACTCTCGCCTGGTTGTTCCACGTGAGAAGAAATGACGATCTGGATGGTTAGAAATGGGCACAATCATAACCACCCACACCATAGCCCTAACAAAGAATTGCTGACAAACTGCTGCTCTAGGAAGCTGATATATCATTTACAGAAGCACAAGACCTGTCGGGAGATTTTGTTCGCCAAGCGCCTTCTCGTTTTGGGATGTTTTAACCAATATGAAATGTAGCTTTTTGTGTCTTTTGAGATTTTGATGCGTATCAATGTGCCTGTCAGTATTGCAATTGCCCTTCATGGGATGATTAAAGTGTTTTTGACTTGACTTGACTTCTCGTCGGTGAAAGCACCTTGTTACCAGCAGAAGCAGCAGTAGAAATAGTCGTCGTCGTCGTAGTCGTAGTAGTAGTAGTAGTAGTAGTAGTAGTAGTAGCAGTAGCAGCAGCAGCAGCAGCAGCAGCAGCAGTGTGTCTGTTGCTGTTCGTGGCTTTGTTGTCAGTTGTTTTTGTCCTTATCTCACCACTTGTGACGGGTTTTTTTTGCGTTTACAACCGGTTTTTTTGCCCACCATTAAGGTAGCCGCATTCCGACTTCATCATCATCATCAATGCCTTTGTGCCTTATTGGCACGTAGGGCAGCAACAAATGTTCTCCACTCCTGGGCCAGCTTCCGAATGGTTCCCCAGGTATGTTGGAAGGTCTTCAGCTCTGTTTCGACAGTCCGACGCCAAGTGTTCTTGGGTCGTCCTCGTTTGCGTTTTCCCTCTGGTGTCCAGTGGAGGGCTGTTCGGGCGATGTTTCCCTGTTCCCGACGGCAGATATACCCTATCCATTCCCATCGCCTATGCATGATGATGTTGTCCATGCTTTCTTGGTTGCAACAGGCAAAAAGTTCTTGGTTGGAGATGGTCTCAGGCCAGAAGATGCGCAAGATTCTTCTGAGATTCTTCGTGTGGAATGTGGATAGTTTGTCGAGGTCACTCTCAGTCATCCTCCAGCACTCCGAGCCGTACAAAAGGGTGGAAAGTACACAGCTCTGGTATAGTCTTAGTTTGGTCCGACTTCGGAGATACTTTAAAGTACAAAAAAGGGAAAGAGAAAAGACGCCTATTTTAGCGCGGATCTTTTTTCTTTAAAAAAAAGAGATTTTTTTCTCTCTCTTTTTTTTTGTTCACCCCGGAAACGGCACTGACAGCTGTATCGGGCAATCGGAACCCAGAGTAACATATCGCCGGAACAATGTCGCGCTGCCGCGACAACGTGTAATCAGAGTTGTCATACTATCTGTTAGCCACTGTGTCAGTCACACACACACACACACACACCACACAAACACACACAGCACCACCCAAGCACGCACTACACGTACGCAAGCACGCACGCGAACATTCACAGACACTCACACGCACACACGCATGCGCACATTCACAGACACTCGCACGCACACATACACGCGCGCGCACGCGCGCACAGTCTCATACACAGAGAGTCTCTCACACAGACACATACAGACACACGCGCGCGCGCACACACACACAAACACACACGCGCGCGCACACACACACACACACGCGCGCACCACACTACACACATACACCCGCGCGCACACACACACACTACACATGCGCGCGCACACACGCGAACACACACGCACCACACTACACACGCACCACACATACACCACACAAACACACCACACATACCACCACACAAACACACATACATCTCCACACACACACACATCTCTACACACACACACACACACATACACACACAACACACACACAGTCTCTCACACACACACTTACACACACACACAACACACACACACACAGCACACACCAGTTTCTCACACCCACGCGCGCACACAACACACACAGTCTATCATACACACACACACACACACACACACACACACGCACAGGATGTCAAGACAAGAAGATGAGAGGCCTCCGCCCCTTTGTCGCAGAAGTAGACTGATGGTGCGGGTGGGGAGAGGGGAGATAGATAGACAAGTAAAGGGTGAACTGCGCGCGGCCCCCATACCTACTACATACCCGTCCTGCAGACGTATCATTACGGGTAGTTACAGGTCTATTCCGGATGTTCTGCACTGATTCCATTGTTGTCGAGATGTTTTAAAAAGTCTGCCGTACCTACCGTAAGATGACTTGGCAAAAAATGAGATA
>CM054135.1:37389148-37504148 GCA_028751875.1 Rapana venosa | reverse complement strand
ATGCTCCATAAACCTGGCACTTTATGAACTGAACGCCACTGTTGCTACATGCTGACAGCTTGGTCACGTGTTGTGTGTGTCTGTGTGTGTGCGTGCGTGTGTGTGTCTGTGTGTGCGCGCGCGCGCGTGTGTGTGTGTCTGTGTGTGTGTGTGTGTGTGCGCGTGTGTGCGCGTGTGTATATGTGTGGATGCGATGGGGATGTCTGTCTGTCTGATCCCCTCCCCCCCTTACTGTCTGTCCTGTCTATCTGTGCCTTTTGTATTCGTATGTGTGTGTCATGCAAAGAGAAAGTTTATGACTAATACATTTTTTTTCCACAAGAAAGGTTGGAGTGTATACAATGTTGCATGGATACGAAGTAACCTTCACACACGGTCACTGACTAAGAGTAAATCCACAACGCGCATTCAGTCACGTAACTTGCAGCCCAGTCAGCCGCACATCGGCAGTCATGTAGCCTGTTGCCCAATCAATCAACCACATCATCAGAGTCGCACAGCCCAATCAGTCAACCACGTACCAGGGAATCACACAGCCCAATCAACCACATAATTTATCAAGAGTCACATAGCTTATAGCCCAATCAATCAACTGCATAATTTTATCAGGAGTCACATAGCCTATAGCCCAATCAATCAACCACATAATTTGCCAGGGAGTCGCATAGCCCAATCAGTCAACCACATAGTTATCAGGGAGTCACATAGCCCAATCAGTCAACCACATTTCAAAGTCATATAGCCCAATCGGTCTACCACATATCAGGGAGTCGTATAGTCCAATCAGTCAACCATATATCACAGTCACATATCATAGTCAACCCCATATGATGGAGTCACATAACTAATCACTCAACTGTCATAGGGAGTCACATAGCCCAATCGGTCAACCACATATCAGGGAGTCACATAGCCCATAATTATCCCAATCAGTCAACCACATATCAAGAGTCACATAGCCCAATCAGTCAACCACATAATTATCAGAGTCACATATCCCAATCAGTCAGCCACATAGCCTAATCAGTCAACCACATATCAATCACATAGCCCAATCAGTCAACCACATATCAATCACATAGCCCAATCAGTCAACCACATATCAAGAGTTACATAGCCCAATCAGTCAACCACATAATTATCAGTCACATAGCCCAATCAGTCAACCACATATCACAGTCACATATAGTCAACCACATATGATGGAGTCACATAAACCAATCAGTCAAATACATATCAGGAAGTCACATAGCCCAATCAGTCAACCACATATCAGAGTCACATAGCCCAATCAGTCAACCACATATCAGAGTCACATAGCCCAATCAGTCAACCTCATATCAGAGTCACATAGCCCAATCAGTCAACCACAGATCAGAGTCACATAGCCCAATCAGTCAACCACAGATCAGAGTCACATAGCCCAATCAGTCAACCTCATATCAGAGTCACATAGCCCAATCAGTCAACCACAGATCAGAGTCACATAGCCCATCATCAACCTCATATCAGATCACATAGCCCAATCAGTCAACCACATATCAGAGTCACATAGCCCAATCAGTCAACCACATATCAGAGTCACATAGCCCAATCAGTCAACCACATATCAGGGAGTGACATGGCCCAATCAGTCAACCACATATCAGAGCCACACAACCCAATCAGTCAACCACATATCAGGGAGTGACATGGCCCAATCAGTCAACCACATATCAGGGAGTCACTTAGCCCAGTCAACCACATATCAGGGAGACACATAGCCCATAACCCATATAGAATCAGTAACAGGAAAAAACAACAATAAACCACGCATCAGAGCGTCTCGTAGTCAGAAGATAAAAAAATGAATTTTCAACAGTAGTAAACACACTCATCACAGCATAAATTATGTAACAGAAAACTTGAAACTGTAGACATGCTACATGGCACAGTGAAAATGATTATTAAAATCGAAATAGCAAGAAGATAGTGGCGTATAATAATAATAATAATAATAATGTATGGAATTTATATAGCGCTGAATCTTGTAAAGCAACAAATCAAAGCGCTCAGATTTGAATTCGGGCTGCTCTCCCCGGGGAGAGCGGGAGAACGCGTCGCCACTTAGCGCTGCGCCACCCTTTCACCCTTTTTTTTTTTTTTTTTTTTTTTTTTCTGCAGCTGTATTTGTTTCCCTATCAGAGTGGCTTTTTTCTAAGAATTTTGCCAGGGACAACTCTCTTGTTTCCGTGGGTTTTTTTACGTGCGCTAAATAATTACGTGTAACACACGGGACCTCGGTTTATCGTCTCATCCGAAAGACTAGCGCCCAGACCACCACTCATGGTCTAATGGATGGGGGAAAAATTTCCGGTCCAAACGGGGTACGAACCGCCGCACACTTCAGACCCGGACTTTTCGCTTTCTAGACAGGCGCGTTACCTCTAGACCACCGATCCATATAGTATAGTACATACGGCGATTACGTCTGTTAGACACAGAATCTGGGAGTTAAGACAACTATATAGCAGACATGTGGGAATTATCATCATCATCATCATCATCGATACATCACCACTGCCACGACCACCATCATCGTCTTCGTTGTTATCACCATCATTGTTATTTATCGATGTATCATCATCACCACCACCATCATCATTGTTATCTATTTTCTGTTTTCAGTTGATTTTTATATTTGTCCTTATCTCATTCTTCTTCTTTCTTTATTATCTCCTCCTCCTCCTCCCCATCCTTTTTTCTTCATCGTTTTCTTCTTTTTCATTATCATTATCATCATCATCATCGTCGTCGTCGCCGCTGTCGTCGTTTTCTTCTTCTTCTTCATCTTCTTCCTTTTTGTACCTCGTCTTTGTATAGTCTTCCTCTTGTTGTAATTGTTGTTCTGGTAGAAGTTGTTCTTCTTGTCGTTATCATCAGTGCCAGTGTCGTCATCATCATCATTATCATCATCGACGTCATCATCTTCATCATCATCAGCAACCTCTTCCTCCTTCTCTTTCTCGTCCTCCTCCTTCTCCTCCTTGTTCTCCTCCTTCTCCTCCTTGTTCTCCTCCTTCTCCTCCTTGTCCTCCTCCTCCTCCTCTTCCCTACTTCTCTTTTCTTCTTCTTCGCTTCTCTCCTCCTCCTCTTCTTCTCCCCTTCCTCCTCCTTCTTCTTCTTCTTCTTCTCTCCTCTTCTTCTTCTTCCTCTTTCCTCCTCCTTCTCCTCCTCCTTCTTCCTCCTCCTCTCCTCCTCCTCTTCCTCCTCCCTCCTCTCCTTCCTCCTCCTCTTCCCTTCTCTCCTCTTCCTCCTCCTTCTTCTCCTTCCTTTCCTTCTCTCTCTCCTCCTCTCCTTCCTTCTTCCTCTCTCTTCTTCTTCTTTCTCCTCCTCCTCCTCTTCCATTTTGTAAGCTTCCCATTCAAACGAGTTCATTCATACTGAAGTAGTGTAGTAGGACTAGTGCGGGCGCTCGCTCACCAGCTAGACTTGAAGGACATGAAGAGTTGAACAGTTCGCCCTTTGTGTCGCACCTATCCAAAACTCGCTTGACATCTACACTTTGAATAAGGGTGATTGGGTTTGTAACGCCGCTGTACCTGACTTTCATAGTCTTCAAGAACACTTCCCCTTGACGACTTTTTTTTTTTCTTCAAAACTTGTCGCGTAAATGTCTTACCTACCGAAGAATATATCACGTTGATGTGGGGGTAAAAGTGAGAAAAGAAAAGGGGGGGGGGGGGGGGGGGGGGGGGGTAGAAAACATGAGCTTTGTCTGTGTCTCTTTCTCTGTCTCTCTCTCTCTGTCTAGCTCTCTTTGTTTGGCCTGCCCGCCTGCCTTTCTGTCTGTCTATCTGTCTGTCTTCTCTCTCTCTCTCTCCTCTCTCTCTCTCTCTCTCTCTCTCTCTCTCTCTCTCTCTCTCTCTCTCTTATCAGTACCGATTCCACTCTCCCCAAAAGTCTTTCGGATGAGACTATAAACCGAGGTCCCGTGTGCGAACACACGCAGAACATCTTGCGCACACGTTAAAACCCGTTCCGCTTTTCGCTTTTCGGAAGAGTAGGCCATCGTGTGCCGGTGGGAACAGATGACAAAATTTACAAAACTGCATACACACGGGGGCTTGATGGGAAAAAAAGCACATGAGTGCTTATTCCATTATCCTTGAAATAAAAGAATAAATAAAATAAGATAAATAAAATTAAAAATATATTTTATTCACAAAGATAAACAAACAGAAATACAGAAAGCAGGCAGACAGGGAGGGGGATGGATAGATGGAAAAAATGGATGGATAGACGAATAAGTAGCTAGGTAGCTAGCAAGGTAGCGGAATAGATAGATAGATAGATAGATAGATAGATAGATAGATAGATAGATATGATAGATTGATAGATCGAGACATACACACAGACAGACACACGGCTAGGCACACAGACATGTAGACAGACAGATATTCAAAGAAACATACAGACAGCAAAGTTCTAGACATAGTGATAACAACGCGCCAACGAGTTTCCGTGTGTGCGCATGAACCTTTGCAAAAGCGTTCAACACACACGCATACGCGAGAATGCGTGTAGATATAATGAAAACTTAGCTTACAAAAGAATACTCATGCATGAAACAAAGCCAGTGTAGCTGCAAGCAGACAAAGACCGTTAAAAGACAGTGAGGCGTCAGCTGATGTCAGAAAAATGATTCACTCACAATGCGTCATCATGACATCATAAATCTCTTTTCGTCCACTAAGAAGCAGCGGGCTGGGGTTAGTTGGTTGGTTGGCTGCTTGGTGGGTGGGTAGGTGAGTGGGTGGGTGAGTGAGATTTGGGGAGTCATTGTTCCAGCTTTGTTCTTTCACTCCTCGCGTCTTCCTCGGAGATAGATGAATGTAGTGAGCAATAATGAGAAGGACAGCCATCCACGCCATGACGAAGACTTTCAGCAGCAATGTTGAGGATGAGGAGAAGGACTTGCTGTTATTGGCCCAAAGTGAATCGTCAGGTGATGCAGTTGGCCAGAGTAAAGCGCTGTCTAGAAAACTACAGGTCTCAAGGTTTAATCCTGTCTAGTTTAAATGAAAGTTAAGGGGCAGGATAGCCTAGTGGTTAGAGCGTTGTGTTCGCGATTTGACTGCCCCGGGTTCGAGCCACCACCGAGATACCCGTTCAGGGGGATTGTTCTTCTGGAGCTAGCTTCATTCAGTATCGACTCCACTCCCCTACACCACAGTATTATGGTACAATACAACATGCTCCACTCTGCTGCACTCAAATAAAATACAGTATACAATACAACGCAAGGAAGCAAAACTTCAAACAACACATACACATATACTCACGCACGCACGCACTCTTTCTTCTCTCTCTCTCTCTCTCTCTCTCTCTCTCTCTCTCTCTCTCTCTCTCTCTCTCTTGTGTGTCTCTCTTTCACACACACACATGCACACATACACATGCCACCACACACACACACACATTTCACAGATAGCTATACTCAGAAAGAGGATGAGAGATAAAGAAAAAGAGAGAGTTAGGGACAAACCCACCGACACACACACATACACACACACACAAGAGAGACAGAAACTATAGAAAGCGAGCGTGCTGTAAAATCACTCATGTGAAAGTTTACAGGCCTCAGAGATTTTTTTTGAAAATAAAAATAAAAGAAAAATGGAAGGGAATCTCGAAAGAGTTTGACAAAACTGGAGAGGAGGGTGAGCTGCCCTCCCCCGAGCCATAAATCAGAACCCTCGCTAACACCTCGGTATTTATGACAACCTCTTGGCATCCCAAGTCGCCCCGTTGCTTCCTTCAAAAAAACGGTATACATAAGTACTTTACTCATCCTCCTACTCTCCCACTTCTACGTACGGAATTTTATTGAAAAGCTGATCTGATATTTTTTTTTTTTAGAAAGAAAGAAAGGGTGTGTGTGGTGGTTGAGGGTGGGGGTTAAGGGGGGAGGGGGTTGACAGATCCACATATGTACCTACACTTCTTCTTTCCGCTCCAAAATATATGTGTAGTCTGATTTTAAAAGACATGTGTTGAATTCACATACAAACGGACGGACAGACAGAGAGAGAGAGAGAGAGAGAGAGAGAGAGAGAGAGAGAGAGAGAGAGAGAGAGAGAGAGAGAGAGAGAGAGAGAGAGACGGACGGAGGTACAGACAAACAGACAGACAGACAGATCCAGGCATGCGTCAAATATTTCTTGAACACAATATAGCTTACTTGTTCATGGGAAAAGAAAAAGGTGTTGTGTTGGGGAAAAAAAGGATGTATCACAGAAACGATTATGATAACGAAAAGGAACAAGTAAAATACAACAAAATAAGGGTGGGGGTGGAGAGAGAGAGAGAGAGAGAGAATTAGGACTGTTTGCTTACAATCCATGGTGCCTATGTTCTGAGGAATGTCTACCTTCTGATGCATTAGTTATATTCTGGGAGAGCTTTTGAGACGAGTCGTTAACAGATTTTTTTCAAGCTTAGATGGGGGCGGGCTGTGTGCTGGAAGCAGCAATGACAGCTTTTGACCAAGTCGTTAACAGCCTTTGGAGAGAGGGGCTTCATATTAGAAGCAAAGGTATGCTCACCAAAGCCAGCCTGTTTGCCCTCCGGGTGAGGTATAGAGGTCATGTTTTCTATCTATCAAGTGTTCGTGTTCCAGCTCTGTAATCTTACGCATTTTGGAAATTTGGGACTCGTGGTTTGAAACGATAGCATTCTATTATTGGAAGTTTTCTCCGTACGAACATTTCTGTATATGTGTGTGTTTGCAAATGCTTTTGATCTTGTTTAAAAAAAAGTTCCTCGTATTACTAAAATCGTTTTTGCCAAGCATAATTATTGCAGCTTCAGAGCTTTTCAGAATGTGCATGTAAATTGAAATGCATTAAAACAAAGAAACCAACCCACCACACACAAAAATCAAGTAACACATACAGGGTGGGGGTGGAGAGACAGACAGACAGACAGAAACCCAAAACAAATGGTGGGGCTGCTCTTGTGACGTCGTGATGTCCCGGGGAGAGCTGCTCGAATGTCAGGCAGAGAAATCTGCTGCGACTTTTAAGTGTTATACAAATACAATTTATTCTGATGCCGTTTCTTTCATGTGCAAAATTCACGCTTTGTGAGACATTCATAGCCTTCATCGTACATCCACATCAGTTCTCATTGTGTACACAGGGAATGACGACGTTCATTATTGCTTCTGCTCTTATCACGCAGTTCAAAACCTGAAAGTTCGTAGTTTTGCCCAGCTATCTGACACAAAACTAATCGAAAAGAAACTTTTTTTAAACTTGCAAAGTAAAAGTTTACTTGATTGGACTCAAAATGTATGTGCGCAGACTAATCGATCAAATGAAAAACAGTGTTCCCAAAGGACAGTCCAGTTAAATGATAATCGCAAAAAAAATCATACATCTTCTTTTGATATGAACACAGATACCATGCTTTGAAAATCTGCCGTTCAGAAATGTTAAAAACCAGTTTTTAAAGGCAAGTCAAAGAGACAAAAAACAACTGAATGGAACGCTGGACATAGGCAGAATATCTGCGTGCCACGAATTTGCTGTTACAGCATTTACGGTCATTTCTGACTGATTTGAAACTAACGCTTCGCGGTCAACTTGGGACCTTTTTCCATTAATATCTGTAATATCATCGTATACTTTTTTTTTAACTGGCCCAAGTGGGAAAAGCTTTGTCAATGATCTATGCAAGCAAAAGAGTTGACCCCCGAGTTGAAATGGTGTCATCTTTTAAATTCAGTATTACATCGAGATTGTCCTCATCCATGACAAGTTTGTAACCTAGCACCCTGCACTCTCCCTCCTTTAAAGGAGCACTAGTCCTCTGAAGCTGGAGTATGACTGCCAGGATGGCGGGCTAGGTACTTGAGGTTTTGGAGAACAGCCATACCCACAAACTGCAGATCCAGTGTATAATTTCAGTTCCACAGTGATGCTAGGACGTGGTGGGTGAGACAGGGTGCATATTTCGGGTACTTCCCAGGAAAGTAAGCTGTTGAACGCTGAACAACTACTTTTTGAGGAGGTGGGGGGAGACCATATGAGATACTTAAATACCAGACCCTAAAGAAAGTATATCCCAGGTACTGATTCCGGGGGAAATGTATACAGGTCTGCCAAGCCAGGTGTGTGTCATCTTCAGCTTTTGTCGTAAGATTGCAAGGGGTTGTGGTGAAAGTCAGTAATACAATGGATCACACAGTGAGTCTAAAAGTGGTGACTGGAAAAAATAGTAAGGAGAGACTCCAGTAGATTAAGCGTGGGTTTTGAAATGAATGTACCACTAATTGTTTGGTTGCTTGGCTGTTTAGGTGTGACATTTTTTTTTTTTTTTGCAGAAAATCTCTCCCCCCCCCCTCTCTCTCTCCTCTTCTCCCCCCCCCCCCCCTCCTCTCTCTCTCTCTCTCTCTCATCTCGTCTCTCTCTCTCTGTGTAATAAATCATGACAAGGAAGATAAACAATATGATACTTACAAAAGCACTATTTCAATATCATTATACTATTAGCTACAGTGCTCGACCTCATTACCAATGGCCAGGATAAAAGTTCTTGCATCATCGCATTAAATATATCAAATTGCTTTCATTAAAAAAATTAACACACACACTAAATCTGATAAAATAAACCTGTCTTTAACACACAAAAAATATACGACGAAACTTCTCATCCTGAATGGGGGGAAAAAATGCAGAAAAGAAGAAAAGAATCTACATTCTCCCACATTGCATACTTTATACAATAACCCTCTTCTCTTTTCTTCAAAGCACACATAATTCAACAGATGCGGGTTTCTCTTTTTTTTTTTACACACATACTCAACAAAACCCTCTCTCTCTCTTTACCCATAGGACCCACAATTTTTTTAAATAATTTTCCCGATTCAGCGAGGCAGAAAGTTGTTGCTGGTGTTTATGACTGGAAGAGAAGTGTTTTGAAAGACGATTTGCCCTGTGTGTGTGTGTGTGTGTGTGGTGTTGATGTATGTATGTGTGTGTGTGGGGGGGGGGGGGATGGGAGTTGGGAGCCATTTAAATGTTAACCACGTTTGTCGTGCTCGCATAGGGCCGCTGAAAACAGGGGCACAAAAGGAAAGGCAAGCGGGGAATCAGTGAAGGGAAAATGGCCCGGCTTGCTGTGCGTTATGGGGCACAAGGGAGGATAGGGAGGAGGAGGAGGAGGAGGCTACTACGCTTAGTAGTAGTAGTGATAGTAGTAGTAGTAGGGGCTGGTGTCGCTACTCGGGCATGTAGGTAACAAGTTGGTTGGACTTGGATGGGGCTAGTAGGTTTTTTTTGTTTGTGTGTGTCTGTGTGTGATGTGTGTGTGTGTGGTGGGGGTGGAGGGGTGTATGAGGGGGGGGGAGGGGTTGTTGTGTATGTGTGTGTGGGGGGGGGGGTGGGAGGAGGCAAGTGTGAGTGGGAAGGGTGTAGGTGTGTGTGTTGTCTGTTTGTATGTCTGTCTCTCTGTCTCTTTATTTGTCTGTGTATATACCTGCGTGCCTCTGCAGCTGTGTATGAAATTTTTTAAAAAAATCTTCCCAGACACATGAAGGCTGTCTACTGGTACAAATAGATTAGATACTCTTCAAAGAGAACATATGGATGTGTGTGTGTGTGTATGCGCTCGCGCGTGTGTGGTGTGTATGCGTATGTGTGTGTGTGTTTGCGCGTGCGTGCGCGCACTCATGTGTGTATGTGTACGTGCCCGCATACTTGCGCGCGTGTATCTCATTAAATCTCTCACCATCTCTTTCTATGCCCCAAAACCTGGCAGCCTGTGTTTTAGTCTCCCATTCACAGAAGAAAATCTTACCTAAGTGACTAGGCAGAGTTGATTAATACCTATACACCCCCCAACAAAAAAACAACAACCAACACACACACAAAGCACACACACACACACACACACACACACAAATAACCAGCGTACTCAAGTTGTCGTCATCTAGTCATTACATTTTCTTCTTTAGACCAGTTAGATTTCCTCCGTTGATTGAAAAAAGATAGTGCTTTGCTGTTTTCCCAGGCCTTCACATTTTGATTTCAGAGAGAGAGAGAGAGTGACGAAACAAAACACTGCGCAACAAAGAAAAGGAAAGGCGAAGAGAACAAGCTCAAACTAGATTTTTCGCTATTGTGATACATAAGTGTTGCTGTAACGCTAATTTGAGTGAGAGAGAGAGAGAAGTAGACGACAAGAAGTACATGGTAAGATAGAGAGAGAGAGAGAAGAGAGAGAAGACGAGTAGAGGAGAGAAACCGAACTCGAATGATTATTCACAAAAAGGCCATTGGCCCATACATGAAGGGGGTTGCCGAACTGCTGAGTATTTTGGTGGGGGTAAAAGCAATAGTAACGACAAAATGTTACTGTATAACAAAAAGTCAGCTATAAAAATATGACTTAGGATAACAATGTCTGTCTTATTCTGAAAGCTTTACGCACATATAAAGTGAGGCTGTGCACAACAAGAGAGAGACAGAGATACAGACAGGCAGGCAGGTAGGCAGACAGACACACACCCATAGAGATACTTTTTGCTTACATGTCTATCTGTGTGCTATAACTCTTTGAGCTAGACAGAGACAGATAGATAGACAAAGCCCGGCAACACACAACCTCACACTCCATCAAGTGGATGTACTTCTGCTCTGGATTATACACATTTTTTGTTATCCATTAAAAGAAAGCAGTGACAACACGAACTAAACAGCGTGGCACCCGGGGGAAAGAACATCCAAGTTATGGCTTTATTTTTTTTAGTCCTATCCTTTTGAGTTTCACCCCCCTTGGTTTTTAACCCAGCAGGTACTAGTAGGTAATAGGCAGTATTATAGTGAGTGTGTGTTGTGTGTGTGTGTGTGTGTGTGTGTGTGTGTGTGTGTGTGTGTGTTGTGTGTGTTGTGTGTTGTGTGTGTGTGTGTGTGTGTCGGGTGTAGTGTGTGTGTGTGTGTGTGTGTGTGTGTGCCGCATGTGTGTGTGTGTGTGTGTGTGTCAATCCTTGATGTGAGTGTAGTGAATGCGTGGTGTGCACTGTGAGAAAATAGACGTGTGATTCATGTGCGTGTGGTGTGTCCCGCCAAAACTTAATCGACACAGTGAGGAAGGGGGATAGAACAAAACAAAAAGAGGAGATGGGGAGAGAGAGAGGAGACACAGACAACAGACAACGAAGAGGTGGGGGAGGAAGAGAAGACAAAGAGACACAGAGAGACAGACAGAGACAGCAACGAGAGAGAGAGACAGAGACAGAGAAAGAGAGAGAAGAGAGAGAGAGAGAGAGAGAAAGAGGAGGAGAAGAAAACCCAAAAAACGAGAAGAGAGCAGAGACAACAGATAGAGAGAACGAGAGAAGAGAGAGAAGGAGAGAGAGACAGAAACCAGACCAGAAAAAGACACAGAGAGAAAGAGACAGACAGACGAGAGAGAGAGAGGGTGAGGAGAGGGGGAGGAGAAGAACGACCACCACCCCAAATTGAGAAGGCCAGAGAAGCACAGACCAGAGAGAGGTGAGAAGTATCAGGGGACTAGGTGGAGCCCCCTTGAAGTTCCGGACAGCACCCCCAGTCACCACCCGAGTCAGCCTAACCCCCGACCCCACCCCCCCCCCCCCCCACCCCCCACACCCAACCACCACACACCACCATCCTCTTATTCACTTCTCTGCATCCCCCCACCCCCCTTCCAATCTACCGTCATTCTCCACATAGCTGCCTAGAAAGCTTCCATACCGGATTAAGCACCCGCAAAAAAAAAAAAACGAAAGAAAGAAAATGTGTTAGAATCTGTTCCATACCCCGTAGCTTGACAGGCATCCAAGTCACCTCACCTCTACCTCCCCCTCCCCCTCCTCAGCTGCTCCCCCCCCCCCCCCCCCCACACACCACACACACACCACACACACACACACCTCTCTCTCTCTCTCTCTCTCTCTCCACACACCTTTTTTTCCTTTTCTTCTTTTTTTCGCTTTTCAATCCCTTTTTCCTGCCCCCTCCCCCCCCCCCCCCCCCCCATCTCTTTTCAACACCCAGCTTTTTTTTTTTCCTTTTTTGGGGGGGTTATCTTTTCTTCTGAGTCTAGACTAGTTTCGCTACCGTTGGTTTGCACCCGCCCCTCCTAAAAAAAACCAACCCACCAAACCAACCCAACCTCTTGAGGTCCTGAATTGATCCCATTGGCGATCTCATAATTAGACATTATTGGAAGCAAATGACTGTATTAGGTTTCTGGGGGTGGGTGGGAGCAGAGGAGCCCCTCGACAAGGCTCCAACACAGCAGCCAGCTTTTCTCTCAGGCGGGGGATGGGGGGTGAGAGGGTCGCAGGGGGGCATGGGAGGAGATCGAGTGAAGAAGGAAGGAAGGAAGGGAGGGAGGGAGGGTCGTAGTAGTCGTTGTCGTCGTGGTCGTTGTGGGTGCTAAGTCCCTTACCCTCCCCATTCAGCAGTCGGCGGGGGCCATTTCTACAAGGTGGCAGGGAGAGTTGTGAATGGCGGGGGAGTGAATCGGGTGCTCAGTATCAAATCAACCGCGATTGAGAGCTCTTTGCCCCTCAACGAGAGGGATTGTGTCTGCTTTTCAACCTCCAACTTGTAAAACCGAGAAGAGAGAGAGAAGAGAGAGAGGGGGGGGGGGGAGGAGGGGAAAGGGAAGAGGGAGAGGGGGAGGAGAAGGGGGAGGGGGGGGGGGAGTGGGAGAGGGGGAGAGGAGGGAGACAGCATTCGTGATGAAAAGCTGGGTGTTTTTATTTCTTTCTTTGTCTCTCTCTCTACTCTACTCTTCCCCTCCCTCTTTTTTTTTTGGAAGGGGTGAGAGAAAGAGTTCGATGAATGAGAGAAGAACTTGTAGTTATTTACAACATTTAATTAATGTTTTATGAGTTTATTTCATTCCCGTGTACCCGTTCACACGCGCGCGCGCGCGCGCACACGCACGCACACACGCACGCACGCACACACGCGCACGCCACATACACACACGCACTTACGCACACACATACACAAACACACCGACCGACTGACTGATTGACTGACTGACTGATGGAAAGAAACACACATACACACACGCACGGGCGCGCGCGCATGCATGCATACGTGCATGTAGGTATACATGAATCACACACATAGTTACAGGTATATAAGCACACAAACACACAGACTCACGCATGCACACGCACATATACACCCCCGCACCCCCACCCCCCACCATCACACACACATAGGTGCTCATGAATAAAACACACAACTACACACACATACGCACGCACACACGCGCGCGCATTGATGGTATGTAAGTAACGCGCACGTTTGAAATACGAGAAGTCAGGGGTTCTATCCCCGTTTGAATCCGATTTTTTTTCCAACATTCACTAGACCTCGTGGGATGAACCGGTTAACTGAGGTCCCGTGTGTAACACATTTAGCGCAGGCAAAAGAACCCGCGACATGACAGCTTTTTTAGACAAAACTGCTTTGTTCATTACTTATTTTTAAAAGTACAATCCTATGGAGAAGAAAATACGCATACATAACATACAGGCCCGGGTATTTTATTCCCAAGAGTTACCATCAACGCCGACTCCACTCCCCTTCGGTTGCGACTATAAACCGAGGTCCCGTGTGGAAACAAACACTCGCAGAACATCTTGCGCACATGTTAAACCCTGTTCCGCCTTTTCTTTCTTTTATACCGAGGATAATGGAATAAGCACTCGTGTGCTTTTTTACATCCAGCCTTTCGGAAGAGTAGGCCCTTTGTGGCGGTGGGAACGGGTTACAAACTTGACAAGACCGTATGTATGTACATGGGGAATGGATGTAAAGAAAAAAAAGCACATGAATGCTGATTCCATAATCCTCGAAATATATTTTTTTTAAACAATAAGTAAATAAATGAATAAATAAACAAATCGGTCAAAATCGGTTGTGTTGCTGTTGGGGCGTCGCAATCTCTACGAGGAAAGCAGCCTGAACTTTTCGCAGAAAAATCTGCCTTGAATGGAAAAAATAGTAGTATATACCTACAACAACACCAAAGAAACCCCTTATTTTTGCCTTTCAGGATCGCTTGGCCACTGTATTCAGTGTATATATACAATGTACATAAGAAACCCTGGCCGTAACACAGACACCTCATAGGTACCGTCACACCAGGCCCGGGGTTTACGGGCACCAGCAGGGTAGACAGGTATGGGGTACAGCCTGTCAGCAAAGCAGCAGGGGGTATGAGAACCGTGGGTCTATGGGGTCGGTGTCAAAAGAGCAAAGTTAGTGGGAAGGGAAGGGCCTGTGGGGAGGGAGGGGGTGGGAATTGAACAGGAGCAATAAGGACATATCTCTAAGGCAACAGCAAAGTGAGAGGCTGTATGACCAGTGGCTTTCTTTCCCATTCATGGAATTCCACTTTACAGCTTAGTCTTTAGTGATCGACTAGGACTCGCTGACTAGGAGGCTTGACTCGCACAGTCCTTATGTGCTGTAGCCCTGGGGGCTGGTTGGCCTTTGGAGAACATCTCCAACGCTGACTGTCCTTGTGCCCACTTGGCCGAGAGAGTGGGGATGTGCTGTGGGCAAGGCATCTGCACTATAATTAAATTTCTGCCCAATTTCCGAAACAGCAGCTGCCTCCTCTGCTGTTTTGGAGGTCATCGTCGACCACGACGGACAAACATACATATCTCTAAGGTCAGGAACTGTAAGATCAGAAAATGTCAGGATGGAGGCTATCATGACAGTGGTGTAAGGTAAAGGCCTGTATGGCCAGGGGCTGTAAGGTCAGGAGCTGTAAGGACGGAGGCTGTAGTGACAGTGATGTAAGAAAGGGGCTATAAAGACATATAAGGTCAGGAACTGTAAGGATGGAGGCCGTAATGACAGTGATGTAAGAAAGGGGCTATAAAGACACATCTGTAAGGTCAGGAGCTGTAAGGACAGGAGCTGTAAGGACAGGAGCTGTAAGGACAGGGGCTGTAAGGTCAGGGGCTGTAAGGTCAGGAACTTAAGGACAGGGGCTGTAGGGACAGGGGTTTTAAGGACAAGTGCTGTAGGATACGTGCTGTAAGGACAGGAGTTGTACGGACACAGGTTGCAAGGCCAAGGACTGTAAGGACAGGTGGTGTAAGAACAGATGCTACAAGGACAGGGGCAGTAAGAATATGGGCTGTAAGGATAAAGGCTGTAATGATAGGGGCTTTAAGGACAGGGGCTGTAAGAGTAGGGACTGGGAGGACAGGGGATGTAAGAGTAGGGGCTGTAAGCAAAGGAGCTGTAAGGACAGGGGCTGTGAGGACAGGTGGTTAAGAACAGGGGCTCTGAGGACAGTCGATGTAAGGACAGGAGCTGTAAGGACAGGGGCTGTAAGGACAGGGGCTGTGAGAACAGGGGCTGTGAGAACAGGGGCTGTAAGGACAGGGGCTGTAAGGACAGGGGCTGTAAGGATAGGGGCTGTAAGGATAGGGGGTGTAAGGATAGGGGGTGTAAGGATAGGGGCTGTAAGGATAGGTGCTGTAAAGATAGGGGCTTTAAGGACAGGGGCTGTAAGGACAGGGGCTGTAAGGATAGGGGGTGTAAGGATAGGGGCTGTAAGGACAGGGGCTGTCAAGACAGGGGCTGTAAGAACAGGGGCTGTAAGGGCAGGGGCTGTAAGGATAGGGGGTGTAAGGATAGGGGCTGTAAGAACAGGGGCTGTAAGGACAGGGGCTGTAAGGACAGGTGATATAAGGACAGGGGTTGCTAGGACAGGAGTTGTGCTGACACTGGTTGCAAGGCCAAGGACTGTAAGGACGGGTGGTGTAAGAACAGAATCGACAAGGACAGGGGCAGTGAGAATATGGGCTGTAAGGATAAAGACTGCAAAGACAGGGGCTGTCAGGACAGGAGCTCTGAGGACAGGCGATGTAAGGACAGGAGATGTAAGGACAGGGGCTGTAAAGACAGTTCTCTAAAGACAAGGGCTGTAAGGATAGGGGCTGTAAGAATAGGGGCTTTGGGGAGAGGGGCTTTAGGTATCGTGATTGTAAGGACAGGGGCTTAAGGTATCATGATTGTAAGGACAGGGGCTTAAGGTATCATGATTGTAAGGACAGGGGCTTTAGGTATCGTGATTATAAGGACAGGGGCTCTAAAGACAGGGGCTGTAAGGACAGATGCTGTAAGAACAGGGGCTAAAGGGCGCGCGCAAGTGACGGGGACAGTATTGAGGGAAAGGAAAGGAAGGAGGCATCTCTCCGCTCTCTGCGTCCAAAATGACCATTTCGAGGCGGAAACGGCAAATGAAGAAGGCGAAATTTAGAAACGGCGGGAGTAGGGGGTGGGATGGGATCAGTTTCAGATGCCATTTCCACGCCTTAACTTAGCCACAGGGGCTCACGATGAAAGATCAACGCCATCAGATCAAAAGCTATTTCTTTTATCATCAAGCTTATGGGGGAGGGGAACCCCTAAGGTATAGTTTTAATAGAAAAAAAACAAACCTCAACAAAAAAGAGAGAAAAAAATGACACCTCCCTTGCTTTAAAAAAGAAAGAGACAGGGAGAGAAGGGAGGGAGAGACAGACAGAAGACAGGCACGCAGACAGGCAGGCAGACGGACAGACAAGAAGGAGGGGAGGGGAAAAGAAGAAAAAGAACAAACGAACGAATATTTTTTTAGAGAGAAAAAAAGAATAAGCATAAGCAGGCTTGTTACACATCTCTCCTTTAAAAAAAAATTCCAGAAATAAATGAATAAGTAACTAAGGAGAGAAAAGAGAGAGAGAGAGAGAGAGAGAGAGAGAGAGAGAGAGAGAGAGAGAGAGAGAGAGAGAGAGAGAGAGAGAGAGAGAGAGACAAAGAAAGAAAGAGAGAGACACAGAAAGACAGAGACACACAGATACGCAGGGAGAAGAGAGAGAGGGAGAGAGAGAGAGACATAAAAAGAAACCAAAAAAAAAGAGAGACACAGACAGACACACACACACACACCCAGGGAGACACCGAGAAGAGAGAGAGAGAGAGAGAGAGAGAGAGAGAGAGAGAGAGAGAGAGAGAGAGAGAGAGAGAAAGAGAGAGAGTGCGTGTGTTGTGTGTATGTGTGTGAATATAAGCCTGCGTGCATACGTGTGAGCGATATCGCAAAAGGGGGAGAAGGGAAGGGAGGGTGGTGGTTGGGGGGGGGGGGGGGGGGGGGGAACACACGAGCAGACAGGAGTCGGACAAAGCTCTTCAGTTGTAATTAGAAGGCCGTAACATGTGCAGCTACATCGCATTAAAATCCACCTTTTAAGATTTACAGCCTGCCTTTAGGGAAACATTATAATCAGGATTTCCATAAAATTAAATGCGCCCCTTGTAAACTTGTCTGCGAGTCCTAGACTGGAGCGTGTGTAGGCGCGTGTGCGTGTAAGCCGCCACTTAGGTCTTCTCTTAAAATTCTCTGTCTCTGTCTCTCTCTCTGTCTGTCTGTCTTTCTCTGTCTCCCCCCCCCCCTCCTCTCTGTCTGTCTTTCTCTGTCTCCCCCCCCCCCCTCTCTCTGTCTCTCTGTCTGTCTTTCTCTGTGTCTTCCCCCCCCCCCCTCTCTCTCTCTCTCTCTGTCTGTCTGTCTTTCTCCCTCTCTCTCTCTGTGTCTCACACTCACACTGCACACTCGCACACACACGCACACGCACACATATACATGCAGGCGCTCTCTCTCTCTCTCTCTCTCTCTCTCTCTCTCTCTCTCTCTCTTCTCTCTCTCTCTCTCTCTTTCTCTCTCTCACACACACACACGCGCGCGCGCGCACGCACGTATGCATGCACACACACACAGAGGCTATCCAACCTACCCTCTGACTTTTCCATTATATAACGAAGCATGTTGTTTCCAAGGATTTAAACGCTTCCTGTTGGTGCAGTCGCATTGAAAACAGGAAAACATTCACATCTTAAAACGCATCAACCCAGACATAGAGATGATAATAATCATAACCTAATGATGGTAATAATAATGATAAGGAGAAGGAGGAGGAGGAGAAGAAGGAGGAGGAGGAGGAGAAGAAGAAGAAGAAAAGAAGAAAAAAGAAAAGAAAAGAAAAGAAGAAGAAGAAAAGAGGAGGAGGAGGAGGATTTGAAGTAAAAGAAGACAACGACAAAAAAGTTATACTATTCCCTGAACTCAGAGAGGTATATACTTTTACCATGTGTGTGTGGGGTGTGTGTGTGTGTGCGCGCGCGCGCGTGCGTGCGTGGTTTGTGTGTGTATGTATGTCTCGGGGGGGGGGGGGGGGGGGGGGGGCCTTGTGTATGTTGGTGAGTGGGGGAGGGAAAGCGGGGAGGGGGTCACGTGCGTGCGAACGTTTTATCATTATTATTCAGTCGAATAATTGCTACTCACACTGTCGAGCTGCAGTTTCCTCGTAACAAACGGATAGGCTATCAAGTCAAGTCCCATAGTCCATAGGACATTCATTTTTGCCTGTTAGTTTTATAATGCAAATAGGTGTTTCCCCTTTCTCCTTTACAGACAAAACGTTTACTTCTGAAAGCAACATCGGTGGACATCTCAAAGCAAAATAAGATGTTCAAGTTGCATCATCTTCTGAAGAATTTTATTAGCGCATCATGTATTCTCAACACGTTCATTTTATATATAAAAAAAAAGTCATAGACCTTTTTTGGTAAAAAAGAATTCAGAAATGGCATTCCATAGACGCTGAGTCCGAACGACAATAAAGCTGCATTTGACAAAAAAAAATTAAAAAGAAAACGACGAGCAAAGAAGAAGGAAAAAAAACCCAGCAGGACATAAATTTGAAAGATGATAGGCCTGCATACACAGATCTTTTTTGGTTTTTCTTTTTTTCTTTTTTTGGTATGAATTTAGAATTACCATATCTTTTCCCTCTCAGTTTAAACAGAAGAAAGTCTGAAAAAGCATCCACGTATTCGAGCTTGTATGATAGCGCTATACGGCGGCATATCATGGAAAGTCGCATAGGAACGTTCGCGAGGTCACTACGTACAACATCTGTTCTCTTTGTCGGCCAAAACTACGACGGAAAATATAAAGAAAGACAAAAACCGGTTAAGACCCCAGTGACTGGTATTTTCTGCTGATTTGTGATGCTTTCGTAGTCGTTCTTTTGCTTGGACACAATAGATGAGGAAATCACTGTGGGTTGGTTTGTTTATGACTGTTTGGTTGGTTGGTTGTTTATTTGTTTGTGTGTTTGTTTGTTTGGTTGGTATGTGTTTATTGTTTTACTTTTCGAGTTTCATTGATTTGTTGTAGTCGTACTGGAAGCTGTAAATGTCTTTCCAGACGAAAAAAAAAAGTACTGTGTGCATGCACGCCGGCATGTTTCATGCGGATGTACTCAGACATACTCACATACACATCCCGTGCGTGCGCGCGTGCGTGCACCTGTAATATACAAGTACAAGAACGAGCGCGCTCGCGTACACACACACACATACACACACACACACACACATACATATGCACAAAACTTCACACACACACCACAAATTTGACTCACAATAACTTCCACACACGCGCGCGCGCGCACACACACACACACACACCACAAATTTGACTCACATATTTTCACATACACACACACCTACACACACACACACACACACACACACACTCACCTACACACACACACCTACACACACACACCCCTACACACACACACACACACCTACACACACACACACATACACACACACGTACATCACCCCTACACACCCACACACACACACACACCTACACACACACACAAACACACACACACACACACACACACACACACACCCACGCACGCACGCACGCATACACACACATTGTGGCGGGCCGAAGGGACAGAAGCCAGGAGGATGGATGGTGTGTGTGTTGAAGTTGTTTCCACTTTCAAGATGTCCTCGTGTGTCCATCCATCAGGCAGTGCGATGACCCCAGGGTCACTTCAGGACTTTTCATTCTCTTCTGTACCGGGTTTTTGTCTCTCTCTCTCTCTCTCTCTCCATCTCTCTCTCCTCTCTCTCTCTCTCTCTCTCTCTCTCTCTCTCCTCTCTTCTCTCTCTCTCTTCTCTCTCTCTCTCTCTCTCTCTCTCTCTCTCTCCTTCTCTCTTCTCTCTCTTCTCTCTCTTCCTCTTTCTCTCTCTTTCTCTCTCTCTTCTCTCTCTCTCTCTCTCTCTCTCTCTCTCTCTCTCTCTCTCTCTCTCTCTCTCTCTCTCTCTCTCTCTCTCTCTCTCTCTCCTCTCTCTTTTCTTTCTTTGTCTCTTTTAGTCTTTTGTTCTTTCTTTCGGCTTCTTCTCTTTCTGTATGTATGTATGTAATTTCTGCTTTTCTTTCTTTCTTCCTTTTTTCTGTATGCATTTCTGTTTTTTTCTTTTCTGTCTTTCTCTCTTTCTTTATGCCTTTCTGCTTGTATTTCTGTTCTTTCATTCTCTCTTTCTATCCTTCTTTCTTTGGTTTTGACTTTCTTTTTTTTTCTTTCTCTCTTTCTTCTCTTCTTTTGTTGCTTTTGTCTTTTTTTCTTTTTCTTTTTCTTTTCTCTTTCTTACCTTCGTTTTCTGTTCCTTTCTTCCTTTTCTTTCTTTCTCCTTTTCTTTCCTTCTTTATTTATTATTTATTTCCTTCTCTCTCTCTCTCTCTCTCTCTCTCTCTCTCTCTCTCTCTCTCTCTCTCTCTCTCTCTCTCTCTCTCTTTTTTTTCTTTCTTTCTTTCTCCCTTTCTCCCTGCCTCCGTTTCTTTTTTACTTTCTCACTTTCTTTCTTTTACCCTTTTGAATTTCTTTTTGTCGCTCTTTCCAAACTAAAAATCTGGCAATCGTGTTGCAAAATATCCATTTAAATTAAGTTGTTATCAACAGGGGGGGAAAAACCTGTGGTTGTTGTAAACGTAAATCACTAAGGTACCAGACAGTAGTTTGCTTTCCCAGTTGATGAAATCTTTTTATTCACTTTGCAAGGTTAGCTGTGAACAGAAACGAACGTAAATTCCCATTCCCACGAACTGGGAAGTGGCGGGATTGTACTGGGATTTGCGTGAACGTTGACTTTTGTTACAGCCAGTACGTTTATGTAAGATGTCGGTTAAGTTTAAGCTTCTTCTTCTTCTTCTTCTTCTTCCTCTCCGTCGTCTTCTTCTTTAGCCAGCAGAAACAAAGGAAAAGAATGCTAGAAGGAAACCATGTCACGCGTGATGCAGACGCTTGAGTAACGCCGTTTTGCGTATGTCGGTTAACTTAACGGTTTTGTTGTGTGCTTCACACACAAGATGATTAATGACACCTCATGATTAAAACTCTTGAATTGAGTAATCAAGCATTAAAAAAAAAAGAAAACGGATATATTTCTAAGATTAAAACTACCGAAATAAGAAAGCAAACAAACAGACAAATATTTCGTTGGATGCCTTGTTTTGAATCTATCCATGTCAATACAATCAACTGCGATCTTCTTTATGAGCAGTAAAAGGTTTGCTGACATACTGATATTCCTAAAAGAAGAAAGAAAAAATGAAATAGAGCACTCTGTTATTCCCTTGACCTGATCACATTGATTATTCACAAAATAAAAAACAAACTGGACATGTTTGACTAGCATTGCGGCTTTTACATTTAAAGTCTTCCCAACTTTACATTGGGCTGTTGATGGAAATCCACAAAAAACGTTTTAAAGCTGAGTTCATTCATTTCACCTGAGCTTTTATGTTTTAAAAAAAAGCCAAGCAACAAACCATTGATACAACCGCAAACCTTACTATTTCTTTTTAAAAGACAGTTTTCCTACAATTAAGGACAACATTGTCCATACAAAATACCTCGCTACGGTGCGTCACCATATTTAAAGCTACTGACACACTATGCTTTTCGAAGGTTGCGATTGAGGCCGGACCGTGCAAACCTATTCGTTTGGACCTGTCACTGTTGAAGGATGAACTGCATGCCTCACAAACCGTTTGAAAGGTGCTGAAGCGTTTGAAAGGTGAGAAAGGGAAAGTTTATTCGCCGCAGTTTTAAATGCACCGTGTGGCTGTTCGTCTTATTCACGCTGACATGTCCGAAGGAACAGGTTCGAACAATCTGTATGAATCGCACGGTCGAAAGGGATAGTGTGTCACTGGCTTTAGAGAAGCTTTATACAGCATGCTGCATGTGTGCGCACTTTTTAGGTGTCAAGGGAATTTGTTTTCTGTGTTATTTTGACAAGGGATCTTCAACATGCACAGCATTTGCTTGAGTTTTTCTTGCTGTTGTTGGGAGGGGGGGGGGGGTTGTTTGTTTGTTTGGTGGTGTGGGTGGATCTGTTTTTTTGTTTGTTAGTTTAATTTGGGCTCTTTGTTGTGTTTTGTGGTCCTTTTTTTACTTGGGAGGGAGGGGGGGGGGGGGGGGGTAGGGGTGTTTTCTTTCCAAAAATAAACCTATAGGTTTCCTTCGCGTGTTGTTGGGATTATATTGATGTCCCAGCGGAGATTCCCCATTCAGGGATTGTGAGAAGGAGGCTTAGTGCCTAGAGGGATCCTTCACATGTAAAGGGGTGGAAACCTATCGTATCTGTCCCTGTGCAGCTTGCAACAAGATCCCAAACTATGAGCAGTGAACCCACTTTCCAGTGCTTCTAAACTAAAAATGTTTTCATGATTGTTGTTTGTCGGTGGGCTATCTTTTTCTGTCGTTTTATTTACCTTTTCTTTCTGACTGATCTGTTTGTCTGATTTTCTACACACAACAAAAAGGAGAAAGAGAGTATACAGATTTAAATGCTGGAGGTCGTTAGATGTTTGCTTTTGGTATGTGAATTACGTGTTTTGTTAGTTTTTCTCTATTGTTTGTTTATTTGCTGTGTCAGAAAATTGTTTTAAAGTGTTTCTCATAGTGTTATGCGTTGATTCTTCTTCTTCTTCTTCTTCTTCTTCTTCTTCTCCTTCTTCTTCTTCTTCTTCTCCTTCTTCTTCTTCTTCTTCATCCTTCTTCTCCTTCTTCTTCTTCTTCTTCCTTCTTCTTCCTTCTTCTTCTCTCTTCCTTCTTCTTCTTCTTCTTCTTCTTCTTCTTCTTCTTCTTCTTCCTTCTTCTTCTTCTTCTTCTTCTTCCTTCTTCTTCTTCCTTCTTCTTCTTCTCTTCTCCTTCTTCTTCTTCTGCTTCTTCATCCTTCTTCTTCTCCTTCTTCTTCTTCCTCTTGTTCTTCTTCTTCTTCTTCTTCTTTCTTCTTCTTCATCCTTCTTCTTCTTCTTCTTCTTCTTCTTCCTCTTGTTCTTCTTCTTCTTCCTTCCTCTTGTTCTTCTTCTTGTTGTTGTTCTTCTTCTTCCTTCTTTTAATTCTTCCTTCTTCTTCCTTCTTCTAATTCGTCTTCCTCTTCTTCTTCTACTTGTTCTTCTTCATCATTCTTCTTCTTCTCCTTCTTCCTTCTTCTTCTTCTTCTTCTTCTTCTTCCTTCTTCTTCTTCTTCTTCTTCTTCTTCCTTTTTCTTCTTCCTTCTTCTTCTTCCTTTTTCTTCTTCCTTCTTCTTCTTCTTCTTCTTCTTCATCTTTTTCTTCTTCTTTCCTCCTCCTCCTCTTCTTCTTCTTTCTTCTTCTTCTTCATCTTCCTTCTTCTTCTTCTTCTTCCTTCTTCTTCTTCTTCCTCCCTCTTCTTCTTCTTCTTCCTTCTTCTTCTGCTTCTTCTTTCGTTCCTCGGCTGGAGCTTCGAGGTTCACCAATGGTGAGATTTGTGCATATGCGACCGATTACCCCCCCCCCACACACACACACACACACACACACCACCACCACCACCACCACCACCACCACAACCACCACCATTTAGGTAGTCGCATGTCGACTTTGGGGGACATGCATGTATTCATGTTTCGGTATTTTAAGTTTTCTTTTGAACAGTGTGGCACTGGTGTCTCAATGCAAGGAGTACAATCCTAAGTTAATTTGTCTGAATAGCGTCCAAAAAACATTTATTACAAACCTAAGACTTCCCCTCTTGTTTCATCTCATTTCTGCCCATGCCCTCAACAGCCGTTTTGAAACCCCTATCACCCTGCCAAAGGGCACAACCTGTGTGTGTGTGTGTGTGTGTGTGTGTGTGTGTGTGTGTGTGTGTGTGTGTGTGTGTGTGTGTGTGTGTGTGTACGCGTGTGTGTACACATTTGTATTTGTAAAAAAAACAAACCCTATTAATTGTAACTTGTTGCATGTGTTAGAGTAGGATGAATGCAAGGAGCTTTTATTTGTTCTTGCAAGATATAGTGCTATATAAGTTCCATTTTATTACTATTATTATTATTATTATTATTAATTATTGTTATTATTATCATTATTATTATTATTATTATTTATTATTATTATTGGGCCTTTATGCGGCGACATTGTCTATAGTTTTAATTAATTTTTTTTTTCCATAGGGCGATTTATAAAACTCTGAACTAAAAATGTTTCGGCCTCCCAGCAGTCAGCCACAAGAGCTTAGTAGAGGGTGTTGTATTGGCCCATTTGTCGATCCATGCACTTTGCTGACACACTGTATTCAGTGTCCATTTTTAAATCGTTTTCTAGAATCACGCTGAATTTATGGAAAAGCTTGGAAAAAAACAAAGGTGTGGCGTTTTAAAGAGTTGAAGAGTAAAAGCGTGATTATTCAAATCATATCAGCCTTTTTTTCTTTTCTTTTTTAGGAAGAAAGTCTGGACAGGAGAAAGCTTTTAAGATGATTTAAAATAAATGTCAATTTCGTGCAAACACGATTTTCTTTTCACTGAGAGCAAAAAAATATCGCTCCAAAAATTTTGTTCGCCCCATGTGCTCATTTAAATAAACAAAGATAATATGCGTATTATTCTCCTTAGTGAGCTTTTTAAAAATAAGTTTTTCCAAGAGTGGACGTGTTGTGTTCTGCTAGTCTTTTTTTTCACCAAGTTAAAAATGTTGTTACGCAAATCATGAATAATGTATAAGAATTTCAGACAGATGCGTGTTTTCAAAATCACGTAAAAGTTGTTTCTGTCATTGAAGAATGTCATGTAATGCTTCGATCACAGTTTTGAAAAGCTGAAACATTCATAGCCTAGTGGTTAGAACATTGCGCTCGCAATCTGACAACCCCGGTTCGATTCACGTTCAAGGGGATATTTTCCCCTGGAGTTAACATCAGTGCAGACTCCACTCTCCCCAAAAGTCCTTCGGATGAGACTATAAACCGAGGCCCCGTGTGCGAACGCACGCAGAACATCTTGCGCACACGCTAAATCCTGTTCTGCTTTTCGTAAGAGTAGGCCATTGTGTGCCGGTGGGAACAGATGACAGAATTTATAAAACCGCATACACACGAGGACTGGATGTAAAAAAGCACTTAAGTGCTTATTCCATTATCCTCGATATAAAAGAATAAAATAAAATAACATTTAAGCAAAGAAAGAAGAAAACAGTATAATAAAAAATCAGTTTTGTTCTGACAGTTTAATATTAATAGAACATCTCTCTCTCTCTCTCTCTCTCTCTCTCTCTCTCTCTCTCTCTCTCTCTCTCTCTCTCTCTCTTCTCTCTCTCTCTCTAGCTTTCCGTCTACCCACTCTCACCTCCTCCTCTGTCATGGTGTTTCTCATACAAGAAGACTGCCATGGAATGTTCTGCCCTTAGAGGACACTCAAGGACCTTACTATAGTGGTTCAGGAGTGAACGGCGGTGACTTTGATAGAATGAATGCAAGAAAAAGGCAGACGCTGCAGTAACGTAGAGAGGGCTAGAATGTCTCCCTGTAGTCTACCCCTGCCGACGACATTAGCGCCATTGACCACACTCACCCATCATGAAAACATGTCTACACAGTCTAGGAGCCGTGTACAATTAATCTCTTGTCACTTTTGCTCCTGTACATACGTCTGGACTACATCACTGGAGAATATCCGGTGGTATATCATCATTAGCCTTTTTATAGTCCAGTTAAGTTGACTATTCTCTTCTGTCGTTTGATAGAAGAAACCACTGGCTTTTACCATAATTAAGACATGAAAATATAGCTGGTGTTAGTCTGATACATAGCAAGAGTCCCCAGGGTCGTTGCAGGGTTCTACATTCCCAAAGGACTTTTATATATTGATTCAGTCACAAGAATGTCAGTACATATAATATTTGGAATTACTACTTTTACTGCCTGTGCTGCTACTTTTCCACTGCTTCTGCTAAATGACTGTTGCTGTTGATACCACTGATAATTTTCCCCTGTTACTTTGCTTTCAGAGGACAATCGATATGAATTTTGTTTAAACTTCTTTGGAAGTCAACTAACAGCTCTAAACCATAAATCTTTTTTCAGACCGCACTCATTAATGGACAAAGAAATATTTGTTATGATATAATTACTCACTTAAAGCCAAACTATTTTTAGGAACTATGCTCATTAACTATAGCCAACATTATCATCGGGAATTCGTGCATTAATTATGACTAAAAAAATTTTTTTTAAACATGACCAGAATTGTTTTTGGAAATGCTTCTAAATCATAAGATGGAAATATGTTTGGGAGTGTATTTAATCTTAAAATGCAGATCCAGAGAATAATTGGGAGTACATTTGCTAACTTATATATTAGCCACAGGGGTTGGGGGGGTTTTGGAGTCCATTTATTAACTGTAAAAACCAGATGTATGTTCATAGAGTACACTCGCTAACAATAAAAGTAGCCAAACTATCTTAAGGGGTACATCCGTTATCTCGCGCAGGAAAACTATCTTTGGGAGTACACATGGTAACTATGAACAAAAACTGTCGGTCCATGCAAACCAAAACTTATCTTTTGAGAGTACACATGTTAACTTGAAAACTGTCTTCGGAAGTACACAACTAACACAATCCAGACATTATAGCCATATTTAAGAATCTTTCTGTCGGAGGGGAGGGGGGGAGTACAAGGACAGAACAAGGAACGGGAACTAGTCGTACACCCGATCATTAGCCGCTGAATTTCAGGGAAGGAGGCGTTGATCTAGGACAAGAATCTCCATCATCCTGGCAGACCTAGTCTCTGGCAGGTTAAGCGATGGGAAGGTTCCCCGTCCCTCTTCCCTCCTTTCCCTCAGCTGTCGGGGTCCGATGATCAAGGGGATCGTTGTAGCAAGTCTCCTTACGTTCTTTCTTAGGAGGAGGCTGAGCATGGGGGTCAGACCCCTCCCCTCGACCTCGCTATAGCCTCCTGAGAGGCCTTGATGTATGAGCGGGTGGGTGGGAGGGAGGGAGGGAGGGCATCGCTGCTGTCAGCGTGTCGTTCCTGGCGCTTTGACCGTAGAGATGGGAATTTATGGACTGGGTGTAGACCGGGTTCGGTAGATCCTGAAAGAAGTGATGTGGGTTGGGTTTCTGTGTGTGGTCATGATAGATTGCATGATTGTGTGCAAACAAGCGTGCAGTACAGTTGTGTATGCAAGTTATTATAGCTATTATGCACGCGTGCACAAGCGTGGTCACATGCACGCACACACACACACACACACACGCACGCACGCACACGCGCGCACACACACGCACGCACGCACACACACACACACATATATATATATATATATATATATATATATATATAGAGAGAGAAGAGAGAAGAGGAGTAGGGTAGATAGATAAGATGAAAAGGGAGAGAGAGAGAGGGAGTAACTGCGCGCAGAAGAAGGGGATATGCAGATCATTTTGCATTTGCTATTGTTGCGTTCCTCAGCTTAATACCGTGGGGGTCACCCAGAATATGCACACAGTTTCGCTCACCACATAATATGGGACTCACTGAGAGATCGTTAGTACACATTGGATGAGAGAGAAGGTTGTGTGCATGACTGTTTTCAGTGCCTCGCCATTTAGGCAGCCATACTCTAACTTTGAAGGATTTCTGTCCTTCAAAGATGAGAACAGGTTAAGCTGAGAAATTGTCGTAGGCGAAGACGATCTCATTAAAGATTTCAAAACATAACAGCATATTACTGTAGGCCTTGTGACTTATCTTACATCATTAGCTACAAAGCTTTTGGTCTTTCTTCCTCTCTTCTTCTTTCTTCTTCTTGTTCTTCTTCTTGTTTCTTCTTCTTCTCTCTTCTTCTTCTTCTTTTCCCCCTCTTCTCTCCTCTTCTTCTTCTGTCTTTTCTTCTTCACTTGTTTCTTCTTCTTCTCCCTCTTCTCTTTTTCTTCTTAATATTCTTCTCCCATCTTACTTCTCTTACTCGTCTCCATTCTCCTTACTTCTAATCTTGAATGTCAGCTTTATTTAGGCAAATTTTGTATTCAATATAACTAACAATAACAAGCACGAAACGTTAACCTATGTAGTAACAACAATTAAGCGCAGTTTTTATCTCAAGGTGAGACTTCATGTACTCAGCCATTGCATGTTGGGACTGTTGTCCATTAGTCGCGGTTGTCTACAGCGCAGAATTTTTATCCCCTTGTGAATGAATGGAATCCCTTTTACCGTACGGTGTTTATACACTGATAACATAAGTAAACTGAATAACACACACAAGTAAACCAAGCCACCGCCGTCAATGAAAAATATGCTAAGGATTTACACCTAGACGCTTTTTCCCACCCTACCCAGCAGGTAAGAATGTAGATAGAAGCCCTTCTCAGCACTTGATCGATTTTTTCCGACCGATTGATCGTTCCAGCTCCTGTCCCCCCCCTAAAAACCGAAGCATTTCAGCCCAGAGAGGTAATCTACAGGGTGTCACTGTCTATCAGCAGCCAATGGTGTTGTGGAGGTGACGGGTGGAAAGAGCGTCATCTGATCGCGTGCAGGGTTCGGGGATTAATTAGCTCCCAGCTGAGAATCTGTCCCGGGGCTTTGTAGAACAAGATTGGTCTGCTGGAGGCTCCTTTCAGGGCAATTTGCGGCTGTGTCGTCGGTTGTCTGTCAGGTAGAGGGAGAGGACGAAACAGGGTGATAGGGTTTTGACTGGTTGTCACCAAGGAGGAAATAACGCACTATTCTTTGATAAAGGGAGAGGGCTGGTGGTCACAGGTCTGGGTATATTGTTCATCTTAATATTCATCAAGTTTCGCAAGACGTCTTCTTCAACAAAAAGTTGTCTTTTCTTTCGTTATTTGAGACTGACATTCTTTGACCAAGGGCGTACCCAGAAACTAGTTGAAGTTTCATCGGGAATTTAGTTGGATCAGCAACGCTCGATTCTAGCTTTCGAAAGACAAGCCACTGCATATAGAAATCATACACGTTCCCTGTAGGTATGTTTTCATTAGAAAGGTATCAATCTATGTTAAATGCAGTATGGTGATGAGGCCTCCAGGGCGTACTAGGTGTGTATGCGACTTAATGGAACTTTAATCTACATATCTTACCCTCTGTATGCGTACACCAGCAAAAAGGTTAAATACACTGGCCCGTCTGCATATAAAGGTGATTCCCCCCCCCCCCTCCCCCGCCGAAAAATCGTGTATAATCCCATCCTTAACCCTGCACCTTTTGCAAAGGGATAGCTCAGTGGTCAGAGCACTCGCTTTCCCCAAGCTAAGGTTAAGCAGTGTTGAGAAAGGTTACCAAATGGATGGGTGACCGTTTGTGCGCCTTTGCTTCATTACAGTCCCCCAGTTCACCCAATTGGTACCTGGCCTCTTTAGGGACAGGAAAGGTAAAGCAGCGAGGGAGAGGAGATGGGCGTTGCCCTCAAAATGCTGGCCCTTAGAGAAGCTGAGGTCTCTGACCAATCGCTCCCCAACGACCGCGTAGGTTATGGGAACACCTGTACCTTTTTACCCCTGCACCAGGCGCTGCTGAGACTCCTGGAACCAGTCATTTCCGCGTGTCTGTGATTAACAACTATACACTCTATCAACTTAATCACCACACCTTGACAAAGGCTGTAGTCGCCTTCACCACGGAAATGCACACTTCTGACACCCGCCTAATCCCCGCAGTCACCGCGTGTTCTCCGACAGTGACGGATTCAGAACCTGACAGGCGTGAAAGGACCAGAAGCCTGAACTGTGAAGCTTGGCACGGAAGATGCCACGGGAGAAGACATAAGCGGGTGAGTGACCATCTGGCTCCTGTACGGATTGGCCTGTGTTGGTGGGAGTCACTGACCACCACGTGGGTGTCCAGCTGATCTGGACTGTGGCGAGAATGGACCGTCCTGGCGGGTGTCGGGTGTCGCCACCAATCGGGGTGTGATGGGTGTCTGGTCAGGGAGAACCCAGTAAATTGATGTCGTGACAGTAGAGTGACATTCATCCTGATGGCAATATCACGGTTTCTTTCTTCAGAGGTCTGCTTCTTTGGGAGCAATACTAGCGCGCACGCACGCGCGCGCATGCTCTTGTGCACGTGTATACCACGCATATACACGCACACAATACTGCTTTTGAAGTTTGCGAGGCTGTACTTGCCGGATTATATTTGTTTCTGCTTTTAATGTAGGAAGTCGTTCAGCCTTCTTACGCTAACGGAATGTTTAGCTTTAAAAAAAAATCTTTGACATCTGTTATGGACATTGCGAGCGTTTACTGTGTATAAGTGCAAAAAGTTACAAACCAGACGACAAAAGATGCCCCCCCCCCCCCTCCTCTCTCTCTCTCTCTCTCTCTCTCTCTCTCTCTTCTTTCGCAAGAAATTTTGCCAGCGCCATACCACAAGAGCCACTTATTCTGTAACATTTATTACTTCTCTATTGTTTTCATTCCTCCTCCTTTCTTTTTCTTTCCAGCTTTCTTTTTTTCGTTTACTTCCTTAGGTTGTTCGCTGTTGTTTTTTGTTTTGCTTTGTTTTCAGAGTGTGTGTGTGTGTGTGTGTGTGTGTGTGTGTGTGTGTGTGTGTGTGTGTGTGTGTGTGTGTGTGTGTGTGTGTTGTTGTGTTGTGTGTGTGTGTGTGTGTTTGTGTGTGTGTGTGTGTGTGTTGACGGGAAGTCACTTTTTTTTTCCCTTATATTTTGTTAGTGTTTTCTTTTGTCTATTCTTGTGGAGCATTTTTTTTCTTTTTGAGATGGGAAAGGCGGCTGCATATTTCAAAAATCTTTTTTTCTTTAAAGGTAGGTATAAAAAACCAAAAACTTTTGTTTAGCATGTAGCAAGTGAAGACTGCAAAGCTGCGCCTTTGTGACTCTTGTCTATCTTATTATAAAGTTGTTTGTTTTTTTTAATTTTCTTCCTCCGACCTTTTACCTAATTCCATTCTTCCTTCCTTTGGTTTGTTTTTCTTTGGTTTGTCTCTTTTTTTGTTTGTTTTTTGTTTTTGTTGTTTTGCTTTTCTTAATTTTGGCGGTAGGCTTTTTCTTTAAGTGGGAAGTGGGGTGGGAGGCGGGGACTTGTTTTTTTTGTTGTTGTGGCTTCTTTACCCTTTTTTGTGTTTGTTTTTTGCTTTACTTAATCTTTTCTTAATTTTGGCTGTGGGTTTTTTGGTGGGGTTTTTTGCAGGGGGGGGGGGGGGGGGGGGGGGGGGGGGGGGGCAACGGGAAACGGGAGGCGGGAACTTGTGTTTTTTGTTGTTGTGGCTCCTTTACCCTTTGTTTGTATGCTTTTTTGTTTTGTTTTCTCGCTTGCTTTTTTTTCTTCCTTTTTCTCTTCCTTCTTTCCTCCCCGGTCGGTTACCTTTTTTTTTTGTTGTTTCGCGTTCGGGGCCCCGCGCTTGTAGTCTGGCAGTCAGTTGGGTCCGATAGTCGCCGCCGGTACGCAACAGGCGCGGCGCCACCCAGATTAAGCTATTAGACAGGCGGGTTGCCTCCTCCGTCGGACCCCGGGATGAATGCAAAACGGGGAAGCCACTCGACAATCCCTCGGCTAATTAGCACAAATCTCCATATTTACCTCATTATAGACCCAGCTATGATTTTCCCCAACCCAGTTCGTAAGGCGTGGCTATGTGGCTGGCTAGGAGACCTAGGGGCTGGTTGGTTGGTTGGTGGTTGATGGTTGGTTAGACTGGTTGACATGGTTTTGACGTGTGTCTGGATTTTCCCAGCAGCGAGCAGTCCTTGATGGTTGGTTCAAACAAGAATTTAAACGGTGGGAGTTTTTGGAATCTGAAAGTTTGGTGGTGGTGGTGGTGGTAAAAAGGTTTGTATTGGATAGCTGTTCTTATTCTGTTTTTGTTTGTTTGTTTTGTTTTGTGGGGGGAGGGGGGGGGGCGGGTTAGTGATGGTTTTTTAATTTATGATTGACACTCACAAGATTCCATAACACGTTTGAAAAGTTTCTGAGGTGTTTCTACGGATCGGAACAGAACCCCCAAAAATTTCAAGAAAGATTTCTCTAAAGTGCCTAAGTTTGCAAGATATTTGAAAGCAGCCACCCATGCACGCAAACTTATCACAAGTTTCACCAGTTTGCCATGAAAACAATACTACATCCAACAACAAAAAATGATGTTTTACTTGAAGATCACTGAGGCATTTCCACATTTTTAGACTTTAAGTATAGCGAATAAACAAGCGCATGTGGACAAAATCATCGTGAAAGAAAACTGTGAACTGCAGCCTTTCATAAGATGCAGACAACGATTGACCTTCAGGGACAAGCTGTCCTGTCTGTTTGAGAATTCAGATGGAGCCCGAACCGAGATAATTCGTTTAACATGATTCAAGCCGAGATTTTCTTTAAACATATTTCTCTGTCTCTGTATCCCTGAAGTCAGAATGCGGCTACCTTAATAGGTTGTGGGCGAAGGGGGAGCGGTGGCATAGACAAAAATCTCAGGGGGCCTTAATATCAAGCAGGATAATCAACCTGTTTACGTGATATCCGCCCGTGATAGCCGTTCATATCTCTGTAATACTCCAGCCTAATCTCATGCCAGTATCAAACATATTTCTGGTATGACATGTGGGGAGGAAGAGGGGCGGTGTGGGGGGGGGGGGGGGGGATGTACATAAAAAGGAGGGGAGCTAACTGGGCGTCTGTAGGGAGCCAGGGGCGCCATGACAGCTGATACAGTGTGACAGTTTACAGGAAACGTCACAGCCACCAGCATGGCGGGATCTTGACGAACCGCGGGCGGTGTGCGGGAGTACAAACTCCTCCTGCCTCTAAGTTTGACTTGCCCGGGTAAATCTGTGTACACATACATATATACATACCTTTTAAAGCAAGCAAGCGCACATATACACATACATACACGCGCGCACGCGCACTGCTTTTGTTAGTGTGTGTGGATATATGTGGGGGGGGGGGGGGGGAGAGTAGGGGAATTAGTATTTTTTATGCGTTTAATTATTGCGTTAGATCTCCTCTCACTCTCTCTCTCTCTCTCTTCTCTCTCTCCTCTCTCTCTCCTTCTCTCTATCTCTCTCTCTCTCTCTCTTGTTCTTTGTTTGTTTTTGCAGAGAGCTGGTATGTAAAAAAGCAACTACTGCTTATTCTATTACCCTCTTTGAATAAAAAGTTTTCAAAGTTTTCTGTCCCCTCTCTCACACACACAAAACACAGAATTTCCAGAAAGTAAGGGTACTGACAGGCAATCGGCATCCCCATGGGGTGGGATGGGGGAGTTACTATTATACGACAAGAGAGAGAGAGGGAGGGAGAGAGTGAGAGGAGAAGAGAGAGAGAGAGATGAGAGAGGAGAGAGGGGAGAGAAGAGAGAGAGAGAGGAGAGAGAGAGAGAGAGAGAGAGAGGAGACAATTAAATGTGGGTCCCTTTCCTTCACCCTACACCGGTGGAGGAGAGAGAGAGAGAGAGCGGGACTAGATCTGAACTCCCTTGTCGTCGTAGGGTGACCTGTTGGGGGCTTTAGGGGTTTAGCCGCCACAACAAGGAACTGCTTAATCCACCCCTTTACCCCCCCCCCCCCCCCCCCTTCTTCCCCCCCCCCCCCTCGCCTGGACAAGCCCCGGGCCAGGGCCGACAGCCAGGGCTGGCTGGACAACGGGTAACGGTCACTCAGCGTCTGCACGGGCGGCCGAAGGCTGGACCCAACAGCCCTCATGGCACCTGTGTGTGACAGATGGTGTGACTGAAGCAGTAGGAGAACGAGAGGAGAGGGGAGTGGGGGGGGGGAGAGAGGATGAGGAGAGGGGAGGAGGGGAGGGGGAGGGAGGCACATGAGAGAGAGGAGGGGAGAAAGAGAGAGAGAGAGGAGAGGGGGGGGGAGGGGGAGGAGAGAGGCAAGAGAGGAGAGAGAGAGGGAGGGGAGAGAGAGGAGGGAGAGAGAGAGAGAGAGAGAGGAGGGAGAGGGAGAGAGAGGAGGAGGAGAGGGGGGAGAGAGAGAGGGAGGGGGGAGGAGGGGAGGAGAGAGAGGAGGAGGGGAGAGAAGAGAGGGGGGAAGGGGAGGGAGGAGAGGAGAGAGAGGAGGGGAGAGAGAGAGAGGGGGGGGAGGTGGAGGGAGGCACAGAGAGAGAGGAGGGGAGAGAGAGAGGGGGGGAGGGGGTACACAGAGAGAGAGAGAGAGAGAGAGAGAGAGAGAGGGGGACAGAGAGGAGGGGAGGGAGATAGAGAGAGGGTGGGGGGAGAGGCACAGAGAGAGTGTCCAGGGTTTTTTTTTTCCTTTTCCCCTCAGCTCACTTTCTTGGGCACAGGACTGGCGAGCGATCTGTTGGCTACTGGCGCCGTGCCTGCCTGACAAGAGCTACAGTGGATTAAACGAAAGAGTGGCTGACTGCGTTGATCAGACGTGTGGGATGTGGTATAGTAGCGGTACTAGCATTTTGTATTAAATACAAATGTTGTATACTACGGCATATTTCTTTGACTGAAATTTTGCGCTGCTCTCTTCGCTGGGGTGAGGGCGCTTGCTTCGCCACAAGATCACTGCCACCTTTTTTTTTTTTTTACTTTTCCCGTCTGCATGTGTATTTGTTTCCCCTATCAGAGTAGCTTTTTTTTTTAAGTACGGAATTTTGCCAGGGGCAGCTTTCTTATTGCCGTGGGTTCTTTGACGTGCGCTGAATTATGACTTCCACAGTTGTTGCCCGGGGACTGTCTCATTCGTAAGATAGCACCAGACTACCACTCACGGTCTAGTGAATTGGAGAAAGTTTCGGGTTTACTATGAACGGGGATTCAAACCTGGGTTTTGCTTTCGACTTTTATAGGCAAGTAGACCACGATCACCTGCTATTAGTTGTAGTAATAGTGGTAGTAAGGCTGCATTGCAGTAGTTTAGTAGTAGCAGCAGCAGCAGTAAAGTAACAGCCAAAGGCAACAACAATAGCTACAACTAGCAGCAGCATGTTGCAGCAGAAGTGGTAGCATTGGTGGTGATGGTAGTAGCAGTAGCAGCAGCAGCAGCAGCAGCTGTAGCAGCAGCAGCAGTATGAGTAATAAGCGAAGTAGCTGTGGTTGTAGTTGAAATAGAAGTAGCGATAAAAGTGATGATGATGAGGGGGAGGAGGAGGATGATGATAACACATATGGCTTTCTGTAAAAAGAATAATCTTATTGGCCAAAAAAAAATATGCGCAAATATGTTAAAAGGAGCAAGAAAGGTTTGAATTCAAATTCTATAAGTAGCTCAGAAAACAGACTTAAATGTTGTGTGGCAGGAAATGACTGGAATAATTATTAAGCTCATAAATGGACAACTTCGAAAAGCCAATAAGCTACAACCAATTGTGCTGCCACTATAAAAAGAAGGATGTTTCAGGAAATGAGCGATCTCTCCTTTGAACGAATGTCTTATGTGGAATGGGTTTGAAGTCCACATTGTTCCGTTATTATTTGGTTTACATGAAACGTGTCTGTCTATGAGTGTGATGGATAAACACGTTCCAGGGCTTTGCAAGTAATAATCTCCCTAAACAGTCACTAAATATAACCCCCCCAAAGATGTCTCCGGCGCCTTTTTAACTCGTCTATTACTCCTAGGCTCCCCATACAGATTTTTCAATGAATTATCCCAAGTGACGCAGTAGTGCGTTTTCTGTTTGGGAAGTCTTTATCGTGCGCCTAGACTCTGAAATGCGTTCCCTTAAAAAAACACAATTTCATCAAAGTTCACTTCGAGAGTGTCGCAAATGGAGGCCGCGCGCTCTCCTTCGTTTCAGCTTCATTTCCGTACTTTACAGGAGCTGTCTATTGGAAGTGTCAGCTCACGTTTGTTTGCATTAGCATGTTGGCTTTATTGAAAAAGGAGATATACCTTCTTGAAAAAAAGGTGAAAAAGCGCAAAATTGGACGCTTTCTTGAGTTATGGTTTCCGCCTGTTAGATGCCGTGGGTAAAGCATGACACACACAACACAACACGGACAGCATTACGCACACAACACACTCGACACTTTATGAGAAGTAAAACACAGCAAACACATGACACACAATACATATACACACAACACACAGCGCTCGTTGGGCACTACTCCACAAAAACTGACACGCTCAGCACTATCTGCACCACATACTCTCCACACGTTATCTATATTTTGTAAACAGGTTGGGTTTTGATTTAACGGGGGAAGGGTAACAAAAAACCCAAATTTTTTGAAAACCAGCAAAAATTGAAAAAACCCCCAAAGGGGGTTTCGGGGGTTTTAGGGGTTATTAGGCCCCCTTTTTTTAAAAAAAAAAGGGGAAAAGGCTTTTGGGAAGCCCCAAAACAAAGGGGTTTTAAAAAACAAATACGGGTTTTATTTTAAAAAAAGGGGTTCCCTTTTTGGGTTTAGGGGGAAAGGATGATGAAACACTAGGTTTTTTAAAAAGAATTCTTATGGAAAAAAAAATTTTGGAAAAAAGGTAAAAGGAAAAAAAATTTTTAAATTAAAATTCTAGAGCTAAAAAAACCCAAAAAAAAGGGGCAAAAAAGGGGAAAAAAAAAATTTAAAAAAGAAACCGAAAACCAAAAAACCAAAATTCACAAAAAAAAGGGGTTTTTCCAAAAATGACGCTCCCCTTGAAAAATTTTTTTTTGGGATTTTTTTAAAAACCACTTTTGTTATTTTTTGGGTTAATGAAAAGGGGTTTTTTAGGGTTTTAAAAACCCAAATTCCCCCTTTCCAAAAAAACTCCCTAAAAAATATAAAAAAAAAACCCCCAAAATGTTTTTTTCCGGTCTTTTCCCTGCCCCAAAAAGTTTTTCAAGTTTCCCCCAAAAAGAACGCGAAGGGGCCTTTTAGATTTTGGGCCGTTTTGAAAGCTTCAAAAAAACCCCTTTCCTAAAAATTCACTTCAATTTCAAGGAGCCTTTTGATTTGATTTACAGGAGCGAAAGGTGCCATTTTTTTGTTGTTTTGGGCTTTGGGGGGAAAACCTAATTTGAAAAAGTGGGGAAAATTGAGATTCTTGAGAATTTTTCCGTTGTTGGGGGGGGGTTTTTGGGGGAAAAAAAACCCCCCCCCAAAAAAAAAGCCTTTAAAAACCCCCCTAAAAAAAAAATTTCAAAAAAACGATTTTCCCCAAAAAAAACCCCCAAAAAAAAACCCCCAGTTTTAATTGCCCCCCTTTTTGCCCTTTTGGGAAAAGACGAAAATTGGGGGTCCCCCCCCAAAAAAAAAAACCCCACCACCCCAAACCCACCCCCCCCAAAAAACCCCCCAAAAACCCCAACGAACCCCCAAAAAAAAAAACCCCCCCAAACCCACCCCCCCAAAAAACGGAAAAAAAAAAAAAAGGGGGGGGAAAGGGGGGGGAAAAAAAAAAACCGGGGGGGACACCAGTTTTTTTGGGGGTTTTTGGGTGGCGGGGCCCCCGTGGGGGGGTGGGAAAAATTTTTCTGGGTCGGTGGCCCCCCCCCTTTTTTTGGGTTTTTGGGGGGGGCCCCCCCCTTTCCCCAAATTGCGGTTCCCTGCCCCCCCTTTTCCCCTTTGGCTGTTTCCAATTTCCCCCGGGCCCCTTGGCTTTTGTTTTTTTTTTTGGGTTTGTTTTCTTTTTTGTTTGAACTTTTTTTTGTTGACAAAAGGTTGGGGTGTTTTCTCTTTTATTTTGTTTCTTTTTTTTCGTTTTTTTTTCTTCCCCTTCCTTCTGGCCCGTTAGGGGTTTATTTTTTTTTTAATTTTCCCCTTTTTTCCCCCCCCCCCGGGGTTCCCTTAAAAACTTTACTCCATTTTCCTCATCCACCAGGGTAAAAAGGGGTCCGCTCTGTGGGGGGAAGTATCTGGCGAAGACTAGCGTTTTGTCACAGGGGGGGTGAAAAACCATTTAGTTCGCTTAACGCTACAGAAACCGGGGATAAGCTCCGGCTTATGGGGCCTTTTGGATGAAAAAAAATACTTTTTTTCTCTTTTGTGGGTAAGAAAATAGGCGGGGTTGTTTTCTTTTCTTTCTGTCGCCCCTCTGTCTGCTGCTTTCTGCTCTGTTCCTGCCAAATTTCTTTGTGTGGGCGTAAAAAGTCACGGGCGTGTTGTTTCTCTTTCCTCTCTTGTCTGCTTTTTGCTCTGTTTTGTTCTGCCAACTTTCTCTTCTTGTGGACGTAAGAAGTCACGGCGGGGGTTATTTTCTTTCCTTTCTCTTGCCTCTCTGTCTGCTGTTTCTGTTCTCTGCCAACTTTCTCTTGTGTCACATTAAAAAGTCAGACGGCGGTTGTTATTTTCTTTCTTTTAGTTTGTTCTGCTTTCTGTCCCCGCTTGTTCTTGCCAAATTTTTTCCTTTATTTTGGGCGTAAGAAGTCTGGCGGGGTTTTTTTTTTTTCTTTCGTTTGCCCCTCTGTTGTCTCTGCTGTGTTCTCTGCCAAATTTTTCTTTTGACTGCCACATAAGAAGTCATTTATTTTTTTTTTATTTATTTTTTATACCACTTTAATCAGAGATTTTTCTGCGTGAAATTCGGGCTGCTCTCCCCGGGGGGGAGACTAGCCACAAAAGCAGGGGGCCCCCCCCTTTTTTTTTTCTTTTTTTTTTTTTTTTTTTCTGCAATGTATTTCTTTTCCCCATCGAGTGGCTTTTTTTAAAAATTTTTTTCCAGGGAAACTCTCTTGTGCCCTTGGGTTCTTTTTGTGCGCTGTATAATTTTCTGTAACACACGGGACCTCGGTTTATCGTCTCATCCGAAAGACTAGCGCCCAGACCACCACTCATGGTCTAATGGATGGGGGAAAAGTTTCGGGCCCAGACGGGATACGAACCCGGACTTTTCGCTTTCTAGACAAGCGCGTTACCTCTAGACCACCGATCCACACTGTGTAATCCACACCGATCATGGCTGTGTATTTGTCTTTTCATTCCGTTTGCCTCTCTGTCTGCTTTCTGCTCTGCTTTCTGCTCACTGCCAACTTTCTCTTGTGTGACGTAAGAAGTCACCGCGGTATTATGTCTCTTTTCTTGTCTGTTTGCCTCTGCTCTGCTTTCTGTTCTCTGCCAACTTTCTCTTATGACTGTCACATAAGAAGTCAGTACGGCGGTGTTGTTTCTCTTTCCTCTCTGCTGCTTTCTGCTCTCTGCCAACTTTCTCTTTGTGTGACGTAAGAAGTCACGGCGGTGTTATTTCTCTTTTCTTTCTGTTTGCCTCTCTGTCTGCCTCTGCTTTCTGTTTTCTGCTCTCTGCCAACTTTCTCTTATGAATGTCACATAAGAAGTCACGGTGGTGTTAGTCCTCTTTTCTTTTCTGTCTGCCTCTCTGTCTGTCTGTCTCTGCACTGCTCTCTGTTCTCTTTCAACTTTCTCTTGTGTGATGGCGGTGTAATTTTTCTTGTCTTTTCCGTCTGCCTCTGTCGGTCTTTTCTGTTGTTGTTTGGTTTTGATTTCCCCCATCATTTTCAGCGGGGTTGTCTAATTTAGGGGGACTGTGGGAGCGTAGCCGCAAGTCATTCCACTTTGGAGCCACGAGGCCACCTCAGAAAAATCAACGTCCAGTGTTAACGTTAACAGTTCAGAAGCGATGCAATACTAAAAGTCGATGGATCTGTTTCTCTTTGGGTTATTTTTTTGTGTGTGTTAACTATGTCTTTTGTTCATCGTGGCCGTGTCTACTTTGTCTTTCTGTGTCTTAATCTGTTTTTCTGCTCTTGCTGTTGTCCTGTCTGTCTCTTGTCTCCCTCTGTAACTCTGTTTCTACCTTCCTCCCTCCTCCTCTCTCTCTTCTCTCCTCCCTCTCTCTATGAATCTGCCTCTTCATCTCTCTCTCTCTCTCTCTGTCTCTCTCTCTCTCTTCCCACCCTCTCTCTCTCTCTCTCTCTCCCCTCCTCCTCCTCCTCCTTTTCTCTCTCCTCCATCTCACTCTGTATCTCTCTCCTGCTCTCACTGTCGGGTGAAGGAGGGGGATCGATCAGTGGCCGGCCACCGGCCAGAGTGAAGGTGACACTGGGAGGAAGCATGCCTGACTCGTCAGACAGCACCGAGCACCACTGGAGTGCAGAGGCTTTGACACACCTCCACTGTCTCCCGGTCCCATCCCCAGAGGGGCTGGCTAGCTAGCTAGCTATGTTTGTTGGCTGTCCTGAGATGGCCGTTTGTTGCCTTAGCAAAACGTTAGATGTTTGTCGTTATCGGTTGTTGCTGTTGTCTTGAGAGGACAGTTTTGTTGCCTTAGTAAAACGTTAGATGTTTGTTGTTGTTGTTTTGCTGTTGTCTTGAGAGGACAGTTTTGTTGCCTTAGTAAATCGTTAGATGTTTGTTGTTATCGGTTGTTGCTGTTGTCTTGAGAGGACAGTTTTGTTGCCTTAGTAAAACGTTAGATTGTCGTTTTTGTTGTTGTTGCTGTTGTCTTGAAAGGACATTTTTGCTGCTTAGCAAAATGTCGGATTATTGTTGTTGTTATTGTTGGTGCTATTTTCTTGAGGGGACAGTTTTGTTGCCTTAGCAAAACGTTAGATTGTCGTTGTTTTTGTTGTTGCTGTTGTCTTGAGAGGACAGTTTTGTTGCCTTAGATGTTTGTCGTTATTGGTGTTGCTGTTGTCTTGAGAGGACTGTTTTGTTTGCCTTAGTAAAACGTTAGATTGTCGTTGTTGTTGTTGTTGCTGTTGTGTTGAGAGGACAGTTGTTTTGTTGCTTCAGCAAACTGTCAGATTGTTATTGGTGCTGTCAAGAGAAGACATGTATGTTGCCTTATCAAAATGTCGGATTGTTGTTGTTGTGTTGATATCTCACCCCTTGCGGAGGGAAAGGGGGGGGGGTGTCTTATTTGCTATACTGAAAGGACATTTGTTGCCTTAGCCAAATGTCAGATTGCTGTTGTTGCTGTTGTGTTTTATCTCACCCCTGAAAGGACATTTTGTTGTTGTCTAAACTGTATATTAGATTTGTTGTCGTCGTCGTCGTTGTTTTTGTTGTAGTTTTTTGTTTGTTGATGATGATGATGATGAATCATGATGATGATGACGACGACGACGACGACGACGATGATGATGATGATGAATCATGATGATGATGATGGTGATGAATCATGATGATGATGATGATGATGATGATGATGGTACTGAGCGTGAGATCAGCTTAACACCCTGAGGGGCACCCAGGACAGGTACTCTACCTCACTCAGGTCACTGTGATATGGTAAATACACACTGGTTGAGAAGTTTGCCTTTACAGCTGTTTTAAAATACCTTGCTATACTACAAGCAGGCATACTCTGACTTCAGGGAGGTTTTTTTCCACTTTTAACAAGACCAGATGTTGATGTGTTAGTTTAAGAGCTTGTCGTTTATGAAGACACTCTCAATATAACATTTTAAAGCATAACAACACTTTCATAATTATAAGCCTTTGCACTTCGCTTAGAACATGAACGAACGAAACTTTTGGCTTTGGCCCAAATCAGACTATTTTAAGATTACCTCAGGGCTGTTGTTGTCTTTTACCTTACAGAACTTGGCTGCTAGCTTGAATCTTCCATCAGCCAACAGATGGGATGCCTGGATAATTATATTGGAATGGGTATAGCTATACCACCGAACTGGCATTCTGTACATCTTGCATTTAATCCCCAATCGATCTCTAGAAAAATGGCTGTCATTTTCAAAAGCATGTCTTAACACGTTGTTCTATCAGTGCATATAATAGTATTAGTTCTCGCCACTCTGTCCTTTTCCCAGTTTCCTGTCATGGTCGTTCCGTTGTTGAATCATATTTTGTGAAGCGGAACGAACCAACTTCAGTGGATAGATGCGAGATGCAGGGCACGCAGACTTACCTAGGAATACAAGGGTTCAGAAGAGGAGACCAACAATCTTTGTTTTTCCTTTCCTGGGCTAGAGATCCAGGGTTTTTCACCAATGGTGAGATTTTGTGTATGCGATCGGTTTTGCCCGCTTTTTAAGATAGCCACATTCCGACTTCAGGGGTGTATGCTGGGTATGTTCGCGTTTCTTTAGCCCACCCGAACACTGACATGAATTACGGGATCTTTAACGGGCATATTTGATCTTCTGCATAGGTATATACACGAGAGGAATTAAGGCACTGGCGCGTCTGCACTTGAAGTTGACTTGGGGGATCGTAAAAAATTCCCACCCTCAATTCACCAGACGCCTCCGAAGATTCAAACCCACGATTTCGTGGACCCGTGGAATTGTAGTTGAACGGCCTTAAGCAATCGGCTACAGCGTCCATCAGAGACAATCATAAAGCCCAGTAGAGGCAGTGACTATCATAAAGCCCAATAGAGCCAGTGACAATCATAAAGCCCAATAGAGGCAGTGACAATCATAAAGCCCAGTAGAGGCAGTGACAATCGTAAAGCCCAGTAGAGGCAGTGACAATCCTAAAGCCCAGTAGAGGCAGTGACAATCATAAAGCCCAGTAGAGGCAGTGACAATCCTAAAGCCCAATAGAGGCAGTGACAATCCTAAAGCCCAGTAGAGGCAGTGACAATCATAAAGCCCAATAGCAGTGACAATCTCAGTATCCTTAACACATTCACAACGAAAGCCCTTATCTGCTGAGACTAGTAGGTACACCACATAGACAACTTCAAGATTATCCGGTAGGAGACAAGACAGACACAATCATCTACCTTATCACTCACGCGCTGGACAGTCAAAAACATTATCTATGACAGAACGCATCTGTCAGCTGTCATTACGTGCCGCTTCTTCTTCCGGGGACAGGGTTTGATCAGTATCTATCACACTGCACGTCAGGCTACAAGGCAACCTACTTGGAGGGGACAGCAGCCTTTATCTGGAACACGAGAGTGGACAGGTGATGGAAGGAAATAAGTCAAGGAAGCAGAGGTGGGATTGTGCTGTGTCTGATGTTGCCGCAGCTCTCAGATTTCTCCTTAAGGCTAAAGCAAAGGCGGACAGGCCTTGATATGAAGTCTGCCCACACTTCCTTGACTTTGACGTCAAATCAGATATCTGTGATGTCATTAACAGATGACGTGCCTACCTTTATTCCAAGGATCCGGAAGTGTGTTAGTATAAGAATACTTGTGGATGCTGTTGAAAGACGATTTAAGAGTATGCAATCCCATTCAATGAAAACCAAAAATCCTTTCCTGCAGACCTGTGGTTATTTTAACCAGCTGTCAGTTCTTTCACTTAAGAAGTAAAATGCATTTCTGATAATTATTGGCATTTGCAGAACCACGTAACTCTTCACATTACTTCTATATCATCACAATGTCTCTCTTGATAAAGCAAGATCTATGTGTGTGTAAATATGTTGTGCCTTGGTTTTCTGTGACGTTGGTACGTCATTACAGGGTTGTGTTGTGAGCTTTTGCTGTTGTCTTGTCCATGGTTTTTCATTGAACAAAACATGCATTTCAGATATTGGCATTTGCAGTACCATAAAACTCTTCAATTTACTTCTATATCATCACATTGTCTTGATGAAGCAATAGTATGCGTGGGCAAATAAGTTGTGGTTTGGTTCATCTGTGACGTTGATACATCATCACAGTAATGAGTTATGAGCTAGTTGGCCTTTGGAGAACATCTCCAACCCTAAATGTCCCTATACCCTCTTGACCGAAAGAGTGGAGGTGTACTGTGCGCAAGGCATCTCTACTATAATAAAATTTCTGCCCAAATTCCGAAACAGCAGCTGACTGACTCCTCTGCAGTTTTGGAGGTCACCGTCGAACACGACGGACAAACACGTATGTTGTGAGCTTTCACGGTTGTCAAGTTCACAGATGACTCCAAGTTTGTCCAAAATGTCCTGACCTCGCTGTTGTCCCTCCATTTAACGGACACGGGTCCCTGTGTGTTTCAGGTTCTGTGACCCGGTGTGAAAACGAAGGGGAGGAGGTGCACATTCCCAACATCACTGATGATCCCTGTATCACCTGCACTTGTCAGGTGAGAGAGTGTTGCCCTACTGTTGGCTGGCTGGCTGGCTTGTTAAGTCGTTTGTCTCGTTTGTTTGTTTGTCTGTCAGGCTGGTCTTTTCTTCATTTGTTTCTTCAGCTGATTTCTTTCTTTCTTTTTCCGTTTTTTGTTGTTTTTTGTGGTTTTTTACTTCTGTCGGGTTAATTTTGCATGATGGTTTGGTTTGTCCTTTTGTTTGTGGTTGTGTTGTTTAGTTATTTTTCTTTTCATGAAAAAAATTATATTCCTTTTTTGTTTCGTTCTGCTTTGGTTTCTTTCCTTTTTTCGTTCTGGTTAACGGGAACATTTTGGACTTTTTAAATGTGAGCATATCTTTTGTGTCTTTATACATACTTAAAGTGTGTGTGTTGTTTGTGTGTGTGTGTGTGTGTGTGTGTGTGTGTGCGTGCGTGCGTGCGTGCGTGCGTGCGTGCGTGTGTGTGTGTGTGTGTGCGTGCGTGCGTGTGTGTAGTGTGTGTGTGTGATATTGATATCGTTGTATTGTATTCATGAATGATTGCATAAGAGTAAATGATTTGAATGTAAGCGCTTTGATCTGTTCCTTTACAAGATTCAGCGCTATATAAATTCCATACATTATCATTATTATTACTATCATTATTATTATGGGAAAACATTTTAAAATTATTCTACTTTTTACCGATTTTGTGGTCTTTCCTCGTTTCTCTTCATCTGTACTTTTTATCATTATTATTACTATTATTGTTGTTGTTGTTGTTGTTGTTCTTCTTCTTCTTTCTTCTTCTTCTTCTTCTTCTTCTTCTTCTTCTTCTTCTTCTTCTTTTTCTTCTTATTATTAATAGAGTGCTTTCTTTTCGTTTTGGCGTGCTGATGAAATTCTTGCCGTACCTTCCTGCTGTGTTGTTTACAATTATGGGAAGATCTGCTAGCAAATGTGAATACACACAGCCCTTAAGTTACGGATTCTGTCCACTGTTTTCACACTCCTCTTTGCCTACGTCTGTTTCTCTTTATGCTTGAGTGGTACCTGTCTTCTTCACAACGGTCTGTGTTCTTACTTCATTGTCTCTGTTTCTTTCTAAGCAGACAAGGGATTTTTTTTTCGATTTTTTAATTTTATTTCAAGGATAATTTTTGGGTTTTTTTTTATTCTTTTATTTCGAGGATAATGGAAGAAGCACTCGTGTGCTTTTTTTTTTACATCCTGTCCCGGTGTGTATGCAGTTTTGTAAATTTTATCATCCGTTCTGATAATGGGATAAGCACTCATGGGCTTTTTTTTACACCCAGTTCCCATGTGTATGCAGTTTCGTAAATTTTTGTCGTTCGTTTCCACTGTTTCATGACTGCAGACACTTATAAAGCAACTTGATCGACTTGCGGAGGCAAGCAAGGTTTCTTTTACACCATCATCTTGCTTCAAAGTTCACGTTGAGAGGCCTGATCTGATGTGGGTGTCTGTTTCTCTGTCTTATCTGTCTGTCTGTCTGTCTGTCTGTCTGTCTCTCTCTCTCTCTCTCTCTCTCCTCTCTCTCTCTCTCTCTCTCTCTCTCTCTCTCTGTCTCTGTGTATGTCTGTCAATCTCTCAGCAATCTCATTGTCATTGTCTGTCTCTCTCTCTCTGTCTATATATATATATATATGAAATATATATTTATATATATGTATATATTTATATACTTATGTGTGTGTGGATGTGGGTGCGTGTAGGGGAGAGAGAGAGAGAGAGAGAGAGAGAGAGAGAGAGAGAGAGAGAGAGAGAGAGAGAGAGAGAGAGAGAGAGAGAGAGAGAGAGAGATGCGGTGTGTAATAATAGGCACTTTTGTATGAATGCGGGTGTGTCTAAATCACCATGTAGTGAATAGACATTAAACAAAACAAAACAAACAAACAAATCTCTCTGTCTCTCTCTCTCTGTCTGTCTCTGTATGTCTGTCTTTCTATCCCTCTCCCTCCTCCCCCCTCTCTCCCTCACCCTCTCTCTCTCTCTCTCTCTCTCTCTCTCTCTCTCTCTCTCTCTCTCTCTCTCTCTCTCTCTTTCTTTCTTTCTTTCTTCTTCTTTCTTTCTTTCTTCGTGGGGGAAGGGAAACCGGGAGTGTAGGACAAAACTATGCGAGCACGCGAGTATGTTTGTGTCTGTGTTGGCGTGTTTGTGGTGGCTTTTGCCATCCTTGCCTCTCCCCCTCCTTCCTCTTTCTGCTTCTCTTCTTTCTTCTTCTTCTTTTTTCTCTGTCTTTCTTTCCGTCTTTCTTGTCTTTTTTTTCTCTCGTTCTTTCTGTCTTTTTTTCTGTCTTTCTTACTTTTTCTTTTCTTTCTCTCTTTCTTTCTAGGTTTCTTATTTTCTGTTTTTCTGTCTGTTTTTTTCTTTCTTTCTTTTTGTCTATCTGTTTTTCTTCCTCCCTTTCCTTCTTTTCTTCCTTTCCTTCTGTCTGCCTTTCTTTCTGTCTGCCTTTCTTGTTGTCTTCCTTTCCTTTCTTTCTTTCTGTTGTCTTTCTTGTTGTCTTCTTTCCTTCTTTTCTTTCTGTCTGTCTTGTCTTTCTTCCTCCTTTCATTCTTTACTTCCTTTCTTCTGTCTGTCTTTCTTTTTGTCTTCCTCTCCTTTTCTTTCTTCTGTCTGCCTTTCTTTTTGCCTTTCTTTTTGTCTTCCTTTTCTTTCTTTCTGTCTTGTCTTTCTTCCTCCTGTTCTTTCTTTCTTTCTTCTCTCTTTCTCTCTCTTCCTCTCTCTCCTCACTGTGTCAACTGTGTGGTTGTGTGCCGAAAGGAGTAAGGGACAGGTGTAGAGGTCAGAAAGCCAAGTCCTAGTCCTCTTGATTGTCCCTGTGCCGCAAACACAGACCCCCCCCCCCCCCCGCCCCCACCACCACCACCACCATCACTCCCAGTGCCGTCACACACCACACACACACACACACACATACACACACACACACACACACGAACACACACACACGCACGCACGCACTCACACAACACAACACAGCACAACACTACACACACACACACACACACACTCACGCACGCACGCACGCACAGAATGTGCATGCACGCACGCACGCTGGCAGACGTCTGCAGACTGAGGGCCTCTCTTAACATTCCTGCTTCACTAACAACAAACACTACCAGCTCATGACAGGCCCGGTGTCACTGCATGGATGTGAGCCCCCCCTCCTTTCATTTCTGTCCGTCCAGGGACAGACTATTAAAAAAAAAAAAACCAGTTGTAAAGCGAAATCGGCCGGATGTGAGTGTTTATGAAGAAGTTTAACTGCTTTGGCTAATGTTGATCTTTTGCTGTTTGTTGTTGTTGATTTGGTTTTCGTTGCTGTTGTTGTAGTTGTTCCTTCCATGCCCTTTTTTATTCTGTCTTTCTCCATCTGGTTCAGGGTCCTTGTCTGTCTGGTTCTGACAGTCTTTCCTGGCCAAGTGCCACCACCACCACCTTTACCATGTAGTCATCGTTAGTGCATAGTATGGGCAGTAATTGTGGCAGCTAGCTGTTATGTGTTTTGCTGGAGATTTTTGAAAAGGATTTTAAACAAAGCTATCAAAACTATCAACAGTGTCTTCGTCTTTTGCTGCTGCTGCTGCTGCTGCTGCTGCTGCTGCTGCTGCTGCTGCTGCTTCTGCTACTGCTGCTGCTGCTATTCTTGCTACTGCAGCTTTGTAAAACTTTTGGTTTAGCTCTACTCTTCTCCCCTGCTTCCTGTCTTCATTTTTATTTTACTATTGCGGGCAATACTGCTTTTCCTTGAAGGAAAGGACATCGTGTGATGATGTCACAGGCGCCAGTTCAGCAGACATTCTACCGTGGCTATGGGTATACAGGCATCGAACGCTGCTGACAGCATTATAGTCATAGTGTAGCAACAGAAGACGCGTATAAGGGAAACAGCATGAGATTCCCTTATGCCCAGTTTAGGCTCTTCAGTTTTGTTAGGCTCCTTTCATAGCCAACTAACTTAATCAATTAAAGCGAGTCCCGTACAGTTCTGGCGAATTCTATTGCAATATCGTATCATCTCTTGGTCATAACTATTATTGATACTTTGCGGTGTTCGTTCTAGTCTGCCTGTTTCAGTATGTCACAAGAGGGCAAAGACTGAATGGAAGAAAGTACACAGTTGTGTATCTTGCCAATTATGGAAATTTTTTCTCGTTCTTCGGCTAGAGAGATTCAGTGGTTCCCCAGTGGTGAGATTTTACATATCGACACTTCTTTCCCACCATTAAGCTAGCGGCATTTGGACTTCAGGGATGATGTCTGAATATGGGAATAAACTGAAACCTCAGAAAAGAAAAACGCTGTTATACAACTCATCTGTAATAAAATTGTCAGAAATAAAGTATTCTTTGTTTTTTAAATCAGAAAAAAACCGGAATTTCTCTGTCTCTGAGATAATAAGGTTTTTGAATTGAATTGAGCTGTTTAACCTTTTTTCTTTCGTTCTAAGTCCCAAGATCCCTTTCTTTAGTCAGAAAACTTCAAACTTCTATCATCTGTCGTGTATCAATTCACAGTAAATTTTATCTCCTGTTTCATGTTATTGCAGTAGAAGAGGATGTCCCAACAGTGATGAGTTAACGTTTTACATTTCTCAGCGTAATTTTGTTTGTTATTCTAAATTCTATTAGTTATAGTCCTACAGTCTGGTTTTCCATAGTGATAGAAACTACACCACATGGCATGACAGAGAATTAAAAATGTGTAGCAATCACACTGGCAAGATGATGTTTGTGTCAGCAAAATGTTCAGATAAAACATGTATGGTGTGTATCAGATTTGGCGTAGTGACTTCAAAATGTTACATGCTTTGCCAAAAATCGGTAAATCATAATAAAACTAGTTACTGCTTTTTTAGCCTTTGGCTGTTGTGCGTAGCTGGCCAGACAACGACAACAACAACAACAGTAACAATCATCATCATCATGATTACGATGATGATATTGATGAAGATCACAAACAATTATCATTGTTATTATTATCATTATGTTAATCATCATCATGAGAGATATTTATAGAGTGCTTTCTTTCCTATTTTCGGATGTACAAGCACTGTACATAACAAATGTGACAAATATCTTCAACCATACAAACACGCACAAAATCTTCATAACAAAACATTTAACCTTGATTCTTCTCTTTTCCCCGTCACAATGAATATCTCCTCCTCATCTCCTCCTCCTCCTCATTTCTGAATTTTGTTTACACCCATCCCCCTTCACACACACACACAAATGCGCGCGCGCACGCGCGCACACCCACACATAGATAGATAGATAGATAGATAGATAGATAGATAGACAGAAGGCAGGCAGGCAGGCAGGCAGGCAGGCAGGCAGGCAGGCAGGCAGGCAGACAGACAGACAGACAGACAGACAGACAGACAGACAGACAGACAGATAGATAGATAGATAGATAGATAGATAGATAGATAGATAGATAGATAGATAGATAGATAGATAGATAGATAGATAGATAGATAGATAGATAGATAGATAAAGATAGATAATGAAAACTGTAACAGTGAGGTAAATAAACTTATCAAGAGCTTCTCAAGAGATGAGCCTTCCGACTGCTCTTAAAATGAAGAAAGAGAAGACTGACGAAGATCCTGAGGCAAAGTGTTCCAGACAGAAGGGGCTGAATATGAAGAGGCACGCTGGCATTTTGTGTTCGTTCGAGGGATGAATATGGAAAAGCATGCTGGCATTTTGTGCGCGTTCGAGAATGAATATGGAAAAAGCACGCTGACATTTTGTGATCATTCGAGGACGTGAAACAGACCTTGATCTAAGTAATGGGAACAAATAATCAAGCAATATTGACATGTACAATGAGCCTACATTTTCTTTGAAAATAACTCGTGAGAAATGTGCAGCGTTGAACTTAACACTTCCTATACAGATACGTGCACACATTTTGCACACAGGGATAGTCAACCGAAATGATGTAATTGTATAGTTTGTTTTTGTTAAGTCATAGATTTATTAGCCTAAAATGTGGTCACGTCTTCTCTCTCTCCCTCTCGCTCGCTCGCTCTCTCTCTCTCCTCTCTCTCTCTCTCTCTCTCTCTCTCTTCTCTCTCTCTCTCTCTCTCTCTCTCTCTCTCTCTCTCCTCTCTCTCTCTCTCTCTCTCTCTCTCTCTCTCTCTCTCTTTCTCTCTCCATCCCCCTGTTATGCCGATCATTTGGGCTGTAGAAATCATACATTTTGATTTCTGAAAATGTGTTTGTGCCCAGTCCCCTTCCCGCTGTCCTCTTGTGAATGGACTTAAAAAGCTACAATAAAATATCGTCATTGTCATTGTCTTACTCCGTTGCATGCAATATTACTGCAGCTACAACTCATTCTGCTAAAACAACTACACTTACGGCTGTGACTTTTACTAATATTGTTGCTGCTGTTTCTCTTCCTCCTCTTTGCTTTTCCTTCTCTTTATACACCCCCCCCCCCCCCCCCCCCACCTCCACTCCACCCCATCCCCCCTGGCCCTAATTTCTCTTGATAACTTCTACAACAATAGTCTCTGATACTGTTACTGATGCTATTGCTGCCACTTTACTGCTTTTGTTGTTATGATCCATCCCCCTCGCTGCCCCCTCTACTCCCGATGCCACCACCAGCATACCACCACCACCCCTGACGCAGCCACCACAGGCATGTGACAGACAAGATGGGGAGGCTAAAGCTTTTGAAACGGCCCCTTGAAGTTTAGTCGTACGTCTTATATATATACACCCCTCAAGACAGTTTGTGAATTTTAAAACCCGGAGGTCTCGCCAGCCAGAGGCGGAAAGTGGTGCCAGCACACTGTTGTGCTATCCTTTGTCATAATCTGACAGGATGGTAATCTAGCCTTGAAGTGCCCTGCTCTTTTTTTTTGCCTGCGGGGGTTTGGGTGACGGGCAAGTATTACTCTCGTTTCCATACAAGCCCCTGTCAATGGCCCGCTGTAACTCCAGTGGCTGTCACCTAGGCTTGAAGTCAGGTGAGGGCCGGGGTTCTCTTTCCTCACAGCCGCTTGTCTTACCTGGAGTTTTCACGTGCTCTATAGATTAATCATAGTGGATTTTTAAAAAATTTAAAATAAAAAGAAGAAGAAGAAATTCAGTTTTAAGTGGAGAGGGTTGGAGGTGTTGTCGTCTTGGGACGTGGTTCAGTCGTGGGTGTGTGTGTGTGTGTGTAAAGTGTGTGTGTGTGTGTGTGTGTGTGTGTGTGTGTGTGTGTGTGTGTGTGTGTGTGTGTGTGTGTGTGTGTGTGTGTGTGTAAAATGTGTGAGTGTGTGTGTGTATGTGTGTGTGTGTAAAATGTGTGTGTGTAAAATGTGTGTGTGTGTAAAATGTGTGTGTGTGTGTAGGTGGATGACTGATTCATGACTCTTGTTCTTGACACTGGTTAGTTCTGAAGGCCTGCAAAACCTTTCTTTTTTGTGAAAAAACATTAAATGCCTGCAAGATCTTTACAAAAATAAATAGCTACCCGCGTGTTGGGTGAAGGAAAATGTTCTTTCTGAAGTGAACTGTTGGGAAACGTTTCGAGCATAGCTGTTCTTCCGTGTCTATTTCCACCCATGCAAGCCGATCGATTTATTCTAAATGTGAGGCAAATTCTTGTTCAAAATGTATTTATTGAGAAGCTTGGGCACACAGTATATTTTTCAACGAGAATAAAGATACGAAGTAGAAACTAAAAAGAGAATTATCTGGAAACAGAATCTAATATTTACAGTACCGTTGTGTCCAAAATATTTATCGGAAAGCACAGGTGAATTCCATTCACAGTATTGTTTTTAACAAGAGTAAACATACGTACAAGGAAAATGTGAGTTTTAGTGCGTAAAGCCTCCCAAACTAAAGCATAGCAGTGAAAGAAAATGCACTATAGCCATCATCTTTCTTTATTCGTTCATACTGTATACTAACTGAATTGAGATAATCAAAGTACAGCGACTGAAGAAAATTCCACACAGGAACACTTATACAGCACAAAGTCATCTTTGACCCACCTTTACTATTTTTACGTGCTTCAGATGAAAACAAGTTCATAGTAACTTCAGTATAATGTTCTGAAATGGTTTTGCGACTTTTTGGATTTGTCATTCGATTTGTTATTCGATTGGTTTTGAAAGGGTTCATAAAAATGTCTTGCTCTGACTAGCCATATCTAGCTGAGATTGAGATTTTTGTCTTTCCTTTTCGTTTTCCTTCTTTTTCTTCATCCTTACTATTTCTAACTTGTAAGAGATGCTTGTATTATTCAGGAGGAATTGCGATTTGATTTTATCTGCTTATTCATTTAATAACTTGTTTATAAGATGCTTGTAGTTTTCAGGAACAGTTTGGGGTTTTTTTCATTTATGTTTCTGTCTGGTTATTCAATCATCTATTTACTTACTTATTTTTTTATGTATCTATCTTTAAAATTATTGATAACTTAAAAAGAGGCGTCTATTTGTTTATAATTCAGCAGATGTTTTGCTTTACCTAGTTTTAAGTCACGAATGCAAGGCTATAACCGCAAGAATATCCCGCCGCTGTGGTTGGTGTAAAACGAACAAACACTTAGAAACAGAAAGATAGACAGATGAAAATAATGGTGAATATGATGACGATGATAATAATGATGATGATAATGACTATTGTTATAATTGTCTTTATTTCCGAGGGTAATAGATAAATAATGGTGTACTTTCCCCCTGAATAGACACTATAGTAAGTAATAACAAATAATCATGAAAACGAGAAAAGTCTGAGGGAAAGAATACGATATATTACAACAACAACAAAAACAATGAAAAAGAAGAAAATATTAGGTGCATTGAGAGCAAACAAGCATATACCGTATTATAAACAAGTACAAATTTCAACAGGATAGACAGGTAGAGAGAGAGAGGGATAGATAGATAGATAGACAGACAGACAGACAGACAGATTAGACAGGCAGGCAGGCAGGCAGACAGACAGGCAGACAGACAGACAGGCAGGCAGATAGACAACCAGACAGACAGACAGACAAACAGACAGACAGTCACATACGCTCAACGGGTTTTTACCCGATCATTTTCATTATCAGTCACATACCGCATCAACGTAGCTCGCAAGTTTACCCTCTCAGTACCAAAACTAACTCATCGATACATTCCCTCCCCCGCCCCCACCTCCTCTCCTTCCCACGTGTATTAGCGAAGCAAGTATTCCTGTCCCTCCCTTAGACCCTCCTAATAAGAAACAAGACCATCAGCCCCACTGCAGACCTCTCCCTCTACCCCCCCCCCCCCCCCCCCCAAGTTTTCCCCGGCTGTTTATCCCCGTGTTCATAATCGTGCCCATCAACCTTCCATGTATCATGACCGGATCGTCTGCACGTCGACTCTGGCTGTCAGTGATAAATGACTATGTGTTGCGAGTCGGACAGTGCATCCGCCGCTTAAGCCCAATTTGCGTGTCTGAGCGGGGAAGATATAGGGGGGGATACATAGGTCCCTCGTGTATTGCCTGTGTTCCAGCCTTTCGATTTTCCCACCATCTATCGGCAATTATTTCGTCTGTTGCCTCCAGGGAGTCGGAGAAAGACTTGGTAGAGGTAAGAGAGAGAGAGAGAGAGAGAGAGAGAGAGAGAGAGAGAGAGAGAGAGAGAGAGAGAGAGAGAGAGAGAGAGAGAGAGAGAGAGTGTGTGTGTGTGTATGTGTATGTGACAAAGCAGGAAGTTATGATGGAGTGAGTGAGAGAGAGATGGAGAGAGTTTTTTGTTTTATTTCGAGGATAATGGAATAAGCACTCGTGTGGGTTTTTTTCTAATCCAGTCCCTGTATGTATGCAGCTTTGTCAGTTTTTGTCATCCGTTCCCACCGGCACACAATGGCCTACTCTTCCATAAAGCGGAACGGGATTTAACGTGTGCGCACGATGTTCTGCGTGCATTCGCACACGGGACCTCAGTTTATAGTCTCATCCGAAGGACTTCTAGGGGGAGTGGATTCGGCACTGATGTTAACTCCAGAGGAAAAATCCACTTGAATGAGATTGGAACCCGGGTCAGCAGATCACGAGCGCTACGTAACGCAACGCGACCCGCTCCACTCTAACTACTAGGCTATACCCCCCTCCTCCCCCACCCCCGCACCCCCCACCCACCCCACCCCCCTTAAGAGAGAGAGAGAACGAACCCGAATGATTTATTCACAAAAAGGCCATTGGCCCATACATGAAGGGGTTTGCCGAGCTGTTTAGTATGATATGGAAAAAGCAACAGCAACAACAACGGAATGTCATTGTATAACAAAAAAGCCAGTTACAAAATATTACTTAAGAGAACAACATATCTCTAATTCTGAAAGCTTTACACAATTGATATGTAAAGCGAGGCTGCCCACAACTTCAGGATGATTTGACGCCATGAGTAAACAGTCTAAATAAATTAGGCTGTCTACTATATTTTACGGGAGTGTAATTCTGCCTAACATCCTCTAATACTGGACGGCACAACACAAAATGCATTTCATCCTCAGGTGGTTGCGTACATAATGGGCATAGCAGCCTGAGGTCATAAACGTCGTGAGAGAGGAGAGAGAGAGAGGAGAGAGAGAGAGAGAGAGAGAGAGAGAGAGAGAGAGAGAGAGAGAGAGAGAGAGAGAGAAAGAAGAGAGAGACAGACAGACAGACAGACAGAGACAGACAGACAGACAGACAGACAGACAGACAGAGAATGTAATTTTTTTCAAAATGATGAAGTGGTTCTTCAGGTCCGGCTTTCCTGTCTCGCCTGCCATGCCAGAGTTTTGAAATCATCAGATGTAAACTTTTCCTACGCGGAGAGAGAGAGAGTAGCAGCAGCTGCTTTGGAACAGATTATCCACGTGATCTCCACGTGAACTAAGAAACTATGAACGTAGAGATCAGCGCCAAAATGAGCTTGGGCCATTTGGGGAGGAAGGGGGAGGATAAAATAAAACTTTGCAACGAGAGATAAACAGAGAGGAAAGAAACACGGAATGTAAAAAAACAAAGAAGCCCCTGTGGGGTATTCCGGGGACCTGTCAGCACCTTCTGGGAATTTTTTTTTGCTAGGAATTCCCTCTTTTCTATCCCTCTCTTTGTTTCTGCTGTATTCATTTTCTTCATGTCACCTCCTTCATCTTCTATTTTCTGCCTCCTTGGTCGTCCACTCTCCGGCCTCCCCCCCCCCCCCCCCCCCACCCCCCTTCCCTTCCCACGCCGAAGTCGGATGTGCTGGGCCTGACTTGCCAGGAGTTTAAGGGCAACGCAATGCTTTTTTCTCATAATTATGAGAGACAGCAATTAGCTAAACTTTCCACGAAGAAAAAGAAACATGTCTAGGAAAAGAGTTTCCAGGGAGCAGAAATTAATTTCTACAAATAAGTTCCTCCCTTCCTAGTGCCTTCTGGCGTAATAACAGAATAATGCAGTGCATCAAAAAATCAGTACAGCAATGCTTTACAGTATGCTGCATTTTTAGAACAGTACAACCTATCCAAAAGCAAACTGTTCATTGTGAAATTCTTTTCTTTTCGTTCCTCGGCTAGAGCTCAGAGGGTCACCAATGGTGAGATTTTTGCATATGGACCGTTTTGGGGGTACCTCACCCCCCCCCCCCCCCCCCCCCCTCCCCCTCCCACATCATTTAGGTAGCTGTATTACGACTTCGGGGAAGTTGTCTAATCACGCCCCTGTGTGCAACCGTTATCAGAAGTTTTGTCATCTATTCTAACCGGGACGAATTTGATGGCCTACTCTTCTGAAAGGCGGAACAGGGTTTCCTAACGTGCGCGGGAGATGTTCAACGTGCATTCGCACACGGGACCGCGGTTTTTTAGTCTCATCGAAAGAACTTTGACATTCAGTTCGATTTTGTTCGTCAAACTGGAAAGAAAGGGCGAGGCTGGGAATCGAACCCAGAACCTCACGGTTTACTTGGTAGGCAGGTGAACGTCTTAACCGTTCTGCCACCTTCCTTCTTAAAATATGATATTATAATAAAAACAAACGTTGCAGCGCTTTTTATATATGATGCAATATCATGTATGCTAAAAAGTGAGATATTGTGGAATGCGATATGATACGATAATTTGCAACACGATAACAGAATTCGGACAGACATTGGAACAGCAAGAAAAATACTGTACACAATAGTAGGGAGATTTCAGTTGTGGCTTCTAGGCCATTCGGGATTGTGTATGTGTGTGTGTGTGTGTGCGTGCGTGCGTGCGTGCTCGTGCGTGGTGCGTGCGTGTGGTGTGTGTGTGTGTGTGTGTGTGTGTGTGTGTGTGTGTGTGAGTGAGAGAGAGAGGAGCGACTGTGTGTTTGTGTGCGTGCGTGCGAGCGCACGTGTGTTGTGTGGGGGGGTGTGCGTGTGTGAGAGCGCACGTGTGTGCGTGCGTGTGTATGTGTGTGGGAGACAGTGTGTGTGCGTGTGAGCGCACGTGTGTGTGTTTTTTTCCCCTTTAATATAGAGGATAATGGAATAAGCACTTATGTGCTTTTTTACATCCAGTCTCCGTGTGTATGCGGTTTTGTAAATTCTGTCATCTGTACCCACCGGCACACAATGGCCTACTCTTACGAAAAGCGGAACAAGATTTAAAGCGTGCGCAAGATGTTCTGCGTGCGTTCGCTCACGGGATCTCGGTTTATAGTCTCATCGAAGGATGTGTGTGTGTGTGCGTGCGAGCGCACGTGTGTGTGTGTGGGGGGGGGGGGGGGGGGAGGGAAGCAGACAGGTAGGATTTAAAGAGCGCCTACCTTCTTCTCTCTGTCTCTTCCCATTATTTGTTTAGGAGAAATCCGTTTAGATCTCTCTTTCTCTCTCTCTATGTGTGTCTCTCTCTCTCTATGTGTGTCTCTCCTCTTTCCCTCTGTCTTTCTGTCTCTCTGTCTCTGCCTCTGTGTCTCTCACTCTCTCTCTCTCTCTCTCTCTCTCTCTCTCTCTCTCTCTCTCTCTCTCTCTCTCTCTCTCTCTCTCTCTCTCTTGTTCACTTTTTGTCAGAACGAGGCCAAAGGGTCACAATTCATGTTGGCATTTTTCCTGTCTCTCCTTGGTGACAACGTGCAGAGAGACACAGACATAGACAGACACAAACAGACACAAACAGACAGACAGTCAGACAGACAGACACTGACACAGACAGACACAAACCGACACAAACAGACACAGACAGAGGCAGACACAGACAGACAGACACAGACAGACAGACACAGACAGACAGAGGCAGACACAGACAGACAGAGGCAGACACAGACAGACAGGCAGAGACAGACAGACATAGAGAGTCAGGAACTGAGACAGTGGGCTTGATAGACTCCAGGCTTGAAGGGTAAAGATAAAACAAACTCGGCATAACTGCAAATACTCTACATGGCTTTCACTTCCATGAACCCACCACCACCACCCCACCCCTGTCCCTCCTTTTCCCCCCACCAATTCCCCACCCTGGCGCCACCCGTACCTACCATCATTATTCCTAGACCTACTCGCCCACTCCCATCACCTACCCTCCCTCCGCTCGGCACCCCCCTCCCACCTCCCTATCTTTCTAGGCAGAGTAGTGCTTTGGGGCATACCTGGGTCGCTAAGGTAGACTGACAGTTTTTGAAGATCACTTTGGTAGCTATTAATGATGGATTGTCAGCAGTTTGTGGGGTTTGTGTTGTGTGTTTATATATGTGCGTGGGTGCGTGTGTGTGTGTGTGTGGTGTGTGTGTGTGTGTGTGTGTTGTGATGTGTGTGTTTGTGCCGTGTGTGTGTGTGTGTGTGTGTGTGTGTGTGTGTGTGTGTGTGTGTGTGTGTGTGTGTGTGTGTGTGTGTGTGTGTGTGTGTGTGTGTGTGATGTGTGTGTGTGGTGTGATGTGTGTGTATGTGTGTGTTTTCTGCCTAAGTTTTGTACTGTGTTGGTTCTGCAGTCAGCTTGTCTTCAAGTCTCAAGGCGTGTTGTTCGACGGATAGTGAGTGTATCTGCAGGAGTTGCTTGATACAAGCTTTTGCGCTTTGCTGGAATGATTCGTGGTCATAGCCACAAAGATTCCTACAATGCTCTTTATTTATCCAGCCACGACACCCTGGCCAGAAAGCTTTGCCAGTTATTTAGGTACCCAGAGTGCCAAGGCATAGACATTACTATGTTGGTGTGCTTTGAAATTATTATGTGCGGGATTGTCCTTCGTTCTCTTAGCATATCAACTGGTTTTCTTCATCATAAAGGCCCGATCTCTAAAGTCGGAATATGCCTGCGTATATGGCGGGATAAGCCATGCACGCAAACTTCTCATTCAGCGAGTATTTACGGTCTCAGGGTGATTCTCAGGTGGCGAGATGAGCAAGACAGAGTGAACGTTCTGCCGTATACTCTCCCCAAGTATGCGTAAGCTGGGGAATGTGCAGAAATAAACAACAGTGTACTTCATTCAGTTAAGGTAAACGTTGAATGGAATAAAATAACAGGCGTTCAACAGGAGGGGCATGGGTCTTGAAACAGATTGATAATAATTTCTATTTCTCTCTCTCTCTCTCTCTCTCTCTCTCTCTCTTCTCTCTCTCTCTCTCTCTCTCTCTCTCTCTCTCTCTCTCTCTCTCTCTCTCTCCACTTCTTGCAGATAGAGGCCATGAGGTCACGGTGGAAGTTGGCATATTTCCCATTTCTCTGCGGCGACAACCTGGAGAGAGAAAAAAAAGGGGGGGGGAGGGAAAGGGTAGGAGTGCTAGCTGGGCTGGGTAGTTTAAGACTGGAAAGTAAAGATAACGCAAATACAGTATAACCGCAAACGCAAATACTTTTGACGGATTCCACATCGATGTGGCCCCATCTCCACTTTATCTTCCCCCTTTCCACCCCCCCCCCCTCCCCTGTGCTACCTAGGAATCGAATACTGCTATTCCCTCCTAAACACCACCACCCCCTCTCTTCTCTTTCCCAGCCACCTTTTCTAGGTACTACCATTTTGTGCATACCTATATAGTGAGACGAGTGACATTTTTGAGCATGTCTTTAGTCGCTGTTAATGATGGGTTTTCAACTGTTTGCTAAACTAGTACCTTGGCTCTCGTGGTTGGTTTGCCATTATATGTCATCATCTTGTCTATTCTTAAATTTCGAGCACAATGGTATAAGTACTCGTGTGTTTTATTTTTTTACAGCAAGTACATGCGGTTTTGTAAAGTTTGTCATCTGCTCCCACCGGACACACAATAAAATCTATGTGTGCTAAGAACAGGATGTCTGCCGTTTAGGCCCGAAACATTTCCCCCATCCATTAGACCATGAGTGGTGGTCTGGGCGCTAGTCTTTCGGATGAGACGATAAACCGAGGTCCCGTGTGTTACACATAATTATTCAGCGCACGTAAAAGAACCCACGGCAACAAGAGAGTTGTCCCTGGCAAAATTCTTAGAAAAAAAGCCACTCTGATAGGGAAACAAATGCAGTTGCAGACAAACAGAAAAGGGGGTGGCGCTGCTCTTGTGGCGACGCGCTCTCCCCGGGGAGAGCAGCCCGAATTTCACGCAGAGAAATCTCGTGACTTAAAGTGGTATAAATAAATAAATACTCAGTTGGTTAAGCTTGAGGTTTGTGATTCACACCCTGACATTTCAGATCCCAGCCACCCCTAATAAAAATTTCATTCTAAACTGCTTCTGTTCTGCGAGTATTTGCCTAAGTTTGCCCTCGTGATTTGCTTCAACAGGTTAGGGATCGGTTCCCGAAAGCTTAAAAAGAAAAACAAAGAAACCAACAGCAGAACATCCCCCTAAACTCACTGCCACCCCCTTCTTCCTTAGCAAAAGAAAGCAACATCATCAAAAGAAACCGTCTTAAAATGCTATTAATCCTCGAAGTCAGAATGCCGATACCTTAATGGGGGGCGTAAAAGGTCGCATAGGCAAACATTTCACCACTTGTGAACCTGGGAGCTCTAGTGGAGGAACGGAGAGAGAGAGAGAAAAAGACGTTGTACAATGTACAGTTAGATTTGTTTCTTCTGTCTTTAGGGTTAGACTAGACAGTTAGACTTCTTTCTTCGCTTGGGAGGTGACTGTCTCAGTCAACTAACTCACGAAAGTTTGTCAAAATCAGTGAAAAGTGAGGAATGCCCATCATTCTGTCGTGCTGGTGGTGATGGTATCAAATACGTTCCCTTCCCCGCAGTCTGCTCAATCAGAGGATTATGCCCTTTGGACAAACCATCAGGGTGAGCGTTGATTGGACGTTTGCAAGGACGACAACTGGAGGGAAGGTAACGCCAGCCATTAATTTTGAAGAACGAGAGGTGCCGGTAAGGGTCGGGTCACCACCCATCAATTTTTCTTGCCTCTGTAGCCTAGAGACAGATTGACTATAAATCATTCACACTGCCACAGACAGACAGACAGACAGAACCGCGCGTACGCACGCACGAACACACACACACACAAAGACAAAAGAAAAGAGAGCACACACAAACACCATGCGCGCCCACCCGCACACAAACACACCACTCTCTCTCTCTCTCTCTCTCTCTCTCTCTCTCTCTCACACACACACACACACAAACACACACACACACACACACACACACAGAGCCAACCATTTACCAACGGCCCTGAAAAGTAATCTGTTGACGCTGAGACAAGGCCATAGTATTTTGTGTGGCGGAGAGGTTTTATTGACCCAAACGGACCGTGAAGTGGCTGCGCTGCCGACTGCTGAAATGATAGCGCGGGTGGGCTGCCATAACTCGCGGCCATAAAGACAGGATATGATGGCGGACAGAAAACAGCTCTTGACAACTCGCTGCGGGAGAAGAGAGAGCAGAGGGAATCGACTCTGGGGTAGGATGGGCTGGGGTATGGGTGGATTGTTACCATCACGATTATGAATAACCTTTTTTTCTGTGCCTTTTTAGCGTGTCTGTCCGTTGGTTTTTATTTTGCTGTTAAGAGTGTGCCTTGAAAAAAGTCCTAACAACTGAAAACAGGATGTTCAGTCTGTGAATCGTAAAGAAAATCGGACTGGTTATAACCAAAAAACCCCAAGAATTTTATGTTGAGAAACACGAAACTTTATGAGGTTGAGCCATTAGATGACTGTACTGACGTGAGCTTTCTTCCAGTCGGTGTGAGCTTACTTCTCCTTATCATATATTTTAATGCAGGTAGATACACGGTACTTTTAAAAAACAGATTTGATGGAAGTAAGTGGGGGATAGTTTTAAGAAGAAATTTGACGCAGGTAGGTGTGTGTGTGTGGGGGGGGGGGGGGGTAGTTTTAAGAAGAGATTTGATGAAGGTAAGAGTAGTTTTAAGAAGAAATTTGATGAAGGTAAGGGTAGTTTTAAGAAGAGATTTGATGAAGGTAGATGGTAGTTTTAAGAAGAGATTTGATGAAGGTTAGATGGTAGTTTTAAGAAGAGATTTGATGAAGGTAAGGGTAGTTTTAAGAAGAGATTTGATGAAGGTAAGAGTAGTTTTAAGAAGAGATTTGATGAAGGTAAAGGTAGTTTTAAGAAGAGACTTGATGAAGGTAAGGTAGTTTTAAGAAGAGATTTGATGAAGGTAAGGGTAGTTTTAAGAAGAGATTTGATGAAGGTAAGGGTAGTTTTAAGAAGAGACTTGATGAAGGTAGATGGTAGTTTTAAGAAGAGACTTGATGAAGGTAAGGGTAGTTTGGTGAAGTGTAGTTGAAGAGATTTGATGAAGGTTAAGAGTAGTTTTAAGAAGAGATTTGATGAAGGTAAAGGTAGTTTTAAGAAGAGATTTGATGAAGGTAAGGGTAGTTTTAAGAACAGTTTTGAGGAAGGTAGGTGGTAGTTTAAAGACAAGCTAGTAATATATTGCTTTCTTACCAATTGCGTAGTTACCAAATTTATCATTTTTAAAGATGAAATGAAAGAACAGTTCTTTTTATTTTTGTTTATAGTGTTCAGCTCCAGTAACATATGACAGCAGAAAATAAATATTTAATGTATGCAATTTAACACTATGATTTCAATATTATAGGTAAAATATAAAAAAACCAAAAAAACCACGAAAGAAAATGTTTCATGCTGTGTCATAAACAGGACGCTAAGATGGGGAGACTCAGTGGGGGGCAATTTTCTGGGGTTTTCTCTTCAAAAAAATTAATTTCTCCTGTCATTACATTATGTAAATAACTTTACAGCCTTCCACATCCAAATTAATAGGGGGTAATTATTGAAACGAATAGATAGATAATCTTACTGATCCATCCAGACTTAGTATCTGTTGGAAAAGCAGTTTTTGATAACAGTACAAATAGCTTTTCTCATCCCTCCTTGTTGCCCCCTACCCACTACTACTACCCCTATCACCGGCCCCCACCCCCTTAACATGGGCGTGTTCTTCCTACGCCACTCGATGAACAAACGATCCCTGTGCTCCTAATATTACGCACTCCCCCCACCCTCAATCTAAGCCCCTTTCAAACAATCGTGCAAAAAATATCTAGGCTGGCGCACCTAAGTGCGCGCTTCTCCCCTCTCCCTGAAGCTGCCCCCTTCCCTCTCCACTAAAGTGCTGTCCCCCTATTCTGCTTACCATTCCGCTATAATTCCAACGTATTATTATTAAATTAAAAATTATAAATATTATACTACCCTATCACCCCCCCACCCCTTAACATGTCTCTTCTCTACACTCCACTAATAACTCCTCTCCCCACCATCTCCCCCCCTTCTTCCAACCCTGTTCACCTTCTAGTGGTCAAATCCTACCTATCCCCCTCCCTACTGTCCCCCCCCCCTCCCCTATCTTCCCCTTAACTGCTATCATCCAACGTAGAATAAAATAAAATTTAAAAAAATTAATTAACCTGTTCCCTCTCCTCCTCTACACCCCCTCCCCTCTCTTTTAAAACCATAATGACATTCTAACTGCTATCATTCAACATAAATATAAAAAAAAAGAATAATTAATTAACCTGTTCCCTCTCCTCCTCTACACTCCCCCCCCCCCTCCCCTCTCATTTAAAATCATAATGAAATTCTAAAAAAACAAAAAAGGCACGACCATGGAATCTTGCGCACACGTTAAATCCTGTTCCGCTTTTCGTAAGAGTAGGCCATTGTGTGCCGGTGGGAACAGATGACAGAATTTACAAAACCGCATACACACGGGGACTGGATGTAAAAAAAAAAAAGCACATGAGTGCTTATTCCATTATCCTCGATATAAAAGAATAAATAAATAAATAAAAGGTAGACACCATGTATCTTCCAAAGCTCGGAGGATAAAAAGTTCTGAAGGCGACCCAGAGATCTTCACTTCCTAACTCATGGCTACAGTTGCGGCGTCTACATTTTCCTGACATCCTATCAAACTTACGATTCTCAGTTTCGAGAGCGTATTTTCCTATCATCAGTTCGGAGATTGGGAACCAAAAAATTTGAATCATCCTTTGCTTTATCCCCATTCTTGTTCAAGATAGGTTAACAACACTTCGTACAATTTTATATCGATTTTGTGTGTGTGTTCTTTTTCTTTTCTTTTTTCTTTTATATCGAGGATAATAGAATAAGCACTCATGTGCTATTTTACATGCAGTCCCCGTGTGTATGCGGTTTTGGAAATTATGTCATCTGTTTCCACCAGCACACAATGGCCTACTCTTCCGAAAAGCGGAACAGGATTTAACGTGTGCGCAAGATGTTCTGCATGCGTTCGAACACGGACCTCGGTTTATAGTCTCATCCGAAGTACTTTGACATTCGTGTGTGTGTGTGTGTGTGTGTGTGTGTGTGTGTGTGTGTGTGTGTGTGTGTGTGTGTGTGTGTGTGTGTGCGTGCGCGCGCGCGCGCGCGCTTCATTTCCATCAGATGAAAGCTTTTACCGCGACTATCAAGCCGCTTCAAACAAGAAAATACAACAGAACTGTTTACCATACCATAGTATTACAAAGCGGAGATGCTAATGCCATGAAAGAGAGAGAGACAGTTTTATCATGCACACAGAACGTGTTCATAAACTAAAACATTTTTTTTTCTTTCTGGGTTCGAGCTCTGAAGTTTTATCTATAGTGAGATTTTTGTGTGTTTTTTGCGAATGGGACCCAGGGGTTTTTTTGCCCACAATTAAAGGTAGCCACATTCCAACTTCGGGGATAATAATCTAACACCAGGACCACCAGTAGCCCACCAAGGGATAGCGACCTGTCAGTTTTTTGTCACTGAGGAAGACAAGTGCCTGGCATGCCAGACTAGAAGTGCTGATAACGTTGTGCGGTGATGTAACAGCCAGTGACGGTTGTGTGGGGGAGGGGTGGTGGGGGTGGGGGGAGGGGACAGTGCCATTAGTGGATTAGCTGGAGGGTGCTTCACCCATTGGTGTCCCTGGGATAAACCCTGGGCTTCTGGAGTGCCGGGCAACACCCTACTACTTTTGTCTGTCTGGATGGCTCTGGCTGGCTGGTTGGTTGGTTGGTGGTTGGTTGGATGGTGGTTGGTTTGTTTGGTTGGTTGGTTGGCTGGTTGGTTGGTTGGATGGGTGGATGGCTGGTGTGTTATTGGAGTGTAGTGCAGTGTATTGTAGTGTGGTGTAGTGTAACACTGTGATTATAATATGTTGTGGGTGGTGTAATGTAGTGAAGTAGTGTGTTGTAGTGTAGTTTAACGCTGTGTATGACAATCATGTTGTGTGTAGTGTAGTGTAGTTAGTGTAGTATACTACTGTGTTGTAGTGTAGTGTAGTGTGGTGTGGTGTAGTGTAGTGTAGTGTACCACTGTGTTGTAGTGTAGTGTAGTGTACCACTGTGTTGTAGTGTAGTATACCACTGTGTTGTAGTGTAGTGTAGTGTAGTGTAGTGTGTGTGTGTGTGTGGTGTGGTTTGGTGTGGTGTGGTGTAGTGTGGGTGGTGTGGTGTGGTGTTGTAGTGTAGTGTGTGTGAGTGTAGTGTAGTGTGTGTAGTGTAGTGTAGTGTAGTGTAGTGTAGTGTAGTGCAGTGTAGTGTAGTGCAGTGTAGTGTAGTGTAGAGAAGGGTAATGTAGTGTACCACTGCGTTGTATTGTAGTGTGGTGTGGTGTTATGTAGTTTAACACTGTGTATCATAATTATGTCGTATCTAGTATAGTATAGTATAGTATAGTATAGTATAGTATAGTTGTATAGTATAGTATAGTATAGTATAGTATAGTATAGTATAGTTTAGTATAGTATAGTATAGTGTAGTAGTAGTTAGTAAAGTATAGTATAGTGTAGTGTAGTGTAGTGTAGTCTATCACTGTATTGTAGTGGTGTATGCTGATTTATAGTGTAGTGCTGTTTAGAAACTGTGTGCTGTAGTGTTGTGTGATGAGCTGTGATGTAGTGTGGTATAATGGAACGAAGTGTATTGTTGTGCAGTGCAGTGCAGTGTAGTGTAGCGTAGTGTAGTGTAGTGTAATGAAGTGTTGTGTAATATAGTGTAGCGCAGAGCAGTATAGTTTAGTGTAGTATAATGTAATGTAGTAGTGTAATACTCTTCCTTGAACGAGCCCGACGCCACAAGCCTACCCTCCACCCAGTCACATTTCTCAAGCAGTCATTGTCCTCTAAAGGACATGTAGATTAACCAACAAGAAGAAACGCACGAACGTTATCGTGTATCGGCGCGCTAAAGAACAAACGGGAGAAAGAAAGAACAAGAAAAAGAAAACAAGAAGCAGGGCACAGGGAGTAGTAGTTTATTGTCAGGTAGTTAAAATACTTTGGCTAGGGAAACGAGCCGAGCTGGCTCATTGTGTAGACTTGATCCGGATGTTTTATGTCGTTAAATTGAACATCACCCCAGCACGAAGTAATGGGCTGAACAGCACAGAGGTATTTTGTTCTTCAACAAGCAGCAATAAATATTCGGGCGGCAACACGACTGTTCGTTGCCTGCTGTGAAGCCGGACAGGGTGCCGTGTTTACTTTAATGTTTGTAGAACCTGGAACATGAAGAAGTGAGCGACAAACATTCCGCTTCGTTGTTTTTTTTAGGTTGTTGTTGTTGTTTTTTGGTTTGTTTTTGTTTAAATGAGTCCTCCCCGTATGTGTCGTCTTCAAAATTGTGTTTGCCGAGGTCACCAGTGACGTAGTTGGTGTTATTATTGTTGTTGTTACCGTTGTTGTGCATAGTTATGTGAATGTCTGTATTAACTGATGATAATTTTTTTTATGTCACGAAGAGTCGTGTTCTTCAGTACTTATATGCAATCATTCCCCGAAGTTGGAATATGGTGACCTTAATGATGGGTATCAATGTCGTATACGCAAAATCTCACCATCGGTGAACGTTGTTGAAGCTCTAGACGAGGTGCGAAAAAATTTGCAATTATCTCAATCTGTATGACATTTTATTATCTTTATTGCGAACAATGCATTACGTTAAACAGTCATAACAAAACTTTCCTTTTTTTAACATCGCTTTTGTGAGCAACTTGACCCACCATGCACATTGTCTGTTGTAGTATGTTTCTGTGCATGAAATAAGCTTCTACTTATGTGAGGGGCGTAGTATTGTGCCACTTTTTTTTTCTTCCCGCGTATAGAAGCCTATGTATTTGGTTTTCCCTAAACATCAGTGCCCCGCTGGAAAAAGTAAAAACGAGAAATGGAATAAATGGCTGTGGACTTCCACTTTTTGTCAAGAGTTCTCTTACATGCATTAATACCTTAACATAGGGATGCTCGATTTATTGTCCAATAGAAAAGACTAGCGCCCTGACTCCAGTCAAGATGTGTAATGGGGGAGAGAGGTGGGTGCTTTTGGACTGGATTCAAACTATGATAAAACGCTGTTTGACGATCCAGTCCTCATGTTGACAGTTCAGCCTTTGCTTGATATCGGCAGCGGACACATTCTGCTTCTTACTAACCTCAGAGAAAGGCTGTTGTTGTCTTTCATCCTCTGTGGCTTTCCCCATTAACTCCTCTCAACAGTCATTGCAGCACCGCACTTTAACACAAACGTGTTACAGGTAAATCCAACCTGTCGCGCCGGATCCCATCTCTCTCCAAATCGAAGATTGCATGTTTCGTGCCATCCATACACGTTCGCAGAACGTTTTGCGATTGTCGACCTCCGTTAACAGTATCGTCCGAATGACTTGCAAAGGACTGGAATGAGAGAACTGATATCATCAACTCTAGGGAAAAGCTCCTCATCTAAATACAGTGCATTTTAGCGGGACTCGAACCCGCGCTCTCAGATGACTATCAGGTCACAAGTCCTATGTAACCGTGCAATCTAAACCTTCTCAAATGAAGACACACAGCTAGCTTGCAGTGGCTGGATGCTTGCTTAGCCAGCAGAGCAGGATGGGATCCATGTCAGCTACTCCTCCCTTTCTCCTCTGATCCCGGCTTCCTAAGCCTGCCCAGAGACCGCCGCTAGCTAACCGCACGTTAAACAACATCTAATTGTTGGAGACTTCGCGCCGACCCGTCTTGTTTTCATGCATGGCTAAGCAGGTCGTCGGCAAATAATGAAGTCGTAGCTTCGGGTAGTCCAGGTAGACCAACACCTCTCGGGTAGAGGGCTGGGGATAAAGGGAGGATTAGGATGGAAATGATATGTTTTGTCAACAAACTGGACGGAGAGTGTGTGGCATGCTTTTAGCTCGTGTAAAAACCATTCACGGTTTTGTTTTCTTTCAGGTTTTAGATTTGAGACGTAACGCTTGTTAGCGCGTATATTATAAACTGCATACTGTTGTGGATGTTTGCCGGGTTTGAAATTTGAGATCTGCAGTGTTACAACACTTGTAAGCTATTCATGAAAGTGTGTCGGTAAAGTGTTGATTTTGAAACTTCAGCTTTTGTGTACATTATTCCTCGTTACCGAGATTTAGGTGCACGACTGGTGGTGTGTGTTCATGGCATAGTGTTTTATCAAGTTCTTTGTTAATTCTAGATTTATAGCAGAATAGTCCAAGCTCTTGTAATTCTGAGGCTGATTTATGTTAGCTTTTGTGAAAGTTTCCTTTTCAAAGTGATTTGTAACAAGTTCTTTATTGATGTTAAATGTAAACAGAGTGGGTTTATTTCTTGTAAACTGTTCATGACAGAATATTATAAGATAAAACGGATTTTAATGAGGTATTGAATGATAGTGAGAAACCGTCTTTAGTTCATATTGAACAGATTCATCTTTAGCAGTTATCAGTTAGTTTCCTTTTAGTCAGTATCTGTTAGTCATGAAACTGCTGTATATATCCAGCGGAAATAACTGGATGTGGAGTGCGGCCGTGAGGTAAAGGCAAAAAGTCAGACACACACGGTTCGGGGATTGTGTGTGTGTGTGTGTGTGTGTGTGTGTGTGTGTGTGTGTGTGTGTGTGTGTGTGTGTGTGTGTGTTGTGGTGTGTGTGTGTGTGTTGTGTGTTGTGAGGAAGGAATGATTCCTGAACCCATTATCAGCAATTCAAATGCTTGTCTTTGGAATAAACATTAACTCAAGGCCCCGTGTCAGAACGTATAATCGAACTGACAAAAGCAAAATTATATATTTATCTATTTATAAAGGAGAGACACAGAGATGACATTGTTTATATTGTGTGAACACTTTCTACCTGGTGAGAGCAGCCCGAAATTTGAAACAGAAATTAGTTGTCGGGGAAAACTAAAAATTAGCACAATATTTCACAATGTGCCATGCATCACAGAATACTGTACAATGCAATACAGCACAAGGCATAACGACACAATACAAAATCAGTGCTGTGCCATGCAGGTCAGTCACCTGTCGACTGTGTTGAGGCTGGTACGGACTGACGACTGTGCTGTTCTGTGCGGAAGCTGGTTGAGCAACATTCTCTGCGTGGATAACGACAGACTTGTCAGGGATTTACTGCTGGGCCATTGAAACCCCTGACAACTGTGGAACTGAATCAGAAGTCGGCTAGATTTTTATCTTTTCCTGTCGTCAATAAGCCCTGTAATCATTCTTTAATCACTCCCTCTTCCACTGGCTTTAGAGAAGGTTAGACTACACGCTGGCTATTGCAGTCACCTTTTCTGTCGGTAGCTTAACATCAATGAAGGAACAGTATGGTCTCAGAAACCAACGACAAACGAAACAAGCTTCCCTGTCTCATAAAGTAGGAATCTTATCTCTTGGCTCTTTTAATGGCCTCCCCACCTACCACCCCTTTTCGAATGGAGGGAAAGAATTATGATCACACTATGTGATGTTCAAGTGTGAAATCTAAAGAACGCAGGAAAGACAGGATTCTCCGTCACTGCCGCGCAGAAGCGGTAAAGAGTCTAACCATCGCTATGGGTGTTTCTGTGGTCATCAGCGCCTGCCCCCCCTCACTGTTGTGACTATCATGGACAAATTTCTGCCCCGGTATCAGCGGTTTGTTATTGAGCTCGCTGTCTTGACACAAGCCTTCTTCACTTCAGCCCCAACCTCCCTCACCCGGCAATCAGGGTGTCTGGCCGGCGTAGGGTGGTTCATTATTGACAGGACATTTACAGGCACTCGTTACAGTATCAAAAGCAAGCCATAAACAAACGACGACCCCCCCCCCCCCCCCCCCCACACACACCACACACCCTCCTAAACTCTATTAACTCTGTCTTCTTGACTGGCCCTTCTCTGGTTAACCCAGTCTTGACTGGCGGCCCTGGCTCTCTCTCTCTCCCCAGCCCCGTGAGCTGATAAGCGGGGTATGTCCACACGGCGGCAATAAAAGTTATCTGGCCGTCACTGCGTAAAGCTGACATCAATCCAGCCACCGCCAGATAGACAAGGACGATAAGAGCCCGTGTTTGAAAAGGTCTTTCAGGGATTGGAGAGTACACAGTGGGGAGACCTTCGCCCTTGCTAACTAACGGTGAATGGTTATAATGGTACTGTTAAAGGGTGACCCCTCCACCTTAGAGCCTGGTCTAACCAGCCTTGTTATTTTGTTCTGGAGAAAGTTCTCATTCTTGCTTAGTCTTGTTTTTTTCTTCACCCCCAGGAGACGGATTTTTTTTCGCGGAGTATATTATTAATTGTGTCCAGACTTGAATAGAGATAGGGTAAGGTGTGCTAGTGTGTGTGTATGTGAGTGTGTGTGTGTGTGGGGGGGGGGGGGGTGGTAGCCTAGTAGTTAGAGGATGACGCTCGCGACTTGACAGCCCGGGATTGAGCCCAGGTTCCAGCCACCACCCAGACGACCATTCAAGAGGATAGTTTCCCCTGGGAGTTGACTCTAGTACTTACTCCACTGCCCTGAAATTCCTTCAGACGAGACTAAAAAAGGCCCCGTATCCAAACACATGCAGGAACATCTTGCACACGTGCTAAAACCCGTTCTGCCTTTCGGAAGAGCAGGCCATTTGTGCCAGTAAGAATGGATGACTTTTTGGGGGGGTAAAAACCTGCATGAACACTGGTGTCGTGTTTAGACATCTTCCCCCAAGTCCGAATGTGGTTACCTTAAATAATGGTGGGAAAATACAGTCGCATACACAAAAATCTCACCATTAGTGAACCTGGGATCTCTAACCTAAAAACAACAACAAAAAGGAATGGAGAGACCTAAGTGTCACACTCAAACTTATGATAAGACTAAATCACTATTAGTTGGTGTCTAAAACATGCATCTTGGCCGCAGAACTCTTTTAAAAAAAAAGTAAATTCACGCCATAGAAAGGTAGGATTTCCCAAACATCGTAGGTATCAGGTATAATAATAATAATAATAATAATAATAATAATAATAATAATAATAATAATAATGTATGGAATTTATATAGCGCTGAATCTTGTAAAGCAACAAATCAAAGCGCTCAGATTTTATTTCATACCACTTTAAGTCATGGCAGATTTCTCTCCGTGAAATTCGGGCTGCTCTCCCCGGGGAGAGCGGGAGAACGCGTCGCCACTTAGCGCTGCGCCACCCTTTCACCCTTTTTTTTTTTTCTTCAGCTGTATTTGTTTCCCTATCAGAGTGGCTTTTTTCTAAGAATTTTGCCAGGGACAACTCTCTTGTTGCCGTGGGTTTTTTTACGTGCGCTAAATAATTACGTGTAACACACGGGACCTCGGTTTATCGTCTCATCCGAAAGACTAGCGCCCAGACCACCACTCATGGTCTAATGGATGGGGGAAAAATTTCCGGTCCAAACGGGGTACGAACCGCCGCACACTTCAGACCCGGACTTTTCGCTTTCTAGACAGGCGCGTTACCTCTAGACCACCGATCCACCGTATCGGTATAGAGACCACATCAGCAACAAAGCCATGGCAACAGAGCTACTAGCTTGAAACAAGACAATCGTTCTTTCAAATCACGGAGACAATAACGGTTACTCATTTAAAAGTTCTGCAAATAATTCGTTCTCCCAAACTAAGGCATCCATAAGAATTGCTCCTGTAAAAAAAAATGAGCATAGAATTTATTCTCGCAGAAAAAAGACGAATGCAGTCCTTTGATCATAGAAGCACTGCAAATTGTTCGACGGTGTCTTGCCACCCGTATCTACCTTCTGACAATCTGTAGGAGTCAGCACAAGTCAAGTCTGTTCTCCCCTGGATCTTGTCTTCCTAGCTCCTATCAAAAGCTGGACTTCAGCTTTTCCACCTCCTGGTTCAAATCGCAAGCATCTAGACTGTCAATCAAGAGTTATTGAAACAGACGGGGGTGTTTAAGACAGACGGCTGTGTTTCACTTTAGGCCACCAAAAAACCAAAAACCGAGCCTAGTAAGAACAGCCCTGTTCAACCCGATAGGAAATTTCCGTGGGGTGTCATTTTAGTTTGGGGAATATTCTGTATTCCTGGACCTTTGTGAAAGGGGGGACAGAAAGAAGGTAAACCCGTGACAGGCAAGACTGGCAAAAAGGATCGGTGCTGAGTTAATTTATCGACCCCCGCACGACAAGTGCTACCTCCATACCTGGCGCCGGCCCGGCCCTATGTCTGACAGCGGCCTACCCCCGGCCAATACTACCCCCCCCCCCCTCCCCGAAGTTTCTCCCCCCCTCCACCCCCATTTTCCTTCCACCTGGTTGTGTAATGCTCATTTACCAGTGGCGCTCGACTCCAGGCCTGATAAAGGACTGATAGGTATCAGGGGGTTTAAACCGTCATGGTGGCTGAGCAGCCTGTTGTGTTGTGTGTCGCTGCTTGCTCGCAGAAAGGCCGTTCATCAGTCCGTTCTTGTCCCTGCCGCTTTCAGAAGACTTGAAAAGAGTCCCCCTATTTTTTTTTTTCAAAAGAAGATGCGGCAGATAGTGGAGGTAGGGTTTTCTTTCCCTCTTGTATAATTCTTATTTTGCGTGCACACGGCAGTATAGTCAACGGGTTTTTGTTTTTTTCCACTAGTGTTTGGGGGTCAGGGGAGAAGAAATGTCGCCTAGATTTTAAAAAAGAGAGAGGGGGGGAGAGAGAGAGAGAGAGAGAGAAGAGAGAGAGAGAGAGAGAGAGAGAGGAGAGAGAGAGAGAGAGAGAGGAGAGAGAGAGAGAGAGAGACTAGCGTCAAATGTAATCATCGAGAAAAAAATTATTTTCCCGTCGTCCTCATTTTAGAGCCCCAAGGTTCACCAATAGTGAAATTTTGCGTATAGGACCGATTTTTGCCCACAGATAAGGTAGCTGCATTCCGACTTCGGGGATGAAAGAACATTTCACCGATCACTTTTGGGAAATCTATCATCTTTCAAAACAAGCGAATGAGATTTTCTGATGCACCAAAACTTTGATGCATCAAAACTTTCTGGTGTAAAAGAAATGAACGCAGCAAGAGAGCTAGTTTTAATAAAATTCTGAAAGTTAGATGAGTAAATAAAGTGTAGACAAAAACGAATAAAGGCTGAAACGTTTCACTGTGGCAATGGTTATCTTCCCAGGCAGAACACGTTCAGCTTAATGCAGTATGTTTTGGCCGGAATAACAACACAGCGTCTCGCACCAACATCAGAACATTAAAAGTCACTGCAACGGAAGGCAGCATGACAGCATGATACACTGCAATGCAGCCTAGAGCTATACATTGTTAGACATCACAATGGTAAACAACACAATACAAAACAATAAAAGTATGATCAAGTTTCTATTCAACTACATTTTCTTGTCGAACTAAATTGATCAGTAATATCAGACAATACAGTTTTCAACTAAGCATCGATGCAAAGCAAGGACACACATACACACACATGCACGCACGCACGTACGTACGCACACACTCTCTTTTCTTCTTCTCTCACTCTCTCGCTCTCTCTCTCTCTCTCTCTCTCTCTCTCTCTCTCTCTCTCTCTCTCTCTCTCTCTCTCTCTCTCTCTCTCTCTCTCTCACACACACACATACACACACATATATACACACATACACACATGAATGAAGAGGGGATTATCTTAGTTAAGCATAAGGTTACACTTAATTCAACACTTGCTGTGCCGCACAGAAACTGGTGCAAACTTAGCTTTCATTATGCTTACAACTGCCTTTATCAAACCGTACCAACACTATAATAACTGACAAAACGAATTCTGATTGGGCAATAAGAAAGCTCTAAATTCTGTACACTGTGACGCCAACTGTGGAAATTTACGATGTAAAACAGAACCATGCCATTCATGCCAACAATATCAGCAGAGCAGATTAACCCCTGTGGAGAAGAAAGCAGTGATGCTTTCAGGCCAAATTGCAGCAGGAAAGAGGAGTTGTAGGGGCAGAAGAATGGGGAGGGAGGTGTCAGCGTTAAGCCCTAGATATGACAACAATGCAGCCCCTGTGACTGCCTGTTGTGACATCCCCATACATCTGCAGACTTGGATAAGGTTATTTTCCTGTTGTTGTTGTTGTGACGATAGTGGTGGTAGTGTGTAAGAGAGAGAAAGAGAGAGTGTGTGTGTGTGTAAAACAGCCGTCTCCACAAAACATCCCTGTCCTGCAGTGTGAAATGCTCACCATTTTAACCACCTGTCTGTCCATCACCCTTCTTGTAAAGTTTCCTGTCATTTTTAGCCAATTACAATATCGATTCCCAAAACCAAAGTTATCAATTTTGCCTTCTGATTATTTACTTTATTGCAGAAAATCTGCAGCAACAAAAACAAGAAGTTATCTTTGTACTGATTAGTTATTTGGTTTTACTTACTTCAGCATTGGTTATGGTCCTGGATAAAGCCATAAAAACTAGCCTACATTTTAGAACAAGAAATCACACCAAAGTTTAATGTGCTGGGCCTGACCTGGCAATGCTTAACAGTAGTGCAACGCATTTTCGCTCATATGACAGACCACAGTAATCGCTGTCAGAGCATTCAGTAAAGAAGAAGAAGTCACTGACCCTACGACCTGTATCAAAAAGTATCAACAGTATAATGGCTGACTGAACAAACTCTGATTGGGCGATAAGAAAAACCTGGTCATTCTATACACACTATGACGCAAACTGCAGAGATTTACCATATACCAAACTGTGCTCTTCATGCCAGAAACCCCCGAGTATAGCACGATACCAGCAGAGCAGATTAACCCCCCATGGAGAAGAAAGCGAGTTGTTGCTGCTGTGGCGGTGATGCTTTCAGGCCAAATTGCAGCAGGAAAGAGGAGTTGTAGGGGCAGAAGAATGGGGAGGGAGGTGTCAGCGTTAAGCCCCAGATATGACAACAATGCAGCCCCTGTGACTGCCTGTTGTGACATCCCCATACATCTGCAGACTTGGATAAGGTTATTTTCCTGTTGTTGTTGGTGTGACGATAGTGGTGGTAGTGTGTAAGAGAGAGAAAGAGAGAGTGTGTGTGTGTAAAACAGCGGTCTCCACAAAACATCCCTGTCCTGCAGTGTGAAATGCTCACCATTTTAACCACCTGTCTGTCCATCACCCTTCTTGTAAAGTTTCCTGTCATTTTTAGCCAATTACAATATCGATTCCCAAAACCAAACTTATCAATTTTGCCTTCTGATTATTTACTTTATTGCAGAAAATCTGCAGCAACAAAAACAAGAAGTTATCTTTGTACTGATTAGTTATTTGGTTTTACTTACTTCAGCATTGGTTATGGTCCTGGATAAAGCCATAAAAACTAGCCTACATTTTAGAACAAGAAATCACACCAAAGTTAAATGTGCTGGGCCTGACCTGGCAATGCTTTACAGTAGTGCCACGCATTTTTCGCTCATATGACAGACCACAATAGTTGCTGTCTGAGCGTTCAGTAAAGAAGAATAAGTCACTGACCCTACGACCTGTATCAAAAAGTATCAACAGTATAATGGCTGACTGAACAAACTCTGATTGGGCGATAAGAAAAACCTGGTCATTCTATACACACTATGACGCAAACTGCAGAGATTTACCATATACCAAACTGTGCTCTTCATGCCAGAAACCCCCGAGTATAGCACGATACCAGCAGAGCAGATTAACCCCCCATGGAGAAGAAAGCGAGTTGTTGCTGCTGTGGCGGTGATGCTTTCAGGCCAAATTGCAGCAGGAAAGAGGAGTTGTAGGGGCAGAAGAATGGGGAGGGAGGTGTCAGCGTTAAGCCCTAGATATGACAACAATGCAGCCCCTGTGACTGCCTGTTGTGACATCCCCATACATCTGCAGACTTGGATAAGGTTATTTTCCTGTTGTTGTTGGTGTGACGATAGTGGTGGTAGTGTGTAAGAGAGAGAAAGAGAGAGTGTGTGTGTGTAAAACAGCGGTCTCCACAAAACATCCCTGTCCTGCAGTGTGAAATGCTCACCATTTTAACCACCTGTCTGTCCATCACCCTTCTTGTAAAGTTTCCTGTCATTTTTAGCCAATTACAATATCGATTCCCAAAACCAAACTTATCAATTTTGCCTTCTGATTATTTACTTTATTGCAGAAAATCTGCAGCAACAAAAACAAGAAGTTATCTTTGTACTGATTAGTTATTTGGTTTTAACTTACTTCAGCATTGGTTATGGCCCTGGATAAAGCCATAAAAACTAGCCTACATTTTAGAACAAGAAATCCACCAAGTTAAATGTGCTGGGCCGACCTGGCAATGTTTTAAACAGTAGTGCCACGCATTTTTCGCTCATATGACAGACCACAATGTTGCTGTCTGAGCGTTCAGTAAAGAAGAAAAAGGTCACTGACCCTACGACTGTATCAAAAAGTATCAACATTTAAATGGCTGACTGAACAAACTCTGATTGGGCGATAAGAAAAACCTGGTCATTCTATACACTATGACGCAAACTGCAGAGATTTACCATATACCAAACTGTGCTCTTCATGCCAGAAACCCCCGAGTATAGCAGATACCAGCAGAGCAGATTAACCCCCGTGGAGAAGAAAGCAAGTTGTTGCTGCCGTGGCGGTGATGCTTTCAGGCCAAATTGCAGCAGGAAAGAGGAGTTGTAGGGGGAGAAGAATGGGGAGGGAGGTGTCAGCGTTAAGCCCTAGATATGACAACAATGCAGCCCCTGTGACTGCCTGTTGTGACATCCCCATACATCTGCAGATAGGGCTGTAGTTTTGTTTTGAGTGTGAGAGTGTGTGTGTGTGTGTGGGGGGGGGGGGGGGGTAGTGTGTGTAGGTGGATGAGTGTGTGTGTGTGTGTGTGTGTGTGTGTGTGTGTGTGTGTGTGTGTTGTGTGTGTGGTGTGTGGTTTAGGGATAGTGTGTGTGTGTTTTGAGGGGGGTAGGTGGGTTAGTTTATGTGTGCTTGGAGGAAAGGGGGAAATGTGTGTTGGGAGGAGAAGGTAGAGTGTGTGTGATGCGTGTGTGTGTGCGTGCGTGCGTGTGTGTGTGTGAGAGAGAGAGAATGAATGATTGATTAAATGAATGAATGACTGATCTTTATACTAATAATGAATAGTCATAGAGATATCATGTGTGTGTTTGTCTGCATAATTATGTACATGTATGTATGTGCATGCACATATCATGTGTGTGTTTGTCTGCATATTTATGTACATGTATGTATGTGCGTGCACATATGTGCATGTGTGCGTGTCTGTCTGTGCTTGTGTGTGTCTGTGCTTGTGTGTGTCTGTCTCTCAGTATGTACGTCTTTCTCTCAGTGTGTATGTATGTGTGTGTGGGCGTGTAAGTACATGTGTGTGTGAGTCTGTCTGTCTGTCTCTCTGTCTTTATGCCTGTCTGTGTATGACCCCGCTGCATGCCTACACTTCATCAAGTCACACACAACAAAGTTGCCAGATCCAGAGGGAATGTTAAACTAAGCCCTCCAAATCCCCAACACTTCAAATAAACCACACTGACCTCGTTTCTGCTGCTGCTGCTGTCACTCACCGCTTGACACCCGTGACCACACTGTGCTCACTGTATAACCCACACTGTACAAAGACACGAGATTGATTTCCACACTGAAACCTAGACCGTAAAGACGAGACACAGCATTGAAATCCACACTGTATAAAGATACGAGATTGATTTCCTCACCTGGATTGTACAGACATGACACAGGGTTGAAATCTACACTGTATAAAGACACGAGATTGATTTCCACACTGAAACCTGAATTGTACAGACAAGACACAGCATTGAAATCTACGCTGTATAAAGACACGAGATTGATTTCCACACTGAAACCTGGATTGTACAGACAAGACACAGTAATGAAATCTACACTGTCTAAAGATACAAGAGTGATTTCAACTCTGAAACCTGGATTGTACAGACAAGACACATTATTGAAATCTACACTGTATAAAGACACGAGATTGATTTCCACACTGAAACCTGGATTGTACAGACGAGACACATTATTGAAATCTACACTGTATAAAGACACGAGATTGATTTCCACACTGAAACCTGGATTGTTCAGACAAGACACATTATTGAAATCTACACTGTATAAAGACACGAGATTGATTTCCACACTGAAACCTGGATTGTACAGACATGACACAGGGTTGAAATCTACAATGTATAAAGACACGAGATTGATTTCCACACTGAAACTTGGATTGTACAGACGAGACACAGCATTGAAATCTACACTGTATAAAGACACGAGATTGATTTCCACACTGAAACCTGAATTGTACAGACAAGACACAGCACTGAAATCTACGCTGTATAAAGACACGAGATTGATTTCCACACTGAAACCTGGACTGTACAGACAAGACATAGCATTGAAATCTACTCTGTGAAGTACAGGCGCAAGATTAAATTCTAGCTGAAAGGTGGACTATAAAGACAGAACACTGAAATCCGCCCTGTGAAGTCAGACACAGTATCAAATTTCACAGTGTAAAGTGTACTATAAAGACAGAAGCACTGAAATGTGCACTGAAAAGTCGGACACAAGATTAAATTTCATAGTGTAAAGTAGACTGTAAAGACAGAGGGCTGAAATTTTCACTGTTTTTCTTTGCCTTCTTTCTGTATGAGCATGGTTGCAACTTGGGTTGAGCTTGTTCTCAAATGTCTGGATCTAAAATGGTGTTGTGGGGGGGGGGGGGGAGGGGGGGGGGAAACATTACCTTCATGCTACATTGATTTATAACTAATGCTCATTAGCTGCAGAAATAAATGAGTAAAATATTATGTTTCGAGCATACCATAAGCTATTTGCTTGTTATTGCTTTCAATTTATGTATGTATAATATTCATGTTTTCTTAATAAAAAAAAAATCTATTTAAACCAAGTACAGACACAAGATTAATTCCACTGTGTAAAGTGGACTCTAAAGACAGCACTGAAAATCTACACTCTAAACTACGCTGTAAAAAAGGGAAGACACAGGAATGATATGTACTTGGTTATCTATCTGTATTTTTATAATATGTTTGTACTATACTATTCAACATAGCGTATCAGGAAACAACACATTGCCACAGAATACTATACAAAACAAAAGATTGCAGTATAACACATCACCAAAACTATTGTTGGCAGTAAAAACACAAAAAAGTAGTTATTGTTGAGCACTACCCAAATTTTAACACCCTAGGGGTCACACAGAGTATGTACTCCTGTCTCACCTGGAAATCACCGTAAGTACGCACAGGATATTTTTTTTAAACGACAGACTGTGTGTACTGATGTTTTTCAACTGCCCCCGCCCCACAATATAGGCAGCCAAATTCCAGCTTCAGAATATTTTCTCTTTTTTGGAGATTGCCACTTATTTTGCTAGAACCTTGCTATGGATAGAAACAGCCCTAACATTACAAAACATAACAACACTGTAGGCCTTGGCACATCTCTCACATCCTTCACTGACAACGATTTTTAACTGTGGGGGGCAGACGCGAACGTTAAAAACCATTCATCAGCTAGGCCAAAAAAATTCACAAATCTAGGGGTCTTCTCGCCTGTCTGATATCATTTTAGACAGTGTTCATCCAAGATATACTGTACTACAATGTAACGAGAAAAAAATGTGGGTAAAGCAAGCATGAGCTTGAATATTTATATTGAAATTGTATATGTATATATATATGGAGAGAGAGGGAGAGAGAGAGAGAGGGATGGATGGATGGATGGATGGATGGATGGATGGATGGATAGATAGATAGACAGTTAGGTAGGTAGGTAGGGGGTTGGGTGGGTGGATGGATAGATAGATAGACAGACGGATGGATGGATGGATGGATGGATAGATAGATAGATAGACAGACAGACAGACAGACAGACAGACAGACAGACAGATAGATAAAATACTGAACACAAGAATAAAAATTACTACAAGAATGTCAACTGGTTGCAACGTAGCCACAACAGCCTGTGGTTTGTTTTGGTTGGGGGGGGGGGTTTGTTGGATTTTTTTTGGGGGTGGGGTTTTATTTTTGGTTGTTGTTGTTTTTTTTGGGGGGTTGGGTTTGGTTGGTTGGGTTTTTTTCGTCCCTCGGCTACACCACCTAGGATGGTGAGATTGATGCGTGTGCGACCTTCCTTCTTCCCCCCTCCCCTCCCGTCACCACCTCCCCAAACCAGCATTTAGGTAGCCGCATTCTCTCTTCGGGGAAACAGCCTGTGTGCTGTTGCTCTGTCTGCACTTGAAAATGGTGGTGCACGCACATTCCTGGCTCAGCCATGTGTATTTATTTCTGTCTGACTGTGTCTTCTGAAGTGTTGGGGAAGAGGCACGAATGCATGAGGGTTTGTGTGTCTTTTAGGGCGGAGAAGGGGGGGGGGGGGTGCGCGTGTGTGTGTGCGTGTAGGTGTGTATGTGTGTGTGCGTGTGTGTGTGTGTGTGTGTGTGTGTGTGTGTGGTGTGTGTGTGTGTTCACGCGCTGGCGCGTACATGGGTGCGAAAGTGCTCGTGTGTGTAAAGAGGTTTGCAATAAAGATGCCACTGTCATCACATACCTCTTCCTCCTCCTCAGAAGTAATGGGGGGGGGGGGGGGGGGGGGAGAGAGAGAGAGAGAGAGACAGACAGACAGACAGACAGACAGAGAATGAACATTTTGATGATGATGATGATGATGATGATGATGATAAAAATAAATAATAATAATAATAAATAAACGAGCATTCTTAAATGAATGAACATTTTCATTGAAAGAAAGGAATAAGCGCAATGGTGATCTTTAATTTTTTAATCCAACCCTCAGTTCCAAAAATAAGTAAATCCATCAACCAACCAATCAGTAAAATGAACTTCAATGAAATGTCTAAGGAATTGGGGGGGAAATGGTAACCATGTATAAACAAACATAATAAAGACAGTTACATACACATTATAGATACCAGAGAGAGAGAGAGAGAGAGAGAGAGAGAGAGAGAGAGAGAGAGAGAGGAGATGAGAGAGAGAGAGAGAGAGAGAGAGAGAGAGAGAGAGAGAGAGAGAGAGAGAACTCAAACTCGAATGTTTTAATGAGGGTAAATGGATAAGCCGGGGCTACTTTACACCAGGCCCTCATAAAAAAAAAGGCAAAAAAACCCATGAAAAGTGTATAATACACCCAATAAAGCTAACAATAAACTTAATCACTTAGTTATACATGCAATCAACTACTACATTATCATTCAATTATAAAATAAACCAACCAATGAATACAAATTGACTAACTGCATATCTATACACATCAAAATTTCCCTCACACATAAAGATACATTCACACTACCGCCATCTACACTCGCACAGCCATGTACTTCAACAACCAACGAAGCAATCAGCCCAGAGAGAGAGAGAGAGAGAGAGAGAGAGAGAGAGAGAGAGAGAGAAGAGAGAGAGAGAGAGAGAGATGGCGCTGTATTTATTACTCTCGGCTCATGAAGAGGACAAGAAGAAAGGGAAGAGGGGAAAAAAAGAAAAGATAGGGAAGAGAAAAAGAGGGTGAAGCGGAGGAGGGGGGAAAAAAAGATGGAAGAAGGAGGAAAAGAGAAGGAACAAGGATACAAACCAGAACTACAATTATTTATTTTGTGTAAGTGACAACACCTATACATATTTTTACTTTACTTATTCTTTTTTTCTTTTATATCGAGGATAATAGAATAAGCACTCATGTGCTTTTTTACATCCAGTCCCCGTGTGTATGCGGTTTTGTCAATTCTGTCATCTGTTCCCACCGGCACACAATGGCCTACTCTTACGAAAAGCGGAACAGGATATAACGCGTGCGCAAGATGTTCTGCGTGCGTTCGCACACGGGGCCTCGGTTTCTAGTCTCATCCGAAGGAGCAGAACCCTAGCATATATAATATACGAGAATATACAGTTATTTCATCACATAGCAGAAATATATCTCAAAACACTTCAGTGAGACACGGAAAGCATTTACCTGAAGAGACAGCCAGAGAAGGGTGGGGAGGTGGGAGGGAAGAAGAACGGGAGAAAGACAGACAGACAGACAGGAACAAGAAAGAGATGGGGATAGAGAGAGGGGAGGGTGACAGAGAAACAGAGGGAGGAAAGAAGTGAGGAAGGGACAGAACAATTTGGGTTGGGTTTTTTGTTTGTTTGTTGTTGTTGTTTTTTGTTGTTGTTGGGTTTGTTTGTTTTGTTGTTGTTGTTTTTTGTTGTTGGATTTGTTTGTTTTGTTTTGTTGTTGGTGGTGGTTGTTGTTGTGGGTTTGTTTGGGGGGGGGGGGGGGAATTTTGAGGGTTTTTTTTTTTGGGGGGGGGGTTAAGAACAGACATACAGACTTACCCAGATTGAAAATACCATGGCACATACATAAATTGTCAATGGTGTTACAAAATAAAATCGGATTTCTTCCAGATAGGAACACAGTGTTCTTATCAAGATGTGTGTGATACAGTTTTCTAAAAACAGAGTTGAAAGAGAGAGAGACAGAGGCAGACAGAGAGACAGACAGACAGACAGAACCCAGAACAAAGAAGACCTTTTTTTCAATGCTCTTTTTGGACGTTGTTAAAATGCTAGTCACTTCAAAGTAACATTGTTAAATGCTATGTACTTCATGCAATGTATTTTATTTAACTACAGTCCCCGAAGTCACAATGCAGCTACCTTTAAGGAAGGCAAAAAGTTTGCATACGCAAAAATCTCACTATTGGCGAACCTATGAGCTCTAGCCGAGGAACACCACACAAAAAACCCCTCCAGAAGAATTGCAGACTCGCAGAAAATGTTAAATGGCAGTACAGACCAGTCAGCGCGAAGAACAGCTAACTAAACTTAACTTAACCCCCCCAGCAGCTTTGGCGGTTCAGAATGGAAATCTTATCACAGGTAAATACTGCCGGCTGGCCTGCCAACTTTCCCTCCTTGTTTGACAATAAATACTGCACAGTTTCAACAAGAAGCCGTGTGTATGTATGTGTATGTATGTGTGTGTATGTGTGTATGTGTATGTGTGTGTATGTGTATGTGTGTGTGTGTGTGTGTATGTGTGTGTGTGTGAGAGAGTGTGTGTGTGTGTATGTGTGTGTGTGTATGTGTGTGTGTACAGAAAGGCGGGCACTAGACGCGCCGCTGTGGGGCCGTTACAATAACAGTCTGCTTGCCAGCTTATCACACTCTTTTTTCCCCTCATCATCTACTTTCTGTACTAGCTAGCGTAAGAGGGTACTACTACTGCAGGTGAACCCCACATCTATCTAGGTCAGCCCCACTCGCGGCCTTCTTCTTACGTCACAAGTCACGTGAGGAGCGCTGACTGTTTTTGATTGGCTGCTTTAACGTGCTTTGAAAAAAAGAACAAACAAAGAGAAGAAAGAAAAAAAATATTGTCTGTGAGGTAATACACTGTTGCTTATGTGTTTTTTTCCTTTTTGTTTGTTGTTGTTTGGTTGGGTTGTTGTTGTTTGGCTGTGTTGGGGTTGTTGTTTTTGGGGGTTGTTGTTGTTGTTGTTTTTTTTTTTTGGGGGGGGGGTACAAACTATCGTTCATTTTGAGGAGCAATAGAACAACTTTGATTTAATACGATACAAATAAACTAATATCTAAGGCCGTAACATGCGTAAGTCCTAGCTTTCGTGCAGTGTGTAATACGACCATGAAAATAAAGGTAACATTAAGATTGCGTATACTTAAAAACTTTTTAAAACTTTTAAGCCGTTTGGCATTAGCAGCCTGAAATAACAGTTGTAAATTTACTTTTTGAATATAAGAAAATACGCAAACGAATACAGGTAATAAGGAGTCTATGCACAACTGTTATTGTAACTGGTCACAGAACACGCTTTTATGTAAGAAGGCATGTAAGACAAAAACAAAAACACAGCCCTCAAAGTAAAGACATAATAAGTAAAAGGGAAGAGGGTTATAAGATAGTTAGCAGTAAGGTGAAAGTCTACATCCTCCCGTAAAGCAGCGGTGGTCGACAGGAAGGTTACACGCCTGCATAGAAAGCGACAAGTTCGAGTTCAATACCCGTTCGAGCCCAAACTATTGCCTTATTCACAAACCTTGGGTGGTGGTTTGGTGCTAGTCTTCCTGATGAGACGATTAACCTAGATCCCGTATGCAACATGTATTCAACGCACGTAAAAGAGCCCGAGCTAAAAAGATAATTATTCCTGGCAAAATTCTGTAGAAAAAAACCCACGCTGATAGGGATAAATAAACCTAAGTCCCGTATGCAACATGTATTCAACGCACGTAAAAGAGCTCAAGGTAAAAAGATAATCATTCCTGGCAAAATTCTGTAGAAATAAAAAACCCACTCTGATAGGGAAAACAAATATACATGCAGACAGGAAAAGGAAAAAACAACAACAATGGGTGGCGTTGCTTCTGTGGCGACGCGCTCTTTCGCGAAAAAGCAGCCCGAATTTCACGCAGAGAAATCTGCCGTGGAATCTGAATGGTATTCAAATCAATTCAATAAAATTGAAAGTGTATAAAAGTCTTGATAAAAAAAAAAAATGTTATCCCCTCGAATCATAGCTAACAAATCTGTAAGACTTATGAGCATGCACGCAGAAATAGGCTCTCTCTCTCTCTCTCTCACACACACACAACACACCACACACACCACACACACACACACACCACACACACACACACACACACATTAATCTTCGAAGACTCAAATGGCACTTTTGAATGGCTGTATCAACAAGTTGCTTGATAGTTTTCTTTGAAGGGAAGGGAAGCATCATCTTCTCTTTGAACGTAAAAGGCAGTAAACGAAAGATATAAATCAATCCCACAAAACTAAACAAACACAACCAGCTTGCCAGACCCTTCGACTTGCATTTAAACATTAAGCGCTTCGATTTGTTTGTTTTACAAGATTTAGCGCTATATAAATTCCATATTATTATTATTATTATAAACAGCGTATACCGTCCCAAGGTTTCAGCAAAATCACAAAATGTGCTGTACTGTACTAAAGTGTATTGTACTGATTTGTATTTTGTTATGTTTTACTCTCTTGTATCGTATATTATTGTATTTAATGATTTTTGTTTTATTTTATTATGGAGTAGGCTTCTGTAAACTACTTTTTACCACAGCATATTCCTCCGCGTGAAATCTGGCCTGCTCTTTCCTCGGTGACAGCTCGTCGCCACAAAAACAGCGCCACCCACTTTTTAGAAAAAAAAAAGTTTTTCCTGCGTGTAAAATATATCTGCTTACATTTCAGAGTGACTTTTGTCCGCAGAATTTTGTCAGGGACAACTCTGTCGTCGCCGTGAGTTCTCTTTCTGGCACTAACTGTGCTTTGCACACGGGATCTCGGCTTATCGCTCATTCGAAAGACTAGCATCCGGACCATGTCTACAGGCTTAGTGGACTTAAAGGGAAACTACGAATTTAAACTGGAGTCGAAACTGCGACCTCTTTCTTTCTAGAAGGTGCGTTGCTTTTTAGATCAATGATCCATGGGGATGAATGGTGAATGTTGTTGTTGTCGTGCGTTCCCCAGCTTAACACTCTAGGGGAGGGGGGGAGGGGAGTCACCCAGAATGTGCACTGTGACTGGCTCATCCCACCAGGGAGTCATTGCTAGTATGGAATTGCGCACTGAATGAGAGGATTGGCATGTATGGCTGTTTTTAAGTACCACCATATAGGCAACCAAACCCCGACTTCAGAGGGCTAAAGGTGACCTGACTAGCACGAAACAGAGAAAAGGTTTAACAATCCAAGACAAAAATGGGAAGTGTCTCACTGACGACCAGGATATTCTGAACAGATGGACAGAATACTGCTCCGACCTGTATAACTATAGAACCGCAGGAGATCCAGAAGTCCTTAATGTACCCGAAAGCAAAGACACAGACAGTCACCCTATCCTCCGAGAAGAAGTGGAAACAGCAGTCAGATCGCTGAAAAAGGGGAAGTCAGCAGGGGCTGACAACATTCCAGCTGAGTTGGTCCAAGCTGGAGGGGAAGCCATGATCAGCGCCCTACTAAGAATCTGCAACAAGATCTGGCAGACAGGAAAATGGCCAACACCATGGACGCAGTCGCTCATCATCACCCTCCCCAAGAAAGGAAATCTACAACAATGCCATAATTACCGCACAATCAGCCTCATATGTCACCCAAGCAAGGTCATGCTGCAGATAATATTGAATAGACTGAAGCCACAAGCAGAGACCATCATTGCTGAGGAACAAGCAGGTTTCAGAGCAGGGCGCAGCACAACAGAACAGATATTCAACCTCAGAATACTATGTGAGCGGTACCTTCAACATCAACAAGACCTATACCACGTATTTATCGATTTTAAGAAGGCATTTGACAGGGTGTGGCATGCGGCTTTGTGGGCAACCATGAACTTGTACAGCATCAATGCAAACCTGATCAGAGTCATCAAACAGCTGTACAGCGAGGCCACCAGTGCAGTGTACTACAACAACAACATTGGAGAATGGTTTCGAACAACAGTTGGAGTAAGGCAGGGCTGTCTACTCTCACCCACCCTTTTCAACATCTTCCTTGAGAGAATCATGGCTGATGCACTGGAACATCATGAAGGATCAGTCAGCATTGGTGGCAGAACGATCACAAACCTCCGCTTCGCAGATGACATTGATGGAATAGCAGGATCAGAAAAAGAGCTTGCCAGCCTTACAGAACACTTGGATAAGGCCTCCAAAACATACGGCATGGAAATCAGTGCAGAGAAGACCAAACTGATGACTAATAACACCAACGGCATTAGCACTGATATTAGGGTTAATGACCAGAAGCTGGAAACAGTTCAAAGCTTCAAGTACCTGGGAGCCATTGTATCAGACCAGGGATCCAAGCCAGAAGTAGTATGCAGGACTGCACAGACAATAACAGCTTTGTCAAAACTAAACACCATCTGGAGAGATAAGAATATCTCACTTATCTCCAAGATCAGACTAATGCGCTCCCTTGTCATATCCATATTTCTGTATGCCTGTGAATCATGGACCCTGACTGCAGATTTGGAGAGGAGAGTACAGGCAGTGGAGATGAGATGCTTTCGGAGACTCCTTGGCATCTCCTACAAAGACCACATAAGCAACGAAAGCGTGCATAACAGAATCCAGCAAACCATTGGACCCCATGAGAACCTTCTAACGATCGTGAAAAAGCGTAAACTTAAGTGGTATGGGCATGTCACAAGATCCCAAGGAATTACAAAGACAGTTTTGCAAGGCACTGTCCAAGGAGGAAGAAGAAGAGGCAGACCAAGGAAGAGCTGGGAGGATAACATCAGTGAATGGACAGGCCTAGAACTCAACAAAACCCTGAGAAAGGCAGAACAGAGAGAAGAATGGAGGGAACTGGTTGCTGAGTCTTTGAGGGTGCCCCCACGGTCGTCAGACTACGGGACAGATAGATAGATAGATAGAAAGGTGAATAACTACCGTCTGCAGAGAGAGGAAGACATATTAGAATGACAAAGTCTTAGAAAGGCATGAGAACTGTACAGATTTCATGGCTTTGACTGATGGAGCGACGTGCCGCTGCTTTGGTATGGAATTCGTCTGGTTATCCATACGTTGGGAGATTATGCCAAAAACTTAAGAAAATTGGACTTCTTATTGTATGTGAAAAGAAAGAAAAATCTTAAGAGTGCTCAGTGATGGCAACGCATGTATTTTCATATACACAGAGACAGACACTAAATGATAGCATGCGAAAGTGTGGGTGTATACACAGACACAGTCAGTATCACTTTTATGGGGAAGGATGTAAAATTGAAGACTACTACTACTGAGTAAAGAACTCTTCTCCCCCCCCCCCCCTCTCTCTCTCTCTCTCTCTCTCTCTCTCGTCTCCCTTTGGGTCATGAACTGTTTGTATAATCCAGTAACATTGAATAGACAACGTCCACGGTAATAACCCCGAAAAAAACGGACATTATCGTGGGTGTCGTTTTTCAACCCTATCAACCTCCATTCAAACGACCCTTCTTGTCAAGGGGAAAAACAAATTAGGTAAAGGGATAGGGGCATCAATCACCAAGGAAAAAGCGAAGATGGCAGATATGGCTGCATCCTCTGAGCGCGCTGAAAAACAGTGTGGAATAAAGATTTCAGTGTGCCATTGAATGGGAAAAGGAGAGAGAGAGATGGGCAGGCAGAGAAGCCAAGAGGCTGAGAGAAATACACAAAGAGAAACCATGGGTACTTTTTTAAAAAAAAGTTAAGCTCTATTCACTCCGTAAACTACATGATAAAAAATGCTATTGATGTCACAGATACTTAATAAGACTTTGAATTTTTATGCTTGTTTTTTTTTTAAAATTGCTCCAAGTCAGACATTACCTCATGAAGAACAAAATCCTAAAAATGTGAATAGAGTACAATGATGAATACAATTATGCGGTCTCAAAATGTATTCATTCCATCAAGTTGATAATATACCATTTAGTGTTCTCATTGTGACGTTTCAATACGCATCTCAGATTCCTATACAGTCGGAAGAAAAGTTATCTCAAAGTGCACAATCAAAAGTCGGCTCTTTTAGAAACAGAACTCCAATGTCCAATAAATAATAAAAACTATGTATCTGAATATCATCTTAATGAATAAATACTAGTAATCTATTACTATCTGGGAGGGGGGGGGGATCTTTTCATATAACATTCTTGACGCAGAAGAAAGTTCGATATCTTTTGTCTTTTGGAATCCTCTCAGAGAGTAGATTAAGAGCGGTTATTTTGACACATATTGCATAAGCAGTAGAGATAAGGTAAGATTTTATGCATTGTTAGGAGGAGGAATTGAGAAGATGATAATGTTTGTAGAATAAAAGGTTCTATTAGTAGCAGATCTATTAAAAACTATCCAGACTCATCCAGTAACAGTCTGACACATTTTACAGGTGGAAATCAGGATTGACTCAGTATCAGTTTTTCTTTTCTATATTCAAAGTTTCCTCTGTTGGGGTGGGGAGGGGGGGGGGGGGGGTCAAATACTGGAGACTGATCTCAAACTTCCCTGCAGGTGCCAGACAAGGGTGTAGTCACTGGCAGCCGGGTGTTTGGAGGAGGTGTTTATCAACACAGGCTTGGGGCCACAGCTGCGTGGTGAAACAAATGGTGCTACACGCTGACCTGAAACAAACACATTGTTCATACCTCAGACAACATGTCTGCCTTACTCTACGTGGTAGACGCAATAGATCTTTGTGGGGAAACAAGGGTTTGCAGCACGAGGGTCAAAGTCCTGTGTTTAAGCTTGATTAACCTACAGAGGAAATAAGATTTTTGTGTGGAAGAAAGCAAAAGTGAGAAAAGGGATGCTATCGTTGTAAGTTTTATTGTCCTCAGACTGTAAACGGTAATAGTTCTATTATATTCATGTCTAAAAATTAGATTGTATTGTATTTATATACCGTTTTAAGTCACAGCGGATTTATCTGCATGAAATTCAGGCTGATCTCCCCAGAGAGAGTGCGTCACCACAAGAGCAGCACCATCCGTTATTTTTTTTCCTGTTTGCATGTGTATTTGTTTTCCTATCAGAGAGACTTTTTTCGACAGAATTTTGCCAAGGACAACTCTTCTTGCCGTGAACATGCGCTGAATGTGTTACACACAGGACCTCGGTGTAGCATCTCATCCGAAAGACTAGCACTTAAACTTCCACTAGTGGTTTGGGGAGAAAAGCACAGTTGAGCTTCATCCACTTTACCGATGCGATTTTTTTTAGAGTGTTACTCAAATTACCCGACCAACACTTTAAGTGTCGGTATCTCTGGGGCACTGTGGTAAGCTGGTACCTTGGGTAGCAGAGTCCTTGTTGGTGATGAACACATAATTCGTTGTGTAACTGCTTGCTCATATAGTTTGATCAAGGCAGTTGGGTCTCTGTACAAACTTGTTCTCTGGATAAAAGAAGAAATGTTTGTCATTGGTGAAATACTTTCATTTTGAAGTTGCTGCTTGTCTAGCTGTTGTTGTTATAATTGTTGTTGCTGTTGTTGCTGCTGTTGCTTTCGTTGTTGCTCTTGTTGCTTCTGTTGTTGTTGTAGTTGTCACCCACGTAGAAAGAAAGACAAGAATGTGTGCAAGAGACTTGACTCTCTCTCTCTCTCTCTCTCTCTCTCTCTCTCTCTCTCTCTCTCTCTCTCTCTCTGTGGGACAAGTCCTTATGTTTTATTTGCTCCTATTCCAATTTTTCATACGATGTTTTTCCTCTCTGAGTCAAAAATGCTTTTGCCTCCGCTTTCTTTTATTCTGCTTCACCATGTTTTACTTCTTCTTTTTGTTGTTGTTGTTTTGTTCCATTTCTTCGTAATTTCCTCTCCGCTTTTTTTCTCTCTTTCTTACTTACTTTTTCCTTACTTTTTTTACTTACTTTTTTCATACGATGTTTTTCCTCTCTGAGTCAAAAATGCTTTTGCCTCCGCTTTCTTTTATTCTGCTTCACCATTTTTTTCTTCTTTTTTTTTTGTTTTGTTCCATTTCATCGTAGTTTCTTTTCCGCTTTTCCCCCCCTCTTTCTTACTTACTTTTTCCTTTTAGATACTTGGTCTTTTCCCTAGATAACAAAATAACATAAGCAATAAACTGTCTGGATAACCTCATTGTTTTGCTTCTCCTTTTTTTCTTGTCCTTTTCTCTCTCAGTTTCCAGCCCGCAGCGACAGTGTAACAATTACTTAGTTTTGTGAGGATTTTATGACCAAACTTTCATAAGACACTTCTGAGGCCGCTCTTGAAAATGGACAGTCCACTTTGACCCTGTCCTGTGAGACATAAACTACCTTCCTTCATTCCTCCGCCAGCAGAAGTGGAGAGTAGGTCAAGGGGATTAGATAGCTTCCCCCTCCCCCCCTCCTATTTTCTTTTGTAAACTCTTCTCTTCTTTGTTGTCTGTGTATATAAATTCTCTCTGTCTGTCTCTGTCTCTCTGTGTCTCTCTCTGTGTTCCTCTGTCTTTGCCTTTGTGTCTGTCTCTGTCTGTCTGTCTGTCTGTCTGTCTCTCTCTCTCTCTCTCTCTCTCTCTCTCTCTCTCTCTCTCTCTCTCTCTCTCTCTTGTGTGTGTGTGTGTGTGTGTGTGTGTGTGTGTGTGTGTGTGTGTGTGTGTGTGTGTTTCGAATAATGTTTATGTTTCCCCCCATGAAAGGGGCTGTTGGCCTGTATTCATTAAATTTCAGAGTTCAGAGTTCTCTGTGTGTTTCTCTGTCTTTCTCTCGATATTGTTATCCTAAGTCATATTTTTGTAGCTGACTTTTTGTTATACAGTAACATTTTGTCGTTACTATTGCTTTTACTAAGCAGTTTGGCAACCCTCTTCATGTATGGGCCAATGGCCTTTTTGTGAATAAATTATTCGATTTTGAGTTCGAGTTCTGTCTTTCTCTCTGTCTGTCTCTGTCTGTCTGTCTGTCTCTGTTCCTCTGTCTTTCTTTGCCTCTATCTCTCTCTGTGTCTCTGTCTGTCTCTGTTCCTCTGTCTTTGCCTCTCTCTCTCTCTCTCTCTCTCTCTCTCTCTCTCTCTCTGTCTGTCTGTCTGTCTGTCTGTCTGTCTGTCTATCTGTCTCTCAATTTATGCGTCTGGCCAGACAGAGGAAGAATGGACGGGACAACGTAAGCGCATGCACATTCTCAATATCAGCGTGAGAGCGGCTTGTTTAGGATCACTGTTACAACACGTCCCTGTTATGATTATTTTACATTTATGTGCAGTCTGTGATGATTAAGTTTAGCTCTACCAACTGTGTGAACTTGATTTTCGTTTCTAGGCTAGACTTCCGAGGTTCACCGATGGTGAGATTTTGCGTATGCGACCGTTTTTTGCCCACGGTGAAGATAGCCGCATTCCGACTCCGGGGAAAGGACTTTATTTTGATCTTTGTTTAGCTGTAAAAGCTGTCTTACCTAGCTGTTTTATCTAACTTTTCTATACGAGACCACATCCCACATTCTTCAACAATCTTCATTTTTGCAAGGATATAATATACAATACGATTTCAAGGTTTTGCTCAAAAGGGCGCATGGCATTCATCCTTTGTCGTGTCGGCCTGGGGTAGATGGAATAGTTGTCATAGACGTTGGATGCCTTACTGCTCAAACAGCAACAGTGACATGACACAATGTTTGCCTTTTGCCTCCACAAGATACATCCCTACCTTCAGAGGGGCAGGCCTTACTGTGACAAACCCATGCTCTGCCCAAGGTGGTCGGGTACTTGCTTTGGATGGACACAGCATTTCTTTGTCTTCATGTGTATAAGTGTGTGCTTTCTTTGTTTAGTTTGCTCGTAGAACTCAACACACACACACACACACATGCACGGGTGAGGGAGGGAGGGAGAGAGAGAGAGAGAGAGAGAGAGAGAGAGAGAGAGAGAGAGAGAGAGAGAGAGAGAGAGAGAGAGAGAGAGAGAGAGAGAGAGAGAGAGAGAGGGAGAGAGAGAGAGAATTTATTTATTTAGTCATTTATTCTTTTATGTCGAGGATAATGGAATAAGCACTCACGTGCTTTTTTACATCCAGTCCCCGTGTGTATGTGGTTTTGTAAATTTGTCATGTTTCCACCGGCACACAATGGCCTACTCTTCCGAAAAGCGGAACAAGACTTAACGTGTGCGCAAGATGATCTGCATGCGTTCGCACACGGGGCCTCGGTTTATAGTCTCATCCGAAGGAGAGAGAGAGAGATAGAGAGAGAGAGAGAGAGAGAGAGAGAGAGAGAGAGAGAGAGAGAGAGAGAGAGAGAGAGAGAGAGAGATTCGGATAATTTAATCATGTATAGGCCATTGCCCCTCATGATAGGGGGTATACAACAAACACACAATAGCATTAAAGTTACATATGAAAACAATCACAAAACAATAGAAATAATTGAAGATTCAAGACAACAAAATTGAACGCAATTTAAATGCCTTATATAAGTAAAATGACAAATTTCTAACTGTTTGTTCATGCTTTGAGGCCATAAGTAATGCAAATTAAAACTGACTTGGGAATTTATAAAACTTTAGTGGTATATACTGTTCTCGCAATTGTTTGAAAATTGGGCAGCGCATGACAAAATGAACTTCGTTTTCAATCTCCTGTTTGCATACTGGGCATATGAGATCAGCTTAGAGAGAGAGAGAGAGAGAGAGAGAGAGAGAGAGAGAGAGAGAGAGAGAGAGAGAGAGAGAGAGAGAGAGAGCCTGGTGCGTGTAGCTCCTACTGAAGACAGTGGTGATAGAGACAGTTGAATTGAGTATGTGTGTAAAGTGTTTCCATTGATTAAGGCTGGAAACAAATGTCATAATGAAATACTTTTATCCTAAAGTTTGAAGCCTCTGCTTGTAGTGTTGTTGGTGTGTTTTATCGCTGATATTGTTGTCAGCCATGTTGAAAGGAAGATGTAACACACTGACGTGAAACTCTGCAGTACTAGGTTTTTGATTAACGAGTCCATGTGTTTCATTCCTTTCCATTTCCAACTTTTCATTTTGGTTTGTCCCTTTCTGATAAACTTTTTCTGTTTCTGTCCAGTTCTGTTTTGTTCTTTCTTCCGTTCTGTTTCTTTCTGTCCGATTCGTGTTTCCGTCTTTACTTTTTTGTTCTTCTTTGCTTTTACCCGTTTGTTTGTTTGTTTTGGGTTTGTTTGTTGTTGTTTTTTGGGGGGTTCTGGATGTCTTTGTTTTCTATAAATTTCTTTTTTTGTTTTCTTGCGCCTTCATTTTGCACAGTGTTCTTGTTTTCTATTTATTTTATCCTCCTATATCGGTTGCACATAAATATGTTGTCCTTTTTTATAAAAGCAGTTTCAGCTGAGCCTTTTTTTTCTTTTAGCGATCGTAATAGACTCCAGCCTACGCAAGCGACAGAACAACTTAGTTCTGGGAAGATTGAATGGCAAAAGTTTCATAAGATAATTCCTAGGCAACTCTGGAAAGGGACAATAAATTCTGACCCAGAAGTGACACATAAAATATAAGCGGTTCCTGGGATGATCCACTCTGACCCAGCCGTGAGACACACAAAATATCTTCATCCCTCCCCCCCCCCCCCCCCCTAGCGAAAGTGGAGAGTTGGCCGAGGGGATTAGATACCTCCCCTCTTCCTTCCAAACTTTGCTTGGAACCTCAGGGATGTCTGTGTACATAAAATTGCTCTCTGTGTCCGCCTCCTTTGCGGCTCAATTTATGAGTTTGGCCAGAAGCCTGGAAGAAGGGGAAGGAACTGCCTGTGCTGTGCTGTGCTGTACTGTGCTGTGCTGTGCATACACTTCCAGTGTCAGTGTCAGAGGAGGTGTTTTATCATTATTGTTAGGCCGTGCGGCCACTGAGATCTATCTCGGCGTTCTGTGGGGATAATAGGGCTCAGTTTTATTGAGGATGTGTGTGGTGTTTTCCTTTTCGTTTATACTTTTTTTCGTTGTTGTTCTTTTTCAGCTGTTCCAGTGTGTTTTATTAATAAGGTTTCTTGTTCTTGGTGATGATGGGGTTCTTGTTGTAGTCTAAATTCAAGCTGACTTTTTTTTAAGACAGTAACTTTACGACAATTAAAAAAACACTGTATTGTTTACCACGTAAAGTCACAGCAGATGTCTCTGCATGAAAATCGGGCTGCTGTCCCCGGGGAGAGCATGTCGCCACAAGAGCAGCGCCACCTTTTTTTTGTCCTGTTTGCAACTGTTTTTGTTTCCTTATAATAAATAATAATAATAATAATAATAATAATAATAATAATAATAATAATAATAATGTATGGAATTTATATAGCGCTGAATCTTGTAAAGAAACAAATCAAAGCGCTCAGATTTTTTTTTAATATCGAGGACAATGGAACAAGCACCCATGCGCCCCTTTTTTTCTCTTCACATCCAGTCCCCGTGTGCATGCGGTTTTGTAAATTTTGTCATCTGTTCCCATTGGCACACAATCATCAGAGTGGCTTTTTTCTACAGAATTTTGCCAGGGACAACCCTCTTGTCCTGTGTTCTTTTACGTGCGCTGAATAATTATGTGTAATACACGGGCCCTCAGTTTATCGTCTCATCCAAAAGACCAGCACCCAGACCACCACTCAGGGTCTAATTGATGGGGGAAACATTTCAGGCCCAAACGGGGATCGAACCACCGCCCATTTCCAATCCGGACTTTTCGGTCTCTCGGCAGATGCGTTACCATTAGACCACCGATCCACCCACATGTATCTGTTAGTCCATTTTCTGATCTGTTCTTGCATTTGAGTGAGCTGGCAGCACATCAGCGCTCCATGTAGACTTCAGACGCTAAGAATGGGAAATGAAGAACATGAGTATAGCTGGGGAAGAGAGGTTAAAAATAAAAATGAGCGGCTTGGGAACGGCAGGTCAGGAACGTCACAGTAGAAGAAGAAGAAGAAGAAGAAGAAGAAGAAGAAGAAGAAGAAGAAGAAGAAGAAGAAGAAGAAGAAGAAGAAGAAGAAGAACAACAACAACAACAACAACAACAACAACAACAACAACAACAACAACAACAACAACAACAAGAAAAGGAAGAAGAAGAAGATCTAATGAATACAGTAACAAAACCATCAATTATTCTTGTCTAGCTTGCCTAAATCTTTCATTTCAGCAAAGAAGAAGAAGAAGAAGACGACGACGACGAAGAAGAAAAAGAAGAAGAAGAAGAAGATCATCTAATGAATACAGGTAACAAAACCATCAATTAGTCCTGTCCAAATCTTTCGTTTCAGCAAAGAAGAGTGGTAAGAAGAACAAGAACAAGAACAAGAACAAGAACAAAAGGAAGAAGAGGAAAAGAAAGAAGAAGAAGATCTAATGAATACAGGTAACAAAACCATCAAGTATTCTTGTCTAACTTGCCCAAATCTTTCATTTCAGCTAAGAACAGCGGTATGCAGGGATCAGTGGTAGTGAATGGCTAGGAGAAGCTGTTTGTGTCCATGAATAGAGAGGATGTGTAAACACGGGGACAAAACATCAGACATCATTAGCTGTGGAGATGGCCTCACAATCAGCGATGGAGCCATTCGCCACCAGTTCAGTTCTGTCTTTTCTGAACTGGCTAATCTGGTGTGTGTGCATGTGTGTGTGCCTTGCGTGCGTGCGTGCGTGCGTGCGTGCGTGTGTGTGTATGTGTGTGTGTGTAGAACAAGTGTAGATATTTTGTAAAAGACAAATCTGAACTTGTTACCTTTGGTGACAGAAAAGAAGCTGTCTTTAACATCGGTAACCCACGGCCATAGATTATACATATTTGTGCGACAACATCCAAAAATATGGGTGCTGCCATCATGTACCTATACACACACGCGCGTTCACACACACACACACACACACACACACACACACACACACACACACACACACACACACACACAAAACTACACACACATTGTAGGTTATGAACTCTTTTATCTAATCCAGCAACATTGAGTAGACAACTTCGGCAATTGTAACCCAAAATACCCACATTATCATGGGTGTCATTTTTCAACCCTATCAACCTCCATTCAAACGACCCTTCTTGTCAAGGGGAAAAACAAATTAGGTAAAGGGATAGGGGCATCAATCACCAAGGAAAAAGCGAAGATGGCAGATACGGCTGCATCCTCTGAGCCCACTGAAAAACAGTGTGGAATAAAGATTTCAGTGTGCCATTCAATGGGGAGGCGAGAGGGAGAGATAGACAGACAGACAAGCCAAGAAACAAACAGAAAATCACACAAAGAAAAATGTGGTCAGTTCTACCGTAATGGTGGGCCTAAAACTATTGGTCTCAGGACACAAAGTCTCAGCATTGGCGAGCCTTGGATCTCTAGCCATGGAACAAAAATTAATGGAGTATTCTCAGGAGATTTGAGCACCATAGTAGTAGGAAAAAGACATTGGGCATGATTTTTTTTACAGATGATAATAATAATAATAATGATAATAATAATAATAATAATTTTTTCATAAAAATAATAATATCCTGCTAAATATAATCAGAAAAAAATTACAGCAAAAACAGTAAGAAAATATCATTAGAAAAGGACAAACATGCTTTATAACAGCGCTATATAAATTTCGTTTATTATTATTATTATTATTATTATTTCCAACAGATTTCTGAAAGATTTTCACAAACTATTTCAATAGCAGCCAACATAATATATAACTCTATAGAAGATATTCTGGACTTAAGGGGTTTTTTGTTTAGTTTTTTTTTTTTTAATTTATCCTCGACTTTCTTGTTGAGATCAGACACTGGAGGCTGACCTCAAACTTTCCTGCAGGTGCCAGACAAGGGTGTAGTCACTGGCAGCCGGGTGTTTGGAGGAGGTGTTTATCAACACAGGGTTGGGGCCACTGCTGCGTGGTGAAACAAATGGTGCTACACGCTGACCTGAAACAAACACATTGTTCATAGTTCAGACTGTAGGGCTCTCTTGTTCGATCTACAGAACAGACACACTATGTCTGGATAAAAACAGATTTTGTGGCACAACGGCTTGTGCAATATGTGCCAGTTTTGTAGGCTGAAATTGTCACTTTCGCGAAGAAAAAAATGAGGGAAGAAATATTGATTATTGATGTCGGTCTTCGGTCAGCATTTAGATACGGTCTTGGCCGTGTTCGTGTTTTAAAATACAGTGATTTGTGCTAACAAATTCCATAATTGTTTGGTGCCTACATATTCTGATCACTTTCTTTCTTTGTCAGTATCTATAGAGTTTTCTTTCTTTCTTTGCTCAAGTTTTTTGCTGATTTTTTCTTTCTCTTTGTAGAATTGTCATTCTGTGCACATTCACACACATACACGCGCACACACACACACACACAAACACACACACACACACACACAAATACACACACTCACAACATACAACACAACACAACAAACACACCACCACTACCACCACCACCATACAACACAACACAACACCACACCACACCATCACACAACACTACACACACACACACACACAACACACACACACACACACACACACACACACACACACACACACAGAAGAGTTGTCCCAATCCACCCCCAAAAACAGTACGGAAAAACATCTTTTTGAAAAGCCTTCTCTCTCTGTGGTGACGTTTTCTTGAACCGTCTACTCCACAGTCATGTTTGCCAATGAATACAGCGAGCCCTTGAAGAATGGAATACTAATGCTGGTGAACATTCCGGCTGTACTGAGAGGCAGTCACTTCACTGGGTGACTGCTCGGACATTCACCTCAGCCAAGCTAAGTTCCCTGGCTCCTTGACCTCACTCATGGAGTTGTTGGGAGGTACCACTTGATTTTGTTTGAGATTATGTTACGGTCCCAGCGGAGTTATCCGATTTAGGGACTGTGGTCGGAAGTCGTCCCATTGTTGCGACGTGGGCGGCCCTAAAAATTGTACAATTATTCTTGAAGCAACAGTGCTAGAGGGCTGTGCAAGCTTGATAGAGCTGTGCAAGCCTGAGCAGTTTAGTATAGGATAGGATAGGATAGGATAGTATGGTATGGTATGGTATGGTATGGTATGGTATGGTATGGTATGGTATGGTATAGCATAGTATAGTATGGTATGGTATGGTATTAGGATAGCATAGTATAGTATAGTATGGTATGGTATGGTATTAGGATAGCATAGCGTAGTATAGTATGGTATGGTGTTAGTATAAGGATAGTATAGTATAGTATAGTATAGTATAGTATAGTATAGTATAGTATAGTATAGTATAGTATAGTATAGTATAGTATAGTATAGTATAGTATAGTATAGTATGGTATGGTATGGTATGGTATAGTATGGTATGGTATGGTACGGTATTAGTATTAGGATAGTATAGTATAGTATGGTATAGTATAGTATAGTATGGTATGGTATTAGTATAGCATAGCATAGCATAGTATAGTATGGTATGGTGCTAGTATTAGGATAGCATAGCATAGTATAGCATAGAATAGTACAATAATATATATTATACCATATCATATTAGGGGCATTGCACTGCCCTGACTTTTTCAGGCAGGGTATCTGGGGGGTAGGTTGCGCTTGGTGGAGCCCATGCCTTCCCCAGGTATTAGGATGCATGCTGCGCATAATAATAATAATATATGGAATTTATATAGCGCTGAATCTTGTAAAAAACAAACAAATCGAAGCGCTTGCACTCAATCATTTACAGGCATGCAACTCTCCTTAAACATAATGAGAAATCCATGCGCGCGCACTACGCACGCACACGCACGCGCGCGCACACACACACACACACACACACACACACACACACGGAACACTTAGACGGTGACAGATGCTGTTGAAAATTAGGGACAGATATGTGGGGGGAAAGTCTCAGGTAGGAAATAAGTGTGTTTTGAGGCTGGATTTGAAGGAATCAAGTGAAGGCTTTTGACGAAGTGAAAGAGGGAGGTCATTCCAGGTGGATGGACCAGAAACAGAGAAGGAGCGACGGCCAACAGTGGTTTGTTTGAATCTGGGTGTTCGAATGCATGCTTGTGTAATCTGTGCCACAATCTTGGGTTGCCTTCTTTTCGATGGAAGGTTGATTGATGGTGGTATTTTTTCCCCTCTCTGTTCCTCTAGTAGAGCTCCAGGGTTTACTTATGGTGAGATTTTGTGTATGCGACTTTTTTTGTTCACCAATAAGGTAGCTGCATTCCGACTGTGGGGATGATGTCTGAACACGACACCTGTGTGCATGCATGCTTTTGTTGCTTGGGGGGGGGGGGGGGGGGGGGGGGGGGGGTGGGGGGGGGGTTGTTTTAGTTTTCTTTGTGCTTGATTGGTTTGTTGGTTGGTTGGTTTTGTTGCCTTTTTGGGGGGAGGGGGATGTCATCCATTCCTACCGGCCCGCAATGGCCTACTCTTCCAAATAGGCGGAACAGGTTTTAACGTGTGCGCAAGATGTTCTGCGTGTGTTTGCACACAGAAGCTCGCTTTATAGTCTCATCCGAAAGACTTTGAGGGAGTGGAGTCAGTACTACTTTTGCTAATAATGCCATCCACTAACGCTGTATCAAAGCTAACACCGCTTGAGGTTTTTTATTGACGAAAAAAATACCCCCACCTCACTCTATGTAGTTAGGAAATGGCTGGTGGGGTCCCATACCTCAGGGGCATCTTGTCCAGCTCATTTGATGACTGAATACCCAAGGGACATTCTGTCCAGCTCTTTTGATGACTGAATACCCAAGGGACATTCTGTCCAGCTCTTTTGATGACTGAATACCCAAGGGACATTCTGTCCAGCTCTTTTTGATGACTGAATGCCTAAACTCCATTACAAGGACCATTCTTGAGAAAACAGTGTCATTTTCTGAAAATATTATTGGAGATTTTAACATCAATATTGTCGACAATGCCACGGGTTTGTTGTTGTATTTGTTGATTTTTAAAGACAGTTAGTTTGTTTGTCAACTGATTGCCAGCTTACATAGTGAGATATTGAAACGAAAGATCTTTGGAGTGATATAAAAAATGTATTATCAAGCAGACCTAGGAAACAAACTTTTATTTGTAATCACTTCTATTTTTCCATAGCTCTGAGACTGGGGTTTTAATGATGAACTGTGGATCAATACCCAAGCCGATACATTTTATACTTTTAAAATTAGCACATTTCCATTCAAGGTGATATGTAAATATATACATGCACATGACACATGTACGCGCATATATATGTATGTATGTGTATGTGCGGGCGCGTGGCGTGCGTGCTTGTGTGCGCGTGAGTGTGGGTGTGGGTGTATGCGTGCGTGCGTGCGTGATTTCTCCAGCATCTAGATTTACTGCTTATCTTCTTTGATTCCATCCATGATCCACAAGATCATTAGAAACCACACTGACAATGAAAAGCAATGCTTGACTCGGGTAGAGTGGAGAGGAGAGGGGAGGGGGTGATAGGAGAGATCAGTTAGGAAGCACATGCGTGGTGACATTGTTAAGGAGGGGGGGGGGGGTCCAGAAAAGAAGAGGCAGAAGTTGACCAAAGTTTTGTTTGTGTGGGATAATGAGACAGTGTTCTTTATACAGTGAGTGAACCTCTATTCACTGCGCCTTTACACCGTGTTGTTGTCAGAAAGCCTTTTTCTTCACAGGATTAGCTGCTTGTAGCATTGTGAAGTGACATCCACACAATGAACTGCTCTACCATCTGCCTGTTTCTGTCTCTGTCTCTCCATCTGTCTGTCTGTGTCTCTGTCTGTCTGTCTCTGTCTCTCTGTCTGTCTCTCTCTCTCTCTCTAATTTGTACCCCCAAAATGTCTACAACACTAATGCTCATTATCAATTGACGTTTATCATTTTTTGTCAGTACAATTCAAACCAAATTCAATTGAACTCATTTCTATTATTTCCAGAATGATGAATATGCACTCAAACACTTTTTTAAACAATAGTTCCCCGTGTGCATGCGGTTTGGTTTTTTTTAAACTGTCATACATGGACACTGACAAAAACCAGTAAGTCATCAAATAGATCGCACAATCTTTGTCAACATATTTTTGTTGTTGTTCAAAGAAAGTCCCGCGAAAGAAAAAAACAACCCCACCAGCATCCACCCCTAACCTGTCTGTTTCCAAAAGACCCTAACATTAAAGACACTGATCAACAGAGAGACCTAAGTCAGCGTATAATATAGTGTCCTGACTTGGTCTAGACTCGGTTATACTGGGCTTGTCTGGATCCAGTGACAAAGGCCAGGCATTGTGATGCTGTGGAAGGGGAGGTGGGGGGAGGATTGTGAGGGTGAAGAATGGAGGATTGTTTCTGCCTGGGCAAGAAGATCAGAGTAGTAGAAGAAGAAGGAGAAGAAGAAGAAGAAGAAGAAGAAGAAGAACAAGAACAAGAAGAAGAAGAAGAAGAAGAAAACTATTGGGATGGGGAAGACATTGGTGTTATGATTTATTATAAGGTGTGTAGTATTCTCAGGGTGCCTCTCTATTGAGTGAAAATGTTTTTGTTCGCAGTTTTGTATAACTGTACCGAAGGTAAGGAGTGCAGCATAGTCGTGCGTTCACAAACACACACACACATACACACACACACACACACACACACACACACATATATATATATATATATATATATATATATATATATATATATATATATATATATATATATATACCTGCAGTTGTATATATATAAAAGTGTATTATATATATATATATATATATATAATGTATATATATACATATATATATAAGTGTATATACATATGCATGCATATATATAAATGTATATATATATATATATATATATATATATATATATATATATATATATATATATATATATATATATATATATACTTCCATTGCAGGTCATGAACTTTTTATATATATATATAATCCACAACAAAAAAGAATTACGACTAGACAACGACCACAATGAATGTAGGCCCATAATACTGACATGGTTTTACCGTCGGAGCAATTTTTCAACATTATCAGCCTCCATTTGAATGACTCGAACCCTCTTGTCCAAAACACCCCAAACAAATTATGTTCTAGTGTGTGTCATCAATCATATAATGAAAACGAAACATGAGGCATAAGTGTCCGTTCTCAATGCCTGCCCAAAGGCAACAACCACCAACATTTCAATTTGTTATTGAATGAAAGAAGAAAGACAGAGGGATTAACACATAAGTCAAAATGTACAAGGACACAACAAATGAGAATGTGTTTAAGATTTTTAAAGAAATAAATAGAAAAAAAGAAGCAGCAGCCTAAGCATATAGAAAATGTTTTAATAGATGATTACATTCAAGTCACAAATATGTTAATAATGCCTATGAATAATCTTAAGCTTGGTTTAGAGAAGAATCCTACCATGAATAGGGTTCAGATTTGTATCTGTAAAACCCAAGCCAGCACATATTTGATAGCTGTTTTCACGTTTGCATGGTTCTGTCCTACTTATGTTTCAGCTTGGTAATAAATGACAGGTAGGTATTTCATATTTAAGCCTTGTCGGGCAAACGTTCCACGTAAAACCTGCGTAATCCTGCGTACCCAGTCAGGGTCATTGGAGGCAGAAACGTGCACCGGAGACCTCAATGTCGTCTTCAACGGGATGCAGCCCGTAAGGATAGGCTAATATTCAACATGTGAAACTCAAATCCCTGCAGGTTTTTTGTATACGTATTCTTTCCATAAAAATAGAACTGGGTCACATATCTTAACTTCCTTTTCGGGGAAACAGCTAGTACCTGAATTTCTTTATAAACTTCTTAAAATACCAACAAAACAAACAAAGAAAATTGTGGAACAGTGAGAGTAGGAACAAAGTTGTTATACACATAGATACAAACTTAATCTGTATAAGTATCCAACGCGTACAGAGGACAGGGGACGGGGTAGCCTAGTGGTTAGAACATTGCGCTCGCAATCTGACAACCCGGGTTCGATTCCCGTTCAAGGGGATATTTTCCTCCGGAGTTTACATCAGTGCAGACTCCACTCTCCCCAAAAGTCCTTCGGATGAGACAATAAACCGAGGCCCCGTGTGCGAACGCACGCAGAACATCTTGCGCACACGTTAAAATCCTGTTCCGCTTTTCGTAAGAGTTGGCCATTGTGTGCCGGTGGGAACAGATGACAATTTACAAAACCGCACACACTGGATGTAAAAAAAAGCACATAAGTGCTTATTCCATTATAATAAAATAAAATAAAGCAAGTTTCGGCTTTTTCGTCTAGGGTTGATTGTTGAGGCGTCTAGCCTATAATAATAAGAGTTGCCGCAGTCACCATAGCGGACTGTACCCCCCAGCAACAGCAAAGACAAGAACAGTATTGACAAAACAATTTTTAACCCTGACGTTAGCGTGGCTAACCACCATAAAGGGGGTATTGCAGAATGATCTCATGTCGTCACGTAACCTGGCCACTGACACCAACAGACAACAGAACAATTTCTGTGTTGTTTTTTTAAACACCCTAACAAACAAACCCATCAAAGACCTGAGTTACTTGAACGTCACCTGTTGAATAAACGAAACTGACAAAACCAAAATCTACAATTTCTTTTTTATTTTTGGCATCCTCCTCCTTTTTTTTTTCCCCCCCCCCCCCCCCCCCCCTAAAAAAAAAAAAAAAAAATCTTGTCAACTGTTTGAATGCAGTCTGAATGTCATGTCGAGACGTTTGAGGTTTTGCTGATCAAACAGCAACAGACAAACACTGTCGTGACACGATGTTTATCTTTCTGGCTTCTCAATACACACACCAGTGACTCTAAACAGGGCACGAGTCACCGTTGTAACCCTATACCCCGGGTGACAGAGTGCTCGCTTTGTGATGCACCAGTCATTCCTTAGTACTCGCGTGTTCTTTTGCTTTTTTAGATAAACGCTTGTACATTTTGCATGAAATCAGAGGGACGGGAAGGATAGCTCAGTGGTCAGAGCACTCGCTTTCCCCAAGTCAATTTTAAGCAGCATCGAGCATGCTTACCAAACTGGATGGGTGACCATTTGCGTGTCTTGGCTTCAGTACAGTCCCCCAGCTCACCCAGCTGTAAAAATGGGTACATGTCCTCCTTAGGGTCAGGGAAGGTAAAGCAGCGAGGGAGAGGAGATGGGCGCCGCCCTCAATATGCTGGCCCTGGAGAAGCTGAGATCTCTGACGCCTTGCTACTCCCCTACGACCACATAGGTTATGGGACACCTTTACCTTTCTTATGAAGTCAGCAACGTCTGTTTAGAATTAGTTCTCTATAATGAGTGAAAATGAATATCAACAAAAGGATGCCAAATTGAAGCCGGAGATGTTCTTCCTGCTGTATTATTATCCTTCCTGTTGAACACATGGTTAGAATGTTTATGATATAAAATGTAGAATTGCGCTTTTAAGAAGTTTATTTTTTCCTTCTTGTCAGCTTTGCTTTATTTGCTATATTTCTTTGTTTCTGTCTGTCTTCATGCTTTTTTCTTTGATCTTCAGAGTTTTCTCTTTTTCATCTAAGTGTATTTGGTTGCTGTGTATTTTTTTTCTTTTCGAAATTCTTCTTCATAAATGCTCACTCTTTTCTATTCACACGAAGAAGCCTTGATAAGCCAGTCCAGTGCTTTAGTTTTAATACTTCTCCCACCCCTTGTTATGTTTTCCCCCTTCAAGCACCTGCCACTCGCTCTAAAAAATATGATATGAACAATAAAGCAACAACTACTTAGTTCTGTGAATGTTTTATCACTGAAGTTTTACAACACGCTTCCCATCCTATCCAGCTCTTGTGTAGTAGAGACCATCCACTCTGACCCAGCCCTGTAGTGAGTGGTGAGGCATAAAAACAGCTTCATTTCTTCACTGGCAAAACATGGACAGGACAGGGCTGGAGGGTTGGCCAAGGGGATTAAAACCAACCACCATGCTCTCTCCCTCCCCCCCCCCCCCTCTCTCTCTCTCTCTCTCCTGCCTGTGTACATAAAGTCAGATCTGGGCCCGCCTCCCTGGCTGCTCAATTTATGGGTCTGGCTAGACAGGGGGGAGGGGGGGGGGGGAGGTGAGCAGTCTTTCTCTGTACGTGCACGCACACACCCAGTGAATTTAGTGTCAGCGTGAGAGTGGCTCTTTTATCATCCCTGCTTTTATCACACTCCCACTTAGCCATGATCAACATTCTGTGATCATTGCGGCGTTCAGTTCTACTTGGTAGTGCTGGGAAAGTTCCTCTTGTCTTGTCTTTTTTTTTCCATGTTGGTGTTGAGCTGTGGTCTGGTTTTTATCATGTGAGCACTTAGAAATGCAGGTTGTTTTTGTTGTTGTTGTCATGGTGGTGTTGGTGGTGGTGATTTTCTGTAGATGATTAAACAAGAATGAGATGAAAAGATTATAGCCTTGCTGCTGGCATGATCATGTGGGCTTGAGTAGTCATCAACTGTTATCTCAGAAAAAAGACGTGCACTCGTAATTGTGTGCAAACACGTGAATGCACAAATATGGGTATAAATCATTGCCATTACACACATGCACATGCACAACACAACACAACACAACACACACACACACACACACACACACAGACAAGATGAGACTATAAACTGAGGCCCCTTGTGCGAACGCACTCATAACATCTTGCGCACACGTTAAATCCTGTTCCGCTTTTCGAAAGAGTAGGCCATGTGCGCGGGTGGGAACAGATGACAAAATTTACAAAACGGCATACACACGGGGACTGGATGTAAAAGAAAAGCACTCGAGTGCTTATTCCATTATCCTCGATATAAAAGATAAATAAATAAAAATTAAAAAAACCCACACACTTTTGCCAATCATTACAATCACAAATCATGCAAAGAAGCACTGAAGTGGGTTTCTTCTTACTCTTGGGCGTTATTTCGTGAAGCCACCCACCCCACCCCACCCCACAGTTTGCCCATGAATATATAGACGCCTGGAAGAAGGGCAAGATCTTCAGAAAATCCTCCAGGCCACAAGAGGCCTTCACTTCAGTGGAAAACTGTAAGGACGTTCACCTCCAGCTCCCCCAGCCCTTGAAGAACATGCACTTTACAGTGTTGGTATTCCCGAGAGTGGCTCCAGTAACCTGATAGAACACTTCACTGGCAGTGTACACAGCAGAGTGCAGTGGGGCCACTCAGCCTAAGTGTCGTCTGGCGTCGCTGTCGGTTGGTAACTGAACATCCACAGTCGTTCGACTGATGATAATTGGGATAATGAACGTTGTGTCTGAAAAGAATTTTTTTTGTTGGGGCTATATCAGATGCTATCATCCCCGTAGTCAGATTATAGCTACCTTCAGGTTGGTTGGGCAAAAATGGTCGCGTTCGCAAAATGTCGCCATTGCTGGATCTAAGAGCTCTAGCTGAGAAACAAAAGGAAACATTGCTGTCAACAGTTCCGCGCTTGTTCAGTTAAACAGATGGTATTGTCAAGAGCAACTCTCCTATAATGTAGAAGAAAAAAGTCTGTTAGTTATAAAGTCTACAAATGGGCAAAACTCGTCGGTGCTGTTATACTATCCCACTCCCTCCTCACAGTATGGGCCTGTTTTGTTTTGTTGGTGTTTGTTCTTTTCACTTTAGTTGATTTTGATAAACGTATTCCGTTCGATATTTGTTTCGTTCATTGGCCAGAGGGCTCTGAGGTTCACCAGTGGTGAGATTTTTGTGTATGCGAACGTTGCCCCAACTCCACCATTTAGGTAGCCGCATTTCGACCTGGGGCCAGTGTCTAAATACGACACCTGTGTGCATGCAGGCTTCTTTTTATTTTCAAGTTTGTCATCCACTCCTGCCGGCATGAAATGGTCTACTCTTCAAAAGGCAGAACGGGTTTTTAACGTGTGGGCAAGATGTTCTGCGTGAATTTGAGCACGGGTCCTCGGTTTATAGTCTCATTTGAAAGATTTTGACATTCGGTTCGATTTTCTCGTCAAACTGGGAAGAAAGAGCAAGGCCGGGAATCGAACCCAGAACCTCATGGTTTACTTGTTAGGCAGGTAAACGTCTAGCCTGTGTGCGTGTGTGTGTGTGTCTATCTGTGTGTGTGTGTCTATCTGTGTGTGTGTGTCTATCTCCTCTGTGTCTATCTGTCTCTGTGTGTGTAAGTGTGTGTGCGCGCTTGTGTGTGTCTGTGCGCATGTGTGTGTGTGCGCGCGCGTGTGTGTGTGCATGCTTGCACACGTGCGTGCTTCTCTCTTCCCTATGTTATTCCCTTTCAGACCTGGTTTGATCCTCTTCATGATTGACTAGCCCATCATCAGTCTCTTCAAGTGTATTCAAATAGCACACAGTCCGAAACATATGTGAACTTGGAGGAAGATCAGTCAGAAACCTCTGTGTGTGTGTGCGTGTGTGTGCGTGTGTGTGTATGTGTGTGTGTTGTATGTGTGTGTGTGTGTGTGTATGTGTGCACGCGTGTGTGTGTGTGTGTGGGTGTGTATGTGTGTGTGTGTGTGGTGAGGGATTAGGAAGGCAGGCGTGTAGGTTTGCTCAGACAGGGTGAGTGCAGTGAAGAGGGGTACAGGGAAGGACAGGGAAGGACAGGCCAGGACAGGACCTAACCCACCCTGCTGCTGCTGCTGTTGCTGTTGGTGTTGGTGGTGGTGGTGGTGGGGAACATGACCCTTCAAAGAACTGTACACTAGATGCGTCTTTGTGGGATCAAGTCCTTTTGACAGACAATACACTGAACTTCTCCTTTATCTCTATCTCTATTTCTTTCTCTCTCTCTGTCTGTCTCTATCTCTGTCTGTCTGTGTCTCTGTCTGTCTCTCTGTCTGTCTGTCTCTATGTATCTGTGTCTGTCTGTATATCTGTGTCTGTCTGTCTGCCTGTCTGTCTGTCTGTCTCTGTCTGTCTCTCTCTCTGTCTGTCTCTCTCTCTCTCTCTCTGGTTTTACATTAGACACACACACGAACGCACACACACACTACACACACACACACACACACACACACCACTACACACACATACACTTACCACAACACAGCACAACACACATTTCTATCGTAAATCATGAACGTTTTTATCTAAAATGGAGAAAAATGAGTAGGCAGCATCCACGATTGTTGCCCCAAAATACAGATGTTATCACGAGTGCAATTTTTCAACACTATCTCCATTCAGCTGACTCTCGTTGTGGAGGGTCAAACAAGTTTGCAAACTGATAGGGTCATCAATCACCCAATAAAACAGAAAGACAGCACACAGGTCTGCATTCTTAAACGGGACTCATCTGTCAAGAACAGAGTTTTCTGTGAATCACTGCTCAGAGAGAAAATCTGAAGGATGGACTAACTTTGATGTCAAAAGCTGATGGAGATAGGAACCAAAATAAAATTATTTTTGTGTGTGGATAAAGTGAGGAAGGTAAAACCAAACGTAATTCTCTCTTAATGAGATGAGAAACGTTGGAATATGCCATAAACACTTAGTTTTTATTGTTTTCTGGTATTACAAGACAGCACCGTCATCAGTAAGATTTCGGCCTGTAAAATTCGAAAAGCTAAACAGCACTGGTTAAGTTTTCTTTTTTTTTCTGCTTGGCATAACTCGAATACTTGTATTTCAAGAAAGGAAAATCCCATCTGAGATTCAAAATATATTCTCTTGGTTGAAGTTCATTCCATTTTAACGAGCTGTGGTTTCATTTCTTGTCAACTACTTAAAACTGACGAAGTGGAGTGTATGTAGACTGAATATTGCTCGGACACTTGGAGGTCTTCCCCTGATTAAACAGTAACAGACAAACACTGACGTGACACAATGTTTGTCTTCTGCCTTCACTCTCACAAAACACATCCACGTCTTGAAGACGAGCGTACGTCACCTTGCTGAATCTGTAGCCAGGGTGTCGAGGTGCTTGCTTTCTGATGAACTCGGCCTGTCTTTGTTCAGCCTGTGTTTTCTTAGCTAAGTGTCCGCACACTCTTTTGTCAAGCTGGGCCGCCTTTGTTCAAAAATGGTCTTTGAAAAGAATGTCGATGCTTAGTGATAAAGGGTGTCATCTTGAAGTTTGTAGGGGTTCTTGATCTTGTGGTTGTTCCCATTAACGTTTGGAGAGAGAAAAAAGTTCTTACAATGTGTTTATACTGCAGTGTATATAGTAGATCTATACAGTTTTTTTAGTGGGAAGCTTTCAACATGTCTATGTAGAGGATTCTTTTTCTTGTTAAAGTTCTAGATTCTTTTTTTTCTGAATTCATTCTAAATTTCATTCTCTGTAGTGTTGTGAATCCCTCCCTCCCCCTCTTCTGTGTGTGTGTGGTGTGTGTGTTGTGTGTGTGTGTGTGTGTGTGTGTGTGTGTGTGGTGTGTGTGTGTGGTGTGTGTGTGTGTGTGTGTGTGTGTGTGTGTTGTCATTGGCAGCAACAATTTCTTTTTCCGGGTTTTTTGGGTTTTTTGTTTTTTGGGGGGGTTACATTATGTATCGTTTCTATCTATATTCTCTTTACCCATGCTCAATTTTACTTACATACTCTACCTTTTCCTGAAACAGTGTAACATTTTACAGTTCTAGCATACATTCTTCCTCCTTTTACCTACCCCCACCCCACCCCACTTCAACAGCAACACCAACCAGCCTAGATTGATGAAGGATTTGTGTTTTATCACTAAAGTTTCATAAGACTTTTTTTTTTTAGCCAGGCAGTTCCAGATAATGGACGATCCACTCTGACCCAACACTGAGACATAAAACACCATTTCTCCACCAGAAAAAAACAACTGAAATAGACAGAAGTGGTGAGTTGGACGAGGGGATTGAAAACCTTCCACCACCCACCACTCACCACCCACCCTTGCTCTTTTTTCTGCCTGTGTATATGAAGTCAGCCTCCCCCCCCCCCCCCCCTTCACTCTCCTGGCTGCTCAATTTATGGGTCTGGCTAGACAGGGGAGGGGGGGGGGAGTGGGAAGCGGTGGGGAGGTGAGCAGTCTCTCTGTACGTGCACACCACCCACCCAGTGAATTTAGTGTCGGCGAGAGAGTGGCTCTTTTATCATCTCTTGGGTTTTTTTACCGGCGATCTCAGCTGAGACATTTATCAACATTGTGGTTATGATGGTGGTAGGGTTTCAGTAAGTTACTGCTGTGCTTGTGAATTTTGTTGTGTATTTTGGGAGTTTTTTCTTCTTCAGTTATGTTGGTGAAGCCTGTTCTAGGTTTTTGTTTTGTGTTTTGTAAAGGAGAAAGAAAAATACTCAAACCCACTTCTTTTAGAATAATTAACCGAGAGCAGGACAGACTAGTTCATTCCCCACACGTTTATGTTGGCATAGATGGTCATTAGCCATCAATTGCTTAAACATCCAAACACATGCATGGTGCTGTGAAAACGTGCATGCATATAATGTACGTTATGCATTTATGCATGTTTGCCAGAAACACACACACACACACGCACACAGACACACACGCACACACACAGACAGACACACCAGCACGAACGGACAGACACACACACACACACACACACACACACACACACACACACACACTCATATGCATGCACATATTAATGCTTGCCTCTCCAAAATCACCCCAAAAACAGCACCAACCCTTGATGGCATTCTGCCGAACCATCCATCCACCCACAAGTTTGCTCATGAATACATAAGACTCCTTGAAGAACTGCATGATCCTCTCTCGCTCCTCCAGCCTGAAGAGGCGGTCACTTCAGCAAGAGAGGACGTTCACCTCCAGCCCTACAACCCTTGAAGAACCTGCACTTACAATGTTAGCCTTTCACGAGAGTAACCTGATGAAATACCTGTTTGCATTCACGGGAAAGATAGGTCAGGTGGGTGCACTGCCTAAAGAGGTGCCTTGTCCGCTTGTCTTGGATGATTAGAGAATCCCATTTTGTTGAGCAGACAATTACTGGGATACCCATGTCTTATCCTGAAAACTGCATTTTTTGGGGTTATAAAGTGATTGCTGCCTACAGTTCCACGATTCTTTTACAGACAGTGGTTTGTGTTAGTTTGCAGCAAATCTGTAGAGGTATAGTACAACTAAGAGTTTGAGGGGTATTAAATGATTATGATGTATCATGTGGAACTTGTTTGCCAGTGTAGCATTCTAGATTGACCATGCAAATGCTGGTCTGTGAACCTGGAGTTGTTTGCATGTTGTTTGGTTTGTTCAGTGGAGTTAACGGACGCGGTATGGTTTGGTAATTGATCTATCTATCTCATCACTGAATCTTATCTGTCCCAGGTACATGGAAACATTGAGTCTGTGGTTATTTTGAAATAAAATTAACAGTTCTATGTTCAGTTATTGTTATATAAACAACCACTTTATGTAACCATGATGAAACTTTAAGAAAGAATTATAGGAATGACGATAATTTTACTGTCAAAGTAATCACAAAATAGATGAAGAGAGGCTATGCCCCCAACCACCACTATTTCCGCCTACAGCACATATACGCGAAACCCAATGGAAACTGACAACCAAACAAACAAATCTAATCTAACGCAATCACGTAAAAATATTGAGCTCAGTAATCAGAACACTATATCATTTTGTACTCAAATCTCCGAACATCTTGTTTATTTCCTTATTATCTCAACAATTACACACACACACACACACACACACACACACGCGCCCCATACACGTGTGCTTCTAAGCAACTGCAGCAGAAACAACCAGCATTGTCTTTTCAGGTTCGGACACTCGCGGTTTTGAGCGGAATTGTGTGTCTGTGTGCGCATGGGCATGCGTGCGTACATGCGTGCGTGCTCGCGCACACGTTCCTTACTTTCTTAAGTATACATCTACTTTGATCTCATCAATTGTTCGTGTGTTTGTGTGTGTGTGCGCGCGCGCGTGCGTGTGTGCGTGCGTGCGTGCGTGTGTGTGTGCGTGCGTGTGTGTGTGTGTGTGTGTGTGTGAGGGATTAGGGAGGAAGGCGTGGAGGTTTGCTCAGACACAGTGAGTGCAGTGAAGAGGGGGGATAGGACAGTATCTAACCCATCCTGCTGGTGGTGGTGGTGGTGGTGGTGGTGAATAGGACCCTTCCAACAACTGTACTCTTGATGCTTCTCTCCGAGATAAAAGTCCCTGACATTACCTTCCACTACTCCATTGTCTGTCTGTCTCTCTCTGTCTCTCTCTCTGTCTCTCTCTGTCTCTCTGTCTCTCTGTCTCTCTGTCTCTCTCTCTCTCTCTCTCTCTCTCTCTCTCTCTCTCTCTCTCTCTCTCTCTCTCTCTCTCTCTCGGGATGGGATATCCTGGTGGTTAGAGTGATGCGCGTGTGATCTGCTGACCCACCGGGTTCGAATCTTGTTCAAGAGGATTTTTCCTCTGGAGTTAACATCATCAGTGCCAACTCCACTCTCCTCAAACATGCTTCGGATGAGACTATAAACCGAGGTCCCGTATGCGAACGCACGCAGAACATCTTGCGCACACGTTCCGCTTTTCGGAAGAGTAGGCCATTGTGTTCCAGTGGGACGGATGACAAAATGTACAAAACTGCATACACACGAGGACCTGATGTAAAACAGCACGTGAGTGCTCATTCCATTATCCTTTAAATAAAATGATAAATCTCTCTCTCTCTCTCTCTCTCTCTCTCTCTCTCTCTCTCTGTCCTCTCCCTCCCTCTTTCTCTCTCTTACAGGCGTGCTCTTTTTTTTTTGGTTTTTCTTTAATTTTTATTATTTTATTTCGGGGATAATGTGACAAGCACTCATGCGCGTTCGTTTGTTTGTTTTTTTTTACATCCAGCTCCAGTGTGTGCAGTTTTCTACATTTTGATGCTACAGTGTGCTGTATAAATGCATGAACATTGATTACAAGGATGATAAGGACTGTGACGATGTAATGAAGATGATGCCGATGATGGCGAAGATGCTATTGATGACTGCGGTGATCACGACGGCGATGATGATGGTGATTATGATTATGATAATGACTGATTGATGGTGATGATGGTGACTGATTGATTGATGACGACAACGATCATGATAATGATGACTGATTGATGATGATGACGACTGATTAATGACGATGGCGATGATGATGACGGATTGATGACGTCTATTGATTGATGGTGGTGGTGATGATTGATGGATGACGACTAATTAATGATGACTGATTGATTGGTAAAGATTGATGATGACTGATTGATTGATTGATTATTGATGATGATAATGATTGATGATGACTGATTGATTGAATATTGATGATGATGATGATGACGACGACTGCGTGATAATGGTGATGATGATGATGACGATGATAACGACGATGAACAAGTCATTCATTTGAATAACATACCCTTTGCCTGTGTATGTGTGTGATTGCAGAACTTACAAGTGGAGTGTGAGAAGAAGCGTTGTGTGAAGCTGGAGGGATGTCACGCCATATTGTTCGGCTTCCCCACCAAGCAGTGCTGTGAACAGTGCAAAGGTACGGTGATGCACATACACATGATGCAGTCTAGTCTAGTCTAGTATAGTACAGTATAGTCTAGTCTAATATAGTATAATATAGTATAGTATAGTCTAGCGTAGTCTAACATAGTCTAGTATGGTATGGTATGGTATGGTATGGTATGATATGGTATGGTATGGTATGGATTGGTATGGTATGGTATGGTATGGTATGGTATGGTATGGATTGGTATGGTATGGTATGGTATGGTATGGTATGGTATGGTATGGTATAGAACTGACGAGACTTTCACTGGGCTTCTTTGGTGTTTGATACTCTCTGTCTCTATCTGTCTCTCTGTCTGTCTCTCTGTCTGTCTCTTCCTCTCTCTCTGGCTGGCTGTCTGTCTGTCTGTCTGTCTCTCTCTCTCTCTCTCTCTCTCTCTCTCTCTCTCTCTCTCTCTCTCTCTCATCCATAGGTGGTTTATATACATATATATGTAGTTTATAGCTTAGCTAACTCCGAACTCGGGTCAGGATCTTGTTTCCTATTTTGCTAAAGGGCGCACGTGCGAGTGAATCTGGTTATACAGTTAGATGATGTACAATGAATTGATAGCGAAGGAAGTGTTCAGATAGGGCCAAAGAACAGTACAGAGAGAGAGAGAGAGAGAGAGAGAGAGAGAGAGAGAGAGAGAGAGAGAGAGCAGAGGAGGATAGTTGAAGCATAAACCTTATGCCGGGAGGGGCCGGGGTGGACAGGGAGGGGGGGGGGGGGGGGGGGGGGGGGGCCGTTGAGCAACAATCTAGGAAAGATAATGAGAATTGCCCACGTGCAAGGGAACCACACCTAGTGGTATGCTGGGTGCTTTTATCTGGGTGGAAAGTTTATTTGTTGTCCTAATAATGATCTTTTATTCTACCCCTCAGTCTTTGTCCCTCTGTCTGTCTTTGTCTGTCTGTCTGTCTGTCTGTCTGTCTCTCTCTCTCTCTCTCTCTCTCTCTCTCATCTCTCTCTCTCTCTCCTCCCTCTCTCTCTCTCTCTCTCTCTCTCTCTCTCTCTCTCTCCCTCCCCCTCCCTCCTCTCAAAAGTGACGAGATACAAACATACTTTCATAAGATAGACGCTGGATGACAACGACAGGGAACTCACAGTCCCATCAACAACAAAATAAAAGGCTAATATACGGAATCTGTCACACAGTACCACACCCACATAGACACTTTCTTCTGCACCCCCGGAGCGCGCACGCACGCGCGCGCACGCGTGCGCATACACACGCATACGTCAATGTATCAGAAGCATAGTATGTTTACATGCAGCCACAAAACACAATAGACCTGTCCTAAAAGCAAGAGAAAACAAAGATAAAAGAGAAAAAATTTTAAAGCTTTTAATGGAA
>CM054135.1:37379148-37384148 GCA_028751875.1 Rapana venosa | reverse complement strand
GGATTTAACGTGTGCGCAAGATGTTCTGCGTGCGTTCGCACACGGAGCCTCGGTGTATAGTCTTATCAGAAGGACTTTTGGGGAGAGTGGAGTCTGCACTGATGTTAACTCCAGGGTAAAATATCCCCCTTGAACGGGAATCGAACCTGGGTCGTCAGATTGCGAGCGCAATGTTCTAACCACTAGGCTATCCCGGCAAGCCAGAGAGGGGGTTTGTCACCCTGATGCAGAGGACGGTACTGTAGGGTATGTTCTGGGGTGCAGGGGTGGGTGAGGGGTGGGAGGGGGGGGGGGGGAGAAAGCTGTGCCACATTGGCAGTGTGCAGTGTGTGTGGTGTGTGTGTGTGTGTGGGTGGATGTGTGTGTGTGTGTGTGTGTGTGTGTGTGTGTGTGTGTGTGGGGTGTGGTGTGTGTGTGGTGTGTGTGTGTGTGTCTTCGATTTTACCGTCTGTTCACTCAAAGTGATATTAGCCTGCAGTGTGTTAAGACCCTGGCCCTATAAAGATGTAGGCTCTGTCAGCAATGTTTATTTGCGAAATCAGATTGTTGTTGTTGATGTTGTTTGCTGCGCACCGTCGTACAAGCCTTTAAGGATTTTAAAACACCGTTTTCACACGTCAGATGGCACAAAACTACTGTTGTGTCGCTATTCAGGCAGACAGGAAGTCAGAGGCTTAACACCACCACCCGTGTAAGACCAACAAGCTCAGTGGATGTGGCTTGATGTTCATTGCCTTAGGCCGCTGCTCCTTGTCTTTGTCTCTCCCTGTGAACCACAACATTCTCCCTCATACACACACACGCGCGCGCGCCAAAACACACACACACGCACACACACACAAACATACACACACGCGCGCGCGCACACGCACGCACAACACACACACACACGCACACACAACACACACACACACAAAAAAAAGGTAAAAGGTAAAAGGTAAAGGTGTCCCATAACCTATAAGGTCGTAGGGGAGCGAGGCGTCAGAGACCTCACTTTTCTAGGGCCAGCGTATTGAGGGCGGCGCCCATCTCCTCTCCCTCGCTGCTTTACCTTCCCTGACCCCAAAGAGGACAGGTACCCATTTACAGCTGGGTGAACTGGGGGAACTGTACTGAAGCCAAGGCGCGCAAACGGTCACCCATCCAAGTGGTAACCACGCTCGACGCTGCTTAACTTGGCTGGGAAAGCGAGTGTCTCCACCACTGAGCTATCCCGTTCACACACAAACCACACACAAATACCCAAACACACACAAACAAACACACACACACAAACACCAGACACACACACACGCACACACCACAACAACACACACACACACACACACACACACAGAACATCTTGCGCACACGTTAAATCCTGTTCCGCTTTTCGTAAGAGTAGGCCATTGTGTGCCGGTGGAAACAGATGACAAATTTGACAAAACTGCATACACACGGGGACTGGATGTAAAAAAGCACATGAGTGCTTATTCCATTATCCTCGATATAAAAGAATAGATAAATAAAAGAGTAGATAAATAAAAGAATAGATAGACACACATACACACACACGCACACACACACACACACACAAAACACAAAACAAACACACACACACACACACACACACACACACACCAGACACACACACACACACACGTGCCCTCGGCTGTAGTAGTATCCGGCGTCCACCTGTCTGTTTGAAGCGGACGTTCGCTAATCCCACACTGGGCAACTTTCATAACCTGAAGGAGGCCGCTAGCCTGTCTGCCTGCCTGCCTGCCTGCCCGGGGCAGAGAGAGATATGACAGGACAACAGTTTGGGCCACAGTCTGTGATTCCGCCCCGCCCCCGGATGGTTTGTTTTCAAAGCTTTAAACGTTCACTTGAGCTTGATTGTCTAATGGCTTCAAGTGTGTGGAAAGGTTTAAGGTTCACCTGTCCACACACGGTATATTATAATATAATTATATCCCGATGTTTGTTGGACTGGTGGACCTGTGTGATGAGGACTGAGGATCCACATGTGTGCTTGCTGTCCCTGATGTGTGCTGTAAGCTGCTCGTGGCCTTCTTTGGAGAGGCCCGAGTGATTGTTGTAACTGGTCGCCCGCTTAGTGTGTCTTATGTCTTTATGTAGGTAATCTGATTTCGGTATTATGTCAGGAAAATTGAGTCTGCCACGTTTCACCGCATACAGGAAAACCCTAACTGTGCACGCTGCATGACTCCTCCTGCTGCCTCTCTCTCAGAGAGAGAAAGAAAGAGAGAGAGAGAGAGAGAGAGAGAGAGAGAGAGAGAGAAGAGAGAGAAGAGAGAGAGAGAGAAGAGAGAGAGAGAGAGAGAGAAATCCTGTAACTTGAACGTTAATTTCATGCAGTAAAATAATCATACTAGTTGGTAAAGAAAACAGAGATGGGGATGCCACGATCTTTTTTTCATTTTTTTTTCATTTTACAAAGAGCACCATTTGCATCACCCTGTCATAAAGCCTGTAAGTCAAGCTACACATACTATTAATTTCCGTGACCTTTTCTTTGCCCCTCCCCACCCCTACCCCCACCCACCCATTTTGCAGCTTCATTAGATCTCCACTGTTAAAAAGCTTGTAGAATAGGCTTCCATAAATCTCTACGTGTGAAATGTTACAGACTTGCGGAAGGCATGTAAAATTAATACGGAAAAAATTCATCATGATGGGAACCAGAGCTGTTTAGAATGTTGCAGATACACGACTGAAAGGATAAAGAGGACAAGGGGAAAAAAACTGCCCGAGGCCGTTAGAATATGAGTTTCCACTTAACAATGGAAATGCCCAGAAATGACCAAACACCCAGTGGCACTGATATTTTAATATCACTTAAGGTAAAGGTGTGGTCTTAGGGGGAGAGAGACATCAGAGACCTCAGCTTCTCCAGGGGCCAGCATATTAAGGGCGGCGCCCATCTCCTCTCCCCTCGCTGCTTTACCTTCCCTGACCCTAAAGAGGGCAGGTACCCATTTACAGCTGGGTGAACAAGGGGACTGTACTGAAGAAGCCAAGGCGCGCAAACGGTCACCCATCCACTTAGTAACCACGCCGGATGCTGCTTAACATTAGCTTGCTGAAAGCGAGTGCTCTGACAACTGAGCTGGGTTTTCTTCAAATTTCACTATGACATCCATTTAAAATCATACAAAACGTTCATCCTTAAGAAGAAAGAAAAAAGCGTTTACTCCTTTTCAAATCAAAGCAGGACAGGATTCAAGTCTTCCTCCCCTTTTTCCCCACCAAAATCAAGATTTTATTAATAGAAAAATAAACTCGTCAACATGTATGATCATTCGAACTTCGATGATGAAAGTGCTTTTGACTTGACTTTAGACTGTCTTGACATTGTAGCGGAACTGGTCGTCATAAAACCAGATGACCGCTTGGTTTTTTTTCAAAGACGTTCGGAGGGGCTGGGCATCGTACCTAATCGTTTGTACGCACAAAGCATGTTAAAAAACCAAAAGAACAACAGCTTCCCAGCTGCTACTACTATAAAAGACACTGAAGTGATGGATGCCTGGCGGTCAGGTCAGGAGGGGCCGGCCTCGCATTCCCAGCTTCCAGGGTTTTTGTGGCCCCGGGTCTGCCAGGGGTTTTGTGGCCCCGGGTCTGAAGTTTTGTGGCCCCAGGTCTGCCAGGGGTTTTGTGGCCCCAGGTCTGAGGTTTTGTGGCCCCGGGTCTGCCAGGGGTTTTGTGGCCCCGGGTCTGAGGTTTTGTGGCCCCGGGTCTGAGGTTTTGTGGCCCCGGGTCTGCCAGGGTTTTGTGGCCCGAGGTCTGAGGTTTTGTGGCCCCGGGTCTGCCAGGGTTTTGTGGCCCGAGGTCTGAGGTTTTGTGGCCCCGGGTCTGAGGTTTTGTGGCCCCAGGTCTGAGGTTTTGTGGCCCCAGGTCTGAGGTTTTGTGGCCCCGGGTCTGAAGTTTTGTGGCCCCGGGTCTGAGGTTTTGTGGCCCCGGGTCTGAAGTTTTGTGGCCCCGGGTCTGAGGTTTTGTGGCCCCGGGTCTGAGGTTTTGTGGCCCCGGGTCTGCCAGGGTTTTGTGGCCCCGGGTCTGCCAGGGTTTTGTGGCCCCGGGTCTGAAGTTTTGTGGCCCCAGGTCTGAGGTTTTGTGGCCCCGGGTCTGGGGTTTTGTGGGCCATGCTGCGGCATGGTGAGAGCCTTGCCCTGACAACCATAGGACAGTCACACAGACAGACAAGACCGACAGACAGACAGGGAAGGACAGACAATGTAGACACAGGACAGACATACAGAACAGACAGGCACACAGACAGACAGAACAGGATAGACAGGACAGGGAGACAGACAGGACAGACAATGCAGACACAGGACAGACAGCTAGACAGACAGGAAGACAGACAGGACAGGTAGGCAGGTAGACAGACAGGTCAAGACCGACAGACAGGACAGGTAGACAGACAGCTAGACAGACAGCTAGACAGACAGGCAGGACAGGTAGACAGACAGCTAGACAGACAGGATACAGACAGACAGAACAGGTAGACAGGCAGACAGACAGGCAGACAGACAGGACAGGTAGGCAGGTAGACAGACAGATCAAGACAGACAGCTAGACAGACAGACAGGACAGGTAGATAGACAGGACAGCTAGACAAGACAGGACAGACAGCTAGACAGACAGGACACAGACAGACAAGACAGGACAGACAGCTAGACAGACAGCTAGACAAGACAGACAGGACAGACAGCTAGACAGACAGGACAGCTAGACAGGACAGACAGCTAGACAGACAGGACAGCTAGAAAAGACAGACAGGACAGACAGCTAGACAGACAGGACAGCTAGACAAGACAGACAGCTAGACAGACAGGACACAGACAGGACACAGACAAGACAGGACAGACAGCTAGACAGACAGGACACAGACAGACAAGACAGGACAGACAGCTAGACAGACAGGACACAGACAGACAAGACAGGACAGACAGCTAGACAGACAGGACACAGACAGACAAGACAGGACAGACAGG
>CM054135.1:37364148-37374148 GCA_028751875.1 Rapana venosa | reverse complement strand
AGCAGGAGTTACATCATCTTCGGGACCTGATCCAGTCTTACATGGGCTGACTTCGCTGGCTGTAGACTGGAAAAGGAAAGGCTGGTTTGAAAATTGAGACACTTGAGACACAGACAATAATGTATCGAATCTTGATGTACATACCACCACTGCCATGGTTTCCATGTCATTGTAATCGCGTTGCGTTCGATATCGTTGTTACCGCGCCGCAGCGCTATATGGCTTGATTGCTAAATAGCAATAAAATTGTGTCAATTGTCTCTCTCTCTCTCTCTCTCTCTCTCTCTCTCTCTCTCTCTCTCTCTCTCTCTCTCTCTCTCTCTCTCTCCTTCGGATGAGACTATAAACCGAGGCACCGTGTTCGAACGCATGCAGAACATCTTGCGCACACGTTAAATCCTGTTCCGCTTTTCGGAAGAGTAGGCGATTGTGTGCCGGTGGAAACAGATGACAAAATTTACAAAACCGCATACACACGGGGACTCGATGTAAAAAAGCACACGAGTGCTTATTCCATTATCCTCGATATAAAACAATAAATAAATAATAAAATTTTAAAAATCTCTCTCTCATCCCCCTCTCCCTCCCTCTCTCTCCCTCCCCCCTCTCTCCCTCTCTCTCTCACTTCCCAAACCTAACTTAAAAGGAAGTGAAGTGAAGTGAATGAAGAGACATACTACGTCTTAGGGAGGGAGGAGGAGGAGAAGTGAGTGAGGGTGCGGACGACAGGTGCACTAAGAGGAGCCATGCACACCGTGAAGAGTGCACTATAGGTCCCTCACCCACCCAGTCGCACCTCCACACCTGAAGGTACGGGCTGACCCCGCCCTGTCAGGTGGACTGGTGTGGGTGATCCGTCACTGGGATAAGTGGACGCTGCTTCTTCAAGTCCACAAGGCCGTTTCCACTGCCGTTTGCCTTAGTAGCTACATGCACACGTACGTACGTTTGTTCAGCACACACACACACACTTACACACACACACACACACACACACACACACTCACACATACACACACAAAAATGGTCTACCCTAAGACTGATGTTACTACAACTGTAAGACTGAGGTCACACTAATTTATTAATTATGTAAGGCTGTCAGTTTTGTAAGGTTGGTGTCACATATTATGGAAGGCTTAAGTCGCAATTCTGTTTTTGGCTGATGTCGCCATTCTGTAAGGCTGATGTCACAATTCTGTAAGGAAGGCTGACGTCATAACTGTGTAAGGCTGGTGTCACAGTTCTGTCAGGCCTATGTCACAATATGTCAGGCTGATGTCAGACACAGTGGTTTCATCCATCTCTGTCTGTTAACCAATAATGATTCGTTGATCAGTTATTCAATCAATCTGTCATTTAAGTTATTAAGTCAGCCCGTTGATCATCGTGTACACCTTTCCAGGCTGAAAGGGTTACAAAGAACCTTTCAACCAGCCGATTAACACATCAGCCAAATCACTACCAGTCACATTATCCGGGGATTGGGATATGGCCTAGCGGTTAGAGCATTTCGCTCGTGATCTGACGGTCCGGGTTCGAACCACAACTGAGGCACCCGCTCAAAGGGATTTTCTCCCTGCAGTTAACATCAGTGCTGACTCTACTCTCCCGAAAGTCCTTCGGATGAGACTAAAAACCGAGGCCCCGTGTGCAAGCGCGCGTATTGTTAAAAACCTGTTCCACCTTTCGGAAGAGTAGGCCATTTCGTGCCTGGAGGAACGGATGACAGTTTATTTTAAAAAACACACACACAGAAACCGCATGCACATTGGTATTGTGTTTTGACACTATTCCCGAAGTCATATTGCGGCTACCTTAACAGTGGGTAAAAACGGCTGTATGCGCAAAAATCCTAACCGCTGGTGAACCTCAGAGTTCTTGCCGCGGAACGGGAAAAATATTCTGTATCAATCACCATCAATTGATCAAGCCATCGGTTTATCAAACGCCGTGAATCGATTGATCTCAATTAAGTTCATCAATCATCACCACCAATCAGTCACTTAACGATCCAATCAGTTTATCAATACAACTTTGCGCTTTGATTTGTTGCTTTACAAGATTCAGCGCTATATAAATTCCATACATTATTATTATTATTATTATTATTATTATCATCATCATCAGCATCAGCATCATCATTAACTTGATTAATAAGTTTTGTCAATCATGAATCACCATCATTCTATCACTCAATCAACCAATCACGATCACTCTATCAATCAATCAATCATCATCAACTATCAATCAATCAATAACTTAATCACCATCACTGTATCAATAAGTCACTGTCACCATCACTGTCATCGATCCCTCAGATTTCGAATCCTTTGGGGCGCCTTCGAAGCTTTGTCAACCACCTTTCTCCAGTCCTCGCGTCTCTCGGCCACCCTCAGGGTGTCTCTCAGCTCCATCACCATCACTCTATAAAACAATCAATCACCATCACTCTATCAATCGATCAACCAATCAATCACCATCACGCTATCAATCATCAGTGAATCAATGTATCCTATCTATCACGGGACGGGATAGCCTTGTGGTTAGAACATTACGCTCGCAATCTGACGACCCAGGGTTCGATTCCCGTTCAAGGGGATATTTTCCCCCCGGAGTTAACATCAGTGCCGACTCCACTCTCCTCCAAAGTCCTTCGGATGAGACTATAAACCGAGGCCCCGTGTGTGAACGCACGCAGAACAGCTTGCGCACACGTTAAATCCTGTGCCGCTGTTCGTAAGAGTAGGCCATTGTGTGCCGGTGGGAACAGATGACAAAATTTACACAACCGAATACACATGGGGACTAGATGTAAAAAAAAAAAAATGCACATAACTGCTTATTCTATTATCCTCGATATAAAAGAATAAAATAAAATAAATATCAGTCACTATCCACACTATGGGGACGGGATAGCTCAGTGGTCGGAGCACTCGCTTTCCCCCAGCCAAGTTAAGCAGCGTCGAGCGTGGTTACCAGTTGGATGGGTGACCGTTTGCGCGCCTTGGCTTCAGTACAGTTCCCCCAGTTCACCCAGCTGTAAATGGGTACCTGCCCTCTTTAGGGTCAGGGAAGGTAAAGCAGCGAGGGAGAGGAGATGGGCGCCGCCCTCAATATGCTGGCCCTAGAGAAGTGAGGTCTCTGACGCCTCGCTCCCCTACGACCTTATAGGTTATGGGACTCCTTTACCTTTACCTTTATGCACACTATGTTACAGGCGGGGGTCATCACGGAGTCCATAGTGAAGTGCTTCACTCATTGCCATTCCCCTGTCCATGTACCTGGTCACTGCTGTCCTGTCTGCCAGGGTAAGTGTGTACACGCGTGTGTGTACGTGTGTGTGCACGTGTGTGTGTGTGTGTGTGTGTGTGTGTGTGTGTGTGTGTGTGTGTGTGTGTGTGTGTGTGTGTACGTGTGTGTGTGTACGTGTGGGTGTGTGTGTGTGTACGTGTGTGTGTGTACGTGTGGGTGTGTGTGTGTACGTGTTTGTGTGTGCGTGTGTGTGAGTACGTGTGTGTGTGTGTATGTGTGTGTGTGTACGTGTGTGTGTGTACGTGTGTGTGTGTGTGTCTGTGTGTGCGTGTACGTGTGTGTGTGTGTGTGTGTACGTTGTGTGTGTGTGTGTGTGTGTGTGTGTGTGTGTGTGTGTGTGTGTGTGTGTGTGTGTGTGTGCGTGCGTGTGTGTGTGTGTATTTGTGAGAGAGAGAGAGAGAGAGAGAGAATGAGAGAGAGAGAATTATTCACTTGAATGTCAACTATACTTTCCTGCACATGTCCCATTTTTTTCTAAATGACTAAAGAGATTTTGCGCTTATGAAACCTGGTGCTCTAAGCGTTCTGTAGTAGTAGTAGTAGTAGTAGTAGTAGCTGTTGTAATAGTAGCAGTTGTAGCAGCAGCAACAGCAGTAGTGGTATTTGTAGCACTACAAGTATCAGTACCTAGCAGCAGAAATCAGCAGTAGGAGCAGCAGTAAGCAGCATAAAAACCTTGAGGTAGTGTCTCAGGCAAACTAAACCTGACGGAGCCCATCGCTTTTCCCAGTCACGGGATGCATGCTGGGTATGGTCGTGTCTTACTTTTTGCCTCTGCCAGCCACAGCTCATGTATTTCTTCCATAAAAGAGGGCTGGGCTGTTCAAGGTGCACACACAGACATAATGTTCTGCGTACATTCAGGTACAGGGTTTACTCGGGTTTATGGTCTCATCTAGAGAATTGTGGGTGACAGGAGTTCTTTCCAGTGCCTCTCTGGGAGGAGGAGGGGGGGAAGGCAATGATTTTGAGAGGGTTGGGGGAGGGGGGGGGGGGGGCAGCCTTGTCATCAGAGGTTCTTACTCACATCCTTTCTTAAATTAGTTTACGAGCGTCGATCGACGCTTCAACCGTCTGGTTAACCAACCCGCTGCCACGCCCTTAGAGATACCTATGCGTGCAATTTCTATACAGAAAAACGTATTTCAACAGAAATTTTGTGAAACAGAATATGTACACCCATTCTTTGATCTCTTTTGTGCATTGATTTATTTGCTTACATTTTGTTCATGTATTTGTCTATTGGTGAATTCATGTAACCCCGAAGTCGGAATGCGGCTGGCTACCTTAATGATCAGCTAAATGGGGGGACGGGATAGCCTAGTGGTCAGAACATTGTGCTTGCAATCTGACAACCCGGGTTCGATTCCCGTTCAAGGGGATATTTTCCCCTGGAGTTAACATCAATGCAGACTCCACTCTCCCCAAAAGTCCTTCGGATGAGACTATAAACCGAGGCCCCGTGTGCGAACGCACGCAGAACATCTTGCACACACGTTAAAATCCTGTTCCGCTTTTCGTAAGAGTAGGCCATTGCGTGCCGGTGGGAACAGATGACAATTTACTCAACCGCATACACATGGGGACTGGATGTAAAAAAGCACATGAGTGCTTATTCCATTATCCTCGATATAAAACAATAAAATGAAGTAAATAAATAAAGTTAAAAACGGTCGCATAAGCAAAATCTCACTATTGGTGAACCTCGGAGCTCTATAAGAGTAACGAAAGAAACCATTCATTGATGTTTTGAATCGACGGAATATGTTTTTCCATTAAATCAATTCTCATTAACATATGTTAACAAACGTTCAAAACGTGATAGAAAATTGCTTTGTGAACTGAGTTTTCATGTGACTTCTCTTTGTTTTGTGAATTTTTTATACCTTAAATTCATTGCTTTGTGAGTTAACTTTATACATCATTACAATGTGTGTGATATGTGCTATATTAAGTTTGTATGTGTTGTTCTGTGTGTTGTGTTATTTCAACCTTAATTAACTTGTGGTCTTGTGTGTTTTATATGTGTGTATGTGTGTGGTGTGTGGTGTGTGTGTGTGTGTGTGTGTGTGTGTTTGCGATTTACTCATGTATCATAACTTTGTGTGTGTGTGTGTGTTTGCGATTTACTCATGTATCATAACTCTGTGGGTGTGTGTGTGTGTGCGTGTGGTGTGTGTGTGTGTGTTTGCGATTTACTCATGTATCATAACTTTGTGTGGTGTGTGTGTGTGTTTGCGATTTACTCATTGTCATAACTCTGTGCGTGTGTGTGTGTGTGGTGTGTGTGTGTGTGTGGTTGTTAGTGGTGTGTGTGTGTGCGTGTTGTGTGTGTGTGTGTGTGTGTGTGTTGTGTGTGTGTGTGTGTGGGTGTGTGTTTGAGTTTGCGATTTACTCATGTATCATAACTTTGTGTGTGCGCGCGTGTGTGTGTGTGTTTTACGATTTACTCAAATATCATAACTTTGTGTGTGTGTACATGTGTGTGTGTGTGTGCGCGCGTGTGTGTGTGTGTGTCTGTGCTTGCGTGAGCGTGTGTGTGTGTTTGCGATTTACTCATGTATCATAACTTTGTGTGTGTGTGTGTGTGCATGTGTGTGCGCGCGCGCGCAGGCTGCACATTTCGCGGAGAGAGCTACAAGGAGGGAGCGACATTCACACTGCCCACTGACCCCTGCACCCAGTGTGTGTGTCAGGTGAGTGAAGTGTCCACCATGCACCAACACTGACGTCCTTGTCCCTCCCTGTCTGTCCTCTGCTGCTCTCTACAAATCTGCCGAATAAAGATGGCTGTCTCCTGCCAGAGGGTTTTTTTCAGTATTGTCAGTGATGGGTTTTTTTACTGTTACTTGTGTTTGTGAGTGTATGTGAGTGTGTGGTGTGAGTGGGTGAGTGAGTGAGATAGTGTGTGTGTGTGTGTGTGAGAGTGAGCGAGCGTATGAGTGTTTTATGAGTGTGTATGAGTGAGTGAGTGAGTGTGTGTGTGTGTGTGTGTGTGTGTGTGTTGTGTGTGTGAGTGTGTGTGTGTGTGTGTGTGTGTGTAGATTCAGATTCAAATTCAAAGATTTTATTGCCATGTAAGTCATGTACACGACAAATCGTGTAGTAGCAAGCAGAAGCTATGTTTGTGTGTGAGTGCGTGTGTGTATGTATGTATGTATGTATTTTTTTTAATTAATTTTTTATTTAATTCTTTTATATCTAGGATATAGGAATAAGCACGTATGTGCTTTTTTACCTCCAGTCCCCGTGCCTATGCGGTTTTGTAAATTATGTCATCTGTATGTGTGTATATGTGTGTGAGTGCATGTGTGTACATTCATGCGTACGTATGCATATGTGTGTGTATGTATGCTTGTATGTGTGTATGTGCGCGCGTTTGCGCGTATGTGTGTATGTATGTGTGTGTGTCCACCCACGTGAGTATTTTCTAGGTCTGAGCAATAATGACTGTATGGAGCGACAGATAATAAGCTTTTTTCGGTCTCTCGCATCTGCGTGTTATCGGTCGGCAGTACAGGGCGGGTTATCTTGTAAGTTACAGCGTGAACACACTTCACCACAGTTCCCACACTTCGTTTTAACTTAGATGTCGGCTCAGGTCAGATCTTCCGTGTAGTAATCGCTAGACCTGTCTGTCTGTCTGTTGGTCTGTCCGTATGTCTGTCTGTCTGTCTGTCTGTCTGTCTGTATGTATGTATGCCTGTCCGTATGTCTGTCTGTTGGTCTGTCTGTATGTCTGTCTGTCCTCTGGAGTCCACCCTCTGTTTTGTCTTTGCCTGTCTGTCTTTTCGTGTCTGTCTACCTGCCTGTCTCTCTCTGTCTCTGTCTCTCTCTATCTATCTCTCTCTCTCTCTCTCCCTCTCTCTCTCTTTCTCTCTCCCCTCTCCCCCCCCCCCTCTCTCTCTCTCTTTCTCTCTCTCTTTGGGTCTTTTATGTTTTAACTTTTCCATGTTTGAACCTGATCTTACTTTAACTTGTCTTTTCTGTTTTCCTAAGAACCCGGCAGACATCATTGTGATTGTCATTATCATTGTTATTGTTAATCATCATCATAAATAGCAGTATTGTTACTGTTAGTCTTGCTATCATCATCATCGTCATTAATAATATCACCATTATGCTTTACTATTATTATTATTATTATTGCCATCATCATTATCATAATCATCAGTAGTAGTAGTCATTGTTATTATTATTACTATTATTGCTATTACATTATCGTTATTATTATTATAAACATTATTACTAATTACATCATTATTATTATTATCATCAGTCATCATCATCATCATTATTCATTATCATTATTATCGTTGCTTTTATTGTTATTCGTAGTAGTTGGAATTAATGGCGTATAGTGACAAGTTATCAGTACCATTCTATAAGCAGCAAATAAACCTGCTGTAAATGCAAAAAAAAGTGTTTCATTTAAAACAGGAGAACAAGAACTCAGCCAAACAGACTTTCAGACAGACAACCACACAGACAAGCTAAACGAACACTGAAAAAGACCAGTATAAATTATTAATATTATCATCCGAAGAAGAACTAGTTTTTCAACACCGTGATACTGCTGACCTGGGTTCAGCCATATAATATGACGAAGGATTCTGTCAGGCCTGCTGATAATTAGAGTTTAAAGGTAAAGAAGAAGAAGAATAAGGGTAAAGAAGAAGAAGAAGAAGAAGAAGAAGAAGAAGAAGAAAAAGAAAAAGAAGAAAAAGAAAAGAAGAAGAAGGTGAAGAAGAAGATGGTGATGGTGATGATAAGATCGGAGGTGAAGGGATGATATGTTTCTTCGTCACTATATCAGTCTAGCCCTCTGCCTCAGAGATGAATGATGCTATGACCGCCCCCCCCCCCCCCCCACACCCTCCCATCGCCCCTCCCCCCCCCCCCCTTTCCTGCCCTCTCTGAGAGCCAACTCATATTTTTTTCTGATGACAAATAACATTTTTATTGCCGCTGTGTCGATTATAGTTATGTCTGTGTCTGTCTGTCTGTGTATCTGTCTCTCCTCTCTCTCTCTCTCTCTCTCTCTCTCTCTCTCTCTCTCTCTCTCTCCTCTCTCTCTCTCTCTCTTCTCAAAGTAAAGATAAATACTGCTGGGTGTTTTCGTTTAAGTGTGCTTTTCAAGCTGAAAAGTATCTTCGAATAGTCACTGACAAATGGCATCGACTAATTTATGCAAGATTTCGACTAAGAACACTCGGCTTCAATGCAAACAAAAGATGGTTTCAACCTGAGACGTCCACACAGTTTCCCATGCCCTATGTGTGGTCATGTTCTTGATGATGAAGTGCATTTCCTGTTTCATTGTCAATCATATGTTTCCATACGTGAAAACTGTGGTGTTCTCAATCTAGAAGCTTTCCGAAGGCAAGATATTTTTTCTATCTTATCGTCCGATGATGATATTGTGATCAAATCGGTTGCAAAGTTTATTGCTGAAGCACTGAAATTAAGACAATTACAGCTAAGTTCCAATTAGCTTAACATTTGTGACTAAACTAAAGTAACATTTATATTATGTAAACTCCAGCATTTTGTGAAACACATAAACATTTATAATTACGCTGTAGTCTCCAGCAAGAATATTTTTTGAAAATTTCACATACAATGTCAATGGATGGTCTAATATAGCATTCTAGAATGTTCTTTTCATTATTTTAGTTATTGCTTATTGGTTCCTATTGTTCATCCTTGTTATTACTTTGTGTTTATTTTGAAACTGAGTTTACGTCAGAGCTTAAAGTCGTAGCCGTTCATAAGAGCTCATTTTGGGTTTTTGGGTTTTCATTACGTTAAATGCATCATGTGATTTTTCTTGTATTTATTTGTATTTACAAAAGAAAGTCGTGTATAACCCCCCTTGTCAATAGGCCACTTTGGGCAATGACAATAAATTGGTCAAAGCGTCAAAGCGTCTCTCTATTCTCTCTCTCTCTCTCATATATATATATATATATATATATAGAGAGAGAGAGAGAGAGAGAGAGAGAGAGAGAGAGAGATAGATGTGTGTATAATATATATCTATATCTATATATATATATATATATATATATATATATATATATATAAAATCTTTAAAGCAGATATTGACATTGGTCTAAGACTGCTCAACTTCTCTATATAGTTGTTTTGCGCGCGTGTGTGTGTATGTGTATGTATGCTTAGTGTCTGTATGCGTGTGTGAGTGAGCGCGCGCACGCGCGCTTTTGTCTGTATGTGTTTGTGTGTGTATGTGTGGGTATGAATGTGTGTGCGCCTCTATCTGTCTCTGTCTCTGACTGTCTGTCTGTCTGTCTGTCTGTCTGCCTATTTATCTGTTTAGCGAGCATTCATTGTGCTCACACACACACACAGACACAGACATACGCACTTACACTCACACACACACAGACATATGCACACACACATAACACACACAGAGACACAACATACACACACGCACACACGCACACACTCTCTCACACACACACACACACACACACACACACACACACACTTTTCCATCAGCACGAACATATCAAAGCTACAGGCTATTTTTTCTAACAGAATCTGAAGCAGACCACACAAGACTTGCAGAGGGACATAATGTACACCTACCTGACACAGATGAAGAAACAGGATCCACATCTGCAAACAGGTTTTAGCACTCCTAGGATTGACACAGACAGAC
>CM054135.1:37314148-37359148 GCA_028751875.1 Rapana venosa | reverse complement strand
TCTTGGCCGAGAGAGTGGGGATGTACTGTGGGCAAGGCATCTCCACTATAATCAATTTCTGCCCAATTTTCGAACAGCAGCGCCTCCTCTGCTGTTTTGGAGGTCATCGTGAACACGGCGGACAAACATAATAATTATATGTTTTCTCTGTCTGTCAGGTATGAGGCGGATTTTCGACGTTCCTACCCGGTGCTATTTTGCCAAACAGATTTACCGACGCCGTCAGATGTTCCAGCCTGATTCCTGTACGAGGTGCACGTGCGTGGTGAGTGTCCCCCTTTAATAACTGACTGTGTGTGTAGTGTTAGTGTTGGTGCCTTTAGCGTTGTGGGGAGGAGTGGAGTAGAATGCATCTATAGAGTAGATTTGTGTCCTGTAGTGAAGTGCGTGGTAAGTATCCTCTTTTATTTATTTTATTCTTTTATATCGAGGATAATTAAATAAGCATTTATGTGCTTTTTTTACATCCAGTCCCCGTGTGTATGCGGATTTGTGAATTCTGTCATCTGTTCCCACCGGCACACAATGGCCTACTCTTACGAAAAGCGGAACAGGATTTAACGTGAGCGCAAGATGTTCTGCGTGCGTTCGCATACGGGGCCTCGGTTTATAGTCTCATCTGAAGGACTTTTGGGGAGAGTGGAGTCTGCTCCGATGTTAACTCCAGAGGAAAATATCCCCCTTGAACGGGAATCAAACCCGGGTCGTCAGATTACGAGCGCAATGTTCTCCCGTCCCCCTGTGTGATTGTTAGTGTTGTGCATTTATGTTAGTGTCGGGGAGAAGAGTGGGAAGAAATGTTGTATAGTGTAGATTTGTATCTATAGTGAAGTGTGCGGTGATTTTTCCTTTAGGAACTGTGGTAGTGGAATGGAAAGGAGTGGGGTGTATGTAGTATAGTGTGTGGTGAGGTTGGTTTTTTCCCCCATTATTTGCGTAGTGTAGTGTAGTGTAGTGTAGTGTAGTGTGGTGTGCATGTGGTGTAGTGTAGTGTAGCGTAGTGTAGTGTGCATGTGGTGTAGTGTAGTGTAGTGTAGGGTAGTATGGTGAAGTGTGGTGTAGTGTAGTGTGTGTAGTGTTAGTGTAGTGTGGTGTAGTGTAGTGTGGTGTAGTGCAGTGTGGTTTGTGTAGCGTAGTGTTGTGTAGTGTGTAGTGTAGTATAGTGTAGTGTAGTGTAGTATAGTGTAGTGTGCATGTGGTGTAGTGTAGTGTAGTGTAGTGTAGGGTAGTATGGTGTAGTGTGGTGTAGTGTAGTGTGGTGTAGGGTAGTGTGGTTTGTGTAGCGTAATGTTGTGTAGCGAAGTGTAGTGTAGTGTAGTGTTGTGCAGTGTAGTATAGTGCAGTGCAGTGCAGTGTAGTGTAGTTTAGTGCAGTACAGTGCAGTGTAGCTAAATGAAGTAAAGTGTAGCATACTGTTCTATACTGCACTCTCCTACATTGTACTACACAGCACAATGTCTCAAAATTACATCTTTCTCTACTCATTGCTGTTTTCATGCACTCTTCATCCCCCCCTTGCTTCTTTTTTATATCCTCATCCCTTTTGTCCTGCCGTCTGTCTGTCAGTCGGGGACCTCGGTGTGTAGCCGGGTGACGTGCCCCCCTGTGGACTGCCCCCCGGAGGAAAGGCAGACCAGCGAGGACGGCTGCTGTCACACCTGCCCCCTCCGCCGTCACTGCCACTACCAGGGCCAGAGCAGAGCCGTGAGTCTGGGGTTCCAGTCTCCTTGAGGGGGGGGGGGGGGGGGGGGGTGGTCACTGTCTTTTTTGTTCTCTGTCTGGCTGGCTGTGTGTGTGGCTGGTTGGTTGGTTGGCTGGCTGGTTGGTTGGTTGTTGTGTGTGTCTCTCTCTCTGTGTATCTGTTTGTCTGTCTGTCGCTCTCTCTCTCTCTCTCTCTCTCTCTCTCTCTCTCTCTCTCTCTCTCTCTCTCTCTCTCTCTCTCTCTCTCTCTCTCTGACTCTCTATCTGTCTGTATGTCTGTCCGTCTGTCTCTCTGTGTTTGTTTGTCTGCCTGTCTTTCTCTCTGTCTGTCTGTGTCTCTGTTTGTCTATCTGTCTGTCTGTCTGTCTGTCTATGTCTCTCTCTCTCTCTCTCTCTCTCTCTGCTTCCTTCCTTCCTTTTCTTTTTTTTTTTCTTTTTTTCCGTTCTTCTTTCGTGCTTCCTTTAGCTTATGATTAAGCGATGGATATTTGGGGGCTATACACACACGACGCTGCCGCACGCACACACACACACACGACACACACACACACACACACACACACACACACGTGTACACACACGCGTGCGAGCACACACACACACACACACATATAGTGCTTATTCCATTAACCTCGTATAAAGAATAAAATAAAATAAATCACACACACACACACACACACACACACACACAACACACACACACACACACACATAATATATATATATATATATATATAATACCGATGAAGACGAGAGGTATTTCCTCCCTGATACAAACAGCCCTACTGGTATCATGAAAATTCTTCTGAACCTAGCTGCTGACCCTTCCTGACTGGCACTGTCAGTTAGTTCCCCTTTCGGTGTGTGGCAGCATCGGGAGGAGTGGGAAGGCCAGAACGCCTGCCTGAAGTGTGCCTGTGATGACGCTGTTGTCTACTGCCAAAGAGAGAGGTGCAGCAATTCCTTGTGGTGCCCTGAGGTGGGTGGGTCTCTCTGTCTGTCTGTTGGTTTGTGTGTCTGCCTGTTGGTCTGTCTGCTTGTCTGTGTGTGTGTCTGTTGGTCTGTGTGGTGCCTGTTGTGTGTCTGTGGTCTGTGTGTGTGTCTGTTGGTCTCCTTGTCTGTTGGTCTTCTTGTCTGTCTGTGTCCCGTTGGTCTGCTTGTGTGTCTGCTTGTCTGTCTGTGTGTCTGTTGGTCGCTTGTGTGTCTGTTGGTCTGCTTGTCTGTTTGTGTGCCTGTTGGTCTGCTTGTCTGTCTGTTGGTCTGCTTGTCTGTCTGTGTGTATGTTGGTCTGCTTGTCTGTGTTGTGTGTCTGTTGTCTGTCTGCTGTCTGTTTGTGTGCCTGTTGGTCTGCTTGTCTGTCTGTTGGTCTGCTTGTCTGTCTGTGTGTATGTTGGTCTGCTTGTCTGTGTGTGTGCCTGTTGGTCTACTTGTGTCTCTGTTGGTCTGCTTGTCTGTTTGTGTGTCTGCTTGTCTGTTGATCTGCTCGTGTGTCTATGTGTGGGTCTCTTTGAGCGCCTGTCTGTTGGTCTCCTTGTCTGTCTGTCTGTTGGTATACTTGTCTGTCTATATGTTGGTATGCTTCTGTGTCTGTTTGTTGGTCTGTCTGCCTGTCTGTTTGTCTGTCTCTGGTTATACACCACACTCTCTCCCTCTCTCCCTCTCTCTCGCTCTCTCTCTCTCTCTCACCCACTCGCTCACTCTTTCTCTCTGTTGGTCTGCATTTTGTCTGCCTGTTGGTCTGCTTGTTTTTCTGTCTGTCTGTTGTGTCTCCTTGTCCGTCTGCCCCTTGTGTAACTGTGACGACAGCGTCGTGTATGTACGTACTGCCAAAGCGAGAGAGAGAGAGATGTAGCAACTTCTAAAGGTGTTCTCAGGTCGGTCGGTCTGTCTATCTAGGCAGTCCGTCTGTTTGAACGTGTAGTGACATGGTGTTGTGCTCTGGTACGCAAACAGATGCAGCATCTGCTTAAGGTGTCATCCGATTTGTCTGTCTGTGAGAGAAGAAGCGTGAACATGGTTGTGTTTTCAGCCAAAGAGCGAAAGGGGATGAGAGAGAGAGAGAGAGCAATCTCTGTCTGCCTGCTTGTCTGTCGCTTTTTCTGTCTGTTTGTCTGTCCGCTCGTCTGTCTGCCAGTCTGAAGAATAGCTGTGTGGAATGTGTGCCAGAGAATTAGAGACAGGCATGGACTGTTTGTAGCATCTTCAGATCTGTCAGTCAGTGTGTTTGTCTGCTTGTCTTCCTCCCTGCTGCTTTCCTACCTACCTGCCTGTCTGCCTCTCTGGCTGGCTGTCTGCCGGTTAGTCTTTCTGTCTGTGTGAAGTAGTACTAGGACAATGGCAAGGTTTACAGTTAAAGGGCATGCAATGTCCGAGGATGTCTGTTGTTGGCAAGACATTCAAAGGGAGTTGATGACCAGTATTGGGAAATGGCACTGCGAGAGACTCTAGAAACCATTTTTTTTTAGAAGATTCCTTTTCGTTTGATTGAGATGTTTACAATACGGAATCAGTACACGCAGCAAGAGGGACTTAAAGTTTTTCTGTAAAAAAGATTCCCAACGTTTTTCAGCATTTAAAGGGACAACAGGGATAAAGGCGGGAGAGTGATCTGCCGCACACGCAGACGTCCACTGCTATTCGAATTGAAACGATCCAAGAAGTAGTACCGTGAAATAAGCACAGGTTTCTCACACTTACGGAAAAGTTCAAGGCTCATATTTCTTACAAAGCAGAATCACAAACATTACATATCAAAATCTTCTACATAAAAAATGTAGCTGTCTGCGTTTATTAAGAGAATAAAATGTGAACTGAACCATCAGAGACACAGTTGAATACACAAAAAGGACAAGCAGCACTAAGCACAGACACTCTGTCTTTCACTTGGATAAGCTATGCCTTCTTTTCACTCCAAGACCCAATCCTTGGGATCAGCTGCTGTAGGTTTCAGGAGCTTAGCAGTGGTCCTGGTAAGGACATGGTCATCAGCTGACCTAAAATAGTCACACAGATGGTACTGTCACCTAAATACTGGCTTTAGTTTGAGCAGAGTATGCGCTTTATGCTTTCTCTTGTGTTATTTGTGCTGTTCTTGTTTGCGTTATGTCAAGTGAATGTAAAAAAATAACATTTTGGAGGAGGACAAGCAGGATAACAGAGATGAAAATGCTGTGTTTCCTATTCTTACACTGTAAGGGACCAGGTCACAATTAGATAATGACTTCTGGATGTCCTTGTGTTTTTACTCTTTCCTTCCTGTTAAGGCCCTTGGACGAGTCTGTGACCTCAGGGTTTGAAACATCTTCTGGCTAAATTGTTTTAGTGATTAAAGACTCTAATATTCAGCCATCAAGGCATCTGCTGGTAGAGAATGTATTTTTTAGATCAGATTTTCAGTTTTTCCATTGTGCAACTACGAATTGATAGAATCGCATCCGTAGGTTAAGGAGTACTGATGCTGGTAGGGAATTTATTCCTGAACAAACTCACTTGTGTTTCTTATCTATCACCTCTGCAAAGATCTCCCACTCTTTTGGGTCGGGAGTGAACTCCGTAATCACACCTTCACAGTAATCACTCCTTCACTCCGTGTTAATGTGGGTGTTCTCTTGATGGGGACATGACATGGGGCAGGGTGGGCACAGCCTCCAGCTGTGGTGAACATAGCAGGGCAAGTAGGATCACTGACATAGCAAAACTAGCTCTCGGCCTCCTCCACAAAAGAGGGGTCGCAGGCTTAACTTGTCTTGAGCTGCTCTGAAATCAGAACGCGTAGGCTGAGGCCAGTGCACAGGCAGACTGCAGAGTCACAAGTACAGGAGAAGACCTGCACTACGCATTCCGGCCAACAGAGAACGCAGAAGAAGTTGGGTTGTTGTTTTTTATCCACCATATCCAGCTGAAACTCTTTTTACTGCCTCCACCATGGCTTTTCAAGGTCCGGTCCGCTTCCTCCCAGAAAATCCAAAACTGTTTAACGAGATCATGGGTAGATCTTCCTGAAACTCTTCCAAGTCCAGCGTGCAACAGCAAGGAAGTTTTCATAACCTGGAAATCGGATCCCCCCAAGTTTCTGCCTGTCTGACAGACTTCACAGTCTTGTAAATAAAAATATGTCTTTTCTGTTGTTCTTTCGAATCCCTGCACCAGATGAACTTGGCCGGCACGGGTACTGCAGTAGCTATGTCAGTCCTGTGGGGCCCTGGTTGCATGCAGCAGCCCCCAGACTGAGCCATCCATCAACAAGTCAACACCCTACCCTCCCTACCCAACCCCCCATCCCTACAACCTCCGCTGCTTCCCTTTCTCCCACCCCTATCCAGTGTCAACCCGGGTAGAAAACCACCCGCTTCTTCCACAGCCAGGACCACGGGGTCGGGTCGGGGTCCGGCCTCCCATTGAGCCCTCCAGAGTGGAGGAAAGGGGAGACAGGGAGGAGTGGGGGGGGTGGGGAAGGGGGGGGGGTGAAAATTGAGGGGGTAGGGTAGGGTTACTCGCGAGAGCCTATCGCGCCCTCCATCGCTCGTAAATTAGCCAGCGATTGGCCGGCGCCAAGCACAGCCACTGACATAGTGAAAGGTTTATGAGCTTTACGCGGCATTCCGATACTGCCTCTTTCTCTGTGTAACCCACTCTCCCTCCCTTCCCTCCCTCCCTCTCTCTCTCTCCCTCCCTCCCTCCCTCAACACACCAGTCCTTGTCTTGCTTCCCCCCCCCACACTCTGCTCCCTACCTACCTACCTTACCTACCCGTACACCCACCCACCTTGCCTCCTCCTCCTCCTCCTCTTCCTCCTAGCTTTTTTTTTTTGTCTGTTCTGTCTGTGTCTTTATCTGTGTCTGTGGCTTGTCGACTGTCTGTGGGCTGGCTAGGCCAGCCTATAGGCTAAAGCTTGCAAGGTCAGAAGAGCCGATCGTCAGTGACTGACTAGGCTAGGGGTCTTAGATTTCGGGACAGATTATGTCTACACAGCCCCCCACAACAAAAGCCAGGTACAGTCCGTCTGCAAGGTTTAAGCCCAGAAGAAGAAGAAGACATCAATGGAAAAAGTGGATGCGCGTCTCTCTCTGGCTTGCTTCACTTGAATGTTTCTTTCTCTCCCTGTAGTTTACGGCTTGAACAGGGGGTGGCTAGGGCTTTTTTCTTTCTGTTGGTTTGTTTGAGCTTTTTTCGCTTCTTTCTCTGTCTCCAGTCAATTATGGAGTGTTGTCTGTGTCCTAGAAGAACTATGTTACTTGCCCTTAGGAGGACGCTAGGTTCTATGGACTGAATTCTTTAAAACTGGGAGGGAGGGGGCGGGGGGTTAAAGAAAGACACACGCGCGCACATCCTTCGGATGAGACTATAAACCAAGGCCCCGTGTGCGAACGCGCGCAGAACATCTTGCACACACGTTAGAATCCTGTTCCGCTTTTCGTAAGAGTAGGCCATTGTGTGCCGGTGGGAACAAATGACAATTTACAAAACCGCATACACACGAGGACTGGATGTAAAAAAGCACATAAGTGCTTATTCCATTATCCTCGATATAAAGGAATAAAATAAAATTAAAATAAACTCACTCACTCACTCACTCACTCACAGACAGAGAGAGAGAGAGAGTTAGCTTAAAGGAAATTTTCTTTTTCTTTTACATTTTCAGAAAAAAAAAGCATGGGTGGGGATATTAAGGGTTGGATGGGGGACCGAGATAAATGATCTGCGTGTTTTTCTTAATGACTGAATGATGGATGTTCAGATACAAAACAACAACACAAACAACAGCAAAAGACCGGATATGTTGATGACGGACAAGAAAACTGTTGTGATTAAGTGACGTTACCAAAATGAACAGGTTAAAAATTCATTCTGTATTAATTAAGGCACTTGGAATGTGGATCATGGAGTTTCCATAGCAAAGGCATACTGAAACAACACAGACATACGGGACTACGCATAATTATTCCTCGAATGATCGCATTCATTCTTGGTTTATAAAATGCACACAAACTCTCTCTCCCCCTCTCTCTCTCTCTCTCTCTCTCTCTCTCTCTTGTCAAATATACACTTATCTTTTCTTAAATCATGTTGTCGTTGTTGCAGTAGGGTTTTTTCCCCCTTGTTTTGTTGATAGTCCCAAATCAGGGCAAGGGCCGGATAGGGGGGAAAAAGTATGCACATGCTTATTCTGTTACCCTTGAAAAATAAAGATAAGTGCTTAGTTCATTATTCTCGATATAAAAGAATAAATAAAACAAATAAATAAAGATTCATTCATTTTCTCTCTCTCTCTCCATCCCTCCTTCACCTCAGCCCACCCCATGTATTCTCTCTCTCTCTCTCTTCTCTCTCTCTCTCTCTCTCGCTCTCTTCCCTCACCCCAACCCCAACCCCACGTACTTTCTCTCTCTCCATCCCCCCCCTCTCTCTCTCTCTCTCTCTCCCTCTCTCTCTCTCCCCATTCCCTCTCTCTCTCTTTCTCTCGCTCTCTCTTCCCTCACCCCACCACACCCCCAACCCCAAGCACTCTCTCTCTCTCTCTCTCTCTCTCTCTCTTCTATATCTCTTCCCTCCCTCACCCCACCCCACCCCCAACCCCACGTTTCTCTCTCTCTCTCTCTCTCTCTCTCTCTCTCTCTCTCTCTCTCTCCTATTCCCCTCTCTCTCTCTTCCCTCCCCCCACCCAACCCCCAACCCCAACCCCAGGTACTCTCTCTCTCTCTCTCTCTCTCCCTCACCCCACCCAACCCCCAACCCAACCCCAGGTACTCACACACACTCTCTCTCTCTCTCTCTCTCTCTCTCTCTCTCTCTCCTCTCTCCTATTCCCCTCTCTCTCTCTCTTCCCTCACCCCTCCCAACCCCCAACCCCAACCCCAGGTACTCACACTCTCTCTCTCTCTCCTCCTCTCTCTCTCTCCTCTCTCTCTCTCTCTCTCCTATTCCTCTCTCTCTCTTCCCTCACCCCACCCAACCCCCAACCCCAACCCCAGGTACTCTCTCTCTCTCTCTCTCTCTCTCCTCTCTCTCCCTCCCCCACCCCCCCCCCAACCCCAACCCAGGTACTCTCTCTCTCCTCTCTCTCTCTCTCTCTCTCTCTCTCTCTTCCCTCACCCACCCAACCCCCAACCCCAACCCCAGGTATCTCTCTCTCTCTCTCTCTCTCTCTCTCTCTCTCTCTCTCTCTCTCTTCCCTCACCCCACCCAACCCCCAACCCCAACCCCAGGTACTCTCTCTCTCTCTCTCTCTCTCTCTCTCTCTCTCTCTCTCTTCCCTCACCCCACCCAACCCCCAACCCCAACCCCAGGTACTCTCTCTCTCTCTCTCTCTCTCTCTCTCCTCTCTCTCTCTCTCTCCTCTAGGGATAGCAACGCCTAGACAGACATAGCACAGAAGGCACTTGCATGTCTTAATCGGGTGGTGGTCTGGGCGGAAGGGTGTTTGGCCCCCTATCTGCCCCTTCTTAAGGGGCCGAGGACAAAATGGCTAGCGAATTATAATGACTGTAAAACACGGAACAGCTTTTGTGCGCCCTTTAAAGCCCTTGCCTTAAATGGCCCACTAAAAGACAGGGCAGAATCTTTTTTTTTATGCCCCTCTGCTTTTTGGGGTTTTGTTTTTTTTTTGGTAAATGCCCCGCTCTCGCTTTGTCCCGTCAGTCTCGCAGGTTCTCGTGTTACAAACAGCTCCCTCTGTCGGGGGTGGTGGGGGATGTAGTATGGTGGTGGTGGTGGAGGTGGTGGTGTGTTTTTAAAGCAGAAGAAAAATTGAAAAGAAAAAAGTTGTGGGGTGGGGGTTTTTTCGATTCTTTTGCTGCGGTTTCAGGGGCAAGATCATTTACATACATGCCCCCTCTTGTTCATTGTTCGAGAGGGTTAACTTTATCTTTAGTGCCTCGCTGTGTCTGTCTCTTCTTTTCTCTTTTTCTGTCTCTGTGTCTCGTGTGTCTTCCCTGTTTCTTTTTTATGTGTTTGTTTCTCTGTCTCTCGGTCTGCCTGCCTATCTATCTGTCTTTGTCTCTGTAACTCTTTTTTTCCTCTCTATATCTGTTCCTGGCTGTCTCTGCCTGTCGGTCTCTGTCTCTGTCTCTGTCTGTCTGTCTCTCTCTCTCTCTCTCTCTCTCTCTCTCTCTCTCTCTTTCTCTCTCTCTCTCGATGAGGGCTGGATGTAAAAAAGCTATTGTTATGCTTATTCTATAACCCTCTATAAATAACATTTGTTCATTGTTCTCTCTCTCTCTCTCTCTCTCTCTCTCTCTCTCTCTCTCTCATAGCGTGTATGTGTGTGTGTGGTGTTGATAATGGTGTTGATGATGATGATGATGATGATGATGATGATGATGATGATGATGAAGAAGAAGAGGAAGAAGAAGAAGAAGAAGAAGAAGAAATCTAGAATTCATTCATAATTTCTTCAACTCCCCAAGCTACACTACCTGCCTTTTTTCCAGCCAGACCACCACAGTGTAGGGGGAGAAAAAAAGCCCTGTAGACGTGACGTGTTTATACCCCTCGTGTGTATTGTTTTTTTGGACAACCTGGCCTCCACTCTGACTGCCCTGCTGGTTCTCCTGAGACTTAAGTTATCCACCACTCGGCCTGATACCCAGACATGATAACTGTCAAATCTGCCCCCCCCCCCCTCTCCCTCCCTCCTGGAAAAGAAGCTGGGCATGTATCTTCAGAGCAGCCTCATAATTGGCTCAAACAGACGTGTGGGCGGATGGGGGGAATTGAAGGAGAAAAACGATCAGTTCACAATCTTACAGGAGTCCAGACCCCACAAAAGTCCCTGCAGGGTCATCCCCCCCTGTTTCAGATCTCTGGAGTGGCCTCCCCAGGGGGCGCCACCCAGTTCCCGCTATCGCCGCTGCTCCCCCTAGGAGAGCGCGCCAACCTCTCTGCGCGTCAAGAACGAGAACTGTAGCCATTAGTTGTTAGCTTGCTGAGTCCGGCAACTACAAAAGGCCTCGCTTTGCCTTTGATATTGTTTCCATTATTTTCCCTCAGTATTTTACATAAACACACACAGAGCTCTTATCATCAGCATTAGCTAAAGTACAAGGTATTGTCAGTGAATGGCTAGCCCCTGACTCCCAAATCGCCCCCCCCCCTTTTTTTTTTTAGCAAAATCGGTGGGAATTTTTTATAAATTGCAGCAGATACTTTGCCCCCCCCCCCCCCCCCCCCCAGTTTCTTCCTTGTCTTGTGATCCTCTAAACATAATAATACGCATGGGTCGGGTTATTGGCATAGAAACAACCTCAACTCAGACCTTGATACTTTATCCAATTTTTTCACGACTACCTGGCAGCATGTTGTTTTGTCAACACCAAAACAGATTTTTTTTTCAGCCGCCCTGTATTTATAGGGTTTTGATATCAGAAACTCTTAAGTCAGCTTTCACCGACAGAAGAATTTATTCTTTCATCGAGTTCTCTGTAACTTCTTAAAAGGGATGCATTTGACATTTATCGGTTGAAGCTAAAAATAGAAACTGCCATAATCACTCGTTTCATTTCATGCTTGATTACCGTCAACTCAAACCCCAGCTCTCGATCAGAAGGATTTTTTGGTCCATTTTTGCTTTTGTTTGTCCAAGTTTTGTTGCAAAATGTCTAGTGGCGAGTCGCCTATTACACTAAAACTTCTCTTCATAAGGCCCACCGAGCAATGAATGGAATTGAAAGTAAACGGATACCATCAAGTAGTGGTACGTACCAGTTGCCAGTAAGTGCTATACTGACAGACGTGTGTGGCTAGCATGACTGATTTTCTGTTTTGTTCTTTGCAACGATGTACTTTGCGCTAATAACACTTAGCTCTATTGATACACATACTGATAGGGGAAAGGCTTTCTGAGTAAACGAGATCAAGAATTGTTTAAAAAGTAGATGATTGTGAGAAAAGATTGCGAGATAGTTTGAAATGGTAAGTCTTGCTAAGAAGAAGATTAATTTTAGTGTTTTGTATGCTGCTTTCAGTCACGGTACATTTCTCTGCGAGAATTTTGGGCTGCTCTCTCTCTCTCTCTCTCTCTCTCTCTCTCTCTCTCTCTCTCTCTAGCTCTAGCTCTCGGGAGAGAACGTTTCGCCGCAAAAGCAGCGTCACCCAATTTGTTTTGTCTCCCTGTGTGCATGTGTATTTGTTTCTCCATGGAAATGGCTTTTGTCTATAGAATTTTGTGAAGGACAGCGTTCTTGTTGCCGTGGGTTCTGTTACATGCTCTAAATGTGTAATGCACATGGAATCTCAATTTAGCGTCTCATCCACAAAAAACCACGTACTCTCTCCTTCTCTCTCGCCATCTTAGCCCCCCCCCCCCCCCCCCTCTCTCTCTCTCTCTCTCTCTCCTCGGGGATAGCAACGACTAGACATAGCACAGAAGGCACTTGCATGTCTTAATTGGCGGTGGTCTGGGCGGAAGGGTGTTTTGCCCCCTATCTGCCCCTTCTTAAGGGGCCGAGGACCAAAAAAAACACCTACTAGCATCCAGACTACCATTCACAATCTAGTGTATGGGAAATTTGGGTTTCAACGGGAACCGAACAAGCGACATTTCACTTTCCAGACCAGTGCGTTATCCACTAATCAACAAACAAAAAAACTTATTCACATTTGGTTCACTTACCATGGGGAGAGAGAGAGAGAGAGAGAGAGAGAGAGAGAGAGAGAGAGAGAGAGAGAGAGAGAGAGAGAGCTTTCGCTCTCTTTCTATTCTTATTCAGTAGTATGTTCTTTCGAGCCAGAAGGCCCATAGAGCCGGAGCTTATCCCGGTTTCTGTAGCGTTAAGCGAACTGATGGTTTTTCACCACCCCTGTGACAGGACGCTAGTCTGTCGCCAGATACTTCCCCAGCAGAGCTGGTACCCACTTGTACACCTGGGTGGAGTGAGGAAAATAGGAGTAAAGTGTCTTTCCCAAGGACACAACACCGAGCCGAGCGGGGATCGAACCCGCGACCTCTGGATCACGAGTTGATCGCCTAAACCACTCGACCACGGTGCCTCCTATTCTTATTCAGAGATGTATAATATTCACAAAAGCATGGTTATGAAGCACAGAGACATAGCGAGCAACAGGAAGCCAGCAGCTTGTAGCCTGATCCAAACAAAACACAGTCACGAAGCATTTATTTATCATGTCTTATCAAGTAACACTTGTAAGTTGTACTTACAGAAGTCACAACATGAGATCGTAATTCTCCTGGAAACGATGCGAAATGGAAGTAAACTTGCTGGACAGTCGTAGATAGATAATTATCAGCCTGCCTGTGTCCCTAATATTATGAAGATCGTGATGTGGTGGTGTGGTCTGTGTGCAGGGCTATCAGTTACGACTGCATGATGACGACTGCTGTCCGAGATGTGTTGAACGTGAGTTATGGACCTCTCTGACTCTGTCTGTCTGTCTGTCTGTCTGTCTGTCTATCTCTCTCTCTCTCTCTCTCTCTCTCTCCTCTCTCTCTCTCTCTCTCTCTATCTCTCTCTCTCTCTCTCTCTTTCTCTCTCTCTCTCTCTATCTATCTATCTATCTATTTATCTATCTATCAATCTTTCTATCTATCTAACCAAGTTTTACTTGATATAAACAGAATACAATGTGTAGCCTAAACAGTGCTTTTGTAAAATAGTGCAATCATTGTGCGTGCTATTTTTCTCCTCTGAAAGGAATATGAAGATGACTGCTTCACATTCGACAGACTTGGACCACACTCTACCATGATTTTTGTAACTTCAGAAATGTGACATGTGTTCTGGTTCCATCTTCTGGGGCTGTGGGCTAGCTAGCACATGAATTCTGATTCTGGTTCTGGTGATAGTATCTATGTTCAACGTCATTTCTTGGGGTCTGGGAGGGAATGGGGCTGAAGAGGGAAGTCACTAGTGATACCCATTGAAAACTGCAACAGGTAGTTATTCCTATGACCATTATGATCTTAGTTCCTTGGTTTCCTGTACCTTGGATTAGGTTTTATACTGGTCCATTATTCATGTTATTGCAACGATTGAGTTTTTCGTACTGGTCTACCAGACTCTTAACTGGCTCATGTTATTCCAACAATCACAAAATATGGAACACACCAACAACTGCTGTACGTAGTATAACGGGAAGGCAAGAAGTGACAGACAGAACGTACCCGGCCTGTTTCAGACGATGCGGTGTGCACGGTGTTCGGAGACCCGCACTACAGAACCTTCGACGGCCGCCTCTTCAACTTCCAGGGCGGCTGCAAGTACCTGCTGACCCGGGACTGCCACGGCCACTCCTTCACCATCAAGGTCCGCAACGGCGTCCGCTTCAACTCGGGATTCGCCTGGACGCAGATGCTGGCGGTCTTCATCGGCCAGGACCGCGTCAGCCTTCTGCAGAACTTGCGGGTCAAGGTGAACAGGAGGAGGGTGTCGCTCCCCACGCCAAGCCCGGCGCCTTCTCCATCCGCAGGACCGGCGCCTCCGTCAGGCTGCGGACCCGCATAGGCGTGGAGGTGGTGTGGGACGGCGACAGCTTTCTGGAGGTGACGGTGCCCAGCGCGTTCAAGGGCAGGCTGTGCGGACTGTGCGGCAACTACAACGGGCTCAAGTCGGACGACCTGGTCGGCGGGGACGGGCGGCTGTACAGCAGCGGGGAGGAGCTGGGGCACTCGTGGCGGGTGGGCAGTGCGCGGGCCTGCAAGAGCAAGCCGGTGGTGGACTCGCCCAAGCCCCTGTGCGGGCAGCGGCACAGCGCCGTCAGGCAGCGGGCCCACCGGGTGTGCAGCCTCTTCTTCCAGCACTCGCTGCTGCCCTGTCGGCGCGTGCTGCCCGTGCAGCCCTATGTCAGGTCAGCGACTTGCCTTGGACCTCGGTTTGGTTAATGAATGGAATTTATATAACACTACTACATCTTGTAAGCAACAAATCAGCTTTGTTGTTTTGTTGGGTAGTTTCTTCCTCCCCACGGGCACGGGATAGCTCAGTGGTCGGAGCACTCGCTTTCCCCCAGCCAAGTTAAGCAGCGTCGAGCGTGGTTACCAGTTGGATGGGTGACCGTTTGCGCGCCTTGGCTTCAGTACAGTTCCCCCAGTTCACCCAGCTGTAAATGGGTACCTGCCCTCTTTAGGGTCAGGGAAGGTAAAGCAGCGAGGGAGAGGAGATGGGCGCCGCCCTCAATATGCTGGCCCCCTAGAGAAGTGAGGTCTCTGACGCCTCGCTCCCCTACGACCTTATAGGTTATGGGACTCCTTTACCTTATATCTTGTAAGGAAAAAATCAGCTTCGTTGTTTTGTTGGGTAGTTTCTTCCCCTCGACAGCCCAGGATCTTTCAGCGCAAATAGGATCCTGACCTGAACTTTAGTTATATCCTCGCTGTCGGAATGTAGCTACCTTAATGGTGGGTAAAGAGAAAAAAAGTCGCATACGGAAAGTCTCACCATTGGTGAACCTTGTGGAGCTGGAGCTGACAAAGGAAGCAAATTGTTGATCATGATGACTGTATTTCAATACTCTTTGCAATGCATCCACTTTCTTGTTACAATATTTTCCGTATCAAAGTGATTGCTCTCAGTATTCTTGTAAGGCCTTGTGAACCCATCGCAAGGGCATATCATGGGCTTGTTCAGTTTAATGTATCCCGTTGCATTGCCCAATTTCCATTCTTAAACATTATGTTTCAACCTACTGTTCCAAGGCTTCAATTAGAAGAAGAAGAAGAAGAAGAAGAAGAAGAAGATGATGATGATGATGATGATGATGATGATGATTAATATAAGGTATGGTATTTATATAGCGCTGAATCTTGTAAAACAACCAAATGGAATTATAATTCTGTAGGGGATTTTATATGGGTTGATTTCTAGGGGTTTTTTTTTAGCGTGGGATAGATAGATACCATAGCGGTCAGAGCACTCAGTCTTCCCAGGCCAAGGTTAAGCAGCGTTGAGCATGTTCCCTTGAGGATGGGTGAACTGTCATGTGCCTTGGCTTCAGTACAGTCCCCCAGTTCACCCAGCTATAGATCGGTACCTGCCCTCGTTAGGGTCAGGCAAAAGAAAAGCTGCCAGGAAGAAAAAATGGGCACCTCCTTCTATTTCTATGTGAATGTGTGTGTGTGTGTGTTTGTGTGTGTGTGTGTGTGGTCACAATCTTTTGGTCAATGAGTGTGCTCTTGCAGCCTTGTGGCTAACGTGTTGCACGTGCTAGCTCTATGTGGCGTGCAGGTCGTGCATCACAGACATGTGCGACTGTCCCGTGGGCCGCTACTGCGCCTGTCAGGCCCTCAAAGCCTTCCTCACCCTCTGCCACAGGTCCGGGGTTCCAATCCCCAAAGGGCGACATAACCGCTGTTTCCGCCGTAAGTGTGTGTGCGTGCGTGTGTGTGTGTGTGTGTGTGTGTGTGTGTGTGTGTGTGTGTGTGTGTGTGTGTGTGTGTTTGTGTGTGTGTGTTTGTGTGTGTGTGTGTGTGTATGTGGTGTGTGTGTGCGTGCGTGCGTGCGTGCGTGTGTGTGTGTCTGTGTTTCGGTTGTTTTTTGGTTGTTGATTGTTTTTGTTGTTGTTTTTTTGGGGGAGTTGCTATTGTTCTTGTTGTTGTTTTGTGGTTGTTGTTTTTTTAGGGGGATAGCTGTTGAAGTGATGGTGGTGATGGAGGTGTGTGTTGCTGTATCTGTGGAAGTATTAATTTGCGCAGGTGTGAATAGACTAACCATGAATTTCTTGGGAATAGGTGTTTTATTTTTTAAAAAGTGGATTGCATCACTGTGTGGGCATTGCGTTGGAATTACATTCCACACTTCTGTGATATCCTCTCTCTCTCTCTCTCTCTCTCTCTCTCTCTCTCTCTTCTCTCTCTCTCTCTCTCTCATCCACTCTTTCACTATCACCACGCATCGCGCGCGCACACACACACACACATACACACACCATCGCGCGCACAACGCACACATACACACCAAACTGACACATGTCATTCATATCATTCTCCTCACCTCTTTTTCTTTTTTCTCATATTCATTCCCTATCGTCTAATATCACTATAAAGTGAGACGTTTACACTAAAACGCACACATTACTGCGATTTCATCCTTATACTGAAACATCAAATCACACACACACAACAACACACACAACCACGACATGTCATATAATTTCTTTTCTCCTCTTTTCCTACAGCCCAGCAGTGCCCTAAAGAGCCTCGCAGGTCCTGTGTTCAAGACGTGTCCCCGAACTGCGGCAACTCATACTCGCTGCAGCCATTGCCCGAGCAGGCACACGGGTGTCTTGAGGGCGGCGACATTGCACAGTCAGGCCTGCATCGCCCCTGAACACTGCCTCCAAACCTGCCTCCTGACCACGCCAGCCTGCCGCCAAGCTGTAGTAGCCTAGTTCGTCTGTTTGCAGAGCGTGTGTGGGTGGATGGGAGGCTGCCGCAGGGGGGTGCAAGGGTGGTGTAGGGGGGGCGTAGTAGTATGTGATGTGTAGGGCTGTGGGGACTGTATGCTGTGTGTGGTGGGTTGTAGTATGTGTGTATGTGTGTTGGGGGGGGGGGGGTTAGATGTATGTGTTGTGTGTGGGTGGGGGGGGGGGGGGGGGGGGGGGGGGGGGGGGGGGAGGGGGGAGTTAGTATGTGTATGTGGGGGGGGGGGGGGGGTAGTGTGTGGGGGGGGGGGGGTGAGGGGGGATGGGGTGGGGGGGGGGGGAGTTAGTGTGTGGGGGGTGGGGGGTAGTGTGTGGGGAGGGGGGGGGGGGGGGGGGGGGGTAGTGTGTGTGTGTGTGTAAGGAAGAGCATTGTAATAAGTAAGAAAGAAGATACGGGTAGGGGAGATAAGGAGGTGCTGAATATGTTTTTGGGATCTAAAAAAAACAAAAAAACCAATTATTGTTTCAAACTGAAAACTTAAAAAGAGAGAGAGAGAGAAAGAAAAAAAAGACACCAACGAACAAGCATACAGATAAGTGTAAGAGGGAAAGATTCCAGTTTTCAGGTGGACTCGAACCCTGGACTCGTAACAATCTGCAAGGGTGTGTTCAGTGTAGACCACCGGTTTACCAAGACTATCATTAGATAAAGGTACATGGTAACTACAAAATGGAACATATCCGTACTTAGGACTGGATTGAAGGAAAACGCACACACAACATACAACAACACACACACACACACACACACACACACACACACACACACACACACACAAGGATAACAACTTGAATGCGCCACTGCTACAACAATGCGTCTCCCAGTGCGTGACTTTTGTCTCTGCCAAAAGGGAAAAACAAAAAGTTTCGAAAAAAAATTGTCCTAATTTTGCGACTGAAAAACAGGATGAAAAACACATTGAGTGCGCTTGAACTCCAAGGTACACACATTTAGACAGAGATTTGATGAATGTGAACAATAAATTCATACTGGTGCATACTTGTTGCTATTCACCCCCACCTTTTTTTCATATTTTACTTACGTGAATGATAGATGTTTGGGGAAGGAAAGTTGATTTTACATATACAAGAAGTGAAAAAGAGTGGAGAGATTTTTTTGGTTCTTGTACGTACGGTACGTACATACCTCGTTTTCTCCATCTTCGGCCTATTCGATAACTTGCTTGATGATAGTAATTTGTCCTCAAGCTTTTGGTGTTGTGAGCATAGTTGATGGATTTTGATTTTTGGTTGTCTTTTGTGTGGGGTTGTTTTTTGTTTGTTTGGAATTGTTTTGGTGGGGGGGGTTCTTTTTTTTTTTTAGCGGGTTTGACTGGTGACCTCACGTTATCTTAATATTAATGATTACTTCCCTGTGACCTGCTAGCACTGACCAGAGGGCGATAGAAAGGGTGTGTTGTGTGTTGTGTGTGTGTGTGTGTGTGTGTGTTGAGAGAGGGATAAGCGGTGAAGGAGAATCAGCAGTGTTGACATCTCAGAAACTGTTGCCCGCCAGAAATGTTACTCCGACGAGAAATGGACGACGAAGTAGCCTAACATGGACCGTGCTTCAGAGAAAGTCAAGAGAACAGCAGTGTGGGGTGTGAATGTTTTGCCCAGTGAGCTGTGCACTTTGGGTGACACCTCCGCTGAAAGGATTTCTTGGCCCAGTGCTGTGTCACATTTATGGGATATTTCTTCGTACGCTGTCGAACCGTTCTGGGAAAACACTGACCAAGGAAACAGTATGCCGAAGTCTGGTGTTTATATTTCAGACTGAAATACCTTTTCTTTTTTGTGAAGAAAACACCAGGGAGTGAAAGGGGCTTCATTGGCCTTTGCCAGCTCACAGAGAGCGGCAGAGAACAGACAGGGATGGTGAATGATTGTGAAGATGACGTGGAGCTGCTCTTACCTAGAGAGCGGCAGAGAACAGACAGGGATTGTGAATGATTGTGAACTTGACGTGGAGCTGCTCATACTTTAGAGAGCGGCAGAGAACAGACAGGGATGGTGGATGATTGTGAAGATGACGTGGAGCTGCTCATACTTTAGAGAGCGGCAGAGAACAGACAGGGATGGTGGATGATTGTGAAGATGACGTGGAGCTGCTCATACCTACCAAGCGTCAAGATATCTGACGGACTGGGTTTGTTCTGTGAAGGCATTGCGTTCTGTATGAAAGTTGGTGTGAGGGTCCTTGTGCCGATTTATTTTTGTTTGGTTAAATATCGTTGTTTTTTTGTTTTATATTTTCTAATTTATGGTGGATGAAAGTGTATGAGGTGACACAAGGAAATCTGGATCTGATGGTGAAAATGGAGGATAGAACGAAATGGAAATCGAGTTTGAAGATTGACACAAAGACTATTTTTGGTTTTGTTTGGATTTTTTTCATATTGGTGAAAGACAGACATACAGAGAGGGGAGAGAGAAGAGAGAGAGAGGAGAGAGGAGAGAGAGAGGAGAGAGAGAGAACTTTGTGGATTTATTTGTATAATTAGACATTTTCTGTCATATGGACAGGTCCCGGTAGCAGAAAAGAAAAAGATCCACGTAACACAGAATTAATGTTGCATTGTACATCTACCTCGCTATTGGTCTTTATCAAAATAATATGACTCGGTGATGTGTTTGTGTTTGTCTATAATAATTATTGTAGCTATAGTGTCATACTCGCACCTACAGATACTCGAACAGGATTTCCGAGCGGTACAGTATATTGGTCTTTTTTTGTTGTTTGTTTTTGTTTAGCCTTTACAAATATAGATAGACACGACCGACCGCTCTGTGTCACACCAATGCTGACATGTCCAAGAAATTAATCATACTACACACACACAACACACACACACACACCACACACACACACACACACACACGCACGCACGCACGCACGCACGCAAGCAAGCAAGCACACACGTTTATTTATATTCATACACACACAGATGCACACACAGACGCACACATACATCCTATATGCCAAAACCAGACCAAGATTAAACAGAAGATACCAAAGGCGAAGAATAATCAATTCTGGCCAGACAATGCTGGGACAGAAATTGAGAGTAAGCAAGAAGAAGGGAAATGCTGTTTGTACCGAAGAAACACAGGAAAGTTTTGGATGCATACTCTCTCTCGCTCTCTCTCTCTCTCGCTCTCTGCTCGCTCTCTCTCTCTCTCTCTCTCTCTCTCTCTCTCTCTCTCTCTCTCTCTGTCACTCTCTCTTTAGACTAAATGATAATATATAATTGGAGATTCAACCATACGGACCCAGTAAATGCTTTGTTGTTAGTTTGATTTTTTCGGTAGATATTACGGGGAGGGACAAAAGTAATACGGGTTTGAGCACTTCCCTCAACTTATGTATATGCAAGTTGTTTTGTTTTATGTGTGGTGGGTTATTTTGGTTTGTTTGATTGTTTGGGGGTTCTTTTTTGCTTTCTGTTTGTTTTGGGGTGGTTTGGGATTTTTTTTTGGTGGGGACGGGGGGGGGGGGGGGGGGGGGGGGTTGAGTGGAGAGCATTTGGGCATTTTGGGATTATTTTTTTTGGAGGGGGGGGGGGGGGGCGAGGGTTCTGTTGTTGTTGTGTTGTTGTTGTTTTTTTTGGGGGGTTATTTGCGATTCTCTTTTTGTTTGTTTTGTTGTGTTGGTCTTAATTATTCCTTTAAGCTATAAGACAAAATAATTTCTGTGTTTGATATTTATTCAAACTCGTGATATTTCTAAGCAAATGGAAAGATCTAAATTGTCATCTATGTCTCAAAGTCCAGTAAATCATTTCAAGCTAGTCGGTATTGAAATATCATACAATTTGCTCCGGATTCGAACAAGACAGAGAGAGAGGGGAACCAAAATCACATAATAAAATGGATGATAAAAGATACCGTTTTGTGAGTCAGTTTTCATGATTGATCTTTCAGTTGAGAGAGTAACACTTCCTCAGTTGAATGAAAGGACAGAAAATCAAAGAACTCTTGAAGTTGGCCAGTATACCGAAGCACAAAGATGGAAAACAGCACAAATTGTCAGAAAAATGAACTGTAACTTTTAACCATTTTACCAGTACTCAAATCTTCTGTCAAGAAATCAGTACGCAAAAATTTCTCTTGAGAAACGGTACAGATTATTTTATAAAGGAAACAGCATTGTTTTTACTTCTTCTTTTTTTTTTGTTACCACACTTGGCAAGTGTTTGTTTTTTCATGGCAAGAAGTGAAGGGTAGGGGTGGGGAGAGGGGCGTAGAGGAGAGGAAGGGAACACACACGCGCACACACACACACACGCGTACGCAAGCGCGTACGAGCACGCACGCACGCACGTACACAAGCACACGCGCGCACAAACACACACTCTTTCTCTCTCACTCTCTCTCTCTAACACATTTTCCACGGGATCTTCTTTATCTTTTCTTTTCTTTTCTTTTTTTTCTTTTTTTATAAAATTGAACTGGGGATAGTGAAGGGTTGTTTTTCTTCTCGTTTTTGCCTTAGATGTATACCAACATAGCGTACTTGCCACACCAAAATTTTAGAAAGAGTTTTTATTTCAGTGGGTTGATCATTTCTGTAGACTATTGACTTCTTTCATCTCCTTTGAATAGGCCGATGGGGCGTGGTAGATAGTGAGGAATGTGCCGCAAGCCATGACACTCAGCTTGCCAAAGTTGAAACTGAAACTGTTGTTATCGTGCATAAATTATGTGAGTGGTTTTAATTGTATTCACGTGCAAACTTTTTTTTAAAAACCCGGGCAAATATTCCTTTAGGCATCCTGTATTATCAATACAAAGGTACACAGCCAGCGGTGTGTGTGTGTGTGTACACATTTTTTGGGGTTAACTTCATGCCTGCGTGTGTTTCACGTGGGAGCGTGCAAACACACACACACACACATAAATATCACACTATCTTATATATATATATATATATATATATATATATATATATATATATATATATATATATATATATATATAATAAAGATAGTTGAGACAGACACTTGGAATTCTTTTTTCTCCCCAAACTTTCGAGGCAGAATAAGTTATAATGAATTTTTATCTTCTTTCACATAGTATCAGACCTGGTATACTTTGGCTTGCAATTTTTCTTTTTTAATCTACATTCATATTTTTTCAGCGAAATCTGTAGATATCTCTCTCTCTCTCTCTCTCTCTCTCTCTCTCTCTCTCTCTCTCTCTCTCTCTCTCTCGTGTTTGTGGATACATACATGTACACTTTTTTTTTTTAAAGTATCGACATGCGTGAATACATGGGCAGATGCTGACCGAAAAGAAAAGCACTAAATTTTTTTTTGTCACACTGTGGATCACTTTAGATCAAACCTGGTATATGTCATTTAGCTTCTTTTTTTTTTAAACTCTTCTTATCATTATTTTTTTTAAAACTATGCCAACATATACCTCAATATGCCATAGACTCGGATATTTTACCCGTTCGCCATTGATTTTTTACTTTAAGGGAGAAAAAAGTGTTGTATGGATTAAAAAAAAAAAATTTTTTGCCCCCAAAGAAGGGGAGGGGGAGGGGGGGGGTTGTTTTGAAATGTGTATTCGATATTTTTTCTCTAAAATGTGTCATGAGGCATTTCATAAGATGTTGCATTTCTGTAGTAGCTGATGTCTTGCTGTGTGTTGTGTGTGTGTGTGTGTGTGTGTGTGTGTGTGTCGTGCGTGCGTGCGTGCGTGCGTGCGTGTGTGTGGTTTTTCTCATTAAAATTTTGATTAGAGTGACAGCTGTTGGTTTGCTTTTTTAATTTGTTTTGTGGGATTTGTTTCCTTTTTTCTTGGGGGAGAAGAGGGGGGGGGGGGGGGGGGGGGTAATTTTAGAGCATCGATTTGCATCGTCGGGAATTGTCTATTTTAGGCACCAAAAAATATGTTGTACTATGTGTGTGTACCTCTTTTGGGGGCATGTCTCTGATTGTGAATTATTAATTATTATTATTATTATTATTTTTATTCATTTACTGTTATAGCGAATACCCCGAAGTGGAAGATGGAGCAAAGAGTGACTTCATTCATTCACATTGAAGATGTGTGATTATGATGGTGGTTTTTTTTCTTTCTTGGTTGTAAGGCCAATATTAAAATGTCCTGTTTCATTTTATCAAAATTTCGTGCTGTATTTTAGACTCTTTTTAAAAAATTGTTTTACTTGTCGCAACAACTGGGGGTTAAACTGTATCTAATGTTTAGGTGCTTGTATCTTACAGCTATACTCGATTTGGGGGGGAATAATTGTCTGATCATAGATTGATGATACGTGTTGTTCTTTCAAGAAAAAATCTTGAAGCTTATTATGTTATGGTTGTATTTATTTATCAATATTTTTAATGTCTGTTTATTCATTCATTTATCTTCTCATCTTGAGGATGATTTATTTATCTAGTTGTTTGTTTATTTCATTTAATTATCCATGAATTTATTTATTTATTTATTTTCCCCCCAAAATCTTTTGTTAGGGCGAACATGACTACCTCGTTTTTCTTCCTCATCACATGGTTTTGATTTATTTCGCATTTTGTTGGGTTGTTTGTTTTTTTCCATGGTGGTTTTTTTTTTCAAATTTGAGGAAACTTATATGTATATTCAGCCATACACTGATTTATAGTTGATTTATTGATTGTCTTGGCTCATTAATTCGATTAACTGATTGATTGGTTGCTTGAGGGTTTTTTTTATTGATTGGTTGAGTGAATGATGGGTTGGTTGATTCATTGCACAGAGGACAGACAAATTGAGTAAGCTAATAGATAGTTGGACGGACAGACTAATGGATGGATAGATGAATTTTTGGATGGATGGATGGACGGATGGATGGAGTAACCATAGACAAATGGATTGGCTCACAGGCAGAAGCCTGGACGGACGGATGGATGGATAAGGTGGACGGACGGGTGAGCGAACGGATAAACATGCGTAAATGGATGAGAATAGAATCCAGAGATGACTATGGTTTTATCCCTAAACAGTGGGGGACAGGACGGGTTGCCATAGGGGTAACTGTCTAGGGGTTACGAAGAGACCCCTTTTTTCCCCCTTCAGTTGTTAGTTTTAAACAAAATTGTTATATATGTATATTTGTGCAGAAATTCATAGATTTGACACATGCAATAAGTACAAGAAGCGAAAGTTTATAATGCTTACTTCAGAAATTATATGACTGTGCAAGTAAAGCCTGCAGATGCACAGATTCACTTCAAAGTAGATGGAAATGAAGTAAGGTGCAGTGCATAACCTATCAATGTGTAGTACTGTTATCATATTTTCTATTTGTTTGATGCGATTTATCTGTTAGTATTTTCTCTCTCTCTCTCTCTCTCTCTCTCTCTCTCTCTCTCTCTCTCTCGCTCTCTCTGTATCTATGTGTCTCTGTCTCTCTCTCTCTGTCTCTCTCCACCTTGTTTTTTTTTAAATAATTTATTTGGATATTTTGGGGGGGTTGCTTTTAGGTGAGGGATATTAATCAGTGGTTGCCACTGCAGTCATAGTCGTGTCAGCATACCGCGCTTGTACCTCCTCGTTTATAATGACGGTAAAATGGCAGTTGTTGGGGAGAGAGAGAGAGAGAGAGAGAGAGAGAGACAGACAGACAGACAGACAGACAGACAGACAGAGACAGGGAGGGGTGAGGATGTTGAATCCTTAGGCTTACAAAGTAAAAAATAAATTCCTTGCGTTTGAAAGTAGGCCTAAATTGCCCGAAAGAGAAATGGGGATATGACTGAAAAAGATTTTTTTTTTGAAAAAACAAAACAAAGAAAAGAAACAAACCCAAAAGGAGGTATTCACTGTTGATATATATATATATATATATATAGAGAGAGAGAGAGAGAGAGAGAGAGAGAGAGAGAGAGAGAGAGAGAGAACTCGAACTCGAACTCGAACTCGAATTTTTTATTGAGGGTATATGGATAAGCCAGTGGCTTCTTTACACCAGGCCCTCGTCAAGAGGAGAAAAAAAGACAATGAAAAAATAAGAAAACATTCAAATCAAATAAAAGATAGCATAGACTCTTAAATAACTAAATAAATGCATAATGCTATTCAAACAAAGATTTGGTACATATTGTCAAGCACATGTCTATTCTTATCATTTTAAAGCATATTGACACACTACACAGACACAAACCCATAGCCAGCCGAACAAAAACCACTTCGCAACAATCATCAAAATTCCGAATCAATGGCCAAAAAGAGAAAGAAAGAAAAAGCGGCCCAACCACAAACACCATCATCACAGATTCGCAAAGCCACAAACATACCACTCCAGCAAAAAGCTCCAAGATTTCCTACCCTATCAAAACACAGGAGTATGTGAGCGCGCGCGCGCGCGCGCGCGAGAGAGAGAGAGAGAGAGAGAGAGAGAGAGAGAACAATGCAAACCATGATTAAGAATGAGATAACGGTAAGCTGATTAGTGTGGGGAAGTCGTAAGGTTTATTTAAAAAAAAGTTCTCCCCCCCCCCCCCCCCTCGGGATACCTATGACGTCATCGACATAGTGGCGTCATCACATTGTCACCATTGCTATCTGTCTTTTTAAAAAAAAAAGGGTACACTCTTGCCTTCGGCGTTTCATAAAGTTAACTCAGCCACATCTGAGCCATTCTCTCTCTCTCTCCTCTCTCTCTCTCTCTCTCTCTCACACACACACACACTCTCACACTAAGTCAACTGCTTCCTGCACTTTCTTCTGTATTTGCATAATTATTAATAACATACAATCGCAAGCCATGGAAAAAATGTTTCTTCTTCGTCGTCGAACGCTCAGACAGCAACTCCTGAGGCCCTGACAAATGCTGCCGTAGGCCTAGTGCGCTGAAGGAGGCCCTCCAGGGGTCCGAAGTGTGTGTCCCTCTTAATGCGGCGAAAAATACACTCCTATTAAAGCACGCAGTGTGTGTTTTATTAATGTAGTCATTTATCTGTTATTATTTATTTATTTCAATTATCATGGAATAAGCACTCGTGTGTGTGTGGGTGTTTATGTGTGTGTGTGTGTACGTCTGTATTTGCGCGCGTGTGTGTATGTCTTCGTGTGCGTGTGTGTTTGTGTGTGTGCGTGTGTAGAGGCACGTACGTGCGCGCGCACGTGCAAATTAATACTTCATTCTTACCTTTCGAATGGAATAGAGTTGCCCCAGTATCTTTATTACCGATAGCGAAAAATTAAGTTGGCGAGAACTGTACTGCTGTTAAGTGCCTGGCCAAATTTACCTGGTGCATGAGATGCTATTTCTTTATCTTTTTAAGTGCGTTTATTGCTTTTGATTGCAGACGTGCTTCGGTCTACATAAAACTCAGAAGCGAGAAGGATTCAAATTGGTGTCCAGAGATAGAGCTAAGTAAGTGCTCGAAAAGAGAACTCGAACTCGAAAGATTTATTCACAAAAAGGCCATTGGCCCATACATGAAGGGGGGTTGCCGAACTGCTTAGTATTATAGTGAGAAAAACAAGCACACAAAATACCAAAATGTTATTGTATAACCACAACCACCACAATAAAAATCAGTTACAAAAAAATATGACTTAAGAAACCAAGATATCTCTTACTCTAAAGGCTCGAAGAGAGAGAGAGAGAGAGAGAGAGAGAGAGAGAGAGAGAGAGAGAGAGAGAGAGAGAGAGAGAGGAGTAAAGACAATAAATGCAGCAATCTGAATGACCAGGGAGTTATGAATATAAACAAAATATGCAGAACTTTGTTTGATATAAACACTGGTGTGTTTTTATACTACCCACTTCTCTCACCCTCCTTTAATAATTTTTAAAAAAATCTTTTGAAAGTCACCTGGTCACAGCTCTGAAGAGCAATTCACCAGATTCCTGCACAATTTTGTGTCGGTTGGTGCCAAAGTTCTCTGCAAATGGTTTCTGTGTCAACATTGCAGAAATTTGTTGTTAACTGTGTTACTTCAAATTATGCATATGATTAAAATAATGTCCTATTTTGTGCGTCAAGAGGCCTTCTTGCATAAATTTTGAAGCTCTGTACCTTCTATATTCTGAAGCTTAGACCATTGGGCTTGTTGTCTACATTTATAGCTTTAATCCCGCAGTCAGAATAAAAAGGGTAAAGTCGCACGCATAATCTTCGGGCTGCTGTCGAGAGCGAGGCCTTTAATTGGCATTTTTTTTTTTTAATTGTGTTATTCTCTGTTTAAACTCAGCTGTATTTTCTGGAACCCTTGTAACCTGTAATTGGCTGTTTGTCCTATCAAATTCAGCTGTGCCTTTTAACTCCGGCAGTCGAATACCGCTACTTAATGGCGGCGCAATTCTCGTATACGTCAGAAACTCTCGTCGAGCTCTGTAGCATCAGTGACTGTTCAAATAGAGATTACGTCTTGCCTTTTTTAAACTTCAAGGCTGTCTAGTTTTCCTGTTTAAACTTCAGGCTGTTTAGTTCTCTTGTTATTACTTTAAAGTAAACCTACGGACCACACAGGGTATTGCAAACGTTAAAATCAGCTGCTCCCTCAAAAAACAAACAAAACGAAAACAACAACAAAAAACCCTCAAGAATCACTTATGCACAAGAGGGAGCGGGGTGGGGGTGGGATTGAGAGACAGACAGACAAACAGAGAGAGAGACAGAGAGAGAAAATTGTGACTTAAGAACCGATTTGAACTTAAACCTTCCAGAAACGCAAAGTTGGCGAAGAACCAATTCAAACCACATCTTCATGACACAGAACCAACAAAGTCCAAAAACCCGATCTTCGAGAACGTGCTTAAAACACCACATACGCCTGTCCAACCGTTGACCAAAAAAAAAAAAAAAAGGACCCCCAGGAAAAAAAAATCCCACCACATAACCAACCAACCCTACCCACACCAGCTGAGAAAGAAGACAGACTGTTAGACGTGTATGGTTTCCCTTTAACAAGACAATGGCCCTCTCCTGTGTGGTTTTTCCCACCGTGGTTGTGGGCAAGGCAAGGTTTCCCCCCTTTTGGGGCTGGTTGTGAAGCTGGTTTTCAAACATCCTTGGTTTTTAAAAACAGAAAAATCAGATCCCATGATGGACCGTGACCCTGTTCTTTTGACAATGGTCCACTTCGGGGGCCGATTTCCTTTCTCTCCCCTCCTCCTCCTCTCTGCCGCGCTTGGCAGGTGGTCATTAGCGGTAAATCGATGCTGATCTTCCACTGTCCACTCGGCCACGGGGTGTCCAGGTTGTTGGGTGATTAGCGGCCGAGGGGGCAGACAGGTAGTGGTTAAGGGTAAGGTGAGCCAGCGAGGGTTTCTGCGTTCCATTCTGTTTTTGTCTGGGGGAGGGTTTAGAGTCTTGAGCTAAGCCATCTGTTTGTGGGGTTTGGGTCTAGTGGTGGATGTGTGGTGTGTGGTGTGGTGTGGTGTGGTGTGCGTGTGCGTGTGTGTGTTTTTGAGTGACAGGCAGACACACACAGATAGACAGACTGCTAGAAGCGGGAGGTTGTCAGAAACAAATTATTGTGGAATGTTGTTGTTCTTTTTAGGTTGTGGTGGGTAGAACTTTGTGTCTGATCTGACCCTAAATGTTAGCTTTAGTGTCTCTTGTCTCTCAGCTTTGCGCGTAAAGGAAGAGAGAGGGAGAGAAAGACAGACAGACAGACAGACAGAGACAGAGAGAGACACAGAGAGAGAGTACACACACGTGTGTGTGTGATGTCTTCAGTTTAACTTCTATTAAACTGAAGATATCACACACACACACACACACACACACAAGAGAGAGAGCATGTGTGTGTGTGTGTGTGTGCTGTTTTTGCTTTGGTCTGAGATTGCCATCGTTCTCATCCATACGAATGACTTGTGTTTTAGGTAAGTGATAAGACTTTTTTGATGGGATAGCCTATAATTTTCAAACAGATTGTGTGTGTGTGTGTGCATGTGTGTATGTGTGTGTGTGCGTGTGTGTGTGTGTGTGTGTGTGTGTGTGTGTGTGTGTGTGTGTGTGTGTGTGTGTGTGTGTGTGATCACAATTGATTGTGATATCTGTCTTATGTCTAGATTGTAAAACATGGAAAAGAACTTACGGCTGAAACAAAGTTAATTTATCTTGATTTTTTTTGGTGAGTGATTTTACCTTCCAGTGTGAGTGTTGTATTATTGGTGTGTGTGTGTGTGTGTGTGTGTGTGTGTGTGTGTGTGTGTGTGCGGCGTGCGTCTGTGTGTGTGGTGTGTGTTTATTTAAAGGCCAAGTATATACCTTGATGATTGTTAAACATGACGTTGTACGTATACCTTGATTTTCGTGGTTACTGTGTTACATGTACTATGTGGGTGTAAATTAAGTCTGTATTGTAAAGTGCTGATATGTTCAATAAATACCCAAAAAATGTGGTATACGGTGTTTGTTTCTACTGTTTTGGGAGTATAGGCGTGTGAGCAAGCTTGATCTTTGTGTGTGTTTTTATTTCATGTGAGAGAGAGAGAGGAAGAGAGGAGAGAGAGAGGAGAGGAGAGAGAGAGAGAGGATTTGTGGTTTTAGCTTTTATTTCATCACACTCAAGCATGTGCAGAGAGAGAGAGAGGGGGGGAAGAGGAATTTTACGGTTTGAATAGCTGTTTTGTTTAGCGTCCTTTTAAAAACAAACGCCCTGTGGTTGGGTTTGCGTCAGTGCATACTAGTGGTACAATAAGCTAAATAAATACCTTTGTTGACCAGGTTAACGGGAAAAAAACAGCATTTCATTTTTAACCACAGAGCATCTATACACAGTATTGATATTCTCCGTTTCTCTTCTGCTCCCGAGCTTACGTACAGTCAAAGCACATCTATCAGCACGCATATAGCATGCACGAAAGTTTCCCCACATATTCTATAAATACGACAGCACGTACGCTTTGCACGTGCAAGACATGTACACACTAGCGCATGTGGCGTGTCTGAAGCGACATCTCTTTCCGTTTCCGAGACTGGCAGTAGGTTTGAGTGGCAAAATCTGTTGTGTTCCCAAAGTTCGGAATTAGTGTGTTGCCTTGCTTGCAGTGGTAAAGTGTTCGGAAACTAAATCGTTGAGCTTCTGTGCAAAAAAAATCTGAACGGTAAGTGAAATAAACTCTTTATAATTAATTAATGATAGTGGAACATTTGTTGGCAAGATTTTGTTTTCCTCAATAGTTTGTGGGTAAGAGTTTTTGTTTCAGGGTCAGGATTTGAGGCGCTATTCAAACACAATTTTGCCGATTAGGCTTTTCATGCCCCATTATTCATTTTCTGTCCTCGTTGAGATTTTATTTTTTCATTTTTCTGTGTTGGTCTAGTCGTTGACTAACTTCGTCTCTTCTTAATAAAAGTCATATATAATTATTTCTTTCAGTACATCATTTTTGTTTATGAGGTTCTTGAAGGTATTGATACTTGATGCTCGCTTGATATTTTTTTATGGGAACCCATGATCGTTTTCGTCCGATCAACGTTGGAAAGTCCCTGTGTTGAGGGAAAGTTAGGTATAAAGGGTTTAGAAGCCGAGCAGTTTTCTGATGAAACATTTCTTCGAATAAGATCTGGGTCGATTTCTGGAGAGAGACAATCCACGAGAATACCATTGAGTTTTATTCTAAAGTGACTAAATTGTATCAACGCAGACAGAAGCCTGTTTGCAATATGTATGCATAAAAATTATCTTAGATGAAAAAGATGTTTAGTTTCAATCATGCTGAGGTGTGTGTTTGTGTGTGTGTGTGTGCGCGCGTGTTTGTGTGCACGTGTGTGTGTTGGGGGGGGGGGGGGTGCTCGCTTCAAGGCTAGATCTCCGAGGTTCACCAATGGTGAGATTTGTGTGTATAATACCGCTTTTTGCCCACCATTAAGGTATCCGCATTCCGACATTGAGAATAATTGTGCAGAGATAAAAACTGTGTCAAATATACATATTTTGGCAGGGCGTTTTTAATCCAAGTGTAACAAAGATTGGTTATGTCGGTTTGGATCCCCGTTTGCGCCTTAAGTTCACCTATCCACTAGACCTTGATTCATGGTCTAGGTGCTGGTCTTTTGGATGAGACAAAGAGAGGTCTGGAATGCAGTATGCATTTATCAGACGTAAAAGAAATGGGGACGGGATAGCTCAGTGGTCGGAGCACTCGCTTTCCCCCAGCCAAGTTAAGCAGCGTCGAGCGTGGTTACCAGTTGGATGGGTGACCGTTTGCGCACCTTGGCTTCAGTACAGTTCCTCCAGTTCCCCCAGCTGTAAATGGGTACCTGCCCTCTTTAGGGTCAGGGAAGGTAAAGCAGCGAGGGAGAGGAGATGGGCGCCACCCTCAATATGCTGGCCCTAGAGAAGTGAGGTCTCTGACGCTTCGCTCCCCTACGACCTTATAGGTTATGGGACTCCTTTACCTTTACCTTTAAAGAACCCACCGCTCTTCCAGGAGAGAGAAGCTCGAATTTCTTGCAGAGAAATCTGCTGTAACTAAATGTAGTATATGATATAAAATACAACACAATACAACACAAGACAACAGTGCAATAATATAATAGGTAGTTAAGCATAGCAGACAGGAAAAGCTCTTTCCAGCAAGCTGTACAGAATGATGTACAAATAATTCACAAAGCATTCCTTGTGAACTGACCAGTTTACAGAAGATACATAACAACTTTAAGAATCTTCTGGACAGTTTTAAGGTTGGTTTTATTTTAAAAGATATTTTCAGTGTTTCTATGGCGACTTCCTGAGAAACTTTATGAAGGCTGAGACTTCATAAGACTACCGTAAGGCGTCTCTCTATGTCTCGTTTTATAACAAAGCTATGACTGTTGTCAGTGGATTTAGTAATTGACACTCCACGTGTAAATTCTTGGGTCAGAAAGAGCATCACAGACAATCCTACTGGTCACCCAGCAGGGATGCAGAGCCTCCTCTGGCAGGGGGCTTAACGCAGTACCAACACTGCTCCTTTGCTGCGGACTGCTAGGCTAGCTGTGGGAGCTTGAAAGGACCAGCCTACGAAAGGCAGTGTGGTAGGATCGGGATGAGCGCAATAAGAATTGCAAATCTGATGCTTCACAAACATAAAAGGCAACAAAAGAACAACACCACACGTGCAGACACACACGCATGCACACACGCACGCACACAAACATAATTATATACACGTGCGCGAGCACGCGCAAGCACACAAAGCACAAGCACAGAAAAATAAAGTAGGGAGGCGGGTGCTTCTAACACGCATAAGCGCATAAGCACGTATGTGCCGATGCAAACGCGTACGTTCACGCACAGATCCATTCTCGCAGGCGCGCGCACATACACACACGCACGCACGCGCGCGCGCGCGCACACACAACACACACACACACACACACACACACACACACACAACACACACACACGCGCGACAATAAGAGAACAGCATACGAACTGAAGAAACAGACAGGTAGATAGAGATGGGGAAGAGTTCCAAATCCACCCCCCACTCCTCCCCCTACTCAACCCCTACCCCCACCCCAGTCTTAAACGGACATTCTAGCAAAAACAAAAAAAACCCAGCATGCATCAGGAACTAACTACCAGGAAGATGGAAAAGAAGTCTTAACCCCCCCCCCCCCCCCCCCCACCACACACACACACACAGAGAAAAGGATTAGAGAAAGAGAAACAAAGGCCACAGTAAGCTGAGAGAGGAGAGACAAAGAGGATCAGGAATTAGGATCAGGAGCATCAGGAACTAGCTACCAGGAAGATGGGAAAAATAGTCTTACCCCCCCCCCCCCCCCCACACACACACACACAGAAAGGATTAAAGAAAGAGAAACAAAGGCCATAGTAAGCGGAGAGGGAGAGACAAAAGAACCGGAGAGGAGTGAGCGAAACAGGACACCTGGAAGATGACTCGCCATACCCACCCCCCCTCACCCGCCCCCTCCCCCCCCCCCCCGCACCCTCCCCCCCCCTCTCTCCTCCCTAACCACAAGACCAGTGCTGCCACCTATCAAGACATGATCACCCTGAGGAGTCAGAAGTCTACTGTCAGGAAGGACTAAAGCCTGTGTCTTAAAGGGAGAGTGGTGTCTTTTGCACCGGAAGCCAAGGACCTGGCCTTACCTGAGTGGTGGTGATGGTGGCGGGGGAGGGGGGGGGGGGGTGTATGTGTGTGTGCGAGTGTCGTGTGTGTGAGGGGGTGGGGAGTGTGTGTGTGTGAGAGAGAGAGAGAGAGAGTGTGTGTGCGTGTGAGGGGGTGGGGAGTGTGTGTGTGTGTGAGAGAGAGAGAGTGTGTGTGTGCGTGTGGAAAGTGTGTGTGTGTGTGAAAGAGAGAGAGAGAGAGTGTGTTGTTGTTGTCTTCAATTTAACGTCTGTTCACTCTTAGTGATATTAGACAAGGGATGTGGAAAATGTAGTGGAAGTTAAAACAGAGAGGGGAATGTACAGAGAAAAGACTGAGTAGGTAACATGTGTGTTGGTATTTTCATGCAATTAAAGGGGTGGGGGAATCTTAAACATAAGTAAACATTTAAATCCAACAAATTGTTAACATGAAACAACTATAAAAAATATATAAAAAACTACAACAAATACTCTAATGGGCTGTGCAATAGACATTTAACAATGGCAAAGGCTAATTTTGGATTTTTAAAAACAGTTTCCACAGACTGCTCACAAAATGTGGGTAAAAAAAGGTTTTACAATTGAACACTCAAATATGATGTGAGTGTTGGAAATATGTTCCCCACAGAGGCACCTCACATTTTTACAAAATTTTGTTATAAATGCATTTAATTTTATTCGAAAATATAGTGCATTAACTCTTCTTGTGGTTGCGATACTTAAATGTGTTTGAGAAGGAGTCATGTAACATGAAATAAGGCCATTAGTCAGGCAATTGTTTAAAGATCGTTCCTTGAGTTGATCTGATTCTCTCCACTTATTCCACGACGTCTGTTCTAATAAACGGTATCCCTCCTGTAGAGATAATGGAACATGCAGTTCTATTGATTCAAAATGATGTCTTGCCCCCCTTTTTGCAGCTCTGTCAGCCCACTCATTTGAAAAAAACTCCAACGTGCGAAGGTACCCAACAAAAGGAGACAGGAATACTTCTTAAACTTAAAAGGTGTATGATATATTAATTTCAAAAATGATTCTGGATACTTTCCTGAATTTGGGGATTTGATAGCATACAGTACCGACTTAGAATCTACACAAAGTAAGATAGGAATGATGGGAAATGCAAAATCAAGAATATAGTTAAGAGCCATAAGAATTGCAATAAGTTCAGCTGTAAATATTGAATGATGTTTACCTAGATAGTATGATTTCTCTGTTTTTAGAGCTGGTATAACGAATGCTGAACCAGCTTCATTATTTTCTAAAACTGACCCATCTGTATATACTTTTAAGTTGTCAGTATACTTATTTTCAATATGTGATTGGATATCTGCAACCATGATATTTTGGTTTTCGTTCTTTTTTTCATTAGTACATTCTATATCAAAATATGCTTTATTTATTTCCCACGAAGTAAAAGATGTATTACATTCTCTTCCTAATAAGAAAACTTCTGTTGGATTAGATGCCATATCCAATGATATGCTTAAACATTTACCAGAAAAATTCATTTTTCTATTACATAAACTTTTCCAAAAGTGTTGGACTGAAAGTGTTATGCCAGTCAACTGGAAGCAGTCCATCATTGTTCCCATTCATAAGCAAGGAAAGCCAAAAAATGACAAAACTAGTTACAGACCCATAGCGCTGACTTCTAACACAGGTAAGCTAATGGAGCGAATCATTCTAAGAAGGATTGTGTATTATTGTCAGAAAAATAAGGTAGTTCCAATTAATCAAGCAGGCTTTCAAAAAGGCAGATCTGCAATTGATAATCTAGTTAAATTAACAACACAAGTCAAAGAACAGTTTGCAAGAAGAGAGAGTGTGTGTGTGTGTGTGTGTGTTGTGTGTGAGAGAGAGAGAGAGAGAGTGTGTGTGTGTGTGTGTGTGTGTGTGTGTGTGTGCTCTGATGAGACTATAGAGGGTTTGAGATCTCCATCGGAACTGTAGGTAGAACCGGTGTCGGGTATTTTCAGATCCCCCTTCTCTTCTCTTTTTACTCCCAGGACAAGCTTGGAGGCGTTTTTCTGTCTTTTCTTTTGGACTGAAGTTTGGTCAGTTTTGGGTTTATTAGACAGTTACTGTTACTGTTACTTTAGACGTAACGTTAGACCTTTATTTTATTTTTTTTAAAACAGCCATGAATAATAAATATACACATTATTAAGAGCAATAACAATCGGATTGCTTATATATTTAGCAGGGTCAGGTTTGATTTATTTGTTTCTTGACCTGGATGTGTAAGAGATGGTTGCTTGTAGAATTTCCAACTGCACCCCTTTCTCATGAGAGATTTATTTTTCCTGTGAAAGATTGGGATTTTCCGTGTTTTCAGTGTTGCATCATTCAAATGTTTCGTTGACAGCATTGGGGTGCTTTCAGTGTCACTGTAGCCAGAACAACGGGGTTCGAAAGTCCTTCTTTGGAGAGAGAGAGAGAGAGAGAGAGAGAGAGAGAGAGAGAGAGAGAGAGAGAGAGAGAGAGAGAGAGAGAGAGAGAGAGAAAGAACTCGAACTCGAATGATTTATTCACAAAAAGGCCATTGGCCCATACATGAAGGGGGGTTGCCGAACTGCTTAGTATTTTGGTTAAAAAATAAAATATAATAAACACACACACACACACACACACACACACACACACACACACACACACACACACACAACATGTTACTGTATAACAAAAGGTCAGCTACAAAAATATCACTTAGGATAACATTATCTCTCTTATTCTGAAAGCTTTACACAAATATAAAGTGAGGCTGCGCACAACCTCAGGATGACTTGATGCCAGGAGTAAACAGAGTCTAAATAAATTAGGCTGTCTACTATATTTAACAGGGATGTAGTTCTGCCTAACATCCTCAAATACTGGACAGCACAACACAAAATGTACTTCATCCTCCGGTGCTTGCTTACATAATGGGCATAGCAGCCTGAGGTCGTCAATATCATGTTCTCTGTATCTGAATTTATGAACGTTTATATCTGATACACCAAGTCTAAATCTTTTCAAATGTATATCCATATCAAGTTTTAGATAAGGTTTGACATCATGCGAACTTATAAATTGTCTGTACATTTGAAATCTTTCACTGTTTTGTATATGGTCACTCCATTGCTGCCATCGGCAGTCAATCAATCTTTGCCTGAAAGCGTTAATAAACTCTCTACAATTTCCGACTCCTTGATTGAGCCAAACAAATCCAAACCCGAGTGTGAGAGAGAGAGAGAGAGAGAGAGAAGAGAGAGAGAGAGAGAGAGAGAGAGAGAGAGAGAGAGAGAGAGAGAGAGATTAGATAGATAGATAGATAGATAGATAGATAGATAGATAGATAGATAGATAGATAGATAGATAGATAGATAGATAGATAGATAGATAGATAGATAGATAGATAGATAGAAAGATAGATAGATGGGGGGGGGGGGGGGTTCGATGTTGTTGTTTTTTAAAGTGTTTGTGCAAATACTGATTAGAGAAGGAAACTTTTATCATTTTACTTAACGTACATAGATCGGCCAGTCTTTTTAGCTGGAGTGAAAGTTTTAGTCCTCTCTCTCTCTCTCTCTCTCTCTCTCTCTCTCTCTCTCTCTCTCTCTTTCTCTTTCTCTTTCTTTCTTTCTTTCTTTCTTTTCTCTCTTTCTCTCGCTGTCATTCATCAAAGATGAAAGATTAAGGATGGTTAATCTGCGACGAGCTGGAAATGAATGAGAGAAGTGCAAGGAGGAGTCGGTAGCAGAGGTGGAGTGGGGGGGGGGGGGGGGGGGGCGGGAGGATGCCGAGGGCATTGGGAGGGTGAGGAAAGTAGACAGTGAGTCTCCATACACACCACTGGAAGATAATCTCCTGTACTTTCTTTGAGCTAGGGGGGAAAAAAACACAGAAGAGAGAGAGAGAGAGAGAGAGAGAGAGAGAGAGAGAGAGAGAGAGAGAGAGAGAGAGTGAGTGTGTGTGTGTGTGTGTGTGTGTTGTGTGTGTGTGTGTGTGTGTGTGTGTCGCGTGCGCGCGCGCGCGCGCGCGCGCGTGTGTGTGAGAGAGAGAGACTCTTGCTGTCTTCAGCTTTTGTGATGCTATGCTATGCTATGCTGTGCTATGTTATGTGTACAGAACTTAGCCCACTATTTAATATGAGAAAGGGGACAGAGGGATCACAAAAGCGTGCAGTCTTCCCCCTAATTCCTCCCAGCCACACCGCAGCTCCACGACCACAAAGGGTTAAGCCATTCCCGGTAACTCTGTCTCCCTGCAGCTCGGCAAAAGGTCGAGCAGGGTGGCCTCCCCCATTAAGTCACAGGCTCGTGAAGATCCATCCAGGCTTGGCCCCCTCTCCAGACTGTCTGCACCCCCACCCCCCCCCCCGTCCCCCCCCCCCCCTCCACGCCCACCCCTGCCTTAACTTCTTCTCCTTCTTCTGCCTGAAGGGCAGATAATGGGGTTCTAATCGGCTCTATCTATCGGTGGCCTCCCTTCTCCATAGCTCCCGTGACTAAGTGCAGTGTAATCTCTGGGTGGATGATGATGTAGATGCCTAGTAGGGGTAGATGATAGGGGTGGATTATGTAGTTGGGTGGGAGGGAGGTGGAGGTGCTTGGAGGAGGTAGGGGGGTGGGGGTGGGGGTGGCCTGAGACATCATGGTGCAGAGGTGGGGGGGTGGGGTGGGGGTGGATGGGGAGGTGGATGTCTCCATTTTCTTCCTGAGGGTCTAAATAGAGGTCCCAGTGACCTACTCTTTGTTCCTGAGGGTTAATGTGGAGTACAAGAGAAAGATCAGACAAGTGCAGTTTGTGATTGTGTGTCTGTCTGTCTGTCTGTATCAGTGTGTCTATGTCTGCCATTCTGTCTGACTGACTGTCTGCATCTACACGATTAAAAGCAATCTTTGTTTACTTTTTGTTATTCATATATTTTTAAAGTTCATCTGTGTTTTATTGTTGTTGTTTTTCTTGGTGGGTTAAGTTACTAAATTGCATGTTCTGAGATTTTAGGGCAAGTTTCGTTTACTTTTGTTGTTCATGTTTTTAAAATTCATCTGTGTTTTATTGTATTTTTGTTTCCTTGGTGGCTACAGTTTCTAAATAAAACTAAATAAATTGCATGCTCTGAGCTTTAGGGCAAGTTTTGTTTACTTTTTAGTTATTCTTTTTTTTTTTTTAATTAATCCGTGTTTTATTGTATTTTGTTTTCTTGGTGACTAAAATTAACTAAATAAATTGCATGCTCTGAGATTTAGGGTAAGATAAATGCAAACCTGTCATAGGCTGTTGCTCGCGTGGATTAGTGAAGTCTGCAATCTTGAAACTGCTCTCAGACAGATTAAAAGAGGATGTTGATGGGGCCTTTTTTTTCAGCGAGAGCATCATCAGCTTGCCAGTGTTGTCAAAGAGCTTAACAATTATTTTAATATTTCGCCTCCGTGGTCTGACGGAGATAGGGTGGGTGACACACGGCTTGCATGATTCTGAGGAAGCAAGGGTATCGGGTAAGAATCGTTTATCGAGAGGAGTACTGTGTGTGTATAATGATGATGAAGGTATCTGTTGAGGTTGATAGCATTCTATAATGATGGTTCTCTTCATCTGTTTATCTATCCGTCTGTCTGTCTATCTTTCTCTCTCTCTCTCTCTCTCTCTCTCTCTCTCTCTCTCTCTCTCTCTCTCTCTCTCTCTCTCTCTCTCTTCTCTCTCTCCAAGCACACGCACGCACACACACGCACACACACACAGACACACACGCACACACTTTCTCTCTCGCTCGCTCTCTCGCTTTCTGTCTAAAACACACGCACGCACACACACTCCCTCGCTCGCTCTCTCTCTCTCTTTCTCTCGCTCTCTCGCTCTCTCTCTCTCTCTCTCTCTCTCTCTCTCTCTCTCTCTCTCTTCTCTCTCTCTCTCTCTCTCTCCTCTCTCTCTCTCTTCTCTCTCTCTGTGTTCACGTAAATAAATGATTGATAAGCAAATAAAAAGGGAGACAAAAGCGTTGTCACAGAGAGAGAGATTAAAACCACTGCCAGTGTCAGGCTATTTATTCCTCAAACTGTAATAATTATTTAGGCCGCACAGATCCAGCTTTTGCTTCCTGTTGAGGTAGTGTTCTCTATAGACTGAAACTGAGGAATAAAATGCGCATTTTAAGTTTGTTTGTTTTTTTAGGTATGAAAAAGCCGCACTGGCAATGCTTTGGTGGTTGAGAACACATTGATGCCAGACAAGTCATGAGCAGGAAGGAAATGGTCATCATCTGAGGACTGCTTGTAGTTTTCAACGCCGATGACTTCGTACATCTGTATTGTGATGGGGTTGGGGGGGGGGGGGGGGGGGGGGGGGGGGGGGGGGGGGGGGGGGGGGGGGGCGGTGGTGGGGGGGGGGGGGGAGCGGAGCGGGACCAACGAGTGAGGGAGACGATACAGTGTTTGGCTGAAGAGAGACTTAAAACTCAGGTTCGGCGAGAGGTTTAAAACTCACGCCTAACAAATTCGCGTAAAGTCAGCTGAGTTGTTCGTCAGGGCTATCACAATAAAAAATGGGGCTTTAAATTTCGGGGGGGTGCCACATCAAGCGCTGTATGCGTGTTTCAACTAAGTTGAAAAACATAAGAAAATAGCCCCCAAAAGGAAAACTTTGGGTTGCGGCCTTAACTGTGGACTCACATAGACAAAACCCGGTCGTCGCCTCTTTAGTGATGTGTACTTTAAAAAAAAAGAAAGAAAGAAAGAACCAGCCCCGGCTGACGTTTCATGTGCCTATCAAGTCATTAAATTTTTTGTCAGGGCCTGCAAATTATGGTGGTTTGTTGTATTTATTAGTGGGCTTTCTTAAGTGCAGGGGGAGAGAGAGAGAGAAAAGAGGAGAGAGGAGGAGAGAGAGAGAGAGAGAGAGAGAGAGAGAGAGAGAGAGAGAGAGAATGTGGTGGTGGTGGTAATCTTTATATCCAAGTGTTACATGTAAACATTTGCATACGTTTTGCTTTTTCTTCCAGCCCTTGTAAGGGAGAGGGGGGGGGGGGGACAGTCCACTCCAATCCAGTACAATCCACTCATGTTTTTAATAGCCCCGCCGACCACAGAGGCTATATCAGGGATGTCACTTCGTCAACTTTTAATTCTCAGATTCAAAACGCGCAAATATATACAGATTAAAACAAGGTACAGACAGACGGACTGACAGACACAGACAGACAAACAAAGGAAGAGGAAGAGACAACTGACATATAGACAGAGACAGACAGGTACAGACGGAGAGACTGACAAACTGACAGACAGACCGATACTCTCGTAAACAGACACAGACAGATGATATACAGCCTGGGCGAAACAGACTGACTGACAGACAGACAGACAGACAGACAGATAGACAGGCAAGCAGGCAGGCAGGCAGGCAAATACCTTAGCGAACAAACGCAGCACAGACAGATAATACATTAGCCTGGGCAACTCGCGTGGACACAAAAAACGCCAGTTAACCCGAATGAGAACCAAATAGTTGTGGAGAAAAGAAAAGAGAAGAGAAGAAAAGAAAAGCAGAACGATTTGTCTGTCTAGTGGTGGAGATAGTGATCAGACGACCTGTCTGTCACTCCATCCCTTGGTTTCTGCCAGTCTTTTTTTTTGTCACGACCCTACCCTCCTCCCCCTGACCCTGTCCCCCCTCAACGACAGAACAGCAACCACAAAACAAACTGCCATGTAGGAGTGGTGGAGGGTAGGTAGCCCCAGTGGTTTAACAGAATCGGGTGGCCGTGATTTTTTCTCCTCCCGTTTCCCCCCCCCCCCACCCACCCCTCCCCCCTTACCAATGGTACTTGTCACCGCTGTTAATTTTAATAATAATCATCATCATCATCATCATAATATATGGAATTTATATAGCGCTGAATTTTAACAGTACTTTGACAATGTTGACGTCTTGTCATTATTTTTCTTAATTCATTGCTTTCAAGAAGATGATTTTACTTATCATTATCAGTTTTTCTGTACAGATTTGGGTGTTGCCTGTGATGTTCCAAAGATTACCCCCCCCCCCCCCCCCCCCCCCCCCCCCCCCCCCCCCCCCCCCCCCCCCCCCACACCAAAACCCCCCCCCCACAAAACTGCACAATCAATTCGACAGATTATTAAATTTAAAACAGCACTAATCTTTTACCATAAACAAAAGGATATCATAAAAGAAGGGCAGATGATGGAAATCTCACCAGAATTAGAGAGAGAGAGAGAGAGAGAGAGTAGAGAGAGGGGAGAGAGAGAGAGAGAGAGAGAAAAGAGAGAGAGGAGAGAGAGATGAGAGATTGATAATCTTTATTCCCACAGTTAACAGGTAGGTATTGACATACTTTTGACACACACGTACGCACGCACGCGCACACACACACACACACAGATAGTAGATCTCTCTCTCTCTCTCTCTCTCTCTCTCTCTTCTATGAGAGAGGGATAGAGAGGGAGAGAGATGTGAAGTGAAGTGAAAACTAAGAAAGGTCTCCGGCAATACAAAGAATCAGTGATCTGTGACGGAAACCAGAAACCTTGAAAATGACTCAACCACCACCACCACCACCACCACCACCACCACAGGTATGTCAGACATGATCCCCAGCAGTCAGGTCACTGTCAGGACTTAAGCCTTTTCCCAAAGGGAGAGAATCTGGCGTAGTTTTGCACCGGAACACAGGGATCTGACTGCTGATGGAGATGATACAGAAAGCTAGATCCTCTGCCGGATTCGGGGGATATCTTCTGGTGTCGGTTAGGTTGATGTACTTGATTCCCCCTCTCTGTAACTCAGATCCGTGCTTCAAAAGTGTGAGGAGATGGTGGCGAGATGGTGCATCCTTCCCTTACAATTATTTCATCTGTTTAAGGTCCTTGTTCTACTTCTTTTTGTTTTTGCTGTTGTTTTTCTGGTTGTTCTTCTTGTTCTCGTTGATGTTGTTTTTTCTCCTGCTGCTGCTTTTTTTCTTCTTCTTCTTCTTCTTCTTCTTCTTCTTCTTTTTTTTAAGACCCGCCAAGTTTTTTCTTTCGGAGTTAGCAGTGTAGTAGTAGTCTACATGCTGTGGTCCAAGACATCGGCCAGTATTATTCTTTGACAGAAAGGTCTCTTCAGAGGCACCAAAACTTGAAAATATGTCAAGTCAGATGCCCTCTTCTTTTTAATAATCTTGTGTATCTTGTGTCCAAGCTATACAAAAACTGGCCCCTGTTTAAGGCCAAAAAGAGAGATTTTACTAAACTGAAAATTAGCCTTGCCAAACAGACGGTGTTAGTATTCGAATTCTTCCCTTCACTGAGTAGAATAGAATCTACATAGTATCAGACTTTTGACTAGGCGATATAGTTCATTTGAAAATGCTGTTTACCAACAAATTTGAGTTCACTTCTGTTCTGAGCTGTCTTATTCCGCGTTGCTCCTATTCCAGGTTGGCCCCACTTTGTTTGTCCATTCCACAGAACTGTCCTCCAGATCACACAAGAGCCATGAAGTTGGCACCATGTCCCTCCAGTACATTTTCCTGAGGTAATTTCATTTCGTTTCGTTTCATTTAATTCTCACAGGGTCTGGAAGCGCAGAGGGGCCTACGTTCCATTATCCTGCACACCCCATTCCACAGGAACGGAGAGACCTACACGAGCAGCTGCAATCCTTTTACACTACAGAGACAGTGAGGACCTGGACGTCACAGACTGCACTTCCCTTTACTTCACTGGAAGGGGAATAAAACTGGGACGCACAGCCTGATTAATGGTGGAGGCCTGTCTTCTCACTCAGGCAAAGTGAACGAGAAGAAAGGCTTGCAGCCCAGGCAGACAGACAGACCAGCGTCAGACTCTATCTGTGCCCTCTGCCATAGGGACTGACTGTCATTCCCATGTCGGACTGGCCAGCCACACCCGGTGCAGTACAAGAATAAACGATTAGAGCCAAAGCCTTACGAGATTGACGGGTGCCTGTGTCTTTGATGCATGCTTTTCTTCTGGACTAGGATGAACTAGCTGGTTCTGTACGTGAATGGGGAACTTTTGGTGAGGTAGGTCTTGAACATTCGTGTCTTGTGACACAGTACCTTGATGTTCTGTGGTGTTCCTGTCCTCTTTTGTCTTCTGACAACAGTCTGTCTGTCTTGTCTGTCTGTCGGTCTGTCTGTCTGTCTCTGTCTGTCTCTGTCTCGCTCTCTCTCTCTCTCTCTCTCTCCTCTCACTCTCTCTCTCTCTCTCTCTCTCTCTCTCCCTCCCTCTCTCCCTCTCCCTCCCTCTTTATCTCTTTGTGCTTACACTCACCGTATCGTGGAATTTACCATCTCTTACCTGAAACTCTCATCTAGCATCCATGTCCAGGTTATTGCTGACAAAGGGTTGATGATGGTTAGTCCATGTCAAAGATGTAGAGCAGATAGGGAAAGTGGGAGGAGGGGTCCATCACGCATGTGTAGATTCCATGACTTAACTGTCTCTATCGCCACTGTTGTCGGTAGGAGTTCCACACAATGCCACCAGGGTTGGCCATCTCTCTCTCTCTCTCTCTCTCTCTCTCTCTCTCTCTCTCTCTCTCTCTCTCTCTCTCTGTCACTGCTGAGCTGTACGATCATCCTGTAGCCCTCCTATGTCTTAAGGCCAGGGAAAAATTGCGTAAATAGCACGTCTGTATTTTTTTCTTATGGCCAGAGGAAAATAAGCAAAGGACGGACTTGGCTGTCACAACATACTTTAATAATAATAATAATAAATGGAACTTATATAGCGCTACATCTTGCAAAGACAAATCAAAGCGCATGCATTCAAACCTTATCTTACACAGTCATGCAACCAATGACAAATTATCAATAATTTAAACAGATATTACAAACATGGTCCGCTGCAGACCAAATCTATGAAATAAAATTGCAGTAGTCAAATGTTTTTCAAAAGCACACACACACACACACACACACACACACACACACACACACACACACACACACACACACACACACACACACACACACACAGATCATATACTTTAGCAGGGTGAGAGTACATGGGTTAGTGAAGGTGGGATAGTTCTGATATGAAACAGGAGTGGGGAAATCTTAGGTTTGAAATAAATATGTCTTGAGGCTGGATTTAAAAGTGTCATACCTAGGCTTCTGGCGAAGAGAGAGAGATGGAGCTCATTCCAGATCGATGGACCCGAAATAGAGAAAGAGCGGCGGCCAACAGTGGATTGGTTGAATCTAGGTATTCGTAGGCACAAGGTATCTGCAGCACTTTACCTTTTATTTCACATTTGTTTTGTACATACAGAGAACTTCGAAGTTGGCTTGATAAAAGGACAGGGAAGGAAGATGTAGTATGTCATCTGCCGTCCCCTGATAAAAGCTAAGCGTCAGTTGCAGATGAGGGGCTTAAACCAGTCCTGGTAACTCTGTCCCCATGCTTGGCCCAGGCCAAAAGCTGTGTCACTTATTATTGATGTCAGCTAATTGCCAAGGCCTACATTAAAACGTTGTTATGTTGTAAAATGTTGTGTTGAGATTGCCTTCAGCCATGACAAGCTCTTAACATAACAACCCGCACTCTCCTTTGTTAAAGGAGAAAAAAATCCTCTGAAGTCGGAGTATGGCTGCCTATATGGCGAGGTGCTTGAAAAAGAGTCATACACGCAAACTTCTCATCCAGTGTGTACTTCCTATCTCACAGAGATTTCCAGGTGGGATGATGAAGTGAGGCAGAGTGCATGTTCTGGGTGACCCCCAGGGTGTAAAGCTGGGGAACGCACAACAACAAGTGTCCCCATGTTGCTGGCCAAAGGTGGGGCAGGGTGCCTCTTTTGAACCAAGTCACAGGCTCCAGAAGATCCATCAGGGCTTGGACCCTTCTCCAGACTGTTTACAA
>CM054135.1:37306648-37309148 GCA_028751875.1 Rapana venosa | reverse complement strand
AACTACTACTACTACTACTAACTAAGAAGAAGAAGAAGAAGGAGAAGGACAATGATGGTGATGGTGACGATGACAATGACGATGATGATATAATACAACAACAACAACGACGACAACGATGATGATCATGATGATGATAATGATGATGATGATGATACAACAATGATAATACTGAGGTGGGGTGGTGGTGATAATGATAATGATGGTGATGATGATAATACAACAATGATAATACTGAGGTGATGATGATGATACAACAATGATAATACTGAGGTAATTATGATGATGATGATGATGATGATGATGATGATGATGATGATGATGATATGATAATAACAGGCAGTCTAGAGTCATTCTGTACAACAGCTCTGACGGAACAAACGATCTTTTTCCCTTTCGTTTCTCAGCTAGAAGGTGTGCCATCGTTGAGATGTTGATGTATGCAGTCGCTGTTAACAAACAAATGCCACCCTTTTAAGGTAGCCGCATTCTGTGTATGAGAATTGACAAACAGCAGTGACACATCACATCAATAACAGCAGTAACAACAGTAAATGATGAGGTGCATACGCAAACACGATCACTCGCAGACATTCATGTACGTACGCGCGCGCGCGCGCGCGCACACACACACACACACACACACACACACACACACACACACACACACACACATACACACACACACACACATGATGATCATCATCATCATTCTTCCTGCCTCCCACCCCAAACACACACACACACACACACGCACACACGCACGCACGCACACACACCACGCACGCACGCACGCACTTCCTGCCCCCTCCCCCCCCCCCCCCCCACACACACACACACTCACTCATCTTTCCTTCCCCCCTCCCCCCTCTTCCCCCCCCCCCCCACACACACACACACTACACACACTACACTACACTACACTACACACACACACACACACACTTCAACACACACACACACACACACTTCACACACACACTTCACACACACACACTTCACACACACACACTTCACACACACACACACACACACACTACACACACACACACTACACACACACACACTACACACACTACACACACACACACACACACACACACATTAGTCTCCTTCAAGTGTGGCCTGCTCCCATTCCTTTTCCTTTTCTCTGCCCCTACTTCCCCATTTCTTGTTATTCCTTTGTCGCTTTTTCTTTTCTAAAGCCTGTTATGTTTTTTCCCCCACTACACAAAGTTTCGGAACTACACCCTGATGCCTTCAAGCGCGTGGGTTCCACATTCAAGGTGATTAATCAATTTCCCCCCCCCCCCCTCCCGTGTCCCCCCACCCCTCTCTCCCCCATACCCCTATCACTACTACACAGCACAGCAGACTCTGCAGTCAGCTCCGCGGCAGTACAGGGCCATTTTAACGTGCATTCCTCCAGACAGGAGACGGGTGGGTGACCGTGGTATAAACTACCCCTTCCCGAAGGCTGTGCCCTCCCACCCAGGGTGTCCCCTCCCCTCCCCGTCCCCCTCCTCCTCCCCCCCCTCCCCTTCCCTCTCACCCCTGCCCATTACACCTACCCCCCCAGGCTTGCTGCTCAGTTGGCTGTGAGGATGTCTTAAACGGGCATGGTGTCCTAATCGTGTGTAACAGGGTGTTCACTGCCTTAATCTGGCGTCAGGTTTGGTGAGAATTTAGTTTGAACTTGTTGGTGTGGCGTGGTTTTCGGAGGTTTGTTTGTTTGTTTGTTTGGTTTGATTGTTTTTAATCGAAATTGCTCGAGATGATTGCCCGGATAGTTATGGTCTCTGTGGTCGGCGGGGCTATAAAAAAAAGGTAAAGGAGTCCCATAACCTAAAAGGTCGTATAGGGGAGCGAGGCGTCAGACCTCACTTCACTAGGGGGCCAGCATACTGAGGGTGGCGCCCATCTCCTCTCCCTCGCTGCTTTACCTTCCCTGACCCTAAAGAGAGCATGTACTCATTTACAGCTGGGTGAACTGGGGGACTATACTGAAGCCAAGGGGCGCAAACAGTCACTCATCCAAACTGGTAACCACGCTCGATGCGGCTTAACCTTGGCTGGGGGAAATAAACAAGAAGATTGAACCGAAATTGCTTATCGACACGACTAAAAAAAAAAAAGGAATAGACAGGCCTAACTGTGTTATGTATGTTATTTTGAAAACTGTTTCACTGGTTGCATTACATTTATTGGAAAAGATTCTAGATTTCGTATATATCTAAAATGTGTCTGAATCATGCATTATGTCTGAATGTTACCGATTTTTTTTTTATATATAAAAGAAAAAAGTGCAAACTGGTTGAAAAATGGATGCACTTGTACTAGTGCTGGTGCCAGAGTTGTACAGAGGGAGAAATAGCTTCGGGGTAAACCGTGGGACTCCTGATCCAAGCAACTAACAACCGTTTAGATTTTTTTTTATGCCTTGCATAGTATGGAGGGGTAGGTTGATTTGGTTGTTGGTTTTTTCTCTGTTTCTGTTTGG
>CM054135.1:37286648-37301648 GCA_028751875.1 Rapana venosa | reverse complement strand
ACGGACAGACAGACAGACATCTATGCAAAATGGTCCACAAAGATCACACGTTCTCAAGGTTGGCAGAGGGGAAAAGAGCTAAACGAGAAAAAAAGCCTGTAAATCTTAAAAAGAAAAAATCCACAAAGAGAGAAGACAAGCGAGATTACACACACAGACACACAGACACACACACACACACACATACATACACACACAGACACAGACAGACACACACACACATACACGCACACACACACTCACACACGACACGCACACGCACACACGCACACAGACACACAGATACACGAAACTCACACACACAACACGCACGCACACACTCACATACACACACACACACGCACACACACACGCACACACACACACACACGCACACACGACACACACATACACACACATACACACACGACACACACATACACACACACTCACACACACACACACTTACATACACGACACACACACGACACACACACACACACACACATACACACACACACACACACACACACACACACACACACACACACACATACACACACACACACACACACACACACACACACACACACACACAAACTTTGAAAGCGCCCGACACAATCCCCTTTAAGTTCTGCTGGACATTGAAGGTCTAAAGAGAAGAGAAGTGTGCTTGATATTGTGAAGTGCTGATGAAGGGGAATCAGAAATCAGTAGTGCATCTCTGGTGAGGTCAAGATGGCGCACCCACCCATCCACATAAGGCAGATAACCCGTCACTGAGCGACAGGTTGTCTCCCTTGCTCGGAGTGGAACTCTCTTGCCTCGGGAGGTCTCAAAAGGTTATCTAGGGTAAAGATGGCGGTGATGAAATTAGGGGATAGGAGCCTTTTAACTTTATAAGTTTGGGATAGTTCTTTTTAACGTCAATTATCTAATCAATTCGTGAGTATGTTTTCCTTCGTGTAGAGGGGGGGGGGGGGGGGGGGGGGGGGGGGGGGGGGGGGGGGGAGGGAGATAGTACGAATGTGATTAATCAAACGAAAAACGTTTTTTGGCAACGTATTTTTTTCCATTAAGGAAAAGATATGTAGGAATTCAACTATGATGCCTTTCTGAGGGTGTTCCTGATTGCCTCCTCTCCTTCCCCCCTCCCTCCCCCGTTCTTCCCCATACACCTACCTGTTGCTGTTGCCTCTCACTCACGTAAAGAAAGAAAGAATGGGTGTGGATGATTAGTTAGTTGATGGGAATGTATTGCTCGGAGTAGTAGGGAAGCAAAACTGTTAGCTCTCTCTCTCTCTCTCTCTCTCTCTCTCTCTCTCTCTCTCTCTCTCTCTCTCTCTCTCTCTCTACCTTTTTCTGTAGTTCTTGGTGTGATCAAAATGCAGTAGTTGATAATAATGCATCATCCTTTACAACGAACCATATCAAGAAAGAACAGGTTTTCTATTTTAAGATACCACACCACCCACTACCCCCCCCCCCCCCCCCCCCCCCCCCCCCCCCCACACACACCCACACCCCATTCGAGTATTGAGTACAGCACACGTCCTTTCATCACAGTTAGTTTTCAATGTGTGTGTGTGTGTGTGTGTGTGTGTGTGTGTTGTGTGTGTTGTGTGTTGTGTGGTGTGTTTGTTTTCTCTCTCTCTCTCTCTCTCTCTCTCTCTCTCTCTCTCTCTCTCTCTCTTCTCTCTCTCTCTCTCCCACCCCATAGTGTATTTCGTGCATTTTTGTATATAACATTCACACACACACACACACGCACGCACATGCTCTCTACTCCTCACTCTCTCTCTCTCTCTCTCTCTCTCTCTCTCTCTCTCTCTCTCTCTCTCTCTCTCTCTCTCTCTCTCTCTCTCTCTTTCGAGGGCTGGATGTAAAAAAGTCTTTACTTATTCTATTACCCTCAGAACATAAAATTTCGTTATCGTTATCTCTCTCTCTCTCTTCTCTCTCTCTCTCTCTCTCTCTCTCTCTCTCTCTTCTCTGCTCTCTCACATATCACCACATCACACACACACACACAACACACACACCAAACACACAACCACCACACACACTCACTGTGATCCACTTTTAGTGAAGAGTATGCAAAACACATAGAAAATATGTCATATAACATTACTGGGGTCCGCGCATTTGTTTTTGAGTTTGAGTGTCTGTATGGGATTCTATTTTTGCTTGTATAAAAGCCACGACTTTCAGATATAGCCTGCTTTTGCTTTCAAAGGCTTTGATGGTCTAACAAACAAAAAAACCCACCACCAGCAATATGGAAAGCAAGTATGGGGGAAAAGTGTCTAGACCAAGGGAAACAACTCAACCCGTTTTCTTGAGTTGACAGACTTGCTTCCCTGGATCTGTATCTAGCTTTCCTTGGTTTGCTTCATACATTCGATTTTGTTTGTTTGTTTCTCTTCATCTTGTATTGGCGTGTTTGATGTCATGTTAGTTGTGTATGAGAAGAACTTGCTTCGCGCGTGCATTTCTTTCATTCAAGAGCTGGAGGGAGGAACTCCTTAACGTGGAATTTTTTTTAAAAGGAAATTTGATGACCTGTTTTACTACTACTGGAGGCACCGTGGTCGAGTGGTTTAGGCGGTCAACTCGTGATCCAGAGGTCGCGGGTTCGATCCCGCCCGGCTCGGTGTTGTGTCCTTGGGAAATGAAACACTTTAATCGATTTCTCACTCCCAGGTGTACAAGTGTGGTACCAGCTCTGCTGGGGAAGTATCTGGCGACAGACTTAGCGCCTGTCACAGGGGTTGTTAAAAACCCCAGTTCGCTTAACGCTACAGAAACCGGGATAAAGCTCCGGCTCTATGAGGCTTTCTGGGTCGAAGAATCATACTACTTTTACTTTTACTTACTACTATAATAATGGTGATGATGATGATTATATAATGATGAGGTGATGATGGAATGATGATGAAAGATGATACATTTGTTAACTCATCATTAAAACCATAACGTTCTGGCATTGCGTGAGTACTATTATAAAAACTACAACATTAAGAATTTCTTTTACTTTCGTTGTCTGGCCAGTGCATCTTCCATCATACACTATTCATGCACAACAGGCAGAAAGAGACTACACACACTAAGATTGCAGTCGGATATTGTCACCAGCCCCTTGTTTAGAAAAACAACAAACAAACAAACCTGATGGCAACCCAAGTTGAGATCGCCTAGATGGTATCAAGTCGTGTCAAATCAAGTAAGAAGGCCTGTCACACTGTCATGGATCTTGATTACCTGATGAGACAGCATCGTTTTGTAGCACATCAATCAGAGACCTGTTCATGGTATACAGTAGCAAGCAAGGCTTTTACATTTGATCAGGAACTGTAGGGATTGAAAATCTCCCATTAGGATACCAGGGGGCTCTTTCAGTATAAATAGCATCACCACCTTGTGGAAATTCTGTGCTACAAATTTCCTCTTTTCTATCAATCTCTGGGCTTCTGCCTTTCTCCTTACTTTTCTGTCATCTTCCTTGCTTGTTTTCTGCCTCCCAGGTCCATTCGCTCGCCTGTTTTCAAGTAAATCTTTTCAAACATTCGTTTTTCCACTGTATGACATTTTCTCTGTATTGTTACGTTCTGGCCCCCAGGCAGCAATGTTGTCCACTGTGGGATGGGATGGGCCCAGGCTGTCCAGTCTGCAGCCACTGTTATGTGCTCACATGGCATCTTTATGTACATTTTTGTAGTTTAAAATGTTTATCTTCTTTTGCGATTTTTTTTGTGGTAACCTTGGGATGGTAAATCAAATGGAATGGCTGGCGTCTTCAACACTGCCTGGTTTACTAGTCTGAAGGACTGAAATGATTGTGTCATGTATTTATTTATTTATTTTTAGATTGACTGTGTTGGATATTTGCAGGGATTTTATGTTGGTTTTGAACTTGAAGTGAATGTTACTGGAATCACTGAAAGTGCATGAGGTCACAGCCCTGTAACAACATTGAATCACTTCGTAGTTGCTGGCAGGAACAACTAAAATCTGATCGTCAACAAACAAACAAACAAAAAGAAGAAAGAAACGGAATGGAAAAAAAAAAGGTTAACAGCTTAAATATGGCCTTAGCGGGTGTTTAAGCCACGCGCTACATTCGCATTGTGTGTAGTGATGGTCAGTAGAATGGTGCAGACTGCTTCTGTGCCCCTAAGAAAAGAAAGAATTTGACGCCCTTTTTCGGAGCAAAAGGATGACTGTTGAAACCACAGTGTGTGAAATGTGTGCACATGGGTCATCATGTACTTTGAAGCGTTCCATTATTCTACACACATAAATGTAAACTACCAACACTCTTCCCACTAATCCTATTTCTTCTCTGTTTTCTTCTTCTTTGATCTCCCTGGACAAGTTATTCTTTTTCTTTTTCTTCTATATGCTGAAGTTTCACAGGGACATTAAAAGCTCGGATTCTTGAGTCCATAGACCATGGACTGAATGAAAATTGTCTGCAGACATCAACTGCGATGTGACCTTTGTAGTCAGCGGGCGACAAGCATCGTCACACGAATAGCGCGGCGTCCAGCAGACCTTTTCGCTGACCTCTGTGTGCTGGTCAGTCCGGATAGATCACGTGTAACCCACCATCGGCTTTAGTTATGTTCAGCAAACACACAATGTCAGCGTCTCCTGATGCTGTGCCTCTGGATCACGTTCTGCAGGGTGAATACGGTAGCGAGTGTCAACGCCGCATTTCACCACTCGCGAACCTCAGAGCTCTAGCCGAGGAACAAAAATAAATAAATAGATAAATAAATAAATAAAACGCCTATTAAGAGCCACATCCGTACATTTTTCCATGCATAAAGATTACGGACGAAATAAATGGGAGAAAAAAATTCAGTTGATACGATTTCTGTTGATATGCTGTCGGATATCACAGTTTCTTTTAGCATACATTTTGATTTATATAAATTCCATTTATCATTATTATTACATTTTGATTTAGACTTTGAAGCCAACTGTGTCATACCGTTTGCTCATATAACTCAATAAGCACATATATCTATTTTCTCAGGTGTTGACGGTTTTACACCGTTCATTCTTTCATATCGGGCAATACTGATGGTCTTCACATCGGATTTGTGGTGCCGTTGAACAAAATGAAAATATTTGTTACAGCTTGGGCATTCAGCAGTAACGCATAAGAGCTTGAAAATCGCCAAAAAGTTTTCACACACACAACACGCACACACAATACACACACACACAATACACACACACACACACACACAACACACACACACACACACACACACGAAAAATGATGAAAAAAAGCAAATGCACTGCTTATTCAAAGTACCATTTGAAAATAAAACTTTGACTTTGACACACGAGCAAACAAACAAACAAGACTACCAAGTGGAAGGTTGAACAGGCCTGAAGCCTTCCTACTGACCATCACCAGCAGAGCTAAAATCAGAACTGAGGTGACCACAGTGGTCAAGGTGATAAGGAAGATCATAAAGATAATCACTGTTGCTCTCAACGGCAACAGATAAGCATTGACACACAAGGTTTTTTCCCATCTAACCCATTTTCCCCCTTGTTGTTGTTGTTGTTGTTATTGTTGTTGTTGTTCCTCGAATAGTGCTCCGAGGTTCACCAATAGGGAGCTTGCTGTGGATACAACCGTGTGTTCCCACCATCAAGATAGCCGCATTCCGACTTCGGGGATGCTGTGTAAAAACGACGGCAGTTTGCACGCATTTAGGTTCATTAAAATAGATTTTGTCATCCGTTCTTACCGCCGCCAAAATGGCCTACTCTTGCAAAAAAAGCGGAACAGGTTTTAACCTGCGCGCAAGATGCTTTCCGTGCAAGTCACACACAGGACCTCGGTTTATAGCCTCGTCCGAAGGACTTTTGGGGGAGTGGAGTCGGCACTGATGTTAACTCCAGGGGAAAAGTCCCCATAAACGAGCGGTACACAGTGGTGGCTCGAACACGCGTTTGATTCTAGACCATGAAATCGCGAGCGCAATACTCTAACCACTAGGCTAGTCCGCCCCCTTCCAACCCTTTTCCGAGAGTTCTGCGTCTGCGTTATCTGTGCGACGTTCAGACGGCTTTCTGTCTGACCTCTTTCTTCCGTACGGCCAGGGCAGCATATACCTGCGGGACTGTAGGGAGAATGTTATTCTAGCTTGTTTTCTGCGTGTCCCCTTGAGAACGTTGCTTTGTTGTTGTTGTTGTTGTTTGTAGCTTAGTGGAACTGTTTTACCGTCACCGTTGGAACCGCTTTATGTCGTTATATTCGTTCCCCTTATGAAGGACAATGGCCTGTTTTGTTCTCTCTGTCTGTCTGTCTCTGTCTCTCTCTGATCTGTGTCCCTAACTCTCTCTCTTTATCTCTGCGTCTGTCTCTCTCTGTGTGTTTCTCTCTCTCTTTCTCTCTGTCTGAATCTCTCTCTCCCTCTCCCTCTCTGTCTCTTTGTCTCTCGGTCTGTCTGCTGTCTCTCTCTCTGTCTCTCATTTACACGGACAATTGGAAAAAGCTAGTAGCAGGGATTATTCTGCTCTATGTGGGCTCATAAGATTTGCATGTGAATCACCAGTTTGTAGTTCCATACACAGAAAGCTGCATTCCTTTCTGACAGAAGAAGACTCCAACATAAGCAGTTATTTAAACAAGGAGACGTTATCCTGCCCTTGTTCCTGAAATAACATGTTCGTTTCTAATCAAGGTCCTTGGAGCTCAGATAGCCTCGCTCCTTACATAACACCAAAGTAGGCTCTGGAACGTGGCGCTACGTTCCGTTAGGTGCTCCGTCTGTGTAGAGAACAGTTCGTCTGCTTTTCGGTGGCGGAATGTATTTTGCTTTAACAATAATTGTGGATGTCCTATTAAAGGTTTAAAACAAAAAGGTAAAGGTGTCCCATAATCTGCGTGGTCGTTGGGAGCTAGGCATCAAAGAAACCTCAGTTTCTCTAGGGGGCCAGCATATTGAGGGCGGCGCCCATCTCCTCTCCCTCGCTGCTTTACCTTCCCTGACCCTTAAGAGGAAGGTACCCATTTACAGCTGGGTGAAATGGGGACTGTACTGAAGCCAAGGCGCACAAACGGTCACCCCTCCAACTGGTAACCACGCTCGATGCTGCTTAACATGGGCTGGGGGGGAAGTGAGTGCCCTGGATGTCCTATTACTTTTACTGGAAGTAAATGGCGTCTGCCCTTTCTTTTTAGGGTCAGGGAAGGTACAGCAGTGAGGGAGAGGAGATGGGTGCCACCTTGAATATGCTGGCCCTAAGAGAAGCTGAGGTCTCTGACGCCTTACTCCGCAACAACTGCATATGTTATGGGAACACGCTTACGTTTATTAGTGGATGTATCGACTGTAGTATTGTGCCTCGACCTCACAAGCAGCGAAAGTTGTGGGACAAAACTACTACTATTCACTTGTGAAGGTGACTCCGTTTTTCAATGTGATTCGGTTCTCTCTCTCTCTCTCCCCCCCCCCCCCCTCCCTCTGTGTGTGTGTGTGTGTGTGTGTGTGTGTGTGTGTGTGTGTGTGGAAACTATCACATTGCAACTGTTTTCTCGGAAACTGCTGGTGCTACTACTTTTACTACTACTACGACGATTGCTGCTACTACAACTACTACGATAACTACTGCTACTACTACAACTACTGCAGCAGCTGCTGCTACTACTTCTACTACTACTGCTTCTACTACAACTTCTTCTTCTACTGCACTCACGAATGATTGTTTGAGGGTTTTCCATCTTTGGTTAACATACAGCACAGTTTATTTTTGAAGAGTGGCGTTGGATTTTGAAAAATTTCTGTCATGCAGAATAAGATAAAGAGTAAAATCCTTGAGTTTCCATTATTAGGTATCAGTTGTCCGCTTCGTTCAATTTGTCTATTAACACACAAAAAGCAAGAAACCCCAACAACAACCGCCCTCCAAAACCCACCTTCACTGTATGGTGTCAAAATGAAACACTGTACTTGCGCTTGTGAAATGTCTTTGCTGTTTAGAAAAGGAATATATATAAAAAATTGTTGGACAAATCGCCAATATAACAGAAAAAAGAGACTGAACACTGCTGTGATGTGCCGGTTGGTTCTGCGCCCTCAGCCCAGCTTCAAAATTAATCTGGAATTGCTCAGTTCAGTCGTCTCCTGTTGGCAGTGTAAAGATGTTCCAGTATTTTGTCCTGGTGCTGCTGTCTGTTTGCAGCGTGTGTGAGTGATCTCTCTCTCTCTCTGATTTGATTTCTCTCGCTCCCTTTCTCTTTTTTAAATTTAGTTTTTGTTGAGTTTTTTTCCATTTTGCTTTATTATGCTTTTTGTTCTACTGGCAGTCAATAACTGTTAGCAGCTTATATGTTTACATATCGGTTTTAGACTGTGTGCTTTTGTTTGTTTCCATGCCTTGTTTCGGTGTGCGTCAGTATCTTTCTTTGGGCCTCTCATTTTTAGCTTGGGATCTCTCTCTCTCTCTCGCTCTCTCTCTGTGCTGATACGATGCAGTCATGTTATTGACAACATATAGAAATGTAAGTGACATGTTATTGAAAAGCCGTGATCTCTTTCGCTTCCCACAAGGACGACAGACACTGCTAAACCCTACCCTCTCTGACAGTACACACATGATGCTAGGCGCCACATGCCTTCAGACGCTGCTTTGGTCAGCGGAATTGAATCAGTGGTGTGTGTGTGTGTGTGTGTGGGTGTGTGTGTGTGTGTGTGTGTGTGTGTGTGTGTGTGTGTGTGTGGTTGTAATGGGAAGTGTTGATAGTACACACCAGTCGCAAAAGCAAGAAGTCGCAGAATCGATCTCCGTTTAATCTCCTCATCCACTAAACCCCGAGTGGTGGTCTGGGTACTAGTCTTTCTGATAAGACGATCAACCGGGATCCCTTGTGTAATACACATTTAGCTGTAGTCACCGCCACGTGAAGTTGTATTGTTTTTTTAAGGAGTGATTCAAAACAAAGTTTGTTGCTGTTGTGTGAGACAGGGGAACAGGGCGTGGTGGTGAGGGTGTTATTTGTGGGTGTCAGTTACATTTTTCGATTCGTCATCACTCTGAATCCATCCGTTGTTGATCTGGTAATGAATGGATTGAACTGAATTTTTTTTGCTGTGAATGTTCTACTAATTGTCTTGCCTCAAATAGATGTAGCCTTGTCTCATCCTTCATGTTGAGTAAAAAAACCAAAAAACTCATCACTCAGATTTGACAAAATAATACTGATGTTGAGATGACAATGACGATTATGTGTGTCTGTACGCGTATGTTTTGTGTGTGTGTGTGTGCGCGCGCCGTGTGTGTGTGTGTGTGTGTTGTGTGTGGTGGTGTGTGTGTGTGTGGTTGTGTGGTGCGCGCGCGCGCGTGTTGTGTGTGCGCGCACGCATGTTGTGTTGTGTGTGCGCGCGCGCGTGAGTGTATATGGACAACAAACCACCAAGTGTGGGTGTCTGTAGTTCCGTCTTACCACCACTGTAATCATATTATGTGTGGCAGTAATGATGATGATAATGACGATGATAATGACGATGATGACCGCTGGTGTGTGTGCGGACAGGGGGTCAGGGCGGGGACAACGAGGTGTCGTTCTCTGTGGGGATGACCCAGCACCAGCGGGTGAGCTGGCGGGCAGGTGGTGATCTATGACAAGGTCTTCAACAACCAGGCCTCCGCCTACAACGCCGCCACTGGCAAGTTCACCGCGCCCCAGGTCTGTCGGTACCACTGACTGGTTCGGTGCTGCTGAGTGAGTGAGAGAGTGCGAGTGAGTGTGTGTGTGTGTGTGTGTGTGTGTGTGTGTGAGGTGGTGTGGAGGTGTAGAGGGGAGAGAGAAGAGAGAGATGGAGAGAGAGAGAGGAGAGAGAGGAGGGGAGAGGAGAGAGGAGAGAGAGAGAGAGAGGAAGAGAGAGAGAGAGAGGAGAGAGAGAGGAGGATGAGAGAGAGAAAGGGGGAGAGGAGAGGAGAGAGAGAGAGAGAGGGAGAGAGGAGAGAGAGAGAGAGAGAGAGAGAAAGAGAGAGAGAAGGAGGAGAGAAAAGGGAGAGGAGAGAGAGGAGGGAGGAGGAAGAAAGAGAGAGAGAGGAGAGAGAGAGAGAGGGGAGAGAAGGGAGAGAGAGAGAGAGAAAGGGAAGAGTGAGAGAGAGAGAGGGAGAGAAAAAGGAGAGAGAAGGGAAAGAAGAGAGAAGGAGGGAGAGAGAGAGAAGGGAGAGAGAGGAGAGAGAGAGAAGAGAGGAGAAAGAGAGAGAGAGGGAGGAGAGAGAGAGAGGGGAGAGAGAGAGAGGGAGAGAGAGAAGGGAGAAGAGAGAAGAGAGAGCGAGAGGGGGAGAGAGGAGAGAGAGAGGGAGAGAGAGAGAGGGAGAGGAGAGAGAGGAGAGAGAGAGAGAGGGAGGGGAGAGAGAAAGAGAGAAGAGAAAGCGAGAGAGAGAAAGAAGAGAGCGAGAGAGAGAGAGAAAGGGAGAGAGAGAGGGATGAGGGAGGGAGAGAGAGAGGGAGGGGGAGGAGAGAGAGAGAGAGAGAGAGGGGAGAGAGAGAGAGAGAGAGATTATGATTATCAATCGCATTTTCTTTCTCTATTCACGTGGTGTGATCTCGGATATGATTTCACAATATTATGCAATATCACTTACCTTCACACAATTCTACTAGGGAAATGATGTAGTCTTCTTCTATTCTTGTTTACTTCTGCCGTCATTTTCGTTTGTTCTCCCCCTTTTTGCTTTATTCCGGCTTAAAAGTCGTTTTTTGCCTTAAACAATTTGGGCCTACTTTTTGTATGGAATTTTTTTTGGTTTTGTAAGAATCAAAGGGCGGTTGGGGTTGCTTTTGTTATTTTTCAAACTTTAAAACGAATAGGGAAGTTTCCTTTCTTTTCTGATCGTCTTCTCGTTGTTTCTGCCTTGTTCCCTTTTCCTCTTTTTGTGTCTATTTTCTGCCTTCTTGGTTCATTCCCCCCCCTCCCCCACCCCCCCCCCCCCCCCCCCCTCAAAAGACGAAAGATAACAATTCTTTCTATGCCGAAGTCGGAGTGTTGGACCTGACTTGTCAGGCTTTTATAGGCAGCGCAACGCATTTTCGCTCATGTGACAGACAACAATAATTCTGTCTGAACGTTGACTAAGAAGAAGCAGTCCATGGTAGCGATATCAAACAGGGTGCCTCTCTCTGAACAGTTCCCTATGGATTCTGCTGACATAAACTGATAAAATATATATTACCAGAGTTCATTCACAGCATATCAACTTTGTATCGGCAGGGGGGTAGTTTTGATTGTGCTAACAAACGAATCGGTGATCTGGCCTTCGACGTTGTCCGAAAGAAAGTGAAGACCAGAGACAAGTCTGATAGAAGCGTGAAAGTGGTAGAAGCAAGTCTGATGGAGACAAGTCTGCTATTTATTTCTTTCTTTATACCACTTTAAGTCACAAAATTCCTCTGCGTGAAATTCGGGCTGCTCTCCTCGGGGAGAGCGCGTCGCCACAAGAGCAGCGCCACCCTTTTTTTTGTTGGTTGTTCTGCAACTGTATTTGTTCCCTTATCAGAATGGCTTTTTCTAAGAATTTTGCCAGGGACAACTCTCTTGTTGCAAGGGGGTTCTTTCACCTGCGCTGAATAATTTTGTGTAACACACGGGACCTCGGTTTCTCGTCTCACCCGAGAGACTAGCGCCCAGACCACCACTCATGGTCTAGATGGAGGGGGTGGGGGGGGGGAAGTTTGGGGCTAGAAGCCTGACCATGACCTCGCTGTTCCTATCCTGTGCTGGGGCTTGCAGGCGGGTGTATACGTGTTCCAAGTGCACTCGCTGGCGCGGAGTGACGCGGACATGTGGCTGGAGCTGATGCACAACTCGCAGTACGTCATTTCCCTGTGGGGCCACACCGACAACGACTTCGCTGCCGCCGGTCAGGCTGGGTCCCCCTTTGTGCTTTTTTAGTTATTGAATAGTTATCGGTCTGGTCTTTTTTGTTCATGCTTTGTACATTTTATTGCCTCTCAGAAACGATTTTGGATAGGTACATTTTGTAGGCAAGGTGTGTGTGTGTGTGTGTGTGTGTGGTGTGTGTGTTGTGTGTGTGTGTGTGTGTGGTGTTGTGCCGGGCGTGCGTGCGTGAAGTGTTTTGTGTGTGTGGTGTGTGTGGTGTGTCACTGTGCGTCGTGTGTGATTGTGTGTGTCGTGTGGTGTGTTGTGTTGTGGCGCAGTCAAAGTCCCAAACTATTTTAGATAGTACACTGAATAAGCAGTGCAGTTGCTTGTTTTTCATGCCATCTAGTTGTGTACGCGCGCGCGCGTATGTGGTGTGGTGTGGCGTGCGTCTGTATGTTACATTTAACTTGCTATTTATAAGTTAAACTTTAACATTACAGTTACACTTTTAACTTATTTATAAGTTAAACTTTAACATTACAGTTACACTTTTAACTTATTTATAAGTTAAACTTTCACAGTACAGTTACACTTTTAACTTGCTATTTATGATTTAAACTTTAACATTGCAGTTACACTTTTAACTTGCTATTTATAAGTTAAACTTTAACATTACAGTTACACTTTTAACTTGCTATTTATAAGTTAAACTTTACTTTATAAGTTAAACTTTAACAGAAGTTTACTCGGAATTTGATTACTTCCCACCAAATAAATCATGAATAAATATCATAGTTATAAGTTGTACCCTTTCATAGATGTCTTCATTGCAGGTTTTTTTCTCTTTGATAAAATGACTACGAAAAGTAGAACATGTAGTAATCAATGTCTTTCTTTTGAGTTAGCTTTCTCAGCAGATCATTCTCGGATTTCAACGAAAAGAAACTGCCATGACTCGAAGTTGTGTATAACACAACACATTACAACTGACGTTCACTTCACCAGTCTGTATAGTCGCAGACATGTGTTATCCCTCACGTACAGATTTAAATGTCATGCTATCAGGACAACATACTCAAAGGATGTATTTGCGGTGAAAAGTTAACGAATATTCTTAGTCAGTGTGGACATTAAAAGTATTTTTACCTGCTGTGTCTACTTAATCACTGGATCATATCTTTAAACTGTATCGCTGTTGTTGGACATTGTTTTAGCATTAATACGAAGTCCCGTAAATCAAAACGTTATAGCTGCTTGAATTCTCAATGCTATTTGAAAGTCTTAAGGAATGAAATGATTTAGGTGTTGTGTCATTTAATGTTGTTGTTTTTTTCATAAGGACAGTGTTAGATATTTGAAGGTTTTAAGAAGTGAAAGTTACTGGAGCGACTGAAAATGATTGAAGCGACAGACCTGATATGGCTTTCGTGATCGGCACCATGGAATGGAATGGCCATTGTTTTCAATTGCTTATTTGTTCTTGTTACTTTAGAATTACAAGGGTAGTTCATAGCCCCCTCGCCCTTTTTTCTTTGTTGGTCCAAAATCACTAGATATGAATAGACATTAACCTGAAGATACGAGTACTCCTTCTCTCCAATAAACATTAACCTTGAAGATACGAGTACTCCATCTCTCCAATAGACATTAACCTGAAAAGATACGAGTACTCCATCTCTCCAATAGACATTAACCTGAAGATGCGAGTACTCCTTCTCTCCAATAGACATTGACCTGAAGATACGAGTACTCCATCTCTCCAATAGACATTAACCTGAAGATACGAGTACTCATTGTCTCCAATAGACATTAACCTGAAGATGCTAGTACTCCTTCTTCTCTCCAGTAGACATTAACCTGAAGATGCTAGTACTCCTTCTTCTCTCCAATAGACATTAACCTGAAGATACGAGTACTCATTGTCTCCAATAGACATTAACCTGAAGATGCTAGTACTCCTTCTCTCCAATAGACATTAACCTGAAGATACGAGTACTCCATCTCTCCAATAGACATTAACCCGAAGATAATAGTACTCCTTCTCTCCAATAGACATTAACCTGAAGATACGAGTACTCCATCTCTCCAATAGACATTAACCTGAAGATACGAGTACTCCTTCTCTCCAATAGACAATAACCCGAAGATACGAGTACTCCTTCTCTCCAATAGACATTAACCTGAAGATACGAGTACTCCATCTCTCCAATAGACATTAACCCGAAGATACGAGTACTCCTTGTCTCCAATAGACATTAACCCGAAGATAATAGTACTCCTCTCCAACAGACATTAACCTGAAGATACGAGTACTCCTTCTCTCCAACCTGTGAGCAGGTAACTCGGTGGTGCTGACGCTGAACAAGGGGGACCAGGTGTACGTGACCAGCGTGGAAGGCTACACCTCCAACCTGTACGGCACCCCCACAGAGATCTACACCACCTTCTCCGGCTACCTCATCTCTCCCGTCTTCCAGGAGTTGCCCAGCATCGGCCACGGCAGATGAGCATGCCGGCACAGTGGGTCACGTCACACCAATCCACCGCCACTGCTCGAGCTATTCGGGCCAGAGTTGATGAAATGTGCTGCTTTTTTTTTTTTTTGGTTTTGTTTTTGAGTTGTTCTCCTTCGAGTTTTTGATATAGCTGTGGTTAGGTTGCGCTGAATACTGATTAAAAGAGAAAACCATTTCTTGTGAAGTTTATCTACCTTTATTTCCCTTAAGGGAAGGGGGAGGGGGAAAACAGTGATAGGGAGAGAGAGGGTAGTATTAGGGATAGAGAGGACAGGGGGGGTTAGTTAGGGTTAGAGAGACAGAGGAGAGGGGGGGGGTGTAGTAGTGTTAGGGATAGAGAGGACAGGGGGGGAGACAATAGTGTTAGGGATAGAGAGGACAGGGGGGTAGACAATAGTGTTAGGGATAGAGAGGACAGACGGGGGGGGGGGGGGGGGGGGTAGTAGTGTTAGGGAAAGAGAGGACAGGGAGAGGGGGTAGTAGGGTTAGGGATAGAGAGGACAGGGGGGGGGGGGTAGTAGTGTTAGGGATAGAGAGGACAGGGGGGGGGGGGGGGGGGTAGTAGTGTTAGGGATAGAGAGGAAGGGGGGGTAGTAGTGTTAGGGATAGAGAGGCAGGGGGGGGGGGGGGTGGGAGTA
>CM054135.1:37270439-37286148 GCA_028751875.1 Rapana venosa | reverse complement strand
CCCCCCCCCAAAAATTTCCCCCCTCTTTTATCCCTAACACTACTTACCCCCCCTGTCCTTAATCCCTATCACTACTACCCCCCCCCTCCCCCTGTCCTCTCTATCCCTAACACTACTACCCCCCCTCCTCCCCCCCTGTCCTCTCTATCCCTAACACTACTACCCCCCCTCCCCCCCTTGTCCTCTCTATCCCTAACACTACTACCCCCCCCCCCCTGTCCTCTCTATCCCTAACACTATACCCCCCCCCCCTGTCCTCTCTATCCCTAACCACTACTACCCCCCCCCCCCCCTTTGTCTCTCTATCCCTAACACTACTACCCCCCCCCCCCCCCCCCCCCTGTCCTCTCTTCCCTAACACTACTGCCCCCCACTGTCCTCTCTATCCCTAACACTACTACCCCCCCACTGTCCTCTCTATCCCTAAACTACACTACCCCTACCCCCCCCCCCTGTCCTCTCTATCCCTAACACTACCCCCCCCCCCCCACTGTCCTCTCTATCCTAACACTACTACCCCCCCCTGTCCTCTCTATCCGTAACACTACTACCCCCCCCCCCCCCCCCCCCCCCCCTGTCCTCTCTATCCCTAACACAATACTACCCCCCCCCCCACCTGTCCTCTCTATCCCTAACACTACTACCCCCCTCCCCCTCTCCTCTCTATCCCTAACACTACTACCCCCCTCCCCCCTCCTCTCTATCCCCTAACACTACTACCCCCTCCCCCACTGTCCTCTCTATCCCTAACACTACCCCCCCCCCTGTCCTCTCTATCCCTAACACTACTCCCCCCCCCCCCCTGTCCTCTCTATCCTAACACTACTACCTCCCCCTCCCCTCTATATCCCTAACACTACTACCCCCTCCCCTCTATATCCTAACACTACTACCCCCTCCCCTCTATTCCCTAACACTACTATCCCCTCCACTCTCTATTCCTAACACTACTACCCCCTCCACCCCCACCCCCTCTCTATCCCTAACACTACAACGATCCCCCTAGAGGTAGTGTAGGGATAGAGGACAGGGGGCGGCAGGGTGAGGGGGGGGGGGTAGTAGTGTTGGTAGGGATAGAGGACAGGGGTGGTGGTGATGATGACTGTTGTTAGTAGATGACAGTGTTAGAGATGACTGACCAGTGGTGTTAGCACAAAAGGAATGATGGAGGGAATGCTGCCTACATGTGGTATTCACTGTGAATGACAACGACATCTACATTAGCAGTCAGCATTCATCTCATCTCATTAATTTTCATTTCACGTTATCCATAGCCCTGTTGACCACTAGGGCTACTGACTGACATTAGCCGCAATATGCACTTGAAGTTCACTGAAAATAACAGATAAATTGCATCCCCTACAATACCAAATAGCCGCCAACTTGCAAAAAGACACACCAAATGGCATCCTGTGATCACCTTCACTACCTTAAGGCCAAGTATATTACACAATGTTGAGGACGCCAGCCATTTGACTATACCATCCCAACTAAAAAAAGAGAGTAAAGATAGGTTTTAAAAATATATATAATGCCATATATGCAACAAAAAACCGCAGCAGAATGGACATCCTGTATCTATACAAGCGTTTACAATCTCATCACCTGGTTGCCACTGTGAAGACAAAGTCAGATTTGTTTCCAAATGGGAAAATGGGATTGAGCAGTGTTAGTGATGGAGCAACAAATCCTGGAAGAACAGATGTTGAATTATGGGGTGCTGGGGTAAGTACTTCGTGCTGGTTACGGCAAAAACCTTTAGGAAAAAACCATGTAGTTCCACACTTTTATTCTTCCCACAGGTAGGTGGACATTGTAATGATCAACAAGACACCAACTGTCTAGTGCACGTATCGCTCAGCAAGCAGCACAGTGACGTCGCCATGGGTTTCTAGCAACATTCATATGTGGGCGGTAGGTGTCCTCCCTCCCACAAATTCATCCATTCTCATACAAGCAACGCATTTATCAAACAGTCCGTTTTAAGCTAGGAGTAAAATATATATATATCTTCCTTCAATTTTACAGTACTTTAGTGACAGAATGTTTATGCATATGTACACTATTCAACACAAGGTTTGGTGGCTGATGTGGAAGAAGAGGTATTCCTCCTGCTCCTCTCCTACCAACTGGAATGGCTAGGTATGATAATAGGTACATGAGTCAGTACATTCTTGCTGCTGTAGATAAATACGGGGATATGTAAGGGGACCGCGACATGTTCCAGGGTCCTCAGGGATAGTTTGGACAACATGTTCCTAAACAAACTTTTTCTGCGTGGAGTTTAGTGAAAAATATGTCAACTCCGTTTATCCTGTCATTACGAATTTTCGTGTAGACCTAGCATAACCCCCCCCCACACACACACACACACCTCCCCCCGTATAAATTCTAGTTCCATCTCACTAGGCCAATGACAAGAAGTCCTTTTCAAATGATCCTATTTTTAAAAATCCCTACCTTTAAAACCCAGACCCCCTCCCAAAAAGCATTCTCTGTAATCGGGGGGGTAGTAGGGATAATAATGCTGTTCGTTACTTTGATCACGCAGACCGTGTCGTGAGGTACAAAACGAAGACGAAGCATACACACGAAAACTGTTGTAGTTCAAACGTTGTTCACAACGCTGTAACACTTGTGAAGAATGTCCTCGGGACGCTATGTACAAAGATCTGCAGATCCAGGTGACCGTTGAGGAAAAAGGAGCACACACACACACACACACAAGAACAGAGTTATCACAAAAAGGTGGGCGACCGCCAAGTACACACGTGTACACTGCTGCACCACACTGGAACAGGCCCCCCCCCCACCCCGCCCACCCCAAACACAACACATCCCGTGATCCGTTGTGTTGACAGCAGACCAAGGCGCCCCAAACTCCCCTGTGTACTCTCACAGAAAACCTGGCACGAATACTCGTTTCCCCCCCAAAAAAAAATTGCAAGTATCAGCTGCAGTGGTACCCATCTGACCAAAAAAAAGAACATGCTGCCTGCATACCACTCCCCCTATCCGTCCTCCCTCACACAGACGTACGGCAGTTTTGAGCACAGCGAGCAACACGCAGCACACAGCTCCCGGCAGGCCGGCAGGCAGGAAGCACACCCCAGTCCTGCAGCAGGAGCCAGAGTGTCAGGGCAGGGTCCACTCTGGCCGGGAACCTCCTGGCAGAGCGCTGAGCAAAGTGGGGCTAAAAGTCGACATCCCAGCCCGACGTCTCGTCCGGGGGGATGTCCATATCCAGGGGGTAGTTGTCAAAGTTGCTGAAGTCCGCAGGGCTTTTCACCTGCACGCGCACACACACACACACACACCGACACACACACACACACAAACACACACACACACACACACACAACGCGCGCGCGCGCGGCGCGCACACACACACACACACACACACACACACACACACACACACACACCACAACACACACACACACACACACACACACACATCAGGGCCCAGTTTTAATGTTGAAAGTGTTAGCGACCATACACTTTTCTTCGTTTGTGTGTCGTCAGAAAATCTACCTTTTTTTTGGTCAGAATTTAAAAGCACGAGAGCGTATGTATTCTGCAATATCTTGCTGAAGATACTTTTGTTATCATAACTTTTCATATATGCATTATTCATAATCTGCACACGTGCACAGGAAATGCAGTTTACAGTCGAGAAAAATGACCTGACATGTCAAAAAACAAATGACTTAACATCTACAGCTCTAGTCAAAGTCATCACTGTTCAAAGTCTTTGGCAGTTAATAGGGAAACAGAGGCAGACAAAGAAATCAGACGAACCTAATCAGTGGTCTCGTATTTCTTGCATGCTACAAGTGAACCTCATCTGTCAGTACCTCTGCAGACTCCCCTCCCCTCCCCCCCCCCCCCCCCCCCCCCCCCATAAAAATGAAAAGAAAATCTCTCTCCTTTAGCTCAACTTCAAGGCACCAATGAAAACTAACAGCAATGAACGTTTAAGGTAATACAGCCAGTCAAGCTACGACCCGTTCCGTACAAATCCAGTCAGCATCCTGACACATTCAGTCTATTAGAGTCAACTTAGTCATGATCATGATGTAACTATCGACACAGGACCAGGCTGCAACTACCGCGGCAACCAATCCCTCTCCGTTATCATGTCCATGCTTGAACTCTTTCTCGAGACACTCAGTCTTTTGCTCAACATTATGTGTACTGTTGTTTATATGTTGCACAATTCTATCACACCAATCAATTTGTTCTATCTACTGTGTTTAGTACTTATCTTTCTGGACATTCCAGGCTATTCATAGCGTGTCTCCCTTCTGGTCACCACGAGTCCTACACTATGAGAGTATTGTTATTCACACCGGTAAAAACACTTCACCAAAGTTCAGTTGTACCGATTAGACAAGTTGTACACAGTAGGTGCTAAGTGTTCCCTATGCAACTTAATTATTTTTTATTAAAATTTACATTGACTGCCCGTTTGAAATTGCCTTCCCTCGACAACTACATCTTGAAAGTTTCTGAGACATTCAAGCAAGCAAGTAAAAAAAGCAACCCAAAAAGTTAAAACGCCATCAAACATGAGCTCATCAAACATGAGCTCTTAATTCCTTTATCATAATTTTTTTATAAAAGCCATATCTCGAACCTTTCTTCAGCTGAACAGAATAATAATAATAATAATAATAATAAATGGAACTTATATAGCGCTATATCTTGCAAAGACAAATCAAAGCGCATGCATTCAACCCAATCCTACACAGTCATGCAATCAATGATAAATAATCAAAAGTTTAAACAAACAGACATTTACAAACATGGTGCAATGCAGACAAAATCTATGAAAGAAAGTTTCGATAGTCAAATGTTTTTTCAAAAGCACACATACACTCGCACAGGCAGTATACTTTAGCAGGGTGATAGAACATGGGTTAGATATGAAACAGGAGGTGGGGAAGTCTTAGGTTTGAAATAAATATGTCTTGAGGCTGGATTTAAAAGTGTCATAACTAGGTTTCTGGCGAAGAGAGAGAGGAAGGTTGTTCCAGATGGATGGACCTGAAATAGAGAATGAGCGGCGGCCAACAGTGGATTGGTTGAATCTAGGTATTCGCAGGCACAAGGCATCTGCAGCAGAGCGGAGGGAACGTGAAGGAGTGTACAGGTTAAGACATTCACATAGGTAGGAGGGTGCAGTTTTGTGGAGACATTTGTAACAGAGGGTACTGATCTTATAATCTACTCTCTGTGGCACAGGCAGCCAGTGGAGAGATCGCAAGAGAGGGTTAATGTGCTCAGATTTTTTCTTTCTGAGAACTAGTCGAACTGCGGAGTTTTGTATGCGTTGAAGGGAGTGGATAGATGTTGCTGGCAGACCAGCTAAAAGAGAATTGCAATAGTCCAGACGTGAGAGAATGAGAGAAGTGACAAGTTTGGCTGTTGCATCAGTGGACAGGTACTTTCGAATTGCACTAATACGCCGTAATTGATAGTAGCACGACTGACAGGTCTGGGTGATGAATTTTTTCATAGAGAGTGTGTTGTCGATAACGACACCTAGATACTTCACGGAAGTGGATAAAGGGACTGATGTATTGCCGAGTTCTATTGAAGTTGTTGTAATGGAAGAGAGTTTGTGTTTGGTCCCTACAAGCATGGCTTCGGTTTTATCTGCGTTTAACTGTAACTTGTTTTGTATCATCCAGTTTTGGATATCTTGAAAGCAGTAGGCCATTTTTGTCAAGAGAGAAGGCAGATTTTCAGGTGTAACACTACTTTGAATCTGAGAGTCATCTGCATAAAAGTGATTAAGGATGTCCTTTAATGTCAGCATTCTAAGTACAGCGAGGACCATAGCATGACCTGACTGGAGTTTCGTCCCTTTGAACAAGCCCTCTTGGAGAATGTGCAAAGGTGATGATCTGAAGTCTGTAGCTAGTACCAATAGACTGCACTGGTTTGGGCACGTTCAACGGAAAGAAGACCATCATATCATAAAAAGAGCAATGAACACGGTAGTGGATGGCAAGAGACCAAAGGGAAGATCTAGCAAAACCTGGGCTGCCTGTATTGCAGATGATCTTAGAGAAAGGGGCTTAAATAAGGAGGAAGCTCAAAACAGAGAGAGATGGAGAAGGCTCATCAGTGTCAAACCTCCCCTGGGAGAAACATGACAAAAAAGGAAGAAGAAGAAAGAAGAAGCCCTCTTCCAAAGTGGCGGTGCTGGTCGAGGCTTTTTTTTTTTTTAACCTCACAGCCAACACTGTACCTGCTTGAGCGTCTCTGTCGTGTTCACAGGGCCAACTCACAGTTCTTTGGCTAGCTAATGCCCTTATCAGCGCATTGCAGTGAAAAGAGGAAAATAGTCTTGAAACTGCATATGTTTCTTTCTTTAAATGCGAGTGTATATTTGAGTCTTACGTTAGGTGATTAAAAAAAGAGTGAAGGGGATCAAAATGTGTGTCAGCAGTCCACAGTTAAGTCTCAGCTGGAAAACCACACACACACACACACACACACACACACACACACACTGTCAAACAATCCAGTACTAATACAGGCAAAAGAGTTTGAAAAAATTCAAAATGACTTGGAGTAAAAATGGGGCTAAGTAAGTTTTGAAAAGCTCAAGACAGCAGAAGGCAAGACGAAACAACAGTAAAGAAAGAGGCTGGTGAGCTGTTGCTCGCAGCAGTGGCTGGCTGGTACCTTAGGCAAAATGGGGGGAACAATGGTGCCCTCAACAAGTCCGTCCCAGTCAAAGCCCTGAAACCACCTGAAAAACAACACAGAAAGGAGTTAGCAGCATTAGTTAATTCAGCATGGCTTATTACAGAAACCCTACAGACGTAATGATAATAACAATATTAATGAATAATAATAATGATGATGATGATGAACATGATACATGATTCTTATAAAGAGCAAAGTTTAACATGTGTGCTGATATGCATTAACTCATCGTGCATCTGTCTTACACAAGAAAGAATTCCGACAGGCACTCTCTCAGTCATACATGCACGCACGCAAGCGCAAGCACGCGCGTACACACACCCACACGCAAAGGGAGAACAAAAAACAACTGTCTTTAGCTGAGGACGGGACGGCCTGGTGGTTAGAATATCGCGCCCAAGGTTCGAGCCATCATGGAGATGCCTGACCTGTTCAAGGGGATTTTTCTTCTGAGTTAAAGATGATAAAGCGCAGAGAGAGACAGAGAGAAGATGGGCACCGCCCTCAATATGCTGGACCCTGCAGAAGTTGAAGTCACTGACATCTCGCTCCCCTACGACCGCACAGGTTATGGGAACACCTTTACCTTTTTAACTGACACAGTCATGGCGTGACAAAACGCCTCCCTCTTGTTGCCGTGAATCTGTCATTATATCCGTTAAGCTTTAGGGACGGGACAGCCTAGCGGTCTGAGCGTTGATCTCGTGATCTGATGACAAATGAAGGGGCGGGCCGGGTTCGGGTCTCTGCAGAGCTTTCTCTGTACAGGGATTTTCCCCGTGGAATTGATAATATTGGTTCCTTCAGGTGCTACAATAAAACGAAGTCTCGTGTGTAAACGCATGCATACCATTTTGCACACACACGCAATGAAGCTTCTTTATCTTCAGCAGAGTAGGCCAGTCTCCTGGATGACACCCAGCATGCCGTCAGGAACATGGAGAGGGATGGGCTCCGCCAGCGTCAACTTACCAAGTATAATTATATGAAATGAACACATCAGTGTAGAGTGTCCCAGCGACTTTTGGGCGAGTTAAAGAAGAGTTCATGTCACTGCTAAGTCAATTCAAATGGATGACAAAATTTACAAAACTGCATAAACACGGAGACTGGATGTAAAAAAAAAAAGCACATGAGTGCTTATTCCATTCTCTCGAAATAAAAGAATGAATAAAATAAATCAAGTCAAATCCAACAATACGATTCAAAACTGTACAGAATTACTAGTTTGAGCAGTGTGCTAATCTTGAAGACAATCAACAGCTGCTGCTTCCTTCTTTGCGACCTTCACCACAGTAACGCTGCTTTACCTCTCTACTGTACTGTATGGGGAGGGGACCCGGGGTGCCTGGCGGCCAGAACCTACTTGTTTTTGCGGACGTCGGCCAGGCCGTTCTTGCCGTAGCCCAGGCGCTCTGCAGGGTTGTCCCGGCACAGCTTCTTGATCAGCAGGGTGGCCGACCGGCTCACCTTCTTGGGAAACTCGATCACATCGATACCCTGGACACATGACAACACCACGTCACTTCATGATCACATCGATACCCTGAACACACACATGACAACACCACATCACTCCATGATCACATCGATACCCTGAAAAAACACACACACATTACAACACCACATCACAACACCACATCACTCCATAGTCACATCGATACCCTGAAAAAACACACACATCACAACACCACATCACTCCATGATCACATCGATACCCTGAAAACACACACACACACACACACACAAACACACACACACACACATTACAACACCACATCACTTCATGATCATATCGATACCCTGCACACACACACGCACACACACGCACGCACGCACGCACGCACGCACGCACGCACACACACACACACACACACACACACACCGCACGCACACCACATCAGTCCATGATCTTTATCCCTATGGTTGAAGGATGGGTAAACAGCTGAGGGCTTGAGGGAGCAGCAACAAGACAAAAACAGCTGAACACATCAAAGAACACGAGCAGGGCTACTGTCTGTGTGGTTCTGTGGGTTTATCTACATGCACGGGGGAAAGCCCCGAACTGTGCACCACCACAAACACCTGCTGTGCGCCTCTGACACAGCATTGAGACGAGCTCCACTGAACCAGGAACACCTACACTGCCATCTTCTTCCACCACTTCTTCCACAGCATCAATATACCGACAACTTCTGGACATGTACATCATAGCACCGCCAGACCGACACATCTGGCCAGAGATTCTATACCCCATTCTGCATGGCTTACTGCGTACAATAAGACTTCACACGCTCTGCTACAGGACAGAGGCAAGAAGAGGATGTACCCGGCGTCACACAGCCTTCCTTTCATCGCATCAATCTAAAAAGAGCAATCATCGCAGTGTCCACAGCAAATCCTTCGACTTTCCTACCAACGCTACGCTACACGCGCCACTGGCTATCAATGCAGCTAGCTGATTACAGCCGTGATGGATTTAGCAGCATTGTGTGTGCCACCCTGGCACTGTCTCTATTTGTGTGGCCTGCTATTATTGGCTCAACAGAACTCCAAGAACTGGGGATCGTAGCGGTCATAAACATCAGAGACTGACTGTCATTAGCGGAGCAAGTGAAGGAGTGAAGATGGGATAACCTCAGCTTCCAGAATATCCAGACTATGTGAGGATGTGACGGGATGAATACAATGCCACCATCTCTTACTACTTGACCAAGATCATGTGGAAGCCAGCTGAATACAATCTGGTCATTTCTGACCAAGACCAGGGGAACGGAAACAATCAGACCAGACAGAATAAATATACTGCAGTTATTATTTTTATACCAAAAACTCAGTAGGGAGGTCGCAGACTCCAAACGCATCACAAGACAATGCTTTCTGTACACGTGACGAAAACTGACTACAGAACCAGACTTCAGATTGTTACTCCCTGGAGATCTTCGGCAAAAATAGCAGTTACCAGTCAACCGTTGGATGACAAAAACTCGCCGAACAGACAAATGAAAGGGAAATAAACATATTCGTTTCGCGTTTCCATCAATCTATGTAGGTAAAATTGTCAGCTATGTGTCTAGTCTACCCTAATGATTCTGGTCGAAGTGTCTACATGGAAGGATGAAAAGGGGAGGATGGGGGGGGGGGGGGGGGGGGGGGTCAACAGCACGGAGCGGAGGTCCAACTAGCAGACAGTGGACTGGGCATGGATGGGGATGAGGAATCTGACCTTCTCACAGAACCATGCCCTTCGGAAAGAAATGAGACAACAGGAATGAAATACGGGACTTGAGACATATCTACAATTGTCACTAACTACTTTGCTCAATTGAATCCTAAAAGAAGTTACACTATAACTATAATCATATTTGAGACATCTCTATTTGTCACTAACTACTTTGCTCAACTGAATCCTGAAAAAGAAGTTACATTGTGGCTATGATTATTGTCATACTGCGTCAGCCATCTCGCTTTCTAGTTCCATTTTCTTGCAGATATTGCAGCAAGACTAACATAAGCTAAAAGAACAAAGCATACAACTTTCCGCTATCTCCAATATTCTGCCCGCGCCTACAGCCACCACCACGGGAGACATAAGCTGATGTTGGAGTTAGCATGGATGGAGGCGTGTGGCCAGAAGAATACTAATAACTGAGGACTGTGTTGGTCAATAGTGTCCACTGCTGGCAATATAATTATGACGACGTGTCCAGGCGATGGACGGAGGAGGGCATTGATTGATTTCACCGCCCTGTGATGTCTGCAAGGTATTCAGACCCACTGTGCTATAGGCTGAACACGTGGTCATCATTTCTGACTACCAGCCTATGGTAGAGTGCAGAAGGAACAGACTTCAAGCAGAAAAAACCACAATATCATGTTGTTAGGGTTTTGTGGTGGGTTTGGTGGGTTTTTTAAAATCACAGACCAGAATCGACTCCTGAGAGATGCAAATGAAGCCTGCTGAGTTCCATATCTGCCTGCATACACACACACACACACACACACACACACACTAGTGGGAACAGATGACAGAATCTACAAAACGGCATACACACGGGGACTGGATGTAAAAAAGCACATAAGTGCTTATTCCATTATCCTCGATATAAAAGAATATGATAAATAAAACATAATTTAAAAAATAAACACACACACACACACCACTGCCCTTCTCTCTCTCTCTCTCTCTCTCTCTCTCTCTCTCTCTCTCTCTCTCTCTCTCTCTCCCCCCACCTCTCTCCCTCTCCCTCTCTCTCTCACCTTGAGGATGATGTTGTAAGTCTTCATGGGGTCGGGGGCGGTGAAGGGCGGACTGCCAGTCAGCAGCTCGAACATGAGGATGCCCATGGACCAGTAGTCGGCCGAGTGGTCGTGGCCTTTGTTCAGGATGATCTCCGGGGCCACGTATTCCGGGGTGCCGCAGAACGTCCACGTCTTCTTGCCCGTGTTCAGCCGTTTGGCGAACCCAAAGTCCACCTGGGGGAGGAGGGCAAAGACAACCTGTCCAATCCAGTCTACTCCAGTCGCCAGGTTTTTCAGCCCTCAGGCTCTATCCGGGCTGTCGCCTCATATCAATAGCTAAAGCTATAGATTAGTACAGCTCTATGATTTACATATGAGCTCATAATATAATGATTATATGGAATTTGTATAGCGCTGAAATCTTGTAAAGCAAACAAATCAAAGCGCTTAGATTAGTACAGGTATATAGATTTACAAATAACTCCCAGCAAAATTGCTCTTGGTCTTGTTTCCTTCACTGTCGCCTTCAACACTGTGAAAATTCTGTAGACTTTCGGGGGTGTATACTGGCTATGTTCGTGATTCCGTAACGTAACCTACCAAACGCTGACATGAATGACAGGATCTTTAACATACATATTTGTTCTTTTGCCTGCGTATATGCATAAAAGGAATTCAGGCACTGACAGGTCTGCACTTGAAGTTGACCTAGGAGATCGTAAAAAATACCCAACCTTAATTCACCCAGACGCTGCAGAGATTCGAACCCACGACTTCATGACCCACGGGGTTGAAGTCGAACGGTCTTAACCGCTCGGTTTTCGCGTCCCTCGATTAGAACGAACCATTCTGGATCAATGGTTTCTTGTATCAATGTCCTTGTCATCTATCTATAACAAAGCCGATCACTCGGGCTTTCATCAATGGAATGCACTGGTTCATGTTGACGCTCAGATCATTACAGAGATCATTACCAAGAACTGGAAAACTCGTTGGGTTGTCAAAAGTTACTGCTCTCAGGCGGACTCCTCGTCAGTGCACTGACAGCTTACCGTGTTGGTAAACGATCACAACTACGACTTTTCTCGTCAAACAATAAGTATGCTGTTCTTTTCCCACTGCTTCTGGTCCATTAATCAAATCGAAAAATCAACTGACTGTTTTATATAAACGGGAAACATCATCATAAAAAAACCTGTCCACAACTTTCTCTTTCTACTGAGTAACTGCACAAAACAGAAAGAGAGAGACATAAAGAGAGAGAGACAGACAGAAGGAGACAGACAGACAGGAGACAGACTGTTTGTGAAAGTTTGCTTAAGAAATCAAACATATTTCGACTGTACACGCCCTGTTTGACTCATATGTGCAATTGAATTAGTCTCTGAGTGAACTTAGCCCTATTTTGTCTGCAAATGTTTCTGACAAAAACGATATTACTTCCCAATGTTTCTGACACAACCATTTCACTTTCTTTCGAACAAATTTTCACCAAAATTGACCGCAAACATTACAACAGCAAAAATCACGTCAACGTCCCAATCAGAATCGAGATGCATCACACTACAAAATAGGAAAAATTCCGACAGACACGAGACAGACAGAAGGAGACAGACAGACAGACAGGAGACAGAAGGAGACAGACAGACAGGAGACAGACAGAAGGAGACAGACAGACAGACAGACAGGAGTCAGACAGAAGGAGACAGACAGACAGACAGAAGGAGACAGACAGACAGACAGGAGAGAGACAGAAGGAGACAGACAGACAGGAGACAGACAGACAGACAGAAGGAGACAGAGAGACAGGAGTCAGACACAAGAAGACAGACAGAAGGAGACAGACAGACAGAAGGAGATAGACAGACAGGAGATAGACACAAGGAGACAGACAGACAGACAGACAGGAGGGAGGGAGTCACCAGTTTGACGAATCCCTTGCCGTCCAGCAGAAGGTTCTCGGGCTTGAGGTCCCTGTAGATGATGCCCTTGCCGTGCAGGTACTGGAAGGCCTCAATCACACAGGCCACGCAGAACCGGGCCGTCAGGTCATCAAAGTTGCCCCTGCATCGCACAGTCACACACATGCCAAACTATTAAAGGTCACCCCACACGATTTGTGGTTTTGTAATAATAATGTATGGAATTTATATAGCGCTGAATCTTGTAAAGCAACAAATCAAAGCGCTCAGATGACTTTTTAAAATTTTATTTATGCGTGTGTATGCGGTTTTGTAAATTTTGTCATCTGTTCCCACCGGCACACAATGGCCTACTCTTTCGAACAGCGGAACAGGATTTAACGTGTGCGCAAGATGTTCTGTTTTGGGAACAGACATCAGTTATACAGCCTTACTTAACACATTGGCTTGATTTAACCTGTCCCTGTGTGTGTGAGCCTGTCCTTGTGTGTGGGTGTACCTGTTTATGTGTGTATACCTGTCCCTGTGTGTGTATACCTGAGTGTTTACCTGTCCCTGTGTGTACCTGTCCCTGTATGTATACCTGTCCCTGTATGTATACCTGTCCCTGTGTGTATATACCTGTCCCTGTGTATACCTGTCCCTGTGTGTGTACCTGTCCCTGTGTGTATACCTGTCCCAGTGTGTGTATACCTGTCCCTGTGTGTATACCTGTCCTTGTGTGGGTATACCTGTCCCCGTGTGTGTATACCTGTCCCTATGTGTGTATACCTGTCCCTGTGTGTGTATACCTGTCCCAGTGTGTGTATACCTGTCCCTGTGTGTGTATACCTGTCCCTGTGTGTATACCTGTCCCTGTGTGTATACCTGTCCCTGTGTGTGTATACCTGTCCTAGTGTGTGTATACCTGTCCCTGTGTGTATACCTGTCCCTTTGTGTATGCCTGTTCTTGTGTGTATACCTGTCCCTGTGTGTGTACCTGTCCTTCTGTGTGTATACCTGTCCCTGTGTGTGTATACCTGTCCCTGTGTGTGTATACCTGTTCCTGTGTGTATACCTGTCCCTTTGTGTATGCCTGTTCTTGTGTGTATACCTGTCCCTGTGTGTGTACCTGTCCTTCTGTGTGTATACCTGTCCCTGTGTGTGTATACCTGTCCCTGTGTGTGTATACCTGTCCCTGTGTGTGTATACCTGTCCCTGTGTGTGTATACCTGTCCCAGTGTGCATACCTGTCCTTGGGTGTGTACCTGTCCCTGTGTATATACCTGTCCCTGTGTGTGTACCTGCCCCTGTGTGTGTATACCTGTCCCTGTGTGTTCATACCTGTCCTTGTGTGTGCATACCTGTCCTTGTGTGTGTACCTGTCCCTGTGTGCGTACCTGTCCCTGTGTGTGTATACCTGTCCCTGTGTGTGCATACCTGTCCCTGTGTGTGTATACCTGTCCCTGTGTGTATACCTGTCCCTGTGTGTGTATACCTGTCACTGTATGTATACCTGTGTGTATACCTGTCCCTGTGTGTATACCTGTCCCTGTGTGTATACCTGTCCCTGTGTGTGCATACCTGTCCCTGTGTGTATACCTGTCCCTGTGTGTGCATACCTGTCCCTGTGTGTATACCTGTCCCTGTGTGTATGTACTTGCCTCTTTATGTGCATACATGTCCCTGTATGTATTAAGCTGTTCCTGTGTGTGTGTGTGTGTGTGTGTGTGTGTGTGTGTGTGTGTGTGTGTGTGTGTGTGTGTGTGTGTGTTTGTGTGTGTGTGAGAGAGAGAGTGTGTGTGAGTGATGTGAGAGAGAGAGAGAGATGAGAGAGAGAGAGAGAGAGAGAGAGTGTGTGTGTGTGTGTGTGTGTGTGTGTGTGTGTGTGTGTGTTGTGTGGTGTGTGTGTGTGTGTGTGTTGAGTTTGTGTGTGTGTGTGTGTGTATGTTTCAGCTTGATACATTGTAACATTAAGTACTTTAAAGATTTCAACAAGTAATAATGGTGAATTGTGGAACATAACAACCCTAGTAATGCCAGTAACAGTTGTGTGTGTGTGTGTGTGTGCGTTTGTGTGCGCGCGCATGCACGCGCGTGCATACATGTGTTTGCGCGTGTGCATGCGTAAACTCAGTGTGTGTGCTCTCACCTGTCTCTGAGCACAGTCCACAGCTCGCCCCCCAGACACACCTCCATCAACATGTACACGTACTTCTTGTCCCGGAATGTGCGGTACAGTCTGCAATGCAGCAATCACCAAGTCTATAATAATAATAATGATAATAAATGGAACTTATATAGCGCTATATCTTGCAAAGACAAATCAAAGCGCATGCATTCAACCTAATCTTACGCAGTCGTACAACGAATGACAAATAATCAATAGTTCAAAAAGATATCGCAAACATGGTACGCTGCAGACCAAATCTATGAACTAAAATTGCAATAGTCAAATGGTCTGATTTTCAAAAGCACACACACATAACACGCGAGGGTCAAAGTCTATGATTATCATACATGTACATGTGCTGTATCTTGTACAACAGGAAATTGGACACAGAGAAAACACACATGCACGCGCACGTGCGCGCGCGCACACAAGCACACATTCCAGTCCCATCCAATCCAATCTTGATGTTTATATACAGATTAAGACAGGGTTCAAAACCCACTCTACCGCTGTACATGGTCCTTCGGATGATGCGACTATGAACTGAGGTCCCGTGTGCAGAGCCTCTTGCGCACAACCTGTTTCGCTTTTTGCAAGAGTAAACCATTGAGTGTCGATGGGAGTGGATGACAAAATTTACAAAACTGCATACACATGGGGACTGGATAAA
>CM054135.1:37255439-37265439 GCA_028751875.1 Rapana venosa | reverse complement strand
TCTGCTTCCTCTCCGAAGGGTTCACCATCACCTAAGAAAATGAAGAAGAAAAGAGAAGCCAGGGGTCTGGGAAATGAGGCTCATACAGGTTAGACTGCAGTGCTGACCCCAACAGGCGGCCCTACACTACCCAGGATCGATACACTCCCTGATGCCATGACATTGTTTGCTGATGACCTCTTCATCAACATCACACGTCCACGGGTCTTGTCACGGCTGACAGGTGAAATGAGGTCTGTAGTGATTAGCTGATAGACTGACGTGATTGACTGACTGACTGACTGACTGATGATTAACTGATTCATTCATTCATTTATTTATTGATTCAATGATTATCATTCCAAGGGTAATAGATAACTATTAACATCCTTTTTTAAAAAAAAATCCGGCCCTTGCCATGATTAGGGATTATTACCAATAATGTCAAAAGATCATTTCAAGTACATCTAAAGAAAGAGAGGGAGAAAAGAGAAAGCTTTTATCTTGAGTTGAACAAAGCAGAACACATCAAAAGAAAGTTACTTATCATTCTAGACAAAAATGAAACATTTTTTTTTTTTAAAGGTGACTTTTCTTTTTAAAGCTCATTGGTAGACCAACCATAGCAAGAGGGTTTAAACCTGGCAACATCTTTAAGAGCAAAAAAAGCAAAAAACAAAACAAACAAAAAAGCAGCAAAAAGAAGCTATCACAGAGACAACCATGTCAACTTAAGCGGGAAAAATGAAGCTAGAAAAATGCGAAGGCGTAAAATGGCGATGAACTCTCCCTCGAGTGAACAAACAACCTGAACACCGCGCAGAGAAATCATTGATTAGTACGGTAAATTACCTCTCGCACCTACTCTCAGGCATACCCAAACTTGTCTTGTACACACTTTCTCGCTGGGAAATAAAACTCCTAGCCCACGCTCTTTGGTTTAAAGGCACTGTACAACTCCCCGTAACAGAATACCTTCACAAAGATCGTTATCACAGTTTTAATAAATAAAAAAAAGGATATGGATCTCGGTCTCACCAGGGTCTGGGTCTCGTCTTAGGTCTGAGTCTCAGTCTGTGTCTGAGAGTCTCTCGTCTTAGTTTTGGTCCGAGTCTGTGTGGGAGTCTTTAGGTCTTGTTTGGGTTCTGTTCTGAGGCTTCTTCCTCTTGGAATAATGTCCCGCCTTCATTAGCCTTCATTCACAGCTTTTTATCTTCTGAAATCGGGTCTTTTTCCCCTGCCCCTACAGCCCCCTAAGGTGGATTGTTAGTGCGCTTGTTCAGTCTTTACTGGAGCTTGTATCTCAATGGTGCGTGTACACACGCGTGGGGGCGGGCACGTGTGTGGTGGGGTGGGGTGTGTGTGGTGTGGTGTGGTGTGTGTGTGTGGTGTGTGTGTGTGTGGTGTGCGTATGTGTGTATATGTGTTTGTGTGTACCTTCACGCATGGTTGTGTGTGCGTGTGTGCGTGTGTGTGTGTGTGTGTGTGTGTGTGTGTGTGTGTGTGTGTGTGTGTGTGTGTGTGTGTGTGTGTGTGTACCTTCACGCATGATTGTGTATGTGTGTGCGTGCCGTGCCGTGTGTGTGTGTGCGTGTGGTGTTGTGTGTGGTGGCGTGGTATGTGTGTGCGTGGTGGTGTGTGTGTATGTGTGGGGGTGCGGGTGGATGTGGATCAATCGTTTGTGTAACCACCAAGGCTTGTATAATGCGTCGTCATGGATCGTGCACTGCGTGTGGGGTGGAAATGTGTCTGTCCTCAGCCCCAGTGGAGCATGTTCTTTGGTACCCCCCGGGCCTGTTTCTCTACCTCAGCCGGCTTTTTGTGCGTGGCCTGCCTATGGTGGTGGAGTTGGCGGCAGTGCAACTGAGGGGGATAGCGGGAGGTAAGGGGTGATACACTGAACTCCTTTTTGCCACCACAGGGGTCCAGACAATGGTTTATGGTAGTCGGGGGCATCGAATCGGCACAAAATGACACTGTCTCTGGCCTCTGGAATGCGTTTCCTTCTGGTGGTACCCCGCCAGCCTTGGTTCTGTGCTAGCTCCTGGCCCGCTTTGTCTTCTTGGTTCTGGTGGCTGGATGGGCTGTGGTGCATGCAGAGCGGAGGACAAGTCCCTGAGCTGCAGCTACAGAGGGGCTGATACCTGAACTCCTTTCTTGCCGCCCAGCAAGTAGGGGGCCAGGACAATGGAGTTTGTGGTAGTCGGGGGGTCCATCAGAAATCCGCACAGAAATGACAGTAGAACTCTGTGCTTTGTATGCGTGCGTTCGTGCGTTCGTGCGTGCGTGCGTGCGTGCGTGCGTGCGTGCGTGCGTGCGTGGTGGTGGTGGTGGTGGTGGTGGTGTTGTGTGTGTGGTGTGGTGTGGTGTGTGGTGTGTGTGTGTGTGTGTGTGTGTGCGTGCGTGTGTGTGCGCGTGCGTGTGTATGTGTTGTGGTGTGTGTGTGTGTGTGTGTGCATGTGCGTGGGTGCGTGTGTGCGTGCGTGCGTGAATGCGTTCATGGGTGTGTATCCGTGTCTGTGTGTTTAAGAATGTGTGTACATATGTGTGCACAAAAATATATGAGAACATGCAAGGGAATGTGTGTGAGCATGTATGCTTCCATACAATCCAAGGACTTAATGCTTATGGCATTAGACATTACAAATATTTTATGCAAACTTCAGTATGAGAATACACAACTGTGATAACAACATTTCACAATAAATGAGGCACGGGCTCCATCCTAACTCAAATAAAGGATCTGTCCACCATAGCTTTCTTTCTCTCAGGGAAAGATCAAAACTAATTCACTCCATGTCCACGAGAATGACCAATTACCTGGGTTCAACATTCTCAGCTCCATAGGGTGTCCCAATAAACTGTATTCATTTCACACAGCTTAGCATCTTTAGCTTCACAGAATGTCCCCATAAACTGTCTTTATTCATTTCACACAGCTTAGCACCTTTAGCTGCACAGAATGTCCCATAAACTGTCTTTATTCATTTCACACAGCTTAGCATCTTTAGCTGCACAGAACGTCCCAATAAACTGTCTTTATTCATTTCACACAGCTTAGCATCTTTAGCTGCACAGAATGTCCCAATAAACTGCCTTTATTCATTTCACACAGCTTAGCATCTTTAGCTGCACAGAATGTCCCAATAAACTGTCTTTATTCATTTCACACAGCTTAGCATCTTTAGCTGCACAGAACGTCCCAATAAACTGTCTTTATTCATTTCACACAGCTTAGCATCTTTAGCTGCACAGAATGTCCTCATAAACTGTTTTCGTTCATTTCAACAGCTTAGCATCTTTAGCTTCACAGAATGTCCCCATAAACTGTCTTTATTCATTTCACACAGCTTAGCATCTTTAGCTGCACAGAATGTCCCAATAAACTGTCTTTATTCATTTCACACAGCTTAGTATCTTTAGCTCCAGAATGTCCCAATAAACTGTCTTTATTCATTTCACACAGCTTAGTATCTTTAGCTCCATAGGCTGTCCCAATAAAATGTCTTTATTCATTTCACACAGCTTAGCATCTTTAGCTGCACAGAATGTCCTCATAAACTGTTTTCGTTCATTTCACACAGCTTAGCATCTTTAGCTTCACAGAATGTCCCCATAAACTGTCTTTATTCATTTCACACAGCTTAGCATCTTTAGCTGCACAGAATGTCCCCATAAACTGTCTTTATTCATTTCACACAGCTTAGTATCTTTAGCTCCATAGGCTGTCCCAATAAACTGTCTTCATTCATTCATCCTGCACAGCTTTGCTCACTCATGCTTCAAAAACGCCATCTTATCCTGCACAGGTTAGCATCTTTAGCTCCATAAAGTATCCCAATAAACAGTCTTCATTCATTTTACACAGATTAGCATCTTTAGCTCCATAAGGTGTCCTAATAAACTGTCCTCATTTTACACAGCTTAGCGTCTTCAATTCCATAGGGTGTTCCAATAAACTGTCTTCATTCTTTCTACACAGCTTAGCATCTTAAGCTTCACAGGCTGTCCCAATACACTGTCTTCATTCATTCACACAGCATACCCTTACAGCCCCACAGGACGTTCCAATACAATGTCTTCACTTATCCTGCACAGCTTGGCCTCTTCAGCTGCGCAGGATGTCCCGAAGATTAAATCTTCATTCATTTTGTAAAATACAGCTTAGCCTCTACAGCCGATTTCTGTTTACCCTTCAGGCACAGCCTAGCATCTTTAGCTCCACAAGGTACAACAATAAATCTTCATTTATCCTGCACAGCCTAGCAGCATCTTTAGCTCCACAAGGTACAACAATAAATCTTCATTTATCCTGCACATCTAAAGCTCCACAAGGTACAACAATAAATCTTCATTTATCCTGCACATCTAAAGCTCCACAAGGTACAACAATAAATCTTCATTTATCCTGCACAGCCTAGCCACACTCTTTATTGCCTCTAACAAGGTACAACAATAAATCTTCATTTATCCTGCACATCTAAAGCTCCACAAGGTACAACAATAAATCTTCATTTATCCTGCACATCTAAAGCTCCACAAGGTACAACAATAAATCTTCATTTATCCTGCACAGCCTAGCAGCACCTTTAGCTCCACAAGGTACAACAATAAATCTTCATTTATCCTGCACAGCCTAGCATCTTTAGCTCACAAGGTACAACAATAAATCTTCATTTATCCTGCACAGCCTAGCATCTTTAGCTCCACAAGGTACAACAATAAATCTTCATTTATCCTGCACAGCCTAGCATCTTTAGCTCCACAAGGTACAACAATAAATCTTCATTTATCCTGCACAGCCTAGCACCTTTAGCTCCACAAGGTACAACAATAAATCTTCATTTATCCTGCACAGCCTAGCAGCACCTTTAGCTCCACAAGGTACAACAATAAATCTTCATTTATCCTGCACAGCCTAGCAGCACCTTTAGCTCCACAAGGTACAACAATAAATCTTCATTTATCCTGCACAGCCCAGCATCTTTAGCTCCACAAGGTACAACAATAAATCTTCATTTATCCTGCACAGCCTAGCAGCACCTTTAGCTCCACAAGGTACAACAATAAATCTTCATTTATCCTGCACAGCCTAGCAGCACCTTTAGCTCCACAAGGTACAACAATAAATCTTCATTTATCCTGCACAGCCCAGCATCTTTAGCTCCACAAGGTACAACAATAAATCTTCATCTATCCTGCACAGCCTAGCAGCATGTTCAGCGACCCGGGATGTCCCAATAGAATTCCTTCATTTATCTTGCTCACTGGAACCATTTCCTTCTGCAACCCTTAGCATTTTCCCTTCCCCTCAGTCCACTTCTTCCCTACCACCTAATGTTTGTGGCTGGCTGGGAGGCTGGCAATGGGCCAAAGATGCAGGAAGCTCTCCCTCATTTATCTTGGCCAGCTTGCAGTGTGGTCGAGATGGGCTGATGTCCGGGATCCCTTCTTTCCTCATGGCTCCAGGGGGCCAGGAAAATTGAGGTTTGGGGTCAGTCGCCCATTAGAATGCCTCGAGAAATGAAAGTAAAAACCTCACCTCCGTGTTGTGTGTGTGTGTGTGTGTGTGTGTGTGTGTGTGTGTGTGTATTTATGCGTGCCTGTGCGTGTTCATGGAAAGAACAGGTCGTTTTAATGAAAACGAATGAAGACGATCTCAACATAACATTTTCAAAACTTCAACATTGAGATATAGGCCTTGGCGCGTGGTTTACACGAATAGCCTAGAAAGCTTTTGGCCTGCTTTGCTTACACTAATATCTGACAAAGCTTTTGGCCTGCTTTGCTTACACTAATATCTGATAAAGCTTTTGGCCTGCTTTGCTTACACTAATATCTGACAAAGCTTTTGGCCTGCTTTGCTTACACTAATATCTGACAAAGCTTTTGGCCTGCTTTGCTTACACTAATATCTGACAAAGCTTTGGCCTGCTTTGCTTACACTAATATCTGACAAAGCTTTTGGCATCCTTTGTTTACATGAACACCTGACCAAGCCTGCTTTGTTTACACGAACACCTGACCAAGCCTGCTTTGTTTCCATGAACACCTGACCAGGCCTGCTTTGTTTACACGAACACCTGACCAAGCCTGCTTTGTTTACATGAACACCTGACCAAGCCTGCTTTGTTTGCACGAACATCCTGACCAAGCTTTGATCCTGGAGGCCAGTCCAGGGGGTCACTTCTATATTGACTTCGTTAACAACAGACTGGCAAAGACGGAAAGGCAAGGACATCTGGATAAATGGCTTCTGTCAGTGTTCATTGCAATTCCATTTGTTTTGCCGTATGCCCTCCCCCCCCCCCCTACTTTTTTTTTTACCCCTATTTGCTTGAAATGCTCATCTCCACCACACCATCAAACACAAACTTGAAACAACGAAAGAAATGAGTTTTTCTTTTAATTTATAAAGTGAGGAGAGATGGGAGGGAGGGAGGGAGGGAGGGATGGGGAGAGACAAGGAGGGAGGGCGAGAGATGGGGGATGGATGGATGGATGGATAGATGGAGAGAGAGACAGACAGGCAGAGAGAGACAGAGAGACAGAGACAGAGAGAGAAGGGGGGGAGAGAGAGAGACAGAGAGAGAGGAGGGGGGAGGAGAGAGAGAGAGAGAGAGAGAGAGAGAGGGAGAGAGAGAGAGAGGAGAGAGAGAGAGAGAGAGAGAGAGAGAAGAGAGAGAGAGAGAGAGAGAGAGAGAGAGAGAGAGAGAGAGAGAGAGAGAGAGAGAGAAGCAGAGAACTGATATGAAAGGAGCGAAAGAAAAACAAAACGAATAAAAACACAAGAAAAAAAGCAAAAAGGGCAGCTAGAATGAAAACCAGTCTTGCAGAAAGAAACAAATATGTGTGCGGTCATTAAACCTCTGACAAGGTAATAGCGCACAGGAAATAAAATGGGGGGGGGGGGAAGACAAGTGGTGCGAGACAGGTGAGACAGGAAAAGCAGAAGAATGATGGCGAAGGAGACAAGGTAGGGAGAGAGGGAGGTAGGGAGAGAGGGAGGGAGGGAGGAGAGAGAGAGAGAGAGAGAGAGAGAGAGAGAGGAGAGAGAGAGAGAGAGAGAGAGAGAGAGAAGAGAGAGAGAAGGAGAAGCAGAGACAGACAGAAGACAGAGAAGACAGCAGAGAGAACGAGAAACGGAAAGAGAAGAGAGAGGCATAAGACAAAGAAATACAGAAAAAACAGACAGAAAGACAGGCAGAGACATCTAGACAGAGAAACCTCTTCTCACTGCCTATCCTACCTCCGGATAAGGCTAAGGCGCGGGGTGAGTGAGTGTATGGGGGAGAGTGTCAGAGAAACAACAGAACAAAAACAAACAACACCAGAAACTTGGCTGTCAGCACGCGACTAAACCAACTGCTGTGTGCTGCGCGCCACTGAAGCATCTGAGAAAACAAAACGTAACTAACTACACAAGCATATTCAAAGTCTCCAACACATTCGCTCATGGAGCAGGACTGTATAAGTTATGTTTCCCAAACCCCACGATGAGTATTCTGTGAAGATCAGTTCTTATGGTCTACAAATCGCGCACACACGCACGCAAACTGCAGATCCTGCAGGTGGACAAAAAACACGAACAGTCTTAGGTTCAATCCCTCCCCCAACACACACACCACTCTCTCTCTCTCCTCTCTTCTCTCTCTCCTCTCTCCTCTCTCTCTCTCTCTCTCATCTCTCTCTCCTCTCTCTCTCCTCTCTCTCATCTCCTCGTTCTCTCTCTCCTCTCTCTTCTCTCCTCTCTTCGTCTGTCTGCTTCCTGTCTGTTCTCGTCCTCTTCTCTCTCTTATATATATCCCTAAGGGGGGGACTGGATGTAAAAAAGCACATGGGTGCTTATTCATTATCCTCGAAATAAAAGAATTTGTCATTGTCATTGGCAACACACACACACACTACACAAAGACAGACAACACCCCCCACCCCACCCCCACCACACACACACACACTCCCAACTCGTCAAGGAGGAACACCTTTTCTTCTGGATGGTATGGCCATCATGAAATGACCCCACAGACAGACACGTGAACAAACATTTCAACAGAGCAGTTGACAGAAAGAAAGGCAAAAAGCCAACCAGCCAGCCAACCAGCCAGCCGGCTAGCCAACCAACCAGCCAGCCAACCAGCTAACCAACCAGCCAGCCGGCTAGCCAACCAACCAGCCAGCCAGCCAGCTAGCCAACCAACCAGCCAGCCGGCTAGCCAACCAACCAGCCAGCCAGCCAACCAGCCAGCTAGCCAACCAACCAACCAGCCAGCTAACCAACCAGCCAGCCAGCCAACCAGCTAGCCAATCAACCAGCCAGCTAGCCAACCAACCAGCCAGCTAGCCAACCAGCCAGCTAGCCCAACCAGCCAGCTAGCCAACCAACCAGCCGGCTAGCCAACCAGCCAGCCAACCAGCCAGCTAGCCAACCAGCCAGCCAACCAGCCATCCAGCCGGCTAGCCAACCAGCCAGCCAACCAGCCAGTGAGAGAGGGCAGAGGGCGGTGGGACTGACTTGGCGATGAAGCGGGAGGTGGACTCCATCATGATCCGTTTCTCCGAGTAGACGTGCTCCTGCTGCCGCGTGTCCACCACGTGCTTCTTCTTCAGACACTTCAGGGCGTACGTCCGGGACTTGTTGCCCAGCAGCTGCACCTGTTGCCCCCCACACATCATCATCATAAGAATAATAATAATAATAAATGGAACTTCTATAGCGCTATATCTTGCAAAGACAAATCAAAGCGCATATGCATTCAACCTAATCTTACACAGTCATGCAACCAATGAAAAATAATCAATAGTTTAAACAAACAGATATTTACAAACATGATAGGCTGCAGACCAAAATCTATGAACTAAAATTTCAATAGTCAAATGTTTTTCAAAAGCGCGCGCACACACACACAGGTTGTATACTCTAGCAGGGTGATGGGACATGGGTTAGTGAAGGTGAGATAGTTCTGATATGAAACAGGAGGGGGGAAATCTTAGGTTTGAAATAAATGTGTCTTGAGGCTGGATTTAAAAGTGTCTTAAGTAGGCTTCTGGCTCATTCCAGGTCGATGGACCCGAAATAGAGAAAGAGCGGCGGCCAACGGTGGATTGGTTGAATCTAGGTATTCGTAAGCACAAGGTATCTGCAGCAGAGTGGAGGGAACGTGAAGGAGTGTACAGGTTAAGACAATCACAGAGGTAGGAGGGTGCAGTTTTGTGGAGACATTTGTAACATATACCAACAATGATTGAAAACCTGCGATGGCATCTTTTCGGCGTCTGCCATCATGCCATTCAGGACATTCCACTCCTCACGTAGTCACCTTGTTGAGCTCGAGACATACGCTCATGACCTAACCTACGGGTTAATCATTTCTGAAGATGATAAAACAGGGGACTTGACTTAACACTACACTGCGCCATCAGAACGATAACAAAGCAATCGTCATCATCATCATAATCATTACCATTAATAACTAATAATCTGACAAATACATAAACAATACCAGGAGTTTATGTAACCATTTACTCGCAAAGGAAAGAAAACCTTCACATGCCCAGAAAATTCGCACGCACGCTTGCACGTGGACTACGCATGCACGCACGCACTCATGCATGCACACACACACACACACAATCTGACCTATCTGTTCTCCGCCCCTCTTCCCCCCCCCCCCCCCCTCCCATCCCACCCCATTTTTCCTCTCCCCCATCTTCAGCAAGCCCTCAATGGTAAGCAAACCTGAAGCAAATACAAGCAGCAAGCAGCAGCAAGAGCAACAGAAGACATCACCAGTCATATTCGATACCTCTAACCTCAAAAAAACAAAGTGTGAGCTCCCAAGAAGCATTCAAATGAGAGAAAAGGGAAACAAAACGGCCACGACTGGGATTTATTTATTTATTACTTTTTAATTTATTCTTTTATAGCGAGGATAATGGAATAAGCACTCATGTGCGTTTTTACATCCAGTCCCCGTGTGTATGCGGTTTTGTAAAATTTGACCCAGCAAGGCATTCATTACGC
>CM054135.1:37237939-37252939 GCA_028751875.1 Rapana venosa | reverse complement strand
ATTAATTAGTAATAAATGGTCCACACTGTCGCAAACAAGTGAGCCAGAATCAATATACAAAGACGAAAGAATTTTTTTTTTTTTAAACCAAAAACACCCACTCTTAAGATGAGAAGGAAGAAAAGGTCAATTTCACCTTCACAGTACAAAAGGGAATACAAAGCTGAAATGTATTTGAGAAAAAAATATATATACAAAGCACACACACACAAAACCCACGGTGTATTTCATCTATTCTAAAAAAAAACAACCAACCAAAGAAGAACAACAACAACAAAACCAGTCAGGTATTTTAACAAGCAAGCCACCTACACGTTACAAATTGTGATGAAGAAAAACAACAACAATAATTTTTAAAATCCCCAAAATAAAGTATATGCAAAACAAACAATATTATCCAGGTTTTAAAAAAAAAATTGTTATATTTTTTATACTTTTTAAAAAATATATACATATAGAGAGAAGAGAAGAGAGAGAGGGGGGGAGAGAGAGAGAGAGAGAGAGAGAGAGAGAGAGAGAGAGAGAGAGAGAGAGAGAGAGAGAGAGGGAGAGAGGGAGAGAGAGAGAGAAAGAGAGGGGGAGGGAGAGGGAAAGAGAAGGAGGGAGCTAGAATTACATTCAAACTTCAACACGGGAAGGGCAGTGGGATGGGACTCACGTTGCAGGCTCTACTTGCTTGGTTTTTTTTGCCCTTATTCAATGGATAGCATCATATCACTGTGGGTGTGCCACATTCAACGTCATGGGAGTTCGCGTACGCAGAACGAACGCGTGGGTTCATCCTGACGGAATATAGGGATGAGTCCACCGCCATGACGCAAGCGGACAATAAAGACATGGGTCCAATCCTTCAGTCGCGCAACAATTCGGAGTTTCTGGATGTTAGGAAAAGCTCAAATAGTAGGCGAGAGTGGAAACTATATAAACAAAAATTTTCTTTTTATTAACATTTGTTCGAATTTTCTTGCAACCTCTTATGCCCTGGCAACGTGGTGAATGAAGCAGTATAATATGATGTCGTCAGAATGGTGTGTCTGTTCGATATGTTCTTTTGTCCTGCTATGCGCACTGTCTAAAGCGTGTGTGTGTCGTGTGTGTTGTGTTGTGTGTGTGTGTGTGTAGTGTGTGTGTGTGTGGTGTGGTGTGTGTGTGTGAAAATCAATCAATCAATATATTTATTCAGTTTTGCAGTGTGTGAGTGATGTGATGATGAGTGAGTGACGTGTGAGAGAGAGAGGAGAGAGTGAGAGTAGGATGAGAGAGAGACGAGAGAGAGAGGAGAGGTTGAGGTTCGAGATGAGAGTCAGTGAGTGTGTGAGTGTGTGATGTGTGTGTGTGTGTGTGTGTGTGTGTGTGTGTGTGTGTGTGTGTGTGTGTGTGTGGTGATTTGTGATGTGTGTGTGGTGTGTGTGTGTGAGTGAGTGTGAGTGTGTGAGTGGGGTGTGTGCTTTTTTTTTAATGGGGGGGGGGGGGAGGGGGGGGGGGGGGGGGGGGGGGGGGGGGGGGGGGGGGGAGGACAGGAAGGTGCTGTGGAATGTGGCAGCAGGAGGGGGAAAATGTGTGGTGGTGAGGGGGGGGAGGAAAGAGGTTGAAGGGAGTTGGGAAAGTGAATTGAATTGGGTGAGGGAATTGGGAGGGGGGAGGGGGTGAAGTGAAAGCATTGCATGTATCATTATCGGGGCACCCTGAGAAGGTGGAAGCATGAGAGAGAGACAGACAGACAGAGAGAGAGAGAGAGAGAGAGAGAGAGAGAGAGAGAGAGAGAGAGAGACGAGAGAGAGAGAGAGAGAGACGAGGAGAGAGAGAGAGAGAGAGAGAGAGAGAGAGAGAGAGAGAGAGAGAGAGAGAGAGAGAGAGAGACGCTTGTGTGCTATGAATGACCAAAACCTTAACGTCCACAAGCAAAACAAGAGAACAGACGGCTAGCTTTAAAAAGGCTACGATAACAAACATCTGTACGAAGCTCATGCTCATAAAAGTTGTACACGCGCAAACAGAGAGAGAGAAAAAAAAATATCATTGCACCGAGAAGGATTAAGGTCTTATTCAAAACAGAATAATCGCACGGGGTATGTGCAGTTTTCTTACCAATCAATGTGTGGTGATCACGATACACGCAAATCAACTGTCCACATTTCTTTGGGCTTTAAAACAAGAACTGTCTCTATTTTCCATGGATGCGAAGACCATACCAAACGCTCATCCTAAACTGGGGTTGTGTTTTTCGAACCGCCAACACTTTCCGGGCTACCCTACATCCCACTGCAAATAGTTCCCTTTGAATTGCTTCATGTTTTATGTAGTCGTTTGGTAAAGGTGTCCCATAACCTATGTGGCCGTAGGGGAGTCAAGCATCAGAGACCTCGACTTCTCAAGGGGCCAGCATACTGAGGGCTGTGCCAATCTCCTCTCCCTCGCTGCTTTACCTTCCCTGACCCTAAAGAGGCAGGTACCCATCGACAGCTGGGTGAACTGGGGGAACTGTACTGAAGCCAAGGCGCGCAAATGGTCACCTCTCCAAGTGGTAACCACGCTCGATGCTGCTTAACCTTAGCTGGGGGAAAGCGAGTGCTCTAGCAGTCGTTTGATAGGGCTAAACTAGATATACTGCCATTTCTCGTTCGGTATTGTGTACATGATTATGCTGAACCGCTTGCAACCAGCATAAGAATCCAGACTTTGTCTCAAACTTGATCTCAAACTAACCAACACTTCCTCCTTCCTTCACATTCTTTTCTGTCTGACCTCTTCAGAAATGGAGCCAGTTATCAGGAAAAAAAGGAACTTTCTTCAGGAAAAATGCCAACCGCTTACTGCCTTTTAATGAAAAGCTGACAGCCTAGCCCCCTCTAAGGCCATGCCCTCTGCCAGCGCCCACAGACATTAGGCTGCAACTGGCTGAACTTCTGTCCCTGACTGTCGGGGGAGGTAATGGCTAGATAAAGACCCGCCGTCTCGCATAAGTCAGAGAGGATGAGATGAAACTGGAGGCCATGAGCAGTGAGAGTTTAACAGTTCAAAACAGCCAGCCACTCAAGGAGACGGGGGAGGGGGGGGGGGGGGGAGAAGAGGTATACCCTGGATAGTCTGATGGCTTAGAAATAGCGCATCAACGAACTGACAAGGCTGCCATTGAAAATCAAACCCACAGCGGCACTCTCAGCCCACCGCCTGCATAATTGTGGTGTTCCACAAGGCTCTGAGTGAGAGACTCGGTGCTGCTGATCTTTCGGACAGAGCCACAAGCTGACACTGGGGGCATGCAGAAAACTGTCTGACCCCATCACAGAACAGGCGGCAGACTAGAGTCTGGCCATGTCATAGAATTTGTCTGCAACAGAGATTCTTCACACAAGACTAAAGGCTAGGAGTAATTCGCCCCTGCCCAAAAACTGCATAGCAAAAACTCCTCTTTCAACAAAATCCAAAAGAAAAAGAAAACGAAAAAGTAAATGGCGCTGCTCTAGCGTGACTGTCTCTGCTGAAGGACAGCTGTCTGAATTAATGTCTGTCGCCCCCAGAGAAACAACCTGCGACAGGGAAAAGTCCATGTTTGTGGCTGAAAGCACTACAATCAGTCCCGCCTTGGTTTCAGCGGGACAGATAATTCCAGCCCTGTGTGTGCGATGTACGTTCGCGTTGTCATTTTGCAGAGAGGCTCAGAAAAGCAGAGGGACCAAAGTGTTGGCCATCTGGTCTGCCTGCAGACAGTAATCTGACTTGCTACGGGCAGTGCCAGAGTGATGGTCATCCTGCCAAATCACTGCCCGCCGCCCTCGTCACTTCTGACGTGTGGTCAAACTTGGCTGACAAGGGCTATAACTTGTGCCTGTCTTGCATTTTTCCGATCCGGTTTGCGCCAAGTCTAGTGTCTAGCACGAGTATTCCGAACACCGTCATCAAGCTCTAGATAGAATTCTCAGAAAGCCTGCGACCAACCACTGCAGTTTTCCCTACTGCACACACAACCGATTTGATTTTATACTTTTTCAAAAAGCTCTCTCTTCTCTAGGGAGGCTTATATTGCTGCTCAACTCCTCTTTCCAAGGCTACAGACCGAAGGAAGAACTGACGTTGCTCCAAAACTTTGCCTCTGCATACATTCTTTATCTGGCTACATCTGGGTATTTTCTTGCTTCCTTCCTCGACACGTTTGTTAAAAAACTTCTAGTATTATATGATGGTACTTTTTCCACCTGGTACATTACGATAAAAGAAATAAACTGTTTACTTTGATTTAAGATGCACACAAAAAATCCCAAGAATGTACAGTTACAATCAATTTTTAATGATAAGAAAACTGAAATAAACATTGTTACTGTTTAAACTCGTTTCCCACAGGAAAAATATGAACAGAACTTGATCTGTAACAAAAAATTACAGTTAAAACAATTACCTCGTTGTACCACAGTAAGTATCAAAGGACACAGATTTGTTATTCTATCCAGTTTACTACTGATCTTTCATTTTGACAATTTGTTCTCCAAAACTTCGAAAAATACAACAAAATGTTCAATGTGCTTTTCTTTCACTCTAAAACGAGACAAAAAATTTCCTTTATCTAACAAACTTTCCAAAAATGACAAAAAAATGATAGTGTATTCTGAAGTCTTTTCGATATATAAAACACGTTTTCTGGATCCAACACTCACACGCAACAACAACAATCACAACAACCATAAAAATACACACTTCACCACTTTAAAATGTAGTTACAGACAATTAGTTAACATATTTTGATCAGTAGACCCATTACACCAAACTAAAGCATCAATTTAGCAAGTACACACACAGAAGAAACCAGGGAAGGAGGGGAGGGAGGCTACTTTTCCTACAAATTAACTGCCACTCATGTTATACAGTCTCCAGTTCTCACAGTACTTCCACCACACAACTGAAGCCGATGTTAGCAGAGGGATTAAAAAAAACAACAACATTAGCCTGTAACCATGTCCTTTTGTCAATCAAAAGCAAGGGAATAACAAATCAAAAGTTACATCACTCTGTACAAATGCTTTTAGGCCAGATACGAAAAAAACCCACCCCACAACCCCCATACACGGGTATTAAGACAGCGAGGGGGGTGGCAGAGGCGTGCAGCCCATAAGGAGATATGTTAGTTAGTAAGGCAGCCCCACACTCATTATTAGCCAGCCGGAGGAGGATACACAACGCTGGTGGAATGAACGAAGCAGTCAGCTAGGCTAGTAATGTACCAGACTGTGGCAGGCCCGCCCGGTAACTTGTTCCGGCCTTTGGGTCGAGGCGGGGCTATGGGTTTGAGGGACACCCTTTGGTCACACACACACACACACACACACACACACACACACACACACACACACACACACACACGAACGAACGAACGAACGCATGCACGCGCGTACAAGCAAGCACACACACACACACACAACACACACTTTTTGACTTATGGTGGTGGTCACAAAAGAGAGACTATGAAAGATGGTCGTGGTGCCATCAACCCCTTCCTCTTACAATACAATAAACCCAGCTTGTGGTATACTGTGTGTCCCTATCAAAATGAGTGTACGTTATGATACACAATTGCGCTCCTTCTCTCTTCAAAAAGTACGGACAATAGTTCTTCTACAGTCCCACTGTGTGCTAGGCTAGTAGAGCCTTACTGAATACTGGCTACATGAGCACAGTAGCCTACAAAATTCGGATGAGACTATAAACTATAAACCGAGGCCCCGTGTTCGAACGCATGCACAACATCTTGCGCACACGTTAAATCCTGTTCCGCTTTTCGGAAGAGTAGGCCATTGTGTGCCGGTGGAAACAGATGACAAATTTACAAAACCGAACACACACACGGGGACTGGATGTAAAAAAAAGCACATGCGTGCTTATTCCAATATCCTCGATATAAAAGAATACATAAAAAAGAATACATAAAAAAAATACAAAGAGGTTCTGTAGGTCTGCCCTTGTTTACCAGGGTGACTACTGCTCTTACTTGCTTACTGCTAGTTCACACGAAATATGGACAAAAAACAACAGGCTACTGCAAAATTTGAACACCTATCATATTTTTCTTTTCTTGTGTAGTTTGTATTACTTTGATACACAGCACAACTTGTGTGTGTGTGTGTGTGTGTGTGTGTGTGTGTGTGTGTGTGTGTGTGTGTGTGTATGTGTGTGTGTGTGTGTGTGGTGTGTGTGTGTGGATACAGTTGTAGAATCCATGAATGCTTTTATAACTGATAACATTCGGTGGATTGCATGCGCATGGGCACATACAGGCGTACTGTGTGTGTGTGTGTGTGTGTGTGTGTGTGTGTGTGTGTGTGTGTGTGAGAGAGAGAGAGAGAGAGAGAGAGAGAGAGAGAGAGAGAGAGAGAGAGAGAGAGAGAGAGAGAGAGAGAGAGAGAACTGACTTTTGTTAAACTTTAATAAAAATAAAAAATTCACATCCTCAATTTTGTTACTTCGATTGTGCACATTCGTTTAAACTCATCAACATAATACACAACACGTTAGCCTTTACATAGCTACACACACACACACAGTCTCACACACACACACACACAGCCACACACACACAGAGTCTAACACACACACAGTCACACACACACACAGTCTCTCACACACACACACAGTCACACACACACAGTCTCTCTCTCTCTCTCTCTCTCTCTCTCTCTCTCTCTCCTCTCTCTCTCTCTCTCACACACACACACACACACACACACACACACACACACACCTCTCCAGAAAACACTAACGACAGTCTAAACATCAACTCAAAACAAAACAAAATCAGTCTGTGCTTTTTTTTTTTTACCCCCATACGTCAGGCACTGACGTCATATCCCATGTCACCTTACAAACTACCAAACTACGTCATGTCTATCTGTGTCACAGGAAATCAACACTGAGTACACTCCCCTCCCCCACCCCCCTCCCAATCCAACCCCCCCCCCCCCCCCCCCCTTGCCCCCCTCCCCCCCTTCACAAAAGACGTCATACAAATTCAGCCTGTCACGCCTTTCTTCCTCCCTTCCTTACAAAGCCTTCGCAAAAAGAGATCATGGCGTACAACTTCATGCAATTTACGGTGTATATTTTTTTGTGTGTTTTTTGGTCAAGCCCCTTTTTCCCACTGCTCTTTTTTTTGGTGTGACGGTTAGTAAGGTGTTAGGGGGAATAACCAGGGGGAGGGAGAGTGAGAGAGAGAGAGAGAGCGCGAAAGAGAGAGTTTACCTGTGTGGTGACGATAAGTAACTGTGATGGGGGAGAGAACAAATTGAAACTTGTTACCCACACATGCCTCAGAGAAAGTGTTGTTACCACCGTGTTGTTTTTTGTTGTTGTTTTTTTTTAAAAAGGTTACATTCATCATCATCGTTGTCATTCATCATCATCATCATCCTTTTTACTACTTTCATTATGATCACTATTGAAGTATTTACGATGTTGTTTTCTCTGGTAAGTAAACGAGTTCTGGGCCCTTTACCAAAAAAAGAAAAGAAAAAAAAAAAGACAAAAAAAGAAAAGACAAAAAGAAAAAGAAAAGAAAATAAGCTATCGTGAGATCGCCTGCGCACGCGTGCGTGCAAACACACACATACACACGCGCGCGCGCACGCATGTATCTGCACAAGCGCATAGACACGCGCGCGCGTAAACACACACACCCACACGTGTGCACGCACGCGCACGCACACACACACACGCACACACACAGGAACGCAAGGGGAGTAGAGTAGTGTGTAAACACACACGCCAACATATCCAAGCGTAAAAAAAAAGGTTAAAAAAGGTTTCTGTTTTTTTACTTAATCGTTCAAAATGCAAACAAAATAACTAACAAAGCACAACAAAGAAACCTGAAAAGAAAGAAACAAATGGTGCAAAAAAGCATTCTGTTAACAATAAACAACACAAAAATTACGAGAAAAAAAAGATAAATCATTCCAACTAAACCAAAACAGAAAACGACAACAGAACATAAAGCGGCAATTACGCTTATTTTTCTTTCTTTAAAAAAAAACCCACAAAAATCACAAAAATCTTAAGCAACAACAGCAAAACAATCATAATAACAGCAAAACAATCATAATAACAGCAAAACAATCAAAATGTTCAAAGCCCTGCCGACCGCCGTACCACGACAGAGCCGAACAACAACTAACCAACAACAGCAACAACAATCCCATAGAAGAAACAAAACCAAAAAAACCCAAGCAAACCAGGCGTGCATAGCTACATACCCTAAGAAGCTGCCCTCTGTGACTGTCACCCTATTTCAGCATAGCAAATTCTACGTATACTTTAAAAAAAAAACACCTCTGAAGTTGGAATGCGGCTACCTAAATAGTAAGGTGAGGGCGGGGACGGGGAAGGGGGGGGGGGGGGTGTGAATGGTCGCATACGGAAAAAATCTCCCCATCGGTGAACGAACCCTCGGAGCTCTAGTCGAAAACAAAAGCACCCCAATTCCTGCCCCCCCCCCCCCCCCCCCCCCCCCCTCCTCCCCTCTTTAAAAACCAATCTTTAAAAAAAAACCCATCGATATCATTATCATCATCGTTGTCGCCATCATCGTTACTGTCATCATCATCATATATCCAATCCAATCTTGTTGTTTATAGCTCCGCAGACCACAGAGGCCATAATTACAAGGGCTGTCACCTCGTCAAATTTTAAATCTCAAGACTAACACTGTGCAGCAATATGCAGATTAAAAAAAAAACAGGGTATAAAACCCAACTCTACTGCAAGTTTTGGAATGACTGACAATATTACAACACTCCCCCAAAAAAAAACAACAACAAAAAAAAACCCAACAACAACCCAAAAACCTCAAAAACAACAAAACAAACAAAAACAAAACAAACAAAAAAACCTCGTCTTATGGGAAATGAATGTAGATAATTATACGAAACGAATCAGTTGTTGTTGTTGCTTCGATTTTACGTCTGTTCCCTCAAAGTGATATTAGACGATGGGAAGGGAAAGGGCGGGAGAGTGGGGGGGGGGGGGGGGGGGGGGGGGGGGGGGGGGGGGGGGGACGTATCAAAGTTGATGGTTGTGTGCTGTGAAATGAAACGAATCAGAGAAACGCGCATATGTCTATATTTGAACAATCGACAACCAAGCAAGCGCGCGTGCGTGCGTGCGTGCGTGCGTGCGTGTGCGTGCGTGCGTGCGTGCGTGTGTGTGTGTGTGTCCTATCACACAAGGGTGAGAGGGAGGGAGGGAGAGAGGGAGGGAGAGACGTGCCAAAAATTAGGGGGAAAAACCCACGACACACACACAAACACAACACAACCACAAACGTGTGTGTGTGTGTGTGAGAGAGAGAGAGAGAGAGAGAGAGAGAGAGAGAGAGAGAGAGAGAGAGGAGAGAGAGAGAGAGAGAGAGAGAGAGAGAGAGAGAGAGAGAGAGAGAGAGATCACACACACACACACAAAACAGAGTAAAAGGACAAGAGTACTACCAGTAATCAGCATAGTAACGATCACTGAAAGCTGATCAATAGCCTAAAGACCAACCAACACCCACATACCTCCCTCCCCCGCCCCCTCCCTCCCTCCTTCCTTCCTTCCCCCTTTCTCCTCCCTTTTCCTTCTGTCTATCCAATCTCTCCGCTCTTCTCTCAGACGTGACGGAACATCAGGGCTCCACATCGCTCGTTCGTCTGCTCCTCAGAAATCGAACGTTGGTAAAAATTAAAAAAAGCGAGGTAAAATCAATCTACCGACACCTTCCTTCCTTCCTTCCTGCCTGCCAGCCTGCCTGCCTGCTTTTTCTTTCCCAGCCCTATCACTTAAAATGTCTTCACAATTCCTCTTCTTCTTCTTCTTCTCCCCAGCTGTTAAGTCACCAAAAACACAGCCAAGCCTGTCCGTTTCTTGATGGTGTTGTCTTCCTTCCTGCCTTCTTTTTTTTTTATATTATCCATTTAAGTCTCGATGAGGAATGTCTGGGAGGTGCGGGGGGGGGTGGGGATGGGGGAGGGGGGACAATAAGCTCAGTGGTTTTGACCGTCGTGCTCTCATGATGTGAGGGGAGCTGGTTCGAGCCTGCCTTAGGGTGGTGGGTTGTTTTTTTTTAAACTAGCCTCCTCCACCCCACCCCACCCCACCCCTCTTTCCGCGGGGTTAACATAAGTTTTTTAGACTTTCAATTCTCTTGGAAATCTTTCAGCCGACACTTTAAACGTAAGTCCCTGCGTGAAGACGAACACACGCTGATTATCTTGGGCATATACCCAAACCAAAAAAAACTCAAACAAACAAAACCCCCACCACCACCCATTTTTAGTTTAGAGCTGTTTAGGAACCATTTGTATGACTAGCATGAATAATGTGTCAAGAACGCACCCCAGACTTTTACAAAAACCTTGGGTTAATAATAATAATAATAATAATAATAATAATAATAATAATAATGTATGGAATTTATATAGCGCTGAATCTTGTAAAGCAACAAATCAAAGCGCTTACGAAAGCAAAGCAAAGCGTTAAGCCGTTGATGACGGGGTTTTTTTGGGGGGGAGGGGAGGGGGGGGGGGGGGAGCTGGTTTTTAAAATTTGTATTATGTAGTCCACGTTGTAGCCTAGCGTTTATAAGACATTCCGCTTGACAATGGCTCCTTGGGAAAACCGAAATCCTCTCCCTGCCCCTTCTTCCACGGCCTGAGAGCTGCTCCACAAGACCAAGAGGTGTCTGTTCCGTCCACATCATCTGCTGATGCGATGTGATGTGACCGTGCTGTCATCGTTGCCATTGCCACAGGTCACTGCCCTACATCTTCAGACGTCTGGACTAAACTCTTACCAACAGGTCTGCGAGTCGTTTTCTTTTCCCATCATAAAGGAATACATTTCATCATTCTTACGACACACACTTACGAGTTCCAAAGAAAACCAAAACATGAAAAAAACAACCACCAAAACAAACATGATATTCAGAAAAAAGGGAAAAAAAGCAAATGGGAAACAAAACGAAAGAGGAAAACACAGTGAAAAGGGTGGGGGGTGAAAGAACTGAACACGGAAACAGCAAAAAAACATGTAAAAAGACGTGTGCAGAATCACAGCCGTGATTTGAGGAAGAGGTACTTTCAACTCGATATCTAAACAATTCTAAATACAACAAGAAAGAAAGAGAACCGTGACCCCAAGACAGTAACAGCAAAGGTAACATGAAGCCTAGAGTATGGACTATTTTCAACAACACAGAGAGAACACTTCAACACACCACCAACGCAATAGTTATAGGCTACATACCTCTGAGCTCCTCGCGCTCTGTCGCCATAATCTTTCGTTCTGAGCTCATTCAAATCACCGATGAGCTGGGTGAACGACCTGAAACAGAAAGTGATGAGTAAATGACATCGAACGCTCAGACAGCAACCGCCGATGTCTGTCACATGAGCAAAAACGAGTTGCGCTGCCGTTAAGCGCCTGGCAAGTCAGGCCCAGCGCATCCGACATCAGTGTGGGAGAGAATTGTTCTCTTTCAAAACTTTCTGGTAAAAAAGAAAAAAAGGGAAGGATAAAGGACCAATAAGGCAAAACACAGACAAGAAGGTGACAGGAGGAAAAGCAAGAAGGCAGAAACAAAGAGAGGGATAGAAAAGAGGGAATTTCTAGCACAGAATTCCCAGGTGGTGGAGATGCTATTTATCCTGGCAGGCCCTGGCATCCCCACAGGGGTTGACTGTTCAGTGAGTGAGTCGGTATGACAGACACTTTGTTTTTGGTCATTGACAGACACTTTGATTTTGGTCATTGACAGACACTTTGATTTTGGTCACTGACAGACACTTTGATTTTGGTCATTGACAGACACTTGGATTTGGGTCATTGACAGACACTTTGATTTTGATTTTGGTCATTGACAGACACTTTGATTTGGGTCATTGACAGACACTTTGATTTGGGTCATTGACAGACACTTTGATTTTGGTCATTGACAGACACTTTGATTTTGATTTTGGTCATTGACAGACACTTTGATTTTGTTTTTGGTCATTGACAGACACTTTGATTTTGGTCATTGACAGACACTTTGATTTTGGTCATTGACAGACACTTTGATTTTGGTCATTGACAGACACTTTGATTTTGGTCATTGACAGACACTTTGATTTTGGTCATTGACAGACACTTTGATTTTGATTTTGGTCATTGACAGACACTTTGATTTTGGTCATTGACAGACACTTTGATTTTGGTCATTGACAGACACTTTGATTTTGGTCATTGACAGACACTTGGATTTGGGTCATTGACAGACACTTGGATTTGGGTCATTGACAGACACTTTGTTTCTTTTGGTCATTGGCAGACACTTTGTTTTTGGTCATTGACAGACACTTGGATTTTGGTCATTGACAGACACTTTGATTTTGGTCATCCATTGATTGTGTGGTAGCGATATTTCATGTCGCTTTTCTTCCCCCACGCAACTAGCATAATTATATGGACATACAAGTATTTTCACATTAATGCATGTGTATATATTCATGTATGACATTCTTACACACACACACACACACACGCACACACGCACGCACGCACGCACGCACGCACGCACGCACGCACGCACGCTTGCGCGCGCGCGCACACACACACACACACACACGCTAATCATTCATGTGTGGATGCATAATTATACGCGCACTCGTGTAGAAGCCAGCCAATAATGATGTGCGTCAGTGGTTTTGCCCATGACCATAATAAGCTTTGTTTGTGCGTTGTGGTCGCTATAGTCAAGAAAGTTTGGGGGTTCTTCTTTAAAATAAGTTTGGGGGTTCTTCTTTAAAATAAGTTTGGGGGTTCTTCTTTCAAATCAAACTCATCCTTCTAGTCTCCTCTACTAAAAAAAAAAAGAAGTTGCCCGTCCCCTTTCCCTTCGTTTCATTAGCGGCGCACTGCCCCGTGCTTCGTCAAGAAGACATTCGCACGTCGCCATAACTCAAGCTTTCTAACGCTTCAGCCCGTGACAAGACCGCACGTCCTAGTCTTGCCCCGGAGTCGCTGTGCACTTTCCTCTAGCAGCAAAGACAGTCTGTCCCAACTGGACTGGGGATTTCTTTTTCCCCGGGGATCGCTGTCTACTTCTTCGTCTGTCAGATTTACGCTGAGAATTTTCTTTCCCCGGGGGGTCGGAGTGTACTTCTTCTTTCTGGCAAAGATTTCCGTGTGGTAGGGACTGGGGACTTCAGCAGTGTAAAAGGTTGTGTTGCAGTCTGTCCCAACTGGACTGGGGATTTCTTGTCCCCGGGGATCGCTGTCTACTTCTTCGTCTGTCAGATTTACACTGAGAATTTTCTTTCCCCGGGGGGGTCGGAGTGTACGTTTTCTTTCTGGCAAAGATTTCCGTGTGGTAGGGACTGGGGACTTCAGCAGTGTAAAAGGTTGTGTTGAGATAGTCTCCACTTTTTTTTTTGGGGGGGGGGGGGGAGGGGGGGAGGGGAGGGGGGGGTCTTGTTCGCTTAATACCGTTTGATGTGTCTGGGGAAAAATAATGGCCCGTCCTTTTCACCTCCTCTCTTGGTGGGTCGTACAGCTTAGTGTGCTGGGTTATTATCTCCGTCGGCCACACCATCTTCCTCAGGTCGCTGTTATGGCGTGCATCTTCGAAGGATGTGCTCGCCAGTCTGGTTTTCTTTAGCACAGGCACACAGGGGAGAAGGAACAAGATGGGCACCGCTTCAGTCAGCTGTTGGCTGGCACCCACGGGGGCCCATGGTTTTGCAGACAGGCTACAGCCACAAGTGAGCAGCTCCAGGAAGCAGGGAGTTATGTAGTAGTTCTTCAGTTTAACGTCCTTCCACTTAATAGTGATATCAGACAGGAAAGTGTGTGTATGTGTGTGTATGTGTGTGTGTGTGCGTGCGTGCGTGCGTGCGTGCGTGCGTGCGTGCGTGCGTGGGTGTGTGTGTGTGTGTGTGTGTGTGTGTGTGTGTGTGTGTGTGTGTGTGTGTGTGTGTGTGTGTGTGTAGGGGGGAGGGGTATGCACATAACTAATCAATCGTAATAAACTATTATGAAAAAAGCATAAACAAAAATTCTGGAAAAAACACACCAAAAAACCCCCATCAACAAGCTAAAATACTAACTTTCCAATTCATGTAACTTGAAGCTATCCTTACATTAAAGGAGTCTGAAAATAGGAGTATGGCTTAATGACAATCTTTCATTAATGGAATGTCTTTTAGAATTTGCTGTAAGCTGCGAACTGGTAAGGCAGGTAAGATGTTTTTCAGATCTCTGCATCGTAAAAGAATGTGGTAATTGGTAAGATTTTCACCACAGATACATGTTGCTTTTTTGGACAATTTAGTTATAAAAGCATCGAGCTTAAGCCTGTAGATAAGAGATACAACATTTCTATATTCATGTAAATTACGATATTTGATCTTATCAAAAGATAATACATAGGTTACATCATCACATCAGGGAATTATGTTAATTGCAGTATGCTTCTCCTACTGGACTTTTCAGAAGAATGTTTTGATACCCCCCCCCCCCCTCCTCATTTTATGTTTTGTGGCCTATAGCCGTAAGGAAGAGAGGGGGAGAAGTTGGGGAAGGGGGAAGGAGGAGTTTTAGACAATATCTACTCCCAATTTGTGTACCCTGTACAAAAAATGCATTATTCTTTTATCAATCAGCTGTGAAAACCGAATGCTACGCTATATGACAAAGATCAAATGGGAAGACAGGATCACGAATAAAGAACTATGGAGAATGTGCAAAGTTGATAATCTGAAGTCTGTAGCTAGTAGCAATAGACTGCGCTGGTTTGGGCACGTTCAACGGAAAGCAGACCACCACATCATAAAAAGAGCAATGAACTTCGTAGTGGATGGAAAGAGACCAAAGGGAAGACCTAGCAAGACCTGGGCTGCCTGTATTGCATATGACCTTAGAGAAAGGGGCATAAATAAGGAGGAAGCTCAAAACAGAGAGAGGTGGAGAAGGCTCATCAATTTCAAACCTACCCTGGGAGAAACA